>JAWZYU010000019.1:50315793-50996460 GCA_038380435.1 Ryuthela nishihirai | reverse complement strand
TAACACATGAATTAGATTTTTAGAACAGAAACCATACAATGATATACTTACATGGTGCAATCCAAATACCACATGTAAGTGACATCTAGGCATGGTTTTTGACTTCTGCCACAATCCTACTCCTTTGTCAAGCAGTCTGGCAAGTTTCACATTGACAGTTGAAACCAAGCATTCTTTATGAGCATTTTAGTGTGTTTGTGTCACTTTAAAATTTTTTTAACAGAAAAATGGGAGACATGAAAAAACAGTGTGTTTGTATCAAGTTTTGTTTCAAACTTAGTAAAATTGGTTCAGAGACTAACGAAATGTTTAAACAAGCATTTAGTGACAATGCTATGGGCTGAACCCAGACTTCTGAGTAGTTCTTGCATTTTAAACAAGGGCAAATATGAGTGGAAGATTCGAATGTTCTGGCTGGCCCTCAACAAGTCAAACAGATGAGAATGTGGAGAAAACGCATCAGGCCACCCATGAGGACTGCTGACAAACAATTAATGACATCTATGGAATTGGTGGACTAACATACAGATCATGACAATGGATCCTAACAGAGGAATTCAACATGAGGTGGATTGCTGCCAAATTGTGCCTCGACTGCTGATTCAGGGCCAAAAAAAGACCAAAACTTTCTTGTAAAGTCATAACTGGTGATGAAAGCTGGTTTATGGATATGACTAAGAAACATTTCAGTAATCATCCCAGCGGAAGAGTCTTCCTTCATCACAACCAAAGAAAGTGAGGCAGGTGAAGAGAGTGCTGATTTGTTTCTTTGATATGGAGGGAATCATGCCCAAGGAGTTTACTGCATAAGTTCCTGCAGGTCAGATGGTGAATCTACTACATCAACACCCTGAAGCATTTCAGGGGGAGCATGAAGCTGAAGCATCCAAGAAAATGAGGTGCACAGGACTGGGTGTTGCATCATGACAAGCTGGTCCACACTGCTCTGTCTGTTCAGCAGTTTTTGGCCAAAAATAACATGGAGTTGTTCCCCCACTTATCCCTTACTCACCCCCTACCTGTTCTCCAAAGATGAAGTTCTACCTTAAGGGTCAATGATTTGGGTGCATCAAATTGATTCAGGCAGAACTGAAGGAGATGCTGGACAATATCTCAAAACAAGAGTTTCAGAGGTGTTTTCAGCTGTGGGTAAAGCACTGGGCTCACTGTATTAGCTCCCAAGAAGGCTATTTTGAAGGAGATAACAATGATTAAAATCTAAGATAAACCTATATATATATATTTTTTTTTTTTCATTAGTACTGTCCAGGAACTATTAGAATGCTCCTCATACATTTCGCTTAAAAAGTTGATTGAATGGAACTTGGTTGATAATGTTACCCTCACAAAACAAAGCAGCTTTAAAATTTCTATCCTTCAGTTTGCTTTGACCTTTTTCAAAAATGAAGTCTACTCAATTTACACTCAAATCATACACACTGTATTTCTAAATACTCAGCTAACCTTCCAATTAGTCATGTTAGGAGGGAAAGAGCATCTGATGTGGAACTTTTTTGTAACATTTTCAAACAGATCGTTTTGGTTTTGACACATATTTCTATTCAAAAATTAAAATTTTGATGAAATTTGCATTATATGCATGAAACACAAATGTTTACCAATTACCTGAAAGTTATTCAATTTTTAATATAAAACTTATTTAGGGCCTGGAAAAAATGTGACAAATTAATGGTTAAAAATTTATAACATCACACAAGCAAGCTATCTATAGTTAAGTGAATGACTGAACAAATTCACAAGAAGTTTTTTTGTTTTAAATTCACCTTCCTATTTCTGTATATAAAGGACAAAGAAATCAATCAATTTTTGCCATATGTGTATATGGATTTGAACCCTAGCCCTAGAAACCAGTGTTAGTGTCAATCTCTGAGTTGGCAATAGTATTTGAATTATTTACTTTTTCAACTGTTTCAAAATTGTGCAGTGTTCTGAAACACATTTAATTAGATTGTTAACTTGAGTTTATAATATTAGGCAATAAGCTTTATTTTTAAACTATATTATAAAAATGAACTCTCTCTATGTATTACTCACAAGTATATTTCTTTGATAGGGATATGATTTATAATATCTGTTGGATAAATTGTTAATCTTTAAAATATTGTTTAAAGGTTCTTCAAATCTTGGAAAAGAATTGCAAGGGATGTTAAGTCAATAAGTATCATTTATCAAATGGAGACATCAATAAATGCAAGTATTCATGCCCAAGTCTTTTTGATTCACAGCCAAACACACTTATTATTCATATTAATCCCATTCTAGAGCTTCAGAGTACTTTAAAACATAATAGTTACTGGCTTATGTGCAATATTTTGCATTCACTTTATTAAACAATTAAATTACTTTTCACAGAGCTTCTTATCACATAGTTCTAACAGGAGCATGTCAATGAAATATACCATAAGAACATCTGTGAGGAAGGCAAGACATCAGCAGAAAAATATCAGAAAAAAAAAAAAGGCATTATGCTTTATCAAGTACTCGAACTCAAGTCTCCTGTTCTGAAGTTAAGCTCACTAACCACTCAGTAATGTCTAGAAACAAGATGTTGCATATACTTATGTTTGATTATAAAAGAGATTTTTGCACACTAGTCAGTTCCACTTGTATGTTCATTTATAAATGAACTAAAATTCTCTAACAGTATATGGCTTTACTTCCACAAATGGATCAAAGTAGTTCATGACAAAAGTTTTAAAAGGGTAAAAATATTATAAAAAAAATTAAAAGTACAATAATAAGCAATAATTGCATTAGTTGAAAGATCTTTCTCATATGCATTTTAAAGTTCACACAACATTTTGGACCATGCTTTTTCACACACCCTGAATTTTCAGTTATTAATTACCAATAATGTTTCTTCTTTTTTTAGTTTGTGATCAGACTTAAAAAGCTAATAGCTTATCTGCAGGTTATAACTAACAACTATGCCAAACAAGTATTCAAACTCAGATTCCAGAACTTGCAGTGTCAATGAAATGTCACTATATTACTGAGGCTGCATACATATTACCAATGTTCCTTCTAAGCTGTGTGGGCATGCAGCTATTGTTATTCCCATACAGTTCTCCACCACACTTTTGTGCATGGAGAACTCACAACTCTTTCTCCATGCACAAAAGTCCCTTTTACAATTTTGCAAATGCTAGTCCTGCTCATGAGAAATTTCCTCAGTGCACAAAGAAAATTCTGACTGCACACACTCTAAAAATTAGGGGGAATATTGCCTATTACATTTAAACTGAAACCTTATTTTTCTTTTTACTTATACACTATCTCATACAAACCTTCTCTCCAACTCTTGGTTTGACAAACTCCAATACATCATCTGGATAACACAGAATAGGTATTTTAGCATCATAGGGTAAGCGTGACCATGATGGTAAAGCTCCAATAGGCAATGCATCTTCGGAGGGTGGAACTGGAATCTTATCACTGATAGGACGTTTACATAAGCTAAGATTACACCACTCCATGTTTAAATTAAAATCTGATCACTAAGAATAAAAATAAATACTGTTAAAAATCACAATATATTTTCTCTCGTCACATTACTGAACATGTGATGTAAACACAAACAAAAAATTTAATTTTAAAACATTAATTTCAATTCATTAACTGCACTGTTTACATAAAAATAACCAAGAAACTAAAGTTCAGATTAAAAGTTTCATTTTTTATATTTAATTTCAAATTTATATTAAGAACATACATTACAACTATGTAATATTCAAGAGTTTAAAATTATTTCTCATTCAGCTACTAATAAAATGACAAATATTTGTAAAACAGATATATTTAGAGCACTTTGAGCTTTTAAATTTAATAAGCTGGTTAAATATTGTTTACCTCATAATTTGTAGGTGTCCAATTGTGACTCTGTGTCCTTTAACCACAAAGCACATTTTTATTTAGAGACAATATAGATCACATTTTTCACTTAGGTAGATTGATCATAATGTTTATATTTAAAAACCTGCAGTTAATAACTTTTCAGATTTCAAAAGAAATCTGACTTTGTTGACTGACATAATTTGTGGCTGATCATAAGGACTTATGGAATACCTGAAAAGTTAATATTTTAAATTCTGTGTAACACTGAGTCAAGTGTAAGACTTGGTAAATCCTGCAGTGAATAATTTAACATTATAACTGGAAATAGACAAGGCTGCATTTCATCACTTATTTTACTTTAGTTTGATGTTCAGTTGTTAAAAGAACTTTGCAAGGGTCAAACCAGAGTTTTGCAATATTAGAGATATAAAAGTATCTTAAAGTTATGCTGATGATGCTTTGTTGGCAAATGATGTTCACAAGATAAACTCTTTCATTAGAGTTGGAAGTCTAGTAAAGGGGAGACTTGAAGATAAAGAAGTAGAAGTGCTGGGCACAGTTGGGATGCAGCCAGCTGCTTCTACGCCATTTCTTGATTTTTGATTCAAAATCAAAATTTTTTTTGCAAAACAAGTCAATATTATTGAAACTTAATACTTCACTTTGCAATGTATTAAAAACTAAAACCACACACCATAAAATATTTTTAAAAAGCAAATATATATATACATTTGTTAATATATTGTTAATAATTAATATATATACATAAGAAATCATGAATTACAAGATTTAAGATAAATAATAATAATGATGAATAAATACTTTTTCTCATAAGCTTATTTGTTTTCTAAACTCATATTCTGCAGATTTCAGCAATTTTGATGGTTTCTCAAAAACATGAAGTATCAAGATAATAAGCAATTTTTTGTTTCCACACTTTACTGATTCACTCCCTCAGTGATCTTATATTTTTGATGTCTTTTTCATAATGTGGCCAGTGAATTCATATGAAATGAAAATTCATAATTGCATGTTCGAATATTTTCCCAATTATAAAAAAACATTATTCTGTTTGCTCGTGCTGGCCGGTAATAATCACCATTTTCATTGCTCATTATTTTTCGAATAATGACACTGTGGAATACGCACCATTTGTGTTAATAAGTTTATATTTAAACTTTTTAAGCATTTAACCTCAATTTGTATTTCATATGGATCTGTCAGTCACATTGTAATTCCACCAAGAAGTATAAGATTACAGAGGGAGTGAATATGTCAAGTGTGGAATCCAAAAAATACTCATAATCTCATTACCACGTTTCCAGAAAATAGCCAAAATTGATTAACAGGGCAGAACTTGTGCCATTTTCTGTTATATCATTGTATGTCTCTGAAATACAGTTCAAAACAAAATTAAAATATCAGAGTACATATATGGTAATAAAAAAAATTACCCTTAAGTTTTGTTCTGAAACAGATTGCGGCTCAGATTCCAATGAGAGAGTATAATATTCTAATAAATATGCATTAAGATAATCTAAAATTTATTGAAATCATTGTAAGCAACATAATAATTAAACAATAATCAAAAGTTCTTTGGAATGTTTCACAAATCAGTGGGCAGGAAATTGTGCTATTTCATTAATAACTAATTTCTGCATTATTACTTATGGAGAACTTGGAATTTTATAGTTTATTTCAGCTATATACCTTCAAACACAGATGCACATAACAAATGGGTGAAAAATATTTTCATATAACAAGTTAACTCAAAGCATTAAACAATGTGAAAATACATAAAAATATGAAAAAACAGTTTCTTCTGAGCATATCTAAAATTTGTGACTAATGCTACTGCATAGTTTATATTATTAAAACATAATTTTGGTAACATTAAATATATGCAATATACTTTCTGTAACTTTATTTTCTGCCAGATGACTTCGAAAATATTGAAAAATTTAAATTTTATCAACACTAAAAATTTTATTATATACCAAAGAGGAACACGTACACATATTTTTTCCTCATTGTCTCGTAATCTTTTCAATCAATATTATTTAGCATAAAAATAAAAATTTAGATGCGCATTTTTATTTCAAATAAGGATTTTAAATTTCTAAAAACTAAAACAAAACTTAAATAACCACTACCACCATGCAATATAAACACATCACTCAAGAGTGTTTCCATAGCAACATTCAGTTTATTGCCATATTTCGTTCATAAAATTTGAAATCGTTCTTACATTCAACTTGTTTCGAAAAATGCAGCTTTACCGGCATGAAGAAGGTTCACAGGCGATGAAACGGCAAGGCCCAATGGATTAGTAGGCACTCAAAAAGTTGAATAATTACTAGAGGTGTACTTTTTAAGCGGAAATAGACTTGAGAATATAAAGTAGATTCGATGATACATATCACTTTTTTTTAAGAATTCAAGCACTTTTGTTTTGTAGACTACTTAATTCTTTTTATCTTCGTGAGACAATATTTGGAAGTGAGGGTTCTTGGATGTTTCATTTCTTCTTAATGTCATTGAAGAATATTTTTCTTTCATGTCATTTTTCCTACATGTGTGAAACATCTTTTAACTTCCAAAAGCTGCAATTTGGGGACAGGAATGTACCCAAAGGTGTGGGTGTGTTTCAGGAAAGAGGGTTCTCCAAAATATCCGGTCGTCTTATACGAAATTCCAAACATCTGTCTATCTGCTTTGAACTCCTAAATAGTTATTGTATAATTTTATTTTAGCCCCATATTTTATTTCTGACACTAAAAATAGGTAATATATATGTATAAAATCCGGTGGAATATTTCAGTAATTGGGAAACCCTACCCAAGTCTCATTCTCAAACCCCCAACCCCCCAAAAAAATATATTCTGGGTACGTGCCTGTTTGGGGAATGTGATAAAGGTGCAGTTTATCATTAAGGAGACTGTTCTAATTCTGGCTATTTTTATTTGTTACAACCTTGTGAAGTTATTCACAAGGCTGTAATTGATTTTAATTTTACCATCAGTTTTCCTTCTGAGGGTTGGTTAATGGTTTTTCATTATAAATTTGTCTTACTTTTTCGGCTGGAAATATTTATTCATTTGGTTGCTGATGAGTTGTGGGCGAGAACGAATATCAATATAATTATGTATGTCCCCAGCCAACACGTCAGCAATCTCATACCTAAGATCTGGCAGCGGCTAAGAGTCCATTGCAAAAAAAAAGATACGATGGATAAGATGTATTTTGTCTATAATTTTATTCACCGAGTGTGAATGTATTGAACATTCAGAATAGTTGTTAATAGAGTTGAGGGCTGATTTGTTATCAGTTAGAATCACAAAGTTTTTATTTTTTCATACTTGGTCCAGTTAATAGCTATTGCTGCTAATTCTGAAATATAATGGTGGTTTGTGTATTGATTTAAATATTTTTCTTACATTGTCCTCTGGGATAAATACGGCTCCTAAAGTAATTTTAGGTTCTTTGTTAACTGAACCATTTGTGATTGTGTTTATGGTCGGGATATCTTTAGTTTATACGGGAAAGGGTGAGTGTTTGAATTTCAGCTATTGCTTGATCAATTTGTTGGATGAAAATTATTTCGCCAGATACAAACCCGAGGAAGCGATATGTCCAGGGTGTTTTTTAACTGTAGAATGGATTATTATTCTGATGCTTCTAAATATATTCATAAAGTGGATGAATTCTTATTTCTTTTGCAATTTGTGCTTTATTTTTTATTATTTTTGCTTCTTAAATGACTTTTTGAGAGTTTCAGGTGATTCCAGCATAAATAAATAATTCTGTCTCCTCAATGATAAATGGGATGCATCAGCTTTTGCATACAGAAAAGAAAGTACATCATTTGAAATGGCCTGTACTCTGCCTAAGACAAGTATTTTGAATTGTGTCCAATTTCTTCATATTTTCTTTGGATTGATTAGAAATCGCAAATATTCCATAGTCAATTTTAAGTTTAAATATATTGTTGTAGAGTGTGAATAGGTTAGCAGGATTGCTTCCCCATACTATGATGCCCATACATTTTAGTAATTAAAGATGTTTCTTTCTCTTATTCACCAGTTTTTTAATGTGAAGATTCCACTAGAGGTGAGAGGCTATGGACAGATTCAAGACTTGGCTTGGCTTACCTCTGAGCGGGACTTTTCTGCACACCATGGGCTAAATGGCCCGGTCACATGGACCCCGAAGGCTCAGAGAAGGTTGGGGGAGGGGACCCACTGGAACAGCTGTTAGGAGACAGATGGCAGCCTCCCGTCAAGGCCATCCAGCGTGTTCTTTAACGTGCACAGGGTATGGCTCTCCCGCACACTGCTTAACGTCCCATCCGACGGACAGCGGCCTTTCCAAGCCAATCGGTGTCCCCTACTGACCGTGGGCAGGGCGGGGAATTTTGCGGAGATAAATCAACGTTGACCCAGCTGGGACTCAACCTGGGAACTACAGATTACGAGCCTGGAGCGCTACTGACTGAGCCACCCCCACCCCTACAGATTCAAGAACTTCACTAACTGCACTTGTTTGACAATTTTGTTACTGATCTTAATTTTGCCATTAGATATCTTGGTTCCCAACTTCTTTTTCCTGTAATTGGTAAAATTACAGTTTTTGTTGTTGAAATTGTAATTTTCTATTTATTTCAGAACTTTTCACTATTCTTATTGCTTCTATGAGTTTACACTCATGGATAATAAGTGTAAACTCATAAAAGCAATAAGAATAATGAAAAGTTCTGCAATAAATGGAAAAATACTATTGCATTTGCCTGTACTCTGCCTGAGAACAGACACAGAAACACGTGATTAGGGAAGTGACATGTATCCTGTCACTTCCCCAAATAGCAATATTATCTGCAAAAGTGACATAGATACATCTGGTAAGTTTGCCTATGAGTAAAAGTAAGTCTTTCCGAAAAAAGTTAAAGACAATGGGGCTGGTAATATTCCCTATATGATGCCCTTGGCCAAGAATATTTTATCTGATAGAAGATGCCCTAATTTAACTTGAACAGTGTTTCCTTTTATGACTAAATGTAAGAATTTCGTCATATGATCATGCAAGCCAATTGGATATAGTTTATATAGCAATCCACTACCCTGCCATACCCCATCAAAAGTCCCCTGCAGATCTAAAAAGACACAAATGTTCTTCTGGAGGCCAGGCAGGTCTGAGCATCGATAACCAGATCTATTGTCCTTTGTACGTCGGCGTTGGCGAAATCCCGTTGATTTTTCATTTCAAATACCATTAAACTCTATAAATTACCCTCTATATCTCTATATTTATTTAACATGCACTGAGATGCCAGTTTATTAGGTAACCACCCCTCGTCACAAACGTTTCATTTTAATACGTAATAAGTCACGTGATAGAGGTGTGTGGTATAAATGAGTCAGACCAGCTCTTCGAGCATCAATTACTGTTGGGCTGAGAGCGACTTTGAACATGGCATTATAGTAGGAACTAGGTATACCACTTCTAGCATCTTCCCAACGGCCGTCTTCCTCGACTTTTCACGCAGAACCGTTTCAAGGGTTTACCGAGAATGGTACGAAAATAAAAAAAATTCCAGTGATCGAACCTGTGGATGAAAACAGCTTGTGGATCAGAGGGAGCAAAAGGAGACTGGCAAGAATTGTACGTGCGATCAGAAGGGCCACAACCAGGCATATCACAGCACAATTCAACATTGGTGTGAAGAATATCTGATCTATTTCAACATTGCTGTGAAGAATGTCTCATCTACTATATATATACTACTATAGTAGATCAGATATTTTCACTCAGGCAGATTCTTGAGAAACGTTTAAAGTTTCAGAAACCTTTGTTGATTTCAAAAAGTCTTTTGACTCTGTTGATCGTTATAATTTGTGGTTGATTGTGAGATCGTATGGCATACCAGACAAACTAGTTAACGTAATGAAAGCTCTCTATAACAACACTGAGTCGTGCGTGAGAGTTGGTAAGACTTGTAGCAATTGGTTTAGCATCACTTTGGTGTTCGACAAGGGTGCATTCTGTCTCCTCATTAGTTTGTTTATTATGCGAAATTCATTGCAAGGGAAAGATTTTGGCCTTAAATGGGCTGGAGATACGAAAATTTGTGATTTAGATTAGGCTGATGATTTATCCCTTTTGACAAATGTTATTCATGAGATGAACTCTTTCATTCGAGCTGTTGATGAGGCTGGTAGTAAAGTAGGTTTGGTTATAAACAGAGAGAAAACTAAAGTGATGAAAATTGGTCAGGGCAGGCTGTGATTCAGTTAATCTGAATGATTGCAGTCTTGAGCAGGTGTCACAGTTTAATTACCTTGGGAGCTATGTAACAGATACTGGTGATGTGCGACATGAGATTAACAGATGAATAAGGATTGCTGCCGGGACTTTTAAGAATCTATGGAGAGTGTTGAGAAATAGGTATATACACCTAAAGACTAAAATTAGACTGTATAATAATTTGGTTCTTTCTAGGGTTAGTTATGGTAGTGAAACTTGGATTCTTTGTTAACAAGATAACAGGAAACTTTATGCTTTTGATTCCATATGCTTCCGTAGTATTTTGGTCATTAGGTGGTTAATACTCCTAGAAGTGGTATACCTAAGTAATGACGAGGTTAGGCAAAAGAGTCAGCAAACTTCTTTAAGCAGTATATTGTGCAAAGAGAGACTCCATTGGTTTGGTCATGTTCCCGTATGGATAATTATAGATTAGTGAATAAGGTTATGAACAGTGTGCCTAAAGGCCTCAGAAAAAGGGGGAGACCTACGATGCAGGGGGGGGGGGGCAGACAGTGTCAAACAGGACTTGTTAAAATTGGTGTGCAGTGGCCAGATATAGCTCAAGACAGATATGCTTGGAGAACTAAATTGCATGGTCTGGTTGGACCTCTGTAGCCCATGGCTGCTTGAGGATTATGATGATGTGAAGAATGTCATCTCTGAATGTACCACATATCGAACTCTGTTGCAAACAGTCTACAACTGCTACTCACCATGTGGAGTGCCGATGTTGTCAACGAACACGAAAGCACATCTCCAATGGGCACAGAAGCATTGATACTGGATCACTGAGGAGTGGGAAAAAGGTAGCCATGTAGGAAGAATCAAGATTCCTTTTGCATCATGCTGATGGGTGAATCAGAATTTGGTACTAACAACGTGAGGCAATGGAGCTATCTTGTTTGGTATCAATACAGGTCGGTAGTGTTGGGAATGTTTTCCTGGCACACTTTAGACCCCCTGATACACATCGAAGGACATCTGAATGCCAAGGCGTATTTGAACATCTTTTGACCAGTTTCATTCCTTCATGGCTACAGTTTATCTTCATTAGATGGACATTCAGCATGATAATGTTCCTGCTCCCAAGACACGAATTGTCACTGAATGGTTCCAGGGACATGCCAATGAATTTCCCTTACTTCATTGGCATGCACACTTCAAAGATCTAAATCCTCTCGTACATTTTTATGATGAGGTGATAAGGTATGTTCGCAGCAAGACTGTACCACCACCCAATTTGCAGCAACTGTGCGACACAGTCATTTTCGTATCTCAGTATATCACCAAAAGGAGCATACTTCCAAGTTCCTATTATTTCTATAAATCATTTTAACCTGTGTTTGACCTTTTTCCATAATTTTAACATACATGATAATGATATAGGTGTGCAAGCATTAAGGTTTTTATTTTGTTTCTTAATTGAAATAGTATGTACATTTTTCCAACTGTGCTGGTAATGATGTGAAGTCCAGATATTTTTGAGCACATGGAAAAGATTCCCTTTCTTCTCCAAAGCCAAATTTTTAATAATTTTATTTATCAGATCAGGTCCTGTGCTTGTTTGAATTTTTTCTTTCTTAATAGCATTTTGAAGTTCATACACACTATTGAGGTGGTCATAAGAATTTTTTTCAAAATTTTGACAATACTGATATTTTTTACCTTTTTCTCAGAAGTTATTACATTTGGGTTGTTTTACCTCTGAGTGGCACTTTTTTGCACACCATGGGCTAAATGGCCAGGTCACATGGACCCCGAAGGCAGGACCCCGAAGACCCCGAAGGTCACATGGACAGAGAAGGTTGAGGGAGAGGACCCACTGGAACAGCTGTTGGGAGACAGATGGTAGCCTCCCGTCAAGTCCATCCAGCGTGTTCTTTAACGTGCACAGGGTATGGCTCTCCCGCACACGGGGCCACGGCTTAACGTCCCATCCAACGGACGGCGGCCTTTCCAAGCCCATCGGTGTCCCCTACTGACCGTGGGCAGGGCGGGGAATTTTGCGGAGATAAATCTCAACGCTGACCCAGCTGGGACTCGAACCTGGGAACTACAGATTACGAGCCTGGCGCGCTACCGACTGAGCCACCCCCGCCCCAGAAGTTATTACAGGTCTGTGAGGAGAAAATACAGTCAAAATGCTCATGCAGCCATGGGTTACAGAAATCCTACCAACTGTTTAATTTTGTTCTCGACATGTCTGTCCTTATCTACAACTGCTATAGTTTTACCCGAATTCTAACAAGATCCTGTTTGACACTGTCTGCCCATCTCATCTCTCCCTCTTTTCCCAAGGTCTTTAGGCACAATGTTACTAATCCTATTAGCCAATCTGCATATGGTCAAACCAACAGTCTCTCTTGCATAATGTTGGGCCCCAAAGGAGATTGCTGATCTCTTCTTCTAACCAAATTACCTACAAAGTCAAACCACCTAATGCCCAAGATACTGCACAAACATGTAGAAACAAAGCATCGTTTCCTGTTATCATGCTTACAAAGGGTCCATGTTTCGCTACCATAACTAACCTTAAAAACTATTATACAGCTTAATTTTAGTCTTTAGGCATATACGCATATTTTTCCACTCTCCATAGATTCTTAAAAGTCCCATTAGCAATCCATGTCCTCGTTTATTTCAAGCCGCACAACATCCTTTACATAGCTCCCGACATAATTAAACTGCGACTCTTGGCCAAAAGAGGTCTTTCAAAACAACTGAAGCACCATCTGTCCAATTTTCAGCACTTTAGTTTCTCCTCTATCACCAAACCTACTCTTTTACCAGCCTCATCAGCAGTCCTAATGAAAGAATTCATCTCATCAACATAATTAGCCAACTAGACTAAATCGGACCAAAATCTTTCCCTTTGCAAAGAATTTGCATAACATAATCAATAACCAAACAGAAAAAGGAGACAAAATGCACCCTTGGCGAACACCAGAAGCAATGCTAAACCAATTGCTACAATCTTTGCAAACTCTCACACACGACTGTATTATAGAGAGCTTTCATTGTCCTAACTTGTCAGGTATTCTATATGAAATAACGATCAACACCAAGTATATCGATCAACAGTGTCAAAAGCCAGTAACCAAGGGTTTCTGAAACTCTAACATTTCTAAAGAATGTCCCCTACCATTTCTGAATTCACTATTCATCATGCAGTTGTCCATCAACCAAATTCTTAATTCTATAAAGTATAATCATGCAAAGAGCGTTACCTGGAAGAGAAATTAAACTAACTCCCCTATAATTGTCACAAGAACTGCGATCAACTTTTTTAAAAATCGGGATAATAATAGCTCTAGTAATATCCTTAGGAAAACCTTTCATCATAAAAAAAAATTCAAAATTTCAATCAGCAATATAACAAACCAAATGTTTCAAGCTCTAAGCACTTGAGTGGCGTTTTCATCCAACCATGGGGATTTATGTAGTTTAGAGACAGCAAAAGCGACTTCGGAATGTGATATAGGGCCATCATTACAGCTGGTAATGTATCTATCCACATTACAATGGGAGTAGAAATAATCATTGTTTAGAACATCCCTGAAATGCTCAAAACACCTAGCTATCACAGAATTTTTTACCTTACCACGTTTATCCTCTGTCCCTGTCCGTTTCTCTCCACACAAATTTTAACAATCTTGATGTGACTAGGCGCTCACGAGGTGTAAATCTTGTTTTACTTATAATTATGATGGGCAGTCACCCAGGGCTCCAAAGGTAGAGGGGAGCAGAAAAGGGCTTAAATAATAAACACTGTAATTTTTTCTTATTTACTAGACGTCACAATAATTCAAGTTTTATAATATTCATACTTAAAATTTGTAAAATGTATTAAAATGTAAAATCATAATTCTTTTGATCATTAAGTCTATAACTTAACCCTTTGTTTTTCAGTTTTAAATGATTATATATATTACTTCCAATTACATATGACTGAATTTTTCATTAGCATATTTTATATTTACTTGGTCAACAATGGATGGGATTTTGTTAAAATTAACTAAATTTAAACGCATATGTGTACTTTTCCATTCATTAAATTCGGAGGGGGTCAAATAATCAGGACGCCGTTATTGGTTGTTTTACCTCTGAGCGACACTTTTTTTTGCACGCAATGGGCTAAGGGCCAGGCCATAAGGACTCCCAGCACTTAGAGAAGGTTCGGGAGAGAGGGACCCACTGGACAGCTGTTGGGAGAGGGATGGTAGCCTTCCGTCAAGCCCATTCAACGTGTTCTTTAATGTACACAGGGTATGGTTCTCCTGCCCATGGCTTTATGTTCCATCTGATGGACGGCAGCATTTTCAAGCTCATTGGTGTCCCCTACTGACTGAGAGCAGGTGGTAAGTTTTGCAGAGAACTTGGGAAATTCAGATTATTTGCCTGACACACTACTGACTGAGCGCCCCTCCCAGAGGAGCGAGAAATCAAGAGGTGCCTAAGGCACCATATTGTATTCTAGTAGTAGTAAAATAACACCAAAGAGTGCAAATGTTTATTGATATTTTATGAACTATCCATAACGGAACTCAATGACCAATTATTAAGCTCGTGAGATAAAACATTTAGTAATATTTTCAGTGATGCCGTTACCTCCCAGCTAAGTTGCATAAAATTTACATATATCATTGTAAAGGATTATTTGTTTAAAATATAAAATTACGAATGTAAATCAAGAGCGTTAAAACGGTTTACGATGATTCAGTATGCAAACATTTAGATTACATAGGATAATTCACCAAGAACTTCACTATAACAAATGTTACGCTTTTGATATCGAATTTTGTAGTTTATAAGATTCGTATTAGCAAAAATTCTCGAAACTTAATTTATTGTGGGATTGATAATTATTAAAGTTCAATTCTTAATAATAATCAATTGATATAAATTTTACTATACATTAATGAACTTTACTGTAGTAATAGAGAAGTAATTAAATATATGTACAAGTATCTGTTTTCTCAGTTCGCAAAATTTGATTTCCGAGGTGAAATATTTTTATTCCCCCTTTAACCATAGTCCTTTCAATCTGCTCGTGTCTGGGTTGTTTTACCTCTGAGCGGCACTTTTTTGCACACCATGGGCTAAGTGGCCAGGTCACATGGACCCCAAAGGCTGAGAGGTTGGGGAGGGGACCCACTGGAACAGCTATTGGGAGACAGATGGTAGCCTCGTCAAGGCCATCCAGTGTGTTCTTTAACGTGCACAGGGTATGGCTCTCCCGCACACGGGGCCACAGCTTAACATCCCATCCAACAAACGGTAGCCTTTCCAAGTCCATCGGTGTCCCGTACTGACCGCGGGGAGTTTTTGCGGAGATAAATCTCAACGCTGGCAGAGCTGGGACTCGAACCTGGGAACCACAGATTACGAGCCTGGCGCGCTACCGACTGAGCCACTCCCGTCCGATCGATCTGCTCGTGATAATGCTTATCTTTCCAATCCTTTCAATTTTCTTGTATAAAAGAAATGTACAAATGATTGAATAAATTCAAGAATTGTATCTAATGTAAAGATGTTTCATGACCTTTGCAAATAATCCTCACCCAAAAATAAATCAGTAAAGTATTAAGCTGTATAAGAGGAATTCTGGGCTTGGCAGTGCTGGAAATGATATTTTTGAACTAGAAGCACAGTATAATACATCGATTCTATGACACCCACTCGCTAAAAAAATTCTACGCCAGATACAGCTAGTTTTTTTCTCCTCTTTGGAACTAGTGGCACACCGTCCTCTCAAGTCTCCCCTATTTCCACCACTGCTGCTTGGTGAAATGAGAAACAGTGCAAATGCTTTGATCTGCTTCCGAATCATCTTAAAGCCATAAATTCCGAAGAAACATAGCGGTTTATCCTGTGGCCTGTGCCTGCAACATGACAACACCCACCTTAGATCTCTAGCGGAGCAGCTACAGATGGAAGTTTGAGGTGTTACCATCATCTCATAATACCAGCTATAATGCCGACTGTTTACCTTTCTTTCAGATGCAGAGGTAGGAATTGTAACAATGCCCCTTCTTGCCATGTTTCTGATTACGTTTTCACGCCTAAGATTAAAGACAAACCCCAACAGTGGTACAAACAGGGAGGTCTATGTGTAATCCATTCACCGAAACCTATATTCATTATATATTTTGCCAACATGCTGGTAAGCTTATTACACAGATTCAGTTTCTTGTGATCGCTCTACATACGACAAAAAATGCAAGTTGTCCTCTCTCTCTTAATTCCTGGTTGCACCAGTAGGTTCCACTGAAACAAGACTAAAATAGATATTCATACCAAATTATTTTTCAAATCATAATTTATTAGATACTGATATCTACAATTAAAAAATGTCATAGATACAATTCAGGACTGGCGTATTATAAACATGATAACTAAAATAATCTACCGTAACATAATACTTCTTAAAAAAATTCGTTTAGATATAGTTTGAACGGGCATCTGATAAGCTAAACCATCTTAAAGTGTCAAAAAATAGATATAAAACTTTGATACTTTAAAAGGTTCATCGGATATAATGCTAAAGTATAAAGCATATGCCAAATGAAATGGCACTTCTTAACAAGGATATGCATTTTTCGGACTAGATAGACCGTCTGTTTCCTTGTTAAATATATTGGAACTTGTCACACCTAACATCTAATCGAAAAATAAACCCCTATGAACATGCTTAACTCGAGCACATAACAAACCAAACATAGGAAACTTATACGGATGAAAAAATTATTTTATACAGCAATGTGTGATGCAAATCTATATGAGATGAATTTGTACTTTAACTTATTTTCAATTAATATTACAATGAAATTTCACATGTAATATTCAATATAAATAGCATTTACAAAATTCTTTTAGAATAAATATTTGCTACTTTTTAAAAATAATGCAAGCATATAGTGCCTTAAAAGTAGACAGACTTTAGTACGATTTGGTTTACTTAGAAATTATGTAGACAATTCAACATACATAAATTTTAACAAAAAAGATTGTAAATTCTGAAACGACCGGTTAAGATTTTTTCTCCTTGAATAATTAGAAGTTTTAAAATGCTCAATTTAGTCTTATTAAAGTAAAGGATATTTTTAGCACTATACTAGTTTTTTGCAAGTGTCACAGACACTAAACTTTCAGTAAATCTTTTGTACATATCAATTTAGTTTTCTGCTGTTGTAGAATAAATATTTGCTATTTTTTAAAAATAATGCAAGTAAATAGTGCTTAAAAGTAGACACAGATTTTAGTACGAGTTGATTTACTTAGAAATTAGGTACACAATTCAACATACATAAATTTGAACAAAAAAGATTGTAAATTCTGAAACGATCGGGTTGATTTTTCTCGTTGAATAATTAGAAGATTTATAATGCTCAGTTTAGTCTCATTAAAGTGTAGGACATTTTTAGCAAGTGTCACAGACACTAAAAAAACATTAAACACTATTTTTGTCTCCTCCCCTTAGAGGAGGCATATCCAGTCTTTTGGCATTTGATAAATTTACATGTATTTATCAATACAACACGCCGCCAAATTCAAAGTCGTACTTTTGCACTCTACCCCTACATATTTCCTTTTATTTGAAACACCAGGCCTACCTGGTCTAATGGTTAGCGTACCTAACTACTAAGATCACCAGGCATGTCCTTGTGTGTTTGTATGTTGTATGAGAAACCAGGACAAGCCTAATACAGCTTCTCGGTATCTCCGGCCTTTGTGTAGGGAAGTACCTTTTGTTTTAAAAATTAAAAACATCGGGCGCTTAATGTCTTAAAACGTTGCGTAAATCGGAGCCTTGAACGGAAAGAAAAAAGGTACTGCCCTTGAGACTAAAATGGCACGTGGGGGAAAGAAGCTTCTCTTACTATCTTGCGCCCTTACACACTTCGTTATCTCCTGGGTATATATGTAGTTTTACATAGAGAATGCCTCATACCAGGTTTCTGTTAATTCTCCCTAAGTGGCTGCTAAAATTTTTATTCTACCTAAAAAAAAATGTGCTCATTTCAATAACAAAGGCCAAGGCCGGACACGCATAACAACTTAGGGCCTCAAAAAATCGCTTCGTTTAACTGCGCAACAGTTGTGAATTTATATATTAGTAGATATAAGATTTTCTCCACATCGATTTCATGTTTACTTTTCAACGTTCCCTTCAGTCAGAATATTAGACATTTCGACTTCTGAATTTTTAACCTTATGAGCATTGACATAGCTTATGGCTTAGAACAGGGATGGGCAAACTTTTCTCATCGACGGAGGAAAATTTTTAGCAGCTGCGGGGGCAGAACCTTAGTACATTAAACTCCCTAACATTGTATTCTCCCCCACCCCCCGTCAAAGGTACTGAGTAGAAAAATATGCATTTTACAATCGAGGTAATTATACTGATTATAAATATAAAACAAACAATTAATTTTCAGATATATTTAATTGTGAAAAGGAAAATGGACTTTTAAAATAAAATTAGGATTAATTTTAACAGAAATTAGCATCGACTTCTCACACAAATACCACTAATTGAGAGCAGCGTCAGAAACAACGGTACTTTCATTAATATCCAAAGAAAAATATTTAAATTTCGATTTCATTTCTATATTGGCAGCAAATTCGTCAATCAGGAATCAACGACATTTTTTCTCTCTGGGCAACATCTCAAAAACTGTTTCCAGCTATTCCTTTGCGAATTCGGCATCAGAATAATTTTGACAATATTTTGCCATTTTCTTACTAACAAAACTTGCACGCAAACAATAGCATCGGAGTCTTGAGACTTTTGGGCAAATAAATTTTTTCGCATGCTTAATGCTACCTTAAATTTTTTTTTTCTAGGATGGCCATTTATAACTAAAATGTTTACTGATGTAGTGTCTATTTGAGTGACAGTCAAGTTCAGGGTTCTTTAATGAGTTGAACAGCACAGTTCTTTCAGACAACCCAATCGATATGCACAAAGTTGTCACATGAGTCATGTCATCTTAAGTTCAATTTAGACTAATGTATACTAATGAACACAATTTCAAAAACATTGTAACGGTAAATTGGGAAAGAAAAAAATTTATATTCACAAAGTACTTCAAGAATAAGAAGTAAGATTTGCCCATGACTGGCTTAGAAGTTCGAAGTCCGGCCCTGATATACGCGGTTGATCTTTTTTAATAATGGAAAACTGAAGAGCATTATGGATATAATTTTATTGTAAATTGTATAACAAATTCACTTTTAGATAATTTCGTTAACAATGAGCAACGATGCTTGTACCTACATATAACGTGCTTAATTCAGCCGTCCATTTCGTAAGAATATATCGCATCAAATTGCACGCGTTTCAATCACGTGAAATCTTAACTTCTTCAGCGGCATTTTCACCTTTCAAAGCATGAAATTTGCTTTAAGAATAGAGAATGTTGGTCTTATACTTAATGACAGTTCTTGAAATATCATTGTTATTTTAAATGTATCAAATTTGCGCATCTCTATTTATTCCAAAAGCTTCAACAATTCTTACCATAAGCTAAAAATGTCCAGTACTTTAATAGTAACAGGTTTTTTTTTTTTGCAATATTAAACATTAAGAGTTATATATTTGTAACAAACTCTGGTATCAGAGAAATATACTATTTTGGCTAGCTAATGTACCAAAGTTCATTTTACACAGTATGCATTCAACTGCATATTTTTAATAAAAAAAAAAACATATCCTGTTTTCAAATACAGGTACATCTTAAAAGCTCTGTGCATTTGTGCGCGTTCAGTATGCCTTCACAGTCTTCAAAAACTGTTTAGTTCTACATCGATTTTACGCAAAAACGCACCAAGAATAGCAGGAAACTATTATCTAAAATCACGAGCTCTTAAAATGAAACTTGACATCTAGTTAACTGAGACTATTCTACATTGCACTTGCTACTTCAAAAATATACAGCTTTATTTTATGCTGCTATTCTAAATGTCAGTTTCCTATTTTTGGGAATGGGAAAATTAAAAGATAACATATTAACCTGGTTACATATTTCAAAAATGGCACATACATACACATATATACACATCTGGTAGGACCTAGAATTATGATTGAAGTTTTCCAGGAGAAAAATATTAGTGAGGTAACTACGATACCGGATTAATATTTTTTCTGGTTCAATTGTATGTTACAAGTTTAAATTATAGGACCATATAGGGATACATACAATAGCTTTATGTAATATTTTATATCCCCCATATATCACTAGAAAACATTTTTGAACAAAGTTGAGAACGTAGTCAATTTGCATTAGAACATCAAAGGCTTAAGAATTTGATTTCAAAATTCCAGTTTGGAACCCGCTACAAAAAAGAACTCTATTGCATGCTTTTCTATATTCTGAGTGACACGTTTAACGCAACATTTTAACGAAGTTTAAGTACGGAACCACTGATGACACTCAACATAATTCGCTTTGGTGCATGTCAATTAATTGGGTTTTTGACTCATATTTAGAGCTCTCAAATTTTTATCACTTGCATAATTTTTCTATTATACCTATTTCACGTTTAGGTGACGTACTCAGAAAGTTCAAGGGAGGTGGTGAGTTCTGACATACCAGATTTTCAGGTATTGTCTTAAAATGTTCGTTAGTAGAGATACTCAAGGAGGGGCGAGGGTTTATAATTCCACATCCCCCACCTTGGGTACCCGTTGTGCCCACTGGATGCATACAACCATTTTGATCTACAACGTTCAACATTTGACCAGATTCACTATATATCTGTATAATAATTTGCTTTCTTTCTTCATGCAATGCGAGTGCTGGATCGTTCTAAAAAACAAAACCGATTGAATTACACGAATCAATATAATCGAAATATTCATCCAACTACATGAACATTAAACTTCTCTAATAAATGAATTATTCATAATGAGAAAAATCCCCATTTTTATTATTTCTATGGGTAATGTCCTTTATTATTAAAAATAACACTAAATAAAATACTAAAGTCGCATTATACCCTTAAACTTGAATGTGCAAGCAGTGTAAGTTACCTTTGCAGCATAACAGGACACTAAAATTTATTTTAAAAAAAAAAAGCAAAGATACAAGAGCAAATAAACATTTTGAACAGTCTGATTAATACAAAAAGCTAAATTTATATAAAAACAGGAACCTGTCAGTTTAATGCACCACAGAAATCTGTAAGGTAGGCAAGACCTCAGCAGAGAGACAACACAAACATGCATACCTTACCCAGGTCTTTGCTACGCTTTGTTTGTGTGTGTATATATATACACACAAACGCTGAAAAATAGCTAAATATATTTGCTATTGAAAATTTCCTTGTCTAATACAATGGCACTGTCAGACCTCTCTCCCCTGATTTACAAGGTATGGTAAACTGCCTGCCAAAATTATTATGAATCCCTATGAATACTTCATTCATATCATGGTACAGTTCCAAATTTCAATTCCCTGAGCACAGCTCTTGTTGAAATGATTTTTGAAGTACTGCCAACAGTAATCTCTCGCAGCTGTTTTGCCGTACAGTTTGTGCCAACACCGCATGTCCCTGTCCATCAGCCTTTTCCTTCTCACATTTGCGACAACTGGTGGACATTTTTTTGAATTGCCATTCTCCATACATTTGGAATAGTGTGCCCCCTTGATTCTTTGCTTAGTTCCATCACCTCCATTACGGATGCTCCTGCCATTGAGTTCTAACTATGAGCACTCTTTCAAAGTCAGTAAGATCAGCCTTTTTTCCTCCATGTCGCACTTGACTTTGCTTTCCACCATGTCTTTATGGCTTTTACAGGACTTCACAGTGACATAGAATACTTAGGTCAGTAAGAAATGTTGCATACATTAGCATGTTTGTCAGGCAGTGTGTTAGGCATATTAAACAAAAAACCAAGTTATAAGCTTAGGGTGAAAATAAGAGCAAACATTCTGCAACAGTTTCGCATTATAGTCATGTCAATCACTCAGATAGTCATATCTAAATATGAATAATGAGCTTCTTCATTTCAAAGTATCAACCAGACTGCATCTTTAAGCATTCACAAATCCTCAATCTCCATCCAAAAAGTGGCAAAGTTGAGTAGTAAATTTTCAAATTCAACATTGCATTTATTGTAAACTGCATTGGCAACAGATAATGGCTGGGTTACAGCATAATCTACCGTATTAGAAGTGAAACTTAGGTCATGATTACAAAACAATGCTTATCAATGTAGTTAATGTGTGTTAATTCCACAGTTTGGAAATCAGTGCATTAAGCACTCATTACTGTAATCTCAGATACAGAAGACCAACTCTTAATATCTATATTTTATACATACATCCTAATTTTTTAAGCAACAGGAACCTTTAAACTTACACACAGGTTATGCATCCAGTGGAATTTTTATTGTCTGTGAAACTCACATGTAAAGAAAAAGCCAGAAATGAATCTAATTCTAAAAAATATATATATATTTCCATCACTGATTTTGGTATTCAAATTTTTAGTTTTCTTTCATAACTGCAAAAAATTATACTTTATGTAAAAGTAAATTTTGCTATTTCTATGCTACAGTTCCTTATTTCCTCTCAAGCTAAAATTTCGACAAAAATTTACTTCAGTTCATAAAATAATGCAAAATTTGAAAGAAATAGCAGTGTTGCATTGGAAGCAAAACTGCATTAATTCATTATAACAAAAATAAAAAATTCATTAGCCATTAGGTTTTTGATCACAAATACATTTGTTGGTCACTCAGCGTTAGGGATGGGAAATGTTATAGTTGAAATGGAGTGAATGACTGATTGAAGTTATTTAATAAATCAATAGTGTCATTCATTCCAGAGATTACAATGCAGACAATAGCAGATTCTTTTTATTACCATTTTCTAAACTAAAATTCTTAACTGTGGCTCAATCTTAAAATAACATACAAAAATAAAATTATTTACTACCAGAAGAAAAAAAGGTTAATGTCACCGGAAACTTCGACTGATTTTCAATTGTTGAGCTCTTTACAATATGAAAATTAAAATGCCAAAGTAGAAAGATCGACAGCAAAAATTAATATAATTCTGCAAGTATTAGTCAATCCAAATAACTATATAACACAATGCATTCAACATAAGTACAAAAAATACTTTAAATATTAAAGGGAGGAAAAGTAAAACAATTATTATAGCATAAGAATAGATAAAAGCCATATAAAAACAATCTCACAATGATGTTGCCAAGGAATTGCAATGTTGAACAGGTTAGCTTTCTCTTAGCACAAGAAAATCATTTTTCTGAACAAACAATATTTGCTTTTAACATAAAATCACTAAATGGAAATGCAAAACAAATCGCTCAAATTACGATATACAAATGTGAACTCTTTGTACTTTCATGCTTGAAACGAAATCTTGTCTGTATTGCCTATTCATGTTCAACATATAAATTAAAATGCCTATATTATTGATAATTACAGCCTTTCATTGGTAAAAGTTGTGCAAAATTCTCTAACAGATTAAGGCAGACAAAAAAAAATGCAATACATCAGTATATTGCATTAGTGTAGTGCAGAGTAATTGAGAAGAAACAATGATTCGGAATTTTTGAACACCTAAAATGACAATATATTCTTCTCACTTTTTATCTTTGCAATGAATACATACACAATAAAAAGTGAACGTATTCCCTTTTTATATATTTCCCCAATCTACTGGTCCTAACTACCTTCAATCTTCAGGGTGATGTTCTTCACCCATTTCATTCACAAGAGATTTACTACATTGTTCTAATTAACCAAATGATCTTGCACTGAAAAGTACTAAGAAAAAACTTCTTCATGCTATTACCAAGAAAATATATTTCCAAGTGCTACTAAATTCCATTCATTCAATCTTAAACCTAGTAACTCAGCACACTGTTTGAGTAAGTACAGGCCCCTCACTGGATCATTGAGTTCACTTTGTGAAATTAAATGTGGAGTTTCATTCCAGTTGTTGAAATCAAGATCTATTCCTTTCTGAGTGAATTTTCTCTGGTTCTGAATCAAATGTACAAGATTCTGAGAGTGTAGAATTCAAATAAGTAGGAAATGAATGGTAACTCCTAGAGGAATGAACTTGATACTATTCTGGAGCAATGTAGAATAACTTCATAGGAACATCGCACACAATATTAAATAAACAAGAAAATTTATAGAATCATTGTATATGATTAGTGGAAATATATCGATGACAAACCTCTTGCTAAAAATCAATTGAAAGAGGCAGGGGATTTGAAAGGAGAAAGATGCTTTCATAACATTACTTCTTGGTGCTGACAGATTGTCCACCAGTATAATTACTCCACAATGGAAAGAGTATATACTAGATATGATCTATAGATACAATGGATTATACTTGATCTAGAAAAAGCACATACATGTTACCACAGGAGCCCAAATTTGGGTAAAACCTAGGATTTACATGTCGAATTTAGGTTTTACCAAAAAGCCTTGGTAAAAGCCCGAAAAATCAAGTATTCACATTGTATTTTTGGGTTTTACCACTGTGGGTAAAAAGTCATATTCCATGAGAAGATGGTAAAAGAAAATTTTTTTAAGGGCAGCCTACCAGTAAAGCAATTTAAATCTATTGTGTTGCTCATTCTTTAAATATTGTTGAGAATTAATTCTTTCAAGTAATGACAAACAATGAATTTAAATAGAACATGATATGGAATAAAAATTACAAAAAGTGAAATCTAAGGCTGGATGCACTTGAACATGTCACAACATGAACATCCATTTATCTGAGAAGTTTGTTTATATAGATTACATTTTAATAAATATAAAAAATTCAAGCAAATTGACCAATAGAGGATGATACAGCACTGAAAAAGTTGATTTTCAAAACCAGCTTTAGGGGTCAGTCTTTCATGTGATTTTAATGAAATTTGGTCAATAAATTTAAGAGATTTTTCCATGTATCAAATTTCACGAAATTTGGTTAACTCGTTGAGTTACTTCATGCAAATAGACAGACGGACAAAATGCATTTAATAGGTGTTATGCAACATTGCAAAACATGCCTTAAATGTGGTGCAATATAATATGCACCACATTTAACATTCTGACTGAAGGCAGCCTCTAAAATTGGAGGTGCTCTGAATGTGTAACAACATGCACGTTCAAGACAGATCAAAGTTTCTGACTTTTACTACCTGCTTATGGAAAACCCTAACATTTATCAAGACTCATTGGTAAAACCTTGAAATAAGACAATACTTAATTTTTGGAGCTTTTACCAACATTGTTTGGTAAAATCTAGGCTTTATACATCAAACCTAGGTTAGATACAAATTATTTCAGTCAGCTATGGAACAGTAAGGAGCCTGTCATGATAACATTGTAAATACATAGCAACACACACACGTTCAATATTTAAATTGCAAAGAGCAACTGAAACTTTCTTCGTTGCCTTTATATATTATATCTCTATATCTCAAACGTTCCTGTTATGTCATTGTTGCTATACTGAAACACTAGAGATATGCATTACATGAACACCACCTATAATCTGTATGCATGATTAGGGTGCAATTTCTAAGGATTTGGAAGTGATACATGATAAATGAGTATACTGTCTTCATTCCCTTCTTATATGTATCTAAAAATGCCAATCTCTTAGGCAATGAAACACCTGTAAGACCAGTGTAATTTTTACTTCTTGTCTAATGCTAGTTGATTAGTTGTTTGTATGGAGAGTTATAATGCATATGCAACTGAGACTATGATTTTACTTCTGGTGTTAATGTAGTTAATATTGTCTGCCTCAAGGCTGTTAGAAAATGATTTATATCATTAAAGTTAAAAAAACATTTAGAATCTTAACTAATAAACTTACTGTTCTTTACTCTTGTAATCACAACTGCTGCTCTTCAGAACAAAAAACTAATTTATAGTAAAATTGAGGACAATTTTTGATTCCTAGGTCTCTTTTCAATATATTTTGATAGTCTAACAAGTGCAATTAATATTCTTGCTTTTGTAACATACATATACAGTGAGATAATAATTTTTTTGTGTATGTACATTTTTCATGCCTGAAGGATTACTAGAACTACACAAAATTAAGTTTTATTTTTAAATATTTAATGGTAGTTAATAAATTTCAATGAGCAAAAAAGGGTTTTCATTTTTTTTCATACAGAGCCTGAAAGAACAATACACAAAAACCATTTATATTTGATGTTGCAGATCACAGTGTAAAAGATATATTAAAGAATTAGGCTTTCCATCAGAAAGTTCACGAAGTATTTTGTGAATTTACTGTAAAGAATGTTCCGTTTGACTTATGACAGTGCTTCTCAAGCTTTTTACAATTAAGCCAGATCTAGAAATTATAAACAGCCATATATCCCTCTTATTTACTTATTACCAACATTTGTCTTTCAAAAAAATTTCTTTTGAAAATTGGGGTGTCAGAAATACATGGAATATGGAGATAGGATTGAGGAAATCATTTACCGCTCTGACTAATGAAATAATGTCTTACTAATACTTATTGGCACTTATGGGATATCGAGAAACTAATAAGGGAAATTTATTGAAAGACAAAAAATGTTTTAAGACATTTTCCAGGTCATAGGATTATTACACTCAATCTTGTACAACCTCGTATATTTCAGGAGAGACTGATGGCTATAATTATCATCACAATACATGTTAGGAGGAGAACAGGGATAAAGCTTTGGAAAAAATAAACTTATCTATGACAGAATTCTTTTTGTTTTATTTGATGTTTTTAAGGAGAAAATGGTCCTTGGTAGGCTTTGAAATATTTTGCAGTGTAAAAACTTGTTTGTATATTTTGCTGTGGTTAATATACAAAGTTTTTTCTTATATATTAACATACAGGATTATAAATATTCTCCATGAGTTATAATAGCAAATGTGGTATATGCTGGTCAAATGGAGTCTCCACTTGAAGTCAAACATATTTTTATACTGACTGACTGCATGATATAAAACTTATGGCTGTGAATAAAAGAAGGGTTAATTGGTGGCCAAATCTGACATGTTATCATTGTAGGTTTGTATCTGATCTGTTTCAAGACAATTTTTCCTCTAAGATTATGATATGTTTCTGTGAAAACTGCAATTTGTTAAAAGTGTAGAAAAAGCCCTGATTTGTTAATATTTTAAGCATGTCTTCAAGGTCCTATTTTTGTAAGGTTCAAAGCAATTCAAAGTTAAAAGAATTGCAATAAATTAAAAACAAAAGTGAGATATGTAAATTTTTTTATTAATATATTGCACCTTACAGCTTGAGAAACATTGCCTTAAATGTATTATTTATGGGCGTTTTCATTTGTTTTATAAACTAATTTTACATAATATATATATATTTATTAATCCTTCAACAGAATTTTGCCTAGTGGAATTTTATTAGGAGCATCATTTGTTGCCAGCTACTAAAATTAAATGTTTTATACATAATTGCCTTTAGTTGCATAAAATTCATCATTAATTGGTTTCAAACAGCATTTTTATTAGCAAAAATTTTCACTTGCCTTTTAAAGACAATTCTTTAAAATATAATATTTTTGCTCTTATAAGAAGCCACTGCATTCTACAAGTGCTTTTCAAAAAATTTTCTTGAGTATCGCAAAAAATGCAATATTCTGTGTATCATCAAACTAAGATGCCTCCTGGAGAAATGAGAATTTTTCTTCATTTGGATTTTGAAGACACATTTAATTAATCAACAAAAAAGATGCGAACTTCAGAATCCTGATTTTTCTCTGCCTTAAATAGAATCATTTTATTATTTTTTTCTCTACTTTCTCCAGGACCAAATTCTGTAGACTGCCCTATATCAAGCAGTATGATGAATTGGCAACCACTGAGTGCTATTATTTATTCATTATTTAGTTTTATTATTTTATTAAATAAGTCTTTTTCTGTACAATAAACTTTATTAAGTAAGTTATTAACTGGAGACAATTACTTTGTAATTGCATTATATTAATATTTATGTATAAAGCAAAAAAAAAAAACTGGTATTACTTGGGAGGGTTGGATCTTTGTTACCAATCAACTGTCATTTACTTGTGCAGTTGCAAAGGTGATACTAGAGAAGGTGCTGTACCTTTCACCTTAGAAGGTTCTTAAATTAATGTGAATTTGCAACTTATGAAAAGTGTTTAAAATTAACATGAATTTGTAACTTATGAAAAGTGTTTAAAATTAACATGCTTAATGTGACTGCCTCCAAAAAAAAGAAATATTTAATAAATTTATTAACAAAATTCCACACAATAAAACAAATACAAAATAAAAGCAATTGCATCTGTACTACTAACAAATTGTGATATACCACTAGTTGAAAAAAGCACTGCTATATATATGAACTCAGCTTGTTCATAAACATTAGACCACTCAGACTGATAAAACACCTTATTTCATGAAAGCAATTATTGCATAACAAAGAACTACTTTGTCCACTTTGATAATAAATTGTTCATTCAGGTCAATAGTCATAAAGCAGATCCCTGTCTGCAGCTCAAAATATAAATTTAATAGAACAGGTGTTAATATTCAATAAAATTTTTATGAAAAACAAATAAAACATATTGGCATTCTAGGAAATAAAATAATTTAGCTTCAAACATGTGTATAAATCATTATTATTTTATCTTTACTTATCTACAAATAGTTCAGATTTTAATATATATGTTTTCATTTACTACATTTCAGCCAAAATTATTAATGGCAAGAAAAAAGTGACTTGTTATAAATTTTTAAGTTTTAGTTAAAAAAAAACAATGATTTATTCTTATACTTAAAGGCAAAATTAAATTTCTTACGTTTTCACACATATACCTAAATCTTTTTCCTAGCTCAAAATAACATTTGTAATAAGTTGCAAATGACAAAATAGGTTCGAACATTTTCATTTTAGCTCCAAGCTGCTTTGCTGCAGGTAAAAAAACTGATGAAATGTCCTTTTGGGCTATGCTCCATTTTCCTTCACCAGAAATGACTTTTTAATAAGACAAAACTAAGCAATAGTCTCAAATGCACATTCCATCAGATTTAAAGTCACACTATACGTAACTGCACATACAAAGATATTTTAATAGCACAGTAATAGAAATTTTTATCATACATATCACACTGTAAAATCTGTACATTTATTGAATACTGCTGTCCTTTTGCTTAAGTGCATCTTGTACAAAAACAATATATATATATAATGAAATCTCAATTCTCAAGCTGAAAACATTTTCACTGCCATTTGCATTGCTTTTTGATTTACACACTAATATTTGAAATAACTCCAAGTTATTGACCTGATTACATATTAAATTAAAAATTAAATACCCCCTCAAGCAGCTGCTTACATAATTATTACATTACATTAATTACTTATTTCAAAATTAAATCTTTGAAATAATATAGGCAAGCTTATGAGTTATGAGAAATTTAGTTTTTCTTTTGAAGGGAACTGCTTTAGTTCCTCAAATGCAAAAGAACTAAAACTAATATAAGAGTAGAAAAATACAGATATGTCTGAGAACTGTATTCTAAATGGCTTGACATTGCAGTTATTAAATAACTGATCCCAAATTGAAGAATTGTCAGTTATGAGTTAATCTTTTAAGTTTTTTTTAAATAAAAAGCTATGATAAAAGCAAATATACCTTTTAAAGTTCTCATTTATGAACATTAAATTATAGAATTCCAAAATATTTTTCCCAAAATGCTCAATTTTACATACCTTTTAAACTTGATAAAATATAGTATGAACTTTGATAAAAAAAAATATTTTGGTACTGCCTTCAACTATCTACACAAATATGAATGAATGAAACAAAAAAATAATATTCTAAACAAAGTGTAATAGATTCAGAGAACATGTATTCTTTGAACACAGAGTGGAAAAAATGGACAAGACTCCAACAATTAAATTCAAAGGATTGATTTGTTTAAAAGGAAGCACCAAATACTTGAACCTAACAAAATCTTAAGTGCTAGGAAAATTTAATATATTAACAAAGTACCACACACGAAGCTAGTTTTGATATCCACTTCCATTAGACAATTTCCAACTTGAATGACTGGTGTTAATTCTTTTTGCTTTATTATGCACAATAGGGATTTTACATACATTATATTGCAAAAACTACAGCCACTCCCATATTATAACAAAAAAATGAGAAGTTTAAGTTCTATTTTTGAACATATATTTCCATCTTTATAATTTTCTACCATAGACAAATTGTAAATTTATCATCTTTGTGAACAACTTGAAAGAAAATTGCTGTCATGAGAGTTATCAGTAGTAAAACATACATATCATAGTGTTAAGTACATTACTCCAATAAACACCATATAGTGGTGAAGCACAGATTTTTTTCATTTATTGGCCTATTTTTTCCCTTCTTTTCTTTACATGCCATCCACATGCAACAACCAAATTTGACAATTATATAAAGTCAAAATAGCTGAGTTATGCTTATTCACAGTACCTCTACCTGCAATTTAGAACAAACTTACTTTTCATGGAAGCCATTATTCAATGTGGCTGCATATGCAGTGCCATTAAGTAATGACATGGCTCTTTTTGACTAATCACCAACAAGTGCCTAACTTTGAAACACTGGAAAGACAGTTGACCTACACATGTTAAAAAAAAGCAACTTAAGCTCCACAACTTCACTGTTTGCTTCAACTACATATTGTATACATTAGTGGTTTATGCTGTTGAAGAAACAACTGAGACAGTTGAGAACTTAAATAGCGATAATTTTTTTTCTTTCAAACTGCTCTTTGGTGTCTGTATGTGCAAGTCAACTGTTCATCTTTCCAGAGCTGTGAAGTAAGACACTTGTTAGTGATAACAGTCAAAAAGAGTCATAATATTATTAGAACCATACATATCTCTGTATATGGAGCCATGAGTAACTTCTATGAAAAAGCATTAAAATTCATTCCAAGTCACAGGTAGTGAGTGGTGCTGTCATAAGAAAAAAATGTGCTTCAAAGCTAAATAATTTTTATTAAGTGTATAGCTCACAGTAGACTGGATAATTAGGCAATTTGCACAGAAAAATATTTAGATAATTCTTGATTTTTTTTTTCTTACATTTAGGAATTAAAGAGCATGTGTTGCAAGAAATAAAAAAAAAACTCATATAAGAATTAAGGATTTAGTTAAAAGGTAACTTTTTTTTAGAATTAGTCCCAATTAATGGTGGCAACAATATTGTATGTGGTCAGTTCAAGGGGAAAGTACTGTTGTCAATCTCTAAGAGTTATTCAACAAGTTCACTTGGGACTGGAATACTTTACTAACAAAGACAAGATCTTATCCCCCTATGCTGTCATGGATAGGGTTATTCCCTTCAGAGAGTAACAGTATATGACTCATTTTCTGGATTGGGGAGCAAATGTCTTCTCTTCAGGATAAAAGGCAATTAGGTTTCACCCCAATCTTTGTCTATTCATACTGCTTGAAAATTTCTGATCTCCTATTCTTAATATCAGTTATGTTTGTATCTGCTTTTATTTTAATCTATAATTGTTTACCCTATTAGTATCATTATTTCTTTTTACAGCAAATAATATATCTTAGTTTAATTATAAAGGCCTACAGATATCTTTAAACCAAGCTTTAAGTTTACAATATCTGTGCAAATTCAAGGACTTGGCTACAAAAAGAAAAGTGCTGTTTTGCAAATATTGTGATAACACAATACCTTGTTCTAAGAAATTTCAAGTGCAGTAACATATTGAAATAGGAAAGCATATCAAAAAGAAATGCGTGAGAACAAAATGCCAGCAGTAACAATTGTTAATGCCAAACCTGGCAGTTCACAAAAACTTTGAGTTCAGCAAAGGATTATGCATATGCTGATCTCAACAGATATCTGTTAGCTAAACTACTGACAAATAGCTTATTACACTCTTGGAAAAAAAATATATATAACATGCATCAGATGAATGAATAAAATATTTTGTTCTGGAATCATACAAAGTAACTTTAAGGGAAAAAGCTGATGATGATGGAGGATTCAAAATTTGGATATCAATGGAGGAAACAAGTGATGTTGACAAGGGTCAGTTATGAATTTTGTGTTAAATATTTTAGGAGTGAAAGAAGAGAGGGGCAATTCAAATTTTCTGATGATGGAAATACTGGATAAAGTAACTTTGAAAGGAGCAAAGCTTTTCCATGAATTTGCATATTAGAATTTGTAAATTCATATTAAAAACTGGTTAAAACTAATTCATTTTAATGTACTTGTTCTGATTACACACTACTGTTTTTTAAAAGAATTAGTTTAAAAAAGAAATATATTGAAATACAAGGAAACCATTTTTTCAACAAAATTTTAATTGCAATACCTTTAAAGCTACTTCATATCAATTTTCAAACTCTTTTAATAATAATTTTTGATATTAAATATATATATAAACAAGAATGAACAGGAGGGTATGACAAATTCCATCTGGCTCCTTCCCAAAACATCAGTGGAGATAAGATAAAGGATGAAGTGAAAAAAAATCTATTAATAGTAAGGGGGGATTGTGAAAAAATTCCACCAACAGTAAGGGTGGCCATGAAAAATTTCATCAATGATGGGAGGGGTGACACACAATCTGGTATATGTCATTCTACTATTACTGCTTTTCTTCAATAATATCTCATCTTTTGTGATCATTAGCCATTTGCCACAAACGTGTGCTTGTGTTATGTATAGGATATGGTCTCATATGTCTAAAGTTATGACTAGAACTCTAGGTTCTGTATCCAATTAATCCAGGTGTAGCATATGACTTGCATTGTGTTGCCAAAATCAGTTTGTATGCACTTACCATATGTAAATGCACCGATTTCCACTGTTAACCCTTACAGTGCTGGGTTTCTAAAACTGAGCTCACTATGGTGGCCGGATTTATTTTAAAGTGTTTTCAGAAAATAAAACAAACAATTTTAGAACCTCATCCTGAAGTAACTAATGAACGGAAACATGTCATGTTATATACCAAAAGAGCATTTAATTGTGCTTAATAAAATGGCAAAAATCCAAAGAAAAAAAAAAGATAGGTTAAATTTTTTAAGCATTTTTTTTAAAACATCACAAAATTTTACTGTATTTTTTTTTCACTTTATCTTTAGTAAAATTTCAAAAATATATATTTTTCCCATTTTTCTATATTATTTTATTATTTTAATACACTGAAGTGTCATTGAATTAATTAGGGATAGGAGATGTTATCGAAGTTTAGTTGCATTAAATATTAACGAAATGTTAGCATCATATATGATAAAATACTGATACAGCTTTTCTTTACTCTTAAGATATGATGTATATGTAGCTAAATCTGTTTGGTGTCATCAGTGATATTGATGCATTGATGATGCACAGTTATCAGGATGATATTGGCAGCATTTGTTTGCATATATATGAGCTGACCATGTCTTTGTACCTTTTTGAGCTGTCCCCAATGACAAAGCTTAGTTTGACTGAATCTGTCACTAACAAAACTCTTTTAGGAGGGGGACATAAAGCTTGATGAGGAGAGGTAATTAATGCTATTTTTATTTCAGCTAGATCACAATTTATTGTGTTTAGGTGAAATTTTAGCAGTTGATTACACTCCCGCTTGTTTGTAAAATGAAATCATTAGCTTTGCATTTTGAATGTAGTTAGGAGGATTTTATGAAGGTACAATACCTGTTTTTTTTATGTATGGCACGAAAGAAGATTAGATTTTGTGTAATTGATTGTTGTTAGGGGAATAGCAGATTATCATATATGATGTTGTTCTCGTCTTGTTGACATCTCGCAATGCTCTTGACATCGATGAAACAGCTGAATCTGGCTTTATTGTCTTTTTTCCCCATTGTATGCAATAGGTTATAATCCAATCTTTTTTTCTCTCGTCTGGTTGGTAGTGGTTCATCGTCATCCATCGAGGCATTATTTCCCAGGTTTTATTTTGGAGCATATGATCATTTGAGACTTCTGATCTGTGAAATTCTATAGCACTTTTATACTGTTTAATGTTTACTATATTGTAATATTATATTGAAGCTTTAATGGTTATGTTAGCTAATTGAAACAATAATTTCGAAAGTTTTTTCTTTATAATATATGGTCCAGCATATAATGGTGGAAATTTCTTGATAAATCCCCTTTCTTTATGATTTTTCTGGTGCATTTCAATTAAGACCTTATCACCTATTATAAATTCCATATGCCAGTCTTTTGTTATAATCTTCTCATTGTTTCTGTTGTGCTTGTAGGGAATTATCTTGTGCCTTTGAAATGTCTTGAATATGCTGTTCTGTTCTAAATTCAATGGATTGTGGAGATGCAGGTTGACCAATAAGTCTGTCCCAGGGTAATGTCAGCTCTCTTCACATAAATATCCTTGAAGGCATTAATTTAGTTGCTTTGTGTAATGAAGTGCCTAGAGCAAATGAAAATTGTTGCAAATATTTATCCCAAGTACTATGTCTATTTTCAACATATGAAACTATTATTCTTCCAATATTTTGGTTAAATTTGACTGTGGATGATATGGAGTTGTATATCTGTGTTTTATTTTAAACGTTTCACATACTTCAGCAAGCACATTTGAAATGAATTGGCGACCTGATAATTTGTTGGATGTCTGCAACCATTGTAAATCAACATGGTCGGCAAAAATGGTAATGCCTGAAGTGTCTAGTTGCACTTTAAAATTTTCTAGAACCCATATTATGCTTAGGCATTCTTTTTCAGTCACTATATATATATAGTTATTTTCTGTGTAGTCAACATACCATTCACTTTTTGGTGCGACTCAAACTGTGACTGGCATACATAATGACGTGTTAGCAATTGTCATCCTGCATTTGACTGAGCATAGCACTGAAACCAACATCGGAAGCATCAGCACAAAGCTTGAAAGGTTTGCCTGACTGCAGCAAAGCCAACACAGGAGCATGACACAATGCAACCTTTAATGTCTGGAATGCTGTCACAAGTTGTCCAATGAAACCATTTCTGTTTTCGGTGTAATTCACATAAAGGTTCAGGTAAATTTGCAAAATTAGGTACAAATTGTCGGTACCAACCATACATTCCTAGAAATCTGCTAAGTTGCTTTGAATTGTGTGATGTGGAAAATCGTTCTATGGCTTCGACCTTATTAAGTAATGTTCTTGCTCCATATGCATTAACCATAAAACCAAGGTTTGAACATCTTCTTGGAGAAATGTGCATTTAGATAATTTTACAATGAGCCTGGCTTCTCTCAACCTTGAGAAAACCAAATCTAAATCATGCAGACGCTCAGAAAAATTAGTGGATAAAATAACTGTCATCCAAGCAGACTTTGCAAATTTTTTTCAGATCACTCAAGACCACAAACATAAGACGTTTAACATGGCTGGTGCTCCGGATAAACCAAATTGTAAACAACGAAATTGAAATAATCCATCTTTTTTTGCGAAGAGCACAGTTTTGGGCTGATCTGGTGGATGTATATCTGTCAATATCCTGAAGACTGTACTACTAAATTTCTTGCCAGCCAGTTGTGTCAGTAGATTCTGAATAATAATAGGAAGTGGATATTTATCAGAGACAGTTACAAGATTTAGTTTTTGATAGCCCACACAAAATCTTAAATCTCCATTTTTCTTTTTAACAAGGATGACTGGTGAAGCCTAAGGGCTAAAACTAGGTTCAATTATCTATCCCTTAACATTTCTTTAATTTGCTCAGAAATTATTTCTTCTTGGATTCTATCAAGTGTTTTCATATTGCATCCATTCCTATCAAGGAGTCATATAATAACTCATGTATTGCAACAAATTCAAATCTTCTCCACATTATTTAAAGTTATAGGCAATTCAACAGTTCCTTGTGGAAAATACTGCTTGGGACCACAAGCTAAGTTCAAAGGTCCATGGGACCATGGTTGCAATTTCAATTTACAACTTCTCTGAATTTTATCCCATACTTTCATAAGTAGACATGAAATATCAGCTCCTGTGTCGATACGAGCTATGAATTCATTTTTTTTTGTGATAAAGCTTTACAACGAGTAATTTTAAAACATTATGTTTGCCAAAAGCGGAAGACTTAACTTACAAGAGACTTCTCTTGAGGAACTTTGGTCTCTCACTTCAACAATCCTAATGTAAATTTCCTGAATTACCATTTTTTTGTAGTAATATTGCTCTATGTGATTTAGTCGGCCACAAAAATTACATCTGTAAATTTCTGTATTATTCGCAGCAAAAGTTTTTGGTCTACTTTCACTGCTTGACATTTACGAGGAACATAAGCTCTACTTCATTCATTCTGCATCGTTGCAGGCACATTCGTTGCAAATTGTCAGGACCATGTAACTTTCAGTCACGCAGGAGTCGTTTTGCAAGACTCAATCTTATATCGCTGTTTTGGCAAGAATTTCATCCATTGTTGATTTAATGCCATTTTTTCAGATTCTCTTCTTCTGGTGTATTGCAAAGCCAATGTGACTAAAGTTGAAATTGAAGTTGCATTTCCGACTTCTAAAAATTCTCTCAAAGGCAATACTAACTGGGACATAATGCAGTTCATTATGTCAATTTTGGCAGCATCGTACAGCTGGTATAATTCTATCTGGAATATCTGAAACCTCAGATGAATGTTTCTATATCATCTCCTTCCTTTTGTCTTTGTCAAAAAATTTCTGTAGCTAGATGTGTAAAAATCATCATAGTAGATAAGATTTCCAAAATTTCATTTTTGAAGTCTGTGATGATATCCTGTGTTGTTACACCATTGCTTAACACACCCATTTAAAACAAGATACTGTGCAAACCACCTTTTTTGTTGCCTGGCACTTCATGTAAGGGGAAATGCTCTTCCATGGACTTGACAAATGTCCACACTGATGCACATTTTGAACCATCAAACCTTCTCAGGTAAAGGCCAATTAACATAAGAACTACAATTAATAAATGGATTGGCAACTCATTGTTGAAGCGGTTCATAATACTCTGTTCTATCATTTGCTTCTGACAGAACAAAAAAATAGAACTTTATGTTTAAAGTTTATATGTTCATGAGCTGACATAGTATTGTCAGCAATTTTAGGGGTTGTTGTCATTCCCCTTTTCTCCCAAGGATCTTTAAGCAGATTCATCAACACTTCTGCTTCTTTCAACACATCCTGCAACCTATCCTTTACTTTTACTAAGTTGGGAGTCATAATTGCAGAATCGACCACATTACTAGCAGACATGTTTAGCGATCTGCTAAAATTCTGAATTTACACAATTTTGAAACTTTTTTTTATCTTGAGCAGTGTTCAAAGGTACTCCTATTCAACAATACAATACTAAAGCTATACTAAGCTTGCAATAAAAAGTTTATCTATCATGTATCTTGAATCTTCTGATCTTTACATAACTCAATAAAGATTTTAACTATCAGCAATGATTGCTCTGGATCACTCTGGACCTTGTAACTGATCCAAATTAAACTAATTTACTGGATAGCCAAGGGTGCCAGGCAATTAATCTTGCCAAATATAGTTAAATAAGGGTTCGCTAAGTATATTATGCATTACTTAATTAATATGAAAAGTATTCAAAAGATTGTCAAATTATTAAAGTTAAATCTAATCAAATTGAATTATCCTGCTCAAGAGAAAAAAAATTGAAAAGTCAAAATATTTCATAAAATAAAGTTTATTTCCAAAAAATCAAGACTCACCAAGTAAACTTCTGTACAAAATATTCTGGGCAATTAAAGCTCACTCCAAACATCTCAAAAACTGATAAACTTCTCAACTACCTCAAAACTCACATTATGACTAGCTTCAAAACAACTCACATCTCAACTACCTCTGCTACTCAACTATCTCTGTGACCTAACATTACTTACTCTACATGGAGCATGTAACTGACATGTGTTGCACACTGAGAGGTGTGTGCTTATGACACAAGAGGGCCATGTCCTTACTCGTGCATTAGCGACTGCCAATCAAAAGTTGCAGTTGCGCATACGCAACTCCTTTAGCAGACATCGGTGAAGAAAAGTGTGATGCCAACTGAAAATAAAAGCCCCAAAATGATAAATATAATGTAAATAAAGTAAAACTTAAGAGATGAAGCATTAGGAAGGCAATTTTTGTGAACAAAAGAAATGTTCTGAACAAACTTGCAGCTTGGACAATACATGCACTCCCTGACTTACGCAATTTTCCCCATAAGTCCAATATTAAATTCTCGAGTTAGAAGAATCTTACATTACACTTGTAGTTACCACTGAATGCAAACACACACAATTCTCGCATTTGGAAAGAGGAAAGGAGATAGTAAATGTGTTCAACCCATTTATATATGCACTTAAATTGATTTGGAGATGAAAATGATAATGAACAAGATATATGAAGATAGACAAAGCTTATCAATCATAGCATGTGAACTAGGTCTCTCAGTATGAACAGTGAATATGATAGTAAAGGATGCTGATCATATAAAAAAAACACAAAAGTATCTGCACTCTTAAATTCAACAATAATTATGAAACATCATTCTGGTTAAGAATTCATTACTACGAAACAACTACGATCTAACATTTGATAGGTTATAATTGACTTATGTAAGGGGTTTGCGGAATGGAATGTTTGCAGATAAGACGGGGAGTGTCCAAATACTTTTCAAAGACATCTGGGGATGGGACTATTTGGATTGATATTCCTTGTACAAGGTGATTCAAAAAGAATTGAACACTTTCAAAAATTTATTACTCAGTAACTTGGCGACTCCCACCATGCGACGCCCACCATGCGACTTCTTGTGGGTATATGTCAAGAACCTTTTTTTCTTGACATATACCCATGTTTTGTACCCCCACTTCTTCGCAGTCTTAAGGAAATGAAGTGCATCATGGCTGCCATTTCAACCATTGACAGTGGGCCTGGAACACCTACAAAGGGTCTGGGATGAATTAGACTACAGGTTGATGTGTGCCATTTGACAAAAGGGGTCCATATTGAGCATTTGTAAGATTATAGAATTGATAGTTCCTTGAGAAATTGGTTTTGACTACATGTTCATACATAACCTAGTTACTGAGTAATAAATTTTTGAAAATGTTCAATATTTTTTAATCACCCTGTATTTTGTGAGGCAGATTCAATGTAGGTATATTTGCAATTTTCTTTAATAACAGGACATAGCACTATGTATAATTCAAAATATGATAGGATGAGGATACTATGTGATTGTATAAAACTGATGTCACCATAACTTAAATTTATTATTGTCTCAAAAATTTGAACACATATCGTAAAAAAAATAACAGCCAGAGGGTTTTGCAAAAAATTAAAATGGGAAATTAAAGTATTCCAAGGAAGGAAGGTTATGGTTCTATCAAAAATTATTAAGTTTTCAGAAGTTTCACAGTAAACACTTAGCAATATAAGAAAATATTATTTTACCGTATATGAATATATATATATAAACTACTAAATCTCTCCAGAGTTTTAAAACAAATCAGTTTAAACTCATTTTAAGTATTTTAATTGTCTCGTTGTTTTTGAATCATCTCGAACAATAATAATTTACTCTTAAATACTGTTTCTATTATACAGGAAAAACTGTTTTGAGCTTTTTGCGATAATGAATCCATTTGCATTTAGGTTTGTTCATATCATTAGATCATGATTAGTGGCCAGCAGCTCAGCACTTGGCATGCTTTAGGTGATCCCATCCAGCTCAAGATAATTTTTCTTCTAAAATCGATATCGATGTGTAAAACTGAATTATTGATATTGACTCATGAACAATAAAAAATTATTATAATATTATACACGACATACAAATATCTATCTTCACTGTACTAATTGTAGTAAAGAACATTACCTTTCCTGTGATACAGAATCCGAGTTGTGCCTGCATACAGGATTGTCCTATCATTAAATAGAAAATTTGATTAATGGCTGAGCATGTGAGATCACCCAATCAGTAGACTAGTAATTCATATCTTACTCAGCTTAAGCCTATATTTCTCTAAGATTAGCACTAATGTATAAGAGTGAACTATTGATATTTAACAACGCCAATGAACTTGTAATGCGATATAATAATACACCATGTCTTTACAATCTCCATTACAGTAACAAAGAAGACAATACCTTTTATGTGACAGGATAAAAAGATGTCTTGCAAGATTGTTTACATCATTAAAAGAGAATTTGATAAGCAGCTGGCAGCTTAGTGTCTGAAATGTCATCTAGAGCTCATGGGTTTATATTCCACCTGGCTTGAGAAAATGTTTCCTCTAAATTTACATCAATGTGTAAAAGTAAAATTTCCAGTGTTGGCAAATGAAATGAAAAAGATTTCGTTACAGCCAATAATTTAATATCGATTTTTGTTATAGCAAAATTTTTATATTGTTATAAAGCTTCACCAATGTTATAGTTGTGCCTGCATACAGGATTGTCCTATCATTAAATAGAAAATTTGATTAATGGCTGAGCATGTGAGATCACCCAATCAGTAGACTAGTAATTCATATCTTACTCAGCTTAAGCCTATATTTCTCTAAGATTAGCACTAATGTATAGGAAGGAACGCACGCAATATGCAAACCATAGGTGACAAGATTGGAGCGAGGCAGGCTATAAATCATGCACACTTTTACCAACACTCCCGCCTGATGAAGCCACGTGAATGAGATCGTTGGCGAAACGCGTCGCAGAGAGTACCGAACCGGGGAGGTTCATGACGTTTTTAAATGTTTGTCGTGAAAAACATTTTTAAAGTTTTTTAAAGTTTTGACATAAAGGTGGTAATGGTTTGGAAGGAGCAGAGTTGATACCTACTCAAATTTCGGAGATGTGCTAGTAGCAAAAAAGAACTGACTGCTTTACCCGATAAGCATAGTGAATCAACAGTTGAATATGTGCAAGCAATAGCTGTGGACTCTACCAATGGAAATAAGGAACCGGTGTAACATGAACTTGTGTAGAATACAACTTCAAGAACGGACAAAAAAGAACCGGGACTGTCTCACAGCAAATATATCAGCATAACAACAACTGTTTGAGTACTCCATTAAAACCGGACTGGTAGCATAATTAACGATCTCTTGCAAATGTTTGCAAACTGCAATTGTACCAGCAAAATATGGTAAATATGTCTTATTCTATATATTCTTTTCTAGCGGCTCTTAGGTGAAAAGAGCCACAGGGATAAGCTGTATAGAAATAAGGGTAATCTTAAGGCAGAACCTATAACTAGGTTCTAAGATGTAAAGCACTCTCTCACTTTTGAGACTTGCTCCCAAAAAACCGTGCTTTTAAATGTTTTAAACTATCTACCACAGCACATTCGTGATTAAATCTTATTATAGCAAAATATTTTTAGTATAAACAGGAAACAATGAAATATATGTTATCCTTTTTATTATATATCTATGCAGAAGTGTCATCCAGTGGTTCACACCAGCTCAATCAATCCAGTTAAAAAACAAAAAAATTGGGAAAAGGAAAATTATCAATATTAAATAAAAATTATGAATAACAAATAAATGCATATATACAAATAGAATTATTACAATTGCTTTTTCTGCTAGTGATTCTTAAAAACTGCAGTTTAAAAATAATAAAACTTGTAATTAGGAGACCAAGTTATGAATAAATAGGATGACACCTATGCATTCTAATAATGTATGTATGTATGCCATACAATTGAAACTACTGAAGAGTTTTAACCAGAGTTCTAGGAATTGTTCAGCACATTGTTTGAATTGGATTGGAATTACTTATAATTACAAAGGAACAACTTAAAATTTTATTTTCCTTGGTTCTTTAAATTATAAAATTTTTATACAATAAAATGAAGCATTATTAATAAAAATTTCTGACCATAAGTATGCATTCATAATTTTTAGTACTATGATGATTTTTGTGCACAGATTAATATTTTTAAAACAATTTGCTAAAATGATTGGAAGAAAATTTTAAAAATGTGAAATTTCTTTCAGAAATACTAACATCATAATGCATAGTCAAGGAAAATAAAAATAAAAGAAATTCATTCAAAAATACTGATATCATACACCATCAATGTTATTCTACTATTCATCACTGTAAGCAAAATGTCTTTTAATAATTTTGAATCCAAATTATTTCTTTTGCTACAGAGAATCCATTTAAGCATTGGGAAAAAAAATGCAGATATTTATTCATTAGATTATGACACATTTCTTGAGTTGCAGGTACCACTAGAACAATTCTTGCAAGTCTCTGCACTGTTTCCTTTTTCTAGTAGTAAAAAATATTTTATTTTGTAAAAATTCTCTTTGCTCTAAAATTTATTTAATAAAATTTGCTTTTCTATCGTCCCCAATTTTTTAGTTTCTTCAAGATAGATTTTCAACAAATCATTTGATGACACTGAATATATGTATATAAGTAAAGAATTTGAAAACAGTACATATTTAAACTTTATGCTGTCCATGCTCGATTGAAATTTGACAACTACTTCCTTTCTTTCTTTCAACATATGTACAGGGCAAGGCTGAATGTTAATGATTTGCAAATATATACAATTTGAAATTATTTCTGGGGGCATGAAGAGAAGGTTTGTTGGAATGCCAAAACCAAAATTTCCCCTGTCATCAAAGTAAAAAACAAACAACGTAAGTAACAATTGATAACATGTTGGAAAGGAGTGTCCAACATGTTATCAATTGTGCCTCAATCATGGAGTACATCTTGGAGTGTGCGATACTTTATATAAGAAAATATCAAACCTCGAAAAAGAAGAGGATACTGATGATACTGAAGATGAGAATGAAGATGTTTTTGCTGATGGAGCGGATATTGAAATAAGAACAACAACAGAGGAGGGTATGGAAGAAGTTGTTAGTATCCATCAAATAATTAACAACGTTCGAAAAGTGGTTAAGTTTTTTAGATTGTCTTCCATTAAAAATGGAATATTACAAGAAAAAATCAGAGCTAAACTGGGCCACAATCTTGAGTTAGTTTTAGATTGTCAAACTCGTTGGAGTTCTCTTGCTTATATGATAATCATGTTTGTGAAACTACAAAAATTCATCGTGGAAGCTTTAGTAGATCTCAACTGTTCACACATGCTTGATGACATCGATTTTAACGAGCTCAAAGATCTCCGGAATTCGCTTGAACCTGCCAAATTGGTAATTGAAGTTTTAAGCTGAAATGATACGACTCTGCATTCAACTGGCATTACATTGGAGTACATGAAAAGAAAAATTTCGAACTGTAAAAGTAAACTAGCGTGTGAATTATTAGAAAATATGGAGAAGAGAATTGATGAGCGAGTAAATATAGATTTAATGAATTTGTTCAAAGCGCTTAAAGATCCAAAATTTGTACCTACTAAACAGGCTTTAGACTTAGCCACACAATTATTAAAAAGACTTTACCAAAAAGAAGATAATAATGAATCAACGGAAGCTTCGCAAGACCAAGAATTAATAATAGTTGAAAATCAAAAAAACTTGACAATGGAGGAAGAACTTGATTTAATTTTGAAAAACACAGCTGAACCTCCAACTCCAAAAGAATCCGAGATTTATAGCAAACTTAAACAAGAATTTTTGCTTTTCAGAAATACTGGAAAACGAACAAGTAATCTTGATGACCTGTACAATGCACTTTCCTCCATAAAACCAACTTCAACTTCTAATGAAAGAACATTTTCAATAAGTGGCAGCTTCTGTACTACAATCAGATCGAGACTTGCTTACAAGTCTCTTAATTCGTTAGTATTTCTCAAATATTTCTACCTGAAGACCAAAAAAAGCAATTAAATTGAAATAAATAAATGTTCAAATAGTTATATCTAGTTTTAAAGTTTAATTTTTGAAAATAAATTATTTGATTAATAAATAAATTTGAGTACATTTTCTTTTTAATTTCTTGGCACGACCACAAATCTCAGTTGAAAATCTTGCAATATAATAAATAATTCTAATTTTAACAAATTTTAGTAATTTTATTCTGTTACAAAGACTTCAGCTATGAGAATTGTTATTGAACTCCAAAATATTAAACGTTTTCGCTTATTGATTTGAGTTTAGATTTAGATCCGGACTCGACTCGGACTTGACGAGCTTTCAAAATTTGGGACCCGTACTCGCCGAGTCCTAAAAACCCGAGTTTTCAGAAACCCTAGTATGTTGATGATAAAAATTGTACATCTGTCTATCTCATGAGTTTTTAAGTATATTTTTATAAAGGAAAAATCAAAAATGTTTCAACACAAAAACAATGAAAATAATGAAATTATTTCTTTTGTTATTTGTTACATTTTATCATTATAAAATTTTTGAAATTCCGATAACATTATTCAAAAATCATTATTATTCCACGTTACACATAACGTTTCCCAACACTGGATATTTCATATCTTATGGCAAATAACCATTGTTTGAGGTAACTAGTTCTCTTATCTGTCTTGCAGTATCATAACATGGCAGATAAGAGAACTAGTTGCCTCATTAGTAGTATCCACAACACTACTAGCACAAAAGAAACGAAAAACAGAGGAGGGCAGAAGCAAATTAAGTTAACAGTTAGTGATTACTATACCATGGGAGGAATTGATTGAATGATCAAGAACTTTATCATTTTTCTGCACAAAAAGCAATACAAGATCTTCAGATAATTTTGCTGACTTTAAGCTATGAGATTTTTACATACTATGAACTAAATATTTCTCCCCAAAAAGCAGTCTATAGATATTATAGAATATAGGTTGCAGCTCAGTGAACAATACACTGAACTAATTATCAAAAGGTATGCATAACACTACTTCAAACCCATTAAAACTAACCATCATTACTGAAAAATGCATTTTAAAATTTCCTATACTAAACGTAACTTATTTCATCATATGTAAAATTTTGTTTCAACATATCATTAGAACATAATTAATTAATTTGCTTTCCATTCCTTCATATTGCACATAATACATTTTTACATAAAAACATGAAAATAATCATGTCGCATTTCAAAAATGCCTTTTATACAAATATATTGAAACTTGTAAAAGTGTACTAAAAAATTCAACAAAAAATCCCACAATTTCTGACCAAAGTTCATAAAAATAGTCAATGGATTAGCAATTAGCAGTCTCAAAACTAGCTAAAAAATAGTAAAAGAATTAACAGTTAAACTAAAAACTCGAATCACACGTTTTTTTTTTCCAAAATTATTAGACAATACATTAATATTACTCAGGAACTTGCTACAGTACTCCAAAAATCATCGGCTTGTTTTCACATATTCTATTAAAACCATTTTTACAGCATATAAAACAATCAACTTTGAAGAATTTGTTTTCAGTGCGTGCAGAATAAAAATTTAACACCAGTAGAGTAAAAATAATGCCAATTTGTTTAAACTTGAATATTATTCAAAATACTAGCAAATATTATACTAATCTCTGTTCATAATGAGATTCACTATTTTAGAATTCAACTTTTGTTAGTTCTTTTATGAAAGAAAACTTCATAAAACTGATTTCAGATGAAAAATCCAAAAGAGAATGGTAGATAAAATGTGGCAGTTATTATATTCATAATGTTTCAGCTTTGAAAAATAATTTACTAGCTACTGTAAAATACCAGTGAGTTATGCAAAAATACTAAAGGCAACAGAACTAACAAATTGCTCAACACATAAAACAATAATCATTAACAACTCAGATAATTTCAGTTGATCAAAGAACATTTCTAAGTTAACCCATTAACGCCCAAATTATTTTTCCAAGGAGTTTCCGTTAATTTTTGAAAATTTGGTTCTTTGTTTATATTTTAAAATATATAAGAAAAACTTAAAATTAGATCAAAATTTTGGAATTAAGGATGTTTTATTTATAGGATGCTGGGCTTTTGTGTAAAATTTTTAGTGAGTAAATTGTTATACTACTAGAGATGTTACTACTGTAGAGATGAAAATTACAAAAAAAACTTGCATAAAATTTTATGTATTACACATTACATATTTAAATTCATCATCATCATCATCATCAAGCAGCCATGGGCTATGGAGGTCCAACCAGACCGTGCAGTTTAATTCTCCAAGAATATCTGTCCTGAGCTACATCTGCTGCATCCGGCCACTGCACACCAGTTCTAACAAGGTCCTGTTTGACATTGTCTGCCCACCGCATCTCCCCCTCCTTCTGAGGCCTCTAGGTACACTGTTCATAACCATATTCGCCAATCTATAATCATCCTTATGGGCAACATGGCCAAACCAGCGGAGTCTCTCTCTGCACAATATGCTGCTTAAAGGAGGTTGCAGACTCCTTTGCTTACCTCATCATTAGTTACAAAGTCAAACAACCTAATACCAAGATACTACGTAAGCATCTAGTTTCCTGTTATCTTGTTTACACAGCATCCAAGTTTCACTAACATAACTAACCCTAGAAAGAACCCAAATCATTATACAGTCTAATTTTAGTCTTTAGGTGTATATGCCTATTTCTCCACAATCTCCATAGATTCTTAAAAGTCCCGGCAGCAATCCTTATTCGTCTGTTAATCTCATGCCGCACATCACCAGTATCTGTTGCATAGCTTCCAAGGTAATTAAACTGTGACACCTGCTCAAGACTGCAACCATTCAGATTAACTGAATCACAACCTGCCTGACAAATTTTCATCACTTTAGTTTTCTCTCTGTTTATAACCAAACCTACTCTACTACCAGTCTCATCAACAGCTCGAATGAAAGAGTTCATCTCATCAACATCATTTTCCAAAAGGGATAAATCATCAGCATAATCTAAATCAGAAATTTTAGTATCTCCAGACCATTTAAGGCCAAAATCTTTCCCTTGCATTGAATTTCGCATAACATAATCAATAATCAAAGAAAAAAGGAGACAAAATGAACCCTTGTGGAATACCAGAAGTAATGCTAAACCAATTGCCACAAGCCTTACCAACTCTCACACATGACTCAGTGTTATTATAGAGAACTTTCATTATGTTAACTAACTTGTCTGGTATACCATATGATCTCACAATCAACCACAAATTATGACGATCAATAGAGTCGAAAGCCTTTTTGAAATCAACAAAGCTAGCAACCAAAGGTTTCTGAAACTCTAAACATTTCTCAAGAATCTGCCTAAGTGAAAATATCTGATCCACACATCCCATACCACTTCTGAATCCCCATTGCTCATCATGCAATTGCCTGTCAACCAGATTCTTAATTCTATTAAGCACAATCATGGAAAGAACTTACCTGGAACAGAGAGTAGGCTTGATACCCCTATAGTTATTACAAGAACTGCGATCACCTTTTTTGAAAATAGGGATAAAAATAGCTCTGATAAAATCCTTAAAAACCATGCCTTTATCTTAAAAGATATTCAAAATTTCAGTCATCCAAGTGGTAACTGAAACATTCCCAGCTCTAAGCATTTCTGTAGTAATTTCATCTACCCCTGGGGATTTATGAAGTTTAAGTTTAGAAATAGCCAAAATAACTTTAGATTGTGTTATTGGGCCAACATTAATAAAACATTTAAATTATTATTCTTAAATTATATGTATTACACATTACATATTTAAATTATTATTCTTAAATTATATGTATTACACATTATTTAAATTATTATTCTTAAATTATATGTATTACACATTACATATTTAAATTATTCTTAAATTATATGTATTAAACATTACATATTTAAATTATTGCTTACTATGGAATTTTAAGAAACAATTTGTAAACAGTGCAACATTGCTTTTGTGCAAAGAGTGACTTTCCTTTGCAATCTCTAAATTGGTATTGTCTTTGTTTATCCCTCTTTTCAATCATACAATCTTTGCTGTCATACAAGATGTCTTCATTGAGCCTACGTAGCCTAGTACCATTGACCCTAAGTAGATAAAAAGCTGATAAGCCTACTTCTGCTTAACTCTGTGCCATTTCTCAGTTTAAAATGTTTCACTGATATAGCCTTTCTAAAATCTTTCATTGAATTTGACTTCGGAATTGACTCATGGGATATGAAAGGTTCACATTCCACTGGGCTCAAAAAATACTTCTGCTAGCTAAAAATATAAAAGAATATCTGAATTAGTAGATACACCATATACACATATTTACCTTAGCCATGCCAATGATATGCATTATAAGGAACCAATATTTTTGCCTTTAATTGCACACTTCTCTAACAGCTAACCCACATACACACACCCATAAACTTATTATAATTAGCTATTATGTGGGGTTGTGAAACTGGAACACTCTCTTTTTTTTTCATGACTCCATCCCAACTGAACTAGCTTTTAATCTCGAATCTATTTATATCAATAACTTCTTGAATATTTGAGAAATTTCTGTGTTCTTGATGTTTCTGAAAAGTGTTTCCAAAGCATCACCAAATCAGCAATCCTGTTCAAGAGCATTTTCACATTACAAATGAATAAATTTGCCTGAGTAATACTATTGACACTATATATTAACAAATATTAGTCTATATGTATGTAAAATTATTTTATAAAGTCCATAAAAAATACACATAACCCAGCATCCTATTTATAAGTTTATAAGTTTATTAAAAATTAAAAAATTTGTAAAAAGCAACATCATCCAAAAATAGTCTATTTACTTTCATACACAAAACAAGCACTTACTTGTTTTATGTTCAAAAGAAATAAGCAATACAATTAGTCACTCAATCATACACACAGCCAAAAAATATGTGTTCTTTTAACAGGTACTGTAAATTTTTTTGGAAAATATAGCTACATAAAAATATTATCAGAAACAATTGGCAGATAAGTCCATCACAGAGTTCAGGCCAAAATTTTAGGTATGTTTTTCTGTCAGGGGCACAAATATCAAAATATTGTCCTATGACACAGGGAGTTAATGGGTTACAGCAAAATATTTCTTGAGCTGGGCGGGATATGAAAGGTTCACATTCCACTGGGCTCAAAAAATACTTTTGCTAATTTAAAACATAAAAGTATTACTACCCATAAAATATCTTTAAATATAATTTGTTAAAAGGCCTTCACAACTAAAACATTTTTAAATTTAATATGTAAAATTCATACTACTACTTAAGTAAAGTATCTGAAAATATAACTGAACTATATGCATTTTGCAGCACATTAGCACCGTACTTTGAACCATAGAAATACAGTGAAAACAATAATTTTGACACGTATTTACAGCAAAAAAACACATTGGCACTTTACTTACAATAACAAGATTTTAGCATGAATCTTTATTGAAAGTAAATGACTCTATAGTTGCACTGCCATCATCGCAGCTTGGTAAGTATTTCCTAATGTGTATGCACAAGTGAAGATGGAAGGTAAAACTGTATCTTACAATAATGTTTTAAACGCTATATACAATAAGGGGCAGTGTTCAAACAATGCAGCATTAAACTGCTAGTTATGAACTTAACCTTCGACCATCAGTACGTATCCTCTGTGACCTTCTGGTGGTTCCCTTGGCTTCCCGACATTGCTGGCAAATGAAATCATCTGGTATATTGTTCCGCCTAATTTTGGCACATGACAGATGGATCCATGTCAAGCATTCTGTGCATTCTATCATTGGTCTCCCAGCAAAGGGTTTCATGCAATAGCAAGTAATGAGATCCCAAGAGTCATCATCTAAAATTGTATAAATGAAAAAAAAAAATTACAATTAAAATACATTTTGTGAGGCATATTAATATCACTCTGAATCTCTCCATCATCATCATATCTGAATCAAAATTGTTTTATGCAACAATATAATAATTACCCAATATTCCATGTAACACATGCATCTAGCCTGATATTTAATAATATTTGTGAAAGACTTAATAAAAACAGAAGTTTATGTTATGAAATAATGAACATTGAATAAAATATGCATGTATTATTCCCAAATCATTAAGGTTACTTACGTATAGGAGGATGGGTTGTTTTATTTCTGAGTGGCACTTTTGTGAACAAATCAGGCTAAATGGTCAAGTCACAAGGAACCCAAAGGCTCAGAGTTGACCAGGGGATGGTGACCCACTGGGCAGCTGTTAGGAAACAGACAGAAGTCTTCCATCAAGGCCATCCCCAAGTTCTTCAGCATGCACAGGATATGGGGCTCTCTGCACATAGGGCCACAGCTTTACAATCAATCTAATGGGCAGCAACTTTTCTAAGCCCATCAATGTCCCCTCTCTCACCAAGGGCAGGGTGGGGTTTAGTGGAATAAATCTGAACACTGGCACAATTGGGATTCAAATATGGGAACAAAAGATTATGAGCTTATCATATTACCAACTGAGCCTGCCCCTATCTATAGGAGACATTACCTATCATTGCTGCATTCTCCAATGGCAAAAGTCTGTTATTCCAGTTCAAAGGTTAGAGTTTTTAACTTTGCCAGTGAAGCTATTGAATATAAAAGCTAATACCTATTTTCCTACCAGTACTTATATTTCCTATTAACCCTTCCAGTGTCCACGTCATCTGTATACGTTCGGAGAATCTGAATTGAGGGGCCAAAGACATATGCATACGTTTTTAGTACAACAACAACAAAAAAAAAATTCCATTAAAAATAATATTTTGTTTTTAATTTGATGCATATTTTATTAAACTACAATATAAATAATTTTATAAAGCCATCTGATTGCCATTTCTTAGAAGCACTAAACGGTATTGCCAATCTGGTTAACATTCCTATTTGCTGAAGCAACCTTCTGATTTAAGCTCACAAGTTTGATTTGAACTATTATCAACAAATATTTCCTTAAATTTTCGAAAATCTCCTAAAAATTAATGAAAAACTGCTATTTTTAAAAATGATAGATATTGGAAGTAATTACAAAATATGTACCACTACTTTTTTTTCCCGTTTCATATTCTTTTCTGTCATAAACCTATTTCAGTATTCCCAAGTATTTTTATCATTTGTCCCAGCATTCTATGCATCTTTCCCGCCTTCAAATCGAAACTGAAAGTAAACACATCCTTCTTAGAAATTCTGGTTGCACCTGCATTTAATTAGTTATGCTTCACTGAGTCAAACAAGACACAGATGGCTGACACATGCTATCTCTGTTCCGTGTGTTATAAGTGTTTTCTACAGTTTTGGTCCAGCATATTGGATACTCTTTGTAAAGTTTGGATATTTTAACATCACATTAGGCTATATATTAATTTTTATTTTATTATTTATTACTTTTCCAGTAAAACTTTGATATAGTATCATTTTCTGCATTTCTGTATATTTACTTCCATTAGTTAGAGATCTTCAATTGGCTGATTTATCAATCTCTCCGAGTTATGCTAGATCGGAAGATGGCTTAAAAGTTGTTGCGGATATTTTACTTAACATTCCATTAGGTTATATGTAATTTTTCTTTTATTATTTCTTGCATTTTCAATAAAAAACTTTTAGCTTGTACTGTTTTCTGAAACTGAATGTCTTGGATACAGAAGCAAAATAGACTTCCTTGCTACAGAAATTTCCCTCCAACATAACTGCTGCTCCAACGAAACAAACCTCTCAGCACTTAGCCAAGATTGCCAAACTTCAACACCCAAAGAAAAAAATTCATAATGTTTAGCAGAAAAAGCACACAAGGAAGTTTTTTTCTATTTCATAACCAGTTCAGAAAATCCCATGAAGTGAGAAGTCCAAGTCCCTTTGTATAACACTGGCCATGTTTAAAATATATGATACTGAAAAATAAAAAAAAATAAATAAATACCCCCTCAAGCAGCTGCTTGCCACAGAGGTCTGACAGGAGCCTGTCAGTTTATATGCCATAGTAGAAGGTCTGAGAGGATGGCAGGACCTCAGCAGAAAAACGACACACATCCATGCCTTAACCCGGGGCTTGAACCCAGGTCCCTTGGATCAGTAGCCAAGCGCGCTAACCATATTAATCAGGTTTTCCAAAGTGAAGCCTTAATTGTATAGTGCGATCTTTTTTTTTTCACATCACATTGAAAAAGGCTTATTAAAATCAATACACTTGGAAATTTATTCATATTATTTTTATAAAACTTGTAATTAAATTCTGTTTAATTTGATGTATAGCATGACCTATTTCTGTTGATTGGTTATTTTTTTTTTAAATTCTAGAGTTGACTTGTTTATTTGACTCAGCACAATTGGCTAAAAGCCTGGAATTTTCTCAAGGTATGGTACCAAGAAAAAAATTACAAAACGAGATAAATATTTACTTAAAACCAAAAAAAACTTTTTTGTTATTCAGAAATATATGTATATAGTCATTCTATTCATGTGCATTGAAATCATTTCTGTCTATTAGTTTTTTTAAATAAATTTTTATTTCCATTGCATTTTTTTTACTACTTAACTCTAAAAAAAAGTCTATTAAAATAAAACACATCATATTTTTTGTTAAATACTTGATTTTCAGAAAATCCAGAATTAAATGCTGATTAATTTGGTATACAACATGCCATAATTCCTTTCATTAGTTATTTGGCAGAAAAGATCTAAGGTTAAAGTTTTTTTTTTCTTTTCGCTGAGCATAGGGAGAAAATAGCTTGGTCTCTGGATGGAAACCTGATTTTCAGCCATGACACTGGAAGGGTTATATATATATATTTGCATTTTTTTCACTTTGCTGGATGTTTCAAAATTAGCTAAACATTTCGGGTTTTTTTTTGAAGTTTTCAACTTAAAATTAATCAACTATTAATCATTATAGTATCAAGTTCTCAAAACTCAACTGTCTAGTTGGTCAAGTTAATTTTGAAGTGTAATGGGTAGGAAAAAAAAGAACTTTAGATCCTTAGCCTGAAGTAACCAATAAGTCATATTATACATCAAATCAACATTTAAGAAATAACAAAAATTTAAATAAAAGTAATTTTTGTTACACATTTTAATAAAAAACAAAATTTCATTGTATTAGCACCCTTTTTACCTTTTCAGTCCCATGTGCCCATAATAGGAACACAAATTCAAAAACTATTGTTTCTCATTGGAAAACTTTTAATAAGTTTACAATAAATTTCTTTTTCATTATTTTAAATTTGTTTTCCTAAAGATATGGGTCTAAATAGTGCTCTGAACATTTATTCACTTTATTGAACATTTTAGAAGTAAATGTCCTTTTGACAAGCTGCAGGATATCTCATAGAGTTTGAAACTTGCTAGATGAATCAAATTAATTTGGGACCAAAATGGTTAACTTTGATAAGAATTCTTTAAAAATTAATTTTAAAGTTTTGTCTAAACTACTTAATGACTAGAAACTTTCCTGTTGAAATTCAAAGTGTTCCTTGAACTCCTCCCCGATGAGGTGGAAGAATATAAGTAGTTTTACTTTATCTCAGGTTCTATTTTAGGTAGAGACATGAATTTTTGATGCAATGAAGGGTGGCAAGAGAAATTTGAACCCATGAGAAATTTTTGGATTAAGTATTTGAATCTTATGGGGTGGGTTGGCAATAAATTAAAATTGCAAATGATGAACTGCAAAAAATTGGGGAGAGAGCTTGAGATTCTGAAATCAGGTTCTATCATAGATAAGGACTTCAGCATTTAATAAAACACAGGGTGGCATGGGTGAGGTCCACATATAAAATTTGGAAATCAGTGATCAAGTATTTGAGATACTATGGTTAGAAGAAATCCAAATATATTAATTAAAACTTCGACTATTTCTACAGTAAATCAAGTAATGTACACTCTATCTAGAAATGAACTGGAATGGCATTCCAATTCATTTCTACTCAATCTTAGCCCCCTCCTTTTCACTTAAATCATTGCTTGCAGTGGTTACATGCAGCATTACAAGGTTTATGGCCTCCAAACCTTGTAATTACAACTCCTTATAATTTATTTTCCAAAATTTTCCTCTATTAGTAAACTTGAATTTTTTTGAACCTGGACTTCAGTTTATTTCTTCAGCACCTTTGAATTTTTCTCCTGCTTATTTTCAAATCTTTACTCCAATTCATCTTCATTTGATATTTAGAGTATAGCTTCAACTCATGCTACCGTTTATTGACTTTCACTATTTTTATTTCCAAATCTCTTTCAACTGGTATGTCTTTAATCTGTGCTGTCACTAGGCACAGGACTGGGAACTAACATCTGAATTTGAAGGTCATTAATTTTTGATTAACATTTGAACTGAGAGAAATCCATTTGAAACTCTGAACAACACTGTTTATCAGACAGATTCACCCCCTCCCCCACAATTTTTTTTCTAGATCTGGGACTGCACGTTATATGGAATTACTTTGAACAGCGAAGATTTGTATAGCAAAGACACTCAGAGACATTTAAGTTCATAAAAGATAATATTGACTATATAGGAATTAATTATATGGGACATTTGAAAGTTGGTGGGTGACATGAGACATATTAATGCTCTATGGGACAGTACAGTAGATTCTTGAATGTCTGGCATCTCTGTCTGAGACCCATCCACTATTTACAAATTCCATGCTATTACCTGGCTACAATTCAAGCACAGGTTACTATTTAGGCCCCAGCATTTAATATGTCATATACAATATATGCATATTTTAGAGAACTCTAGCTATGCCTAACAACTTAGTGAGTGCTACAGTGTGTTTCAAAAAGGATGCAATCCTAAAGATAAGAGAGTAGAACTTATGTGCATGTACATTTTATGCCACAAGATTAGTCAGTTGGCATTACTGTACTCAAGGTTAACAGCCTTTAGCAGTTGAAATGACCTTGTCACGCACTAGTCTCACTCAAGCATTCATTCCTTTGTTTGTGTCAGCTATGATATTTTTCCAAAAACAAACGTGTATTTATTGTTGAGACTTATTGTGCGTACAAATCTTACAAATGTGTGAGAGAGGAGTTTGAGTTGAAGTTTCTTCAGTCTGCAGTTCCCAACAAGTTGAAAGTATCTCATTTGATTGATAAATTTTGTGACACTGGTCTATACAGGATTGAAAGAGCTCAGGCTGGCCATCACTGTTAACTGCCGAAGTTCTTGATGATGTGTCTCAGTGTTTAACTCACTCACCCAAAAAATCACTTAAAAAGTTATCTTCACAGGTTGGACTGTCACCAGCTACTGTTTTCAGGGCTACAAAGAAGTTAAAATTTCATGCCTACCGCATTGGTGTCGTTCATGAACTGAAAGAACCACACCATGAAAAAAGTTTATGGTACTGTCGTTGGTTTCGTTCTTTTGTTGATGAAAATGGAATTGAGGTGTTGGACCGTGTTTATTTCAGTGATGAGGCTTGGTTTCACTTGGATGGGTATGTGAACAGTCAAAACAGTCCAATATAGAGCAATGAAAATCATCACACACACACACAGAAAATTGGTGTTTGGTGTGCAATTTCCCGTAATCATGTGATAGAGCTTTTATTTTTTGACTCAACTGTAACTGATGCAGTTCATCGTGACCTCATCTAACAGTTTATTGCACTATTGGATGTGAATGAACGAGAGTGTTGGTTTCAACAAGATGGCGCAACGTCCATACTGCAAACGACAATGGTCATGTTGCAGGAATTTTCTGGTGCTCATTTGATTTCAAAAAATTTGTGACTCTCAAGATCCCCAGATCTTAACTCCTCCAGATTTTTTCCTTTGGGGATATCTAAAATGTATAGTGTTTCAAAACAATCCTCATACACTTGAAGACTAACATTGAAAGAGATTTTAAACATAAGAAAACAAACATTACGAAAGGTGGCTGCAAATGTCATGAAATGGGTATGAACCTGCATCCAGGTTGCAGGAAATCACTTTCAACATCTGTTGTAAAGATAGATATATGTCTAATTTTCATCTTTTGTCAAGTTTAAATAGAAAAATACAATAGAGGGTTGCATCCTTTTTGAAACACCATGTATAAAACTTATTTTGCTTTCGAAACAAGATTAAAAATATTAAAGCAAATTTAAACAAAGCTAAAGAATAAAAAAAATTAAAATTAAATATCTTGCAGCATATAAACATACAATTAATTACATCATTAAATTATAATTGCAACTGGTTGTGTAACTGCATATTTCTGCTGTAAGTACTAGATGCTGAAAGGTTACAGAGCCTAGGCTCTGCCACCATTGTTTATCCATCCTGTCCATGGCACAAAACCTGGCTGAAGTTGAGTGAACCTGTCATGACCCAGCTACACCCTCCTGAGGAGCTGCAGTGGTATTACCATACTAGAGAAGTAGGTGACCTACCATGACGACTGCTGGCTAAATTAGTCCTATGGCGGCACCATCTTGGCTATAATAGACACAATTTTAATTTGTGCTACACTTAACAATTGGCCATGAGAATGCAGCAGAATTAAACCATATTACAATCAAAGGTGAAAGTTGATGTTCTTTTTCCTGAAAATATATTTGCAACTCTTCCCAGCTTTGGAAGTAACAGGTGATGCTAGAAAATTCGTTTGACACTGGTGAGTAAATTTCCCCAGCTTTGGTTATATTTAACATAATCATCAATTGCAATTAATAATATTAAACATTTTTATAACTATAGGCATAAAGCCAAACTGATGAGATCATGACTTCATAAAGCTGAATTTTGTGTAGAAAACAAATCTATATTAAATCAGAGATTACAAACCTGAATCAGTATCTGAGCTTCTTCCAGGTTTGCCAGCAATTCTACTGCTTGTGAAACTACTATTACTTTCTGATGAGAAGCTATCAACAGGTCTTTCAGAACACTCAGGAGAACAGATATTCTGGTCAATTTCCTAAAAGAATAATAACAGTCAATATGTTGTGTACATAAACTACAACAAAGCACATACACATTAGACAGATAACAGAAAGGAGCAATAAAAAACAAACAATTGCATAATCTGTAATGACCTTTTGATTCGACTTAGATTCTTCATTTGATTGTTGATTTGATCATTTTTCTGAGCATATATAGGGGTTCACCTAGAGCTTAAACTATTGCAGAAGCTTTTTGGTTGCAGTTGCACTCAATCTTAAGTTGACAACAACTCAAGATAGAATTGGGTTGTTTTATCTGTGTGTGACACTTTTATGTGCATAATGGGCTATATAGCCAAGTCACAGAGACCCCGAGGGCTCAGATTTGGTTAGCAGACACACTGAGCAGCTGTTAGGAGATGACGGAAGCCTCACTGGAGGCTATCTAGCATGTTGTTTAGCATGCACAGAGTATGGCACTCATCTGCATATGGTGCCATGGTTTAACATCCCTTCTAATAGATCCATCAGTGTCCCCTTCCATCAGTGTCCCCTTTCTCACTGAGAGTAGGGTGGAGAGGGTCTGAGATGTCTAGCAGAGATAAATCTCAGTGCTCTCATAGGACTCAAACCTGGGACCTACAGATTAAGAGTCTGTTAAGCTGGTGGCTGGGCTACCCCCCACCTCTCAAAATTGAGTGAAATCACAGCAATATCAATCAATTGGTGGTAAGGTCCAGGCAGACTATAGAGAACAGTGATTAATAAATAAGTATGCACAACTATGTTTGTCAATAGAGGATAAGTATTGATTTATCATTTTATAATTTTAAAATTACTGTCAAAACAGGGTGGAGGTGGCTCAATAATGTGCCAGGTTCATAATCTGCAGTTCCCAGGTTCAAGTCCCAGCTGGGTTAGCATTGAAGTTTCTCTCTGCAAAACTCCCCCTCTGGCCCTTGGCTCAGTAGGGGATATTGATGAGCTTGGAAAGGCTACATTTGTCAGATGGAATGTTAAGTCATGGCCTGTACAGGAGAGCATTACCCTACGCATGTTAAAGAACATGTTGGATGGCCTTGACAGAAGGTTACCATCTGTCTCCCAACAGCTATTCCAGTGGGTCCCCAACCTTCTATCTGAGCCTTCAGGGTCCTTGTGGCCATTTAGTCCATTGTGTGTAAAAAAAAGTGCTGCTCAGAGGTAAAACAACCCAACTATCAAAACAGTTTATACCTTGTATACATTATCAGTTTCTCATAATTTAGTCCTTAGGCAATTATTACAACTTTTGTTTTAGCCAGGTTTTTTAAATTGAAGCTAAAATGATTTGATTTTAAATACCCTCTTAACTGTCTACAAGTTGAATTCCTCATACAAGATAGATTTCTTAGTTTGTTGAGAAAAAGGCAAATGTATTTACTATTAAAGATAATTCACAAATTCATTCTTGGAAATAATTTAAAAACTCCTTTATGGTTGTGTGATGCTCTTGCCCAGTCCAGTATAGCTTCAATTCATGTTGTCATTTATTGGCTTAATTCACCATTTTCTTTTATTTCTAAATCTCTTTTAACTGGTATGTCTTTAATCTGTGCTGCCACTAATAAGTTGCTTCAAATATTTAGAGGAAAAATTGTCTTGAGCCGGGTGGAATACGAACCCACGACCTCCTGATAACATATCAGGTGTTCTGGACCACTGAGCTACCGGCCGCCGATCAAGATCTCCTCTAATTGATGATATAAACTTTCCTCAACCTACTCTACTTAATATGTAGGGAGTGTTCAAGCAATATCACCCCAAGCAGCTTATTAATGCATTTCAGATAGAATGCATGCATTACGAGTATGCAAATCTACAAATAATAAATGAACTCAACTCATTTTGGGGACTCCAATAAATAAACACTCTATTAAATTGTTTCAAATATTTAGAGGAAAAATTGTCTTGAGTCGAGTGGGATACGAACTCACGACCTCCCAGTAACATGGCTCAAGACAATTTTTCCTCTAAATACTTTTGGAATTTCTCAGAATATTTTTTTGTTAATCCAGTGCCTGTGATGTTATTTAGATTTCAATCACTTAGTTTGAAATCTTAATAACTTCTCCCAGGTAGTAAACATGTTCCCCCACTTACGGATGGAACATACTCTGTTTTAAAGAAAAATCAAACTGTCAGATGCAAAACAAACTTGAAAAACACATTACTGGAACAACTTTCAGGGGGGAAAACCCCGAGAAATCAGTCAATTTTGATTAATCCATATACTTTTAACTAAAACATTCTCAAAAATGGAAAAAAAATTCAATATATCAGTAAAGAACAAAAAAGAAAAATCTAATAAAAAGTATATATAATTCTGTTTTCAAACTGAAATTGAAGTAGAAGGGGCATTACTTCATTATAGATATTATTAGGATCTGCTATTGATCGAGTTCATGGACCATGGTATACCATCAACTTGCATCAATATTACAAAACATGAGCATTAGAAGGCAGGCAATGAAGTCAAAGCACCCAGAATTTGAGTAAAATAGTTGTTTTGTTACCTGACAACATCCACTCCTACTGCCTAAGTAAGAATAATGATGTTGACATGCATGATTAGGAATAAGTAAAAAAATATTATCCCTCAAGCAGCTGCTTGACAGAGGGCTGACAAAAGTCTGTCAGTTTAATAATGCCATAGAGAATATCTATGAGAAATCCACTAATAAATCAGCACTTTGACGCTGATTCTAATTTTAGAGGAAAAATTGTCTTGAGCCAGGTGGGATACAAACCCACAATCTCCTGACAACATGTCAGGTGCTCTGGACCACTGAGCTACCGGCTGCCGATCAAGATCTCCTCTTATTAAAGCTATGAACATTCCTTTTATGTCACATATATGCGCTATTCAGGCAATTTTAGCCCAAGCGGCTTTCTATTTGCCATATAGATGGAAAGCATGTCTTACAAGTAAGCCAATGATGATAAATAATGAAATAAACTCGACAGTTCAATATTTTATCTCATTATTTATCGTCATTGGCATACTTGTAAGACATGCTTTCCATCTATATGGCAAATAGAAAGCCGCTTGGGCTAAAATTGGCTGAATAGCGCATATATGTGACATAAAAGGAATGTTCATAGCGTTAATAAGAGGAGATCTTGATCGGCAGCCGGTAGCTCAGTGGTCCAGAGCACCTGACATGTTGTCAGGAGGTCGTGAGTTCGTATCCCACCCGGCTCAAGACAATGTTTCCTCTAAAATTAGAATCGACGTCAAAGTGCTGATTTATTAGTGGACATTGAACTGTCGAGTTTATCTCATTATTTATCATCTATGAGAAAGGCAAACCCTCAGCAGAAAGACAACACAGAAACATTCATGCCTTAGCCAGGGCTCAAACCCAGCACACTAACCATTCAGCCACTGGGCGGTAATGGTTTTTCTCTGTTGTTAAGTTCTGGCATCTCCCGCATTAGATTTGACATTTCTGGACGACAAAAAAAAAATGAGAAGAAGGAAGTCAAAGTTGGACTGAGGCAGGTAAGGACTAAAATTTAAAAAATTTACTCTGTACATTTAGAAAAATCATTACCTGCATTAAGAGAATATTAATTTCAACTGAAATTATCAATTTCTCATTCACACTTAAAAAATATGAAATACAAATGACCACTTTCTCATTTGTTCTTAAAAACTACAAAATTAAAATGATCAATTTCCCATTTTTTTTCCCAATAATACAGAACTACAAATGCATTTAAATTTAGAATTTACTTACTTCTTGCTTTGTTGGCTCATATTTTTCATATTCTAAAATATATTTACAAAATGTAAAAAAATCTTCAGATGTCCTTTGCTTTTTTACTGGTGGTTCACCCTGAAAATAACAGATTTTAGAGATAAAAAATGGGTAAAAGTGAAAATTATTAATACATCGAAATTTACTACTTTTTTCAACTTAAAATGCAATTAACGTTTTGGAAACAATTTTAGGAGGGGGGGGGGGAGTGCTGCAGCATTTTGGAAAGAATTTTCCAGTAACCCTTTTGTTTCAAATTACTAATGTAGAGTGCAAGTAAATAATATCCTCAATAGTAATTTGCTCATGGGCACAAGATTTCTTTCTCAGTGCTTTTAGAATTGTTGTTTTAAAAATGTTACAGCTAAATCCAAGTTGAGTATTGTCCAGCAAAATGAAGCTTATTAACAAGGCACAGAGAAAAAGCAGATTACCATAATGTTGACATAAAAAATTGTTAACTGGAAGAGGACTGTACCCTATAACCTTGTGATGATGCATAGTATTGGCCAGGCATAGTGACTCAATGCATCTGAATCCTGCCTTCTTGTGGCACAGTCATTTCTTGCAGATGTATAAACCTGACCCTGCCTTTTTGTAGCACAGGCCATCAGCACTTTTGAGGAAGATAGTCTTTTGCCTGAAGAGAATGGAAGGAGAGGACTGCCAAATCAGCTTGATCTATTCAGTTGGACTATAAAGTTGCTTTTTTATCACCCCCACTGAGGAGTGGTCAACTTCAGAGGGTCTCACTGCTGACCACCTATGCCAACTGGAATGTTTACTGGCTATGATCTCAATTGTGAATCCTGGTCTTAGTGCCCTGGTGAGCCTATCTGTTGAACAATCTGCTATTGTGTTTTTTGTTACACGTGAATACATGGGATACTATCAGCTGGCAGATGATCCTGATTAGAAACAAATGCAATGAATCCTTTAAACCAATTTTAACATTGTTGATCCCAAATGAGTAATGTGTCTCACATACAAACTTGCTGGTGCTTGGAACAGCTCAATGAATTTTAATGATAATTAACTCCATGGGTTGATAGAGTTCCTATCAGCATTGTGGCTCAAGTTTCAAGCAGATGGGAAACAGATCTTTGCTGATGCCTGCAATTAAGGGGATTGTTTATATTGGATATATCTCTTCTCAACAAACCTAGTTTGTTTAAAAAAGTTTCAACTAAACATTTTTTTTCCACATCTACCTGGATCATGAGAATGTTTAACAGATATTAATCTCTGGATATTCTTATATAGGAATTTTAGCTGTATAAACCTAGACATTTTGGGGCGGGGGTGGCTCAGTCGGTAGTGCGCCAGGCTCGTAATCTGTAGTTCCCAGGTTCGAGTCCCAGCTGGGTCAGCGTTGAGATTTATCTCCGCAAAATTTCCCCGCCCTGCCCACGGTCAGTAGGGGACACCGATGGGCTTGGAAAGGCCGCCGTCCGTCGGATGGGACGTTAAGCCGTGGCCCCGTGTGTGGGAGAGCCATAACCTGTGCACGTTAAAGAACACGCTGGATGGCCTTGACGGGAGGCTACCATCTGTCTCCCAACAGCTGTTCCAGTGGGTCCCCTCCCCCAACCTTCTCTGAGCCTTCGGGGTCCATGTGACCTGGCCATTTAACCCATGGTGTGCAAAAAAAGTGCCGCTCAGAGGTAAAACAACCCAACCCAACCTAGACATTTTGAGCTTTCCAGAGGATAGATGTTTAAATTAAATTTTATTTTTATTAGCATTCAAACCAGGGCTTGAAAAATCACCTGTTCTCCTATTTGCAATGATATTTTTAGTGGAGGATCTGAAAATTAAAGACTGACCTCCATGCAGATGGATGGATATTTCATTACAAACTTTCCTTGTTTTCCCCTTTTAAAATTTATTTGCATTCTTGTTTTTTTCTACTCTTCTGTTAGCAAAATTAATAAGACTGCAAATGCAGTGGGAAATGAAATCATAAACCAGGAAACCACAAATTTTCTAATACCCACCTCAGACATAGGTGGAAAACAGTCCTTTTCTTGGGAAACAAGTGGTGCAATCTAGTTATAATCCCCTCCTTCTTAAGGAAAGCGGAAACCACTTGTTTTTCTGACTGAAGTTAGCTCAATTTAGACTGTGAATCACTGGCTCGATGCTGAAGTAGGAAATTGCCATATTGTTGAACATAGAGTTAATATGTTTATATAATGCTAAGAAGTATAATTAAGAACTTTAAGCCAAATACTGAAAAGTTATAAGGTTTGTACTTTTTGGGGGAGATTTAGATTATTTGCATATAATTCAGTTTTCATTTAAATGATTGAATAGTAAGGAATTTTAAGTAGATTTCGTTGCAATTGAACTATAAATAAGTATCATATAAAAAACTAGTCCTAAATGAATAGTGTCTCTATAGTTTAAAAATCTAATTTTTTTTAAATGATGCCAACAACTACTGCTGATTAAAGATACTCAGATGTTTCAGGTTTACAATACACATTCCCATACGATGCCATGCAGAATTATGATACTTACTGTTAGGGTTGGATTGTTTCACTTCTAAGTGGCACTTTTTTTTGTACATGATGGGTAAATGGCCAAGTCATAAAGAACCTTAGGACCTAGAGGAAGTTGGGAAAAGAGGATCACTGAACCGCTCTTAGACAGATGATAGCCTCCCATCAAGGCCATCCAAGTGTGTTCTTTAATTTGCACATGGGGCCAGAGCTTTAAATCCCATCAAGGCCTTCATATTGAACATAGAGTTATAATGAATCATATTGTTGAACATAGAGTTAATATGTTTATATAATGCTAAGAAGTATAATTAAGAACTTTAAGCCAAATACTGAAAAGTTATAAGGTTTGTACTTTTTGGGGGAGATTTAGATTATTTGCATATAATTCAGTTTTCATTTATATGATTGAATAGTAAGGAATTTTAAGTAGATTTCGTTGCAATTGAACTATAAATAAGTATCATATAAAAAACTAGTCCTAAATGAATAGTGTCTCTATAGTTTAAAAATCTAATTTTTTTTAAATGATGCCAACAACTACTGCTGATTAAAGATACTCAGATGTTTCAGGTTTACAATACACATTCCCATACGATGCCATGCAGAATTATGATACTTACTGTTAGGGTTGGATTGTTTCACTTCTAAGTGGCACTTTTTTTTGTACATGATGGGTAAATGGCCAAGTCATAAAGAACCTTAGGACCTAGAGGAAGTTGGGAAAAGAGGATCACTGAACCGCTCTTAGACAGATGATAGCCTCCCATCAAGGCCATCCAAGTGTGTTCTTTAATTTGCACATGGGGCCAGAGCTTTAAATCCACGTATTTCCCATTGAAAAGTACAAACCTTATAACTTTTCAGTATTTGGCTTAAAGTTCTTAATTATACTTCTTAGCATTATATAAACATATTAACTCTATGTTCAACAATATGATTCATATTAACTCTATGTTCAACAATATGATCATTGAGCTGTTCCAAGCCCATTGGTGTCCCCTTTCTGACTGAGGGCAGGGAAGGGGTTTAGCAGAGATAAATCTCAATTGAAGGTGTCAACTCGAACCTTGGAACATCAGATTACAATCAATAAATATTTTGTGGAAAAAAATTTCTCCGACATTTCAGTGAAAATTTTTCCACAAAATATTTATTGATTTATAGACATTAAAAAGTCAATAGGTAATGCTGTGATTATCATTTACGTTTAAATCAGATTACAAGACTGGTGTTGTTGAACGAGCCACTCTGCCCCCCCCCCCCCCCCCATTGTATCGTAGAAGAAACTGAAATTTGCTGTGACAAGACTAACTACATCTTTTTGTACTAATTTTACTGTGACCTCATTTGGGCACAAATTATGAATAAAAAAAAAATTCATCTCAAGAATAAAAGTGACACAAATTAAACTAATCCAAGGATAAAGTTATCAAAATACCACAAATTGATGGCTTATACAAGAGAATATTGACCTGTTTTCTAAGACATTACTTTTAGCACCTGAAAAATCAGAAATACTGAGTATAACTATTAATAATTAAAATTCTCTGGACTAGAAAAAAAAACTATACAGAAAAGCTGAATATAAAAAGAAATCTGTTGACTGGCTTACTTGTGAGCATTATTTTTTTGCTGAACAATGTGCAAAATTATCATTTCATGCAGACCCCTAAGACACTTAGCTGGGGGAGGAAATTTACTGGATAACTGTCAATAGATGAGACTCTTCTGAAACAATATCCCCAATTGACAAGGTAGGATGTCCCTACATACAAGATTGCGGTCCACTATTCAAGATCAAGAATATCTCCTTTCTCCCCAAAATCGTGGCACAGGCAAATGCAGATAATCTCAACATCCAACAATTAGGGGCTCAAATCAGGGAGTCTCAAGTTGCATGCTATCAATTGTGCCTCCTTGCACCCTAAGAAAAACAAAAACAATTTTAATAATAGGTCTCTTCATTTTAGCAAAAAAATTCAGTGAGGTTTATGGCTTAGGGTTTTAAAGTGCATTAGAGGTTTAATGGTTTCCAAGATTCAACAGATATTAAAAATTATAAAGACCATACATGGTCTAATAGTTAGTATACCTGACTCCTAAGACCAGAAAGGCATGTCCTTGTGTAAGTGTTTGTATGTTGTATGAGAAATGCCTAATATATGTAGCTTCTAGGTTATCTCAGCCCTTTTTGTAAAGAGGTACCTTCTTCGTTTTAAGTAAAAAGTTACTGATGTATAACAATTGCTAACAATGTATAACAATTTGTTGCAAATTATACTCAAAATACTTAGTCATTAGAACAACTTACATTTATATCTTCAGGTTCAGACTTTTTCAGCTTTAGAGGACCTAAAAAGACAAAAATATAGAGTCACAAAAAATTACTTAAGAAAGTTGCATAAAATGACACAAAAAGTCAAATGTGTATCAGCATTAACACACAAAAATACATAAAATTTGGCCAATAAGTGAAAATGTCTCTATGCCAATAAAAACTATTTTTACACCAAGCAATTTACATAGTGGTTACATTGAGTTGTTGTTTTACCTCTGAGCGGCACTTTTTTGCACACAATGGGCTAAATGGCCAGGTCACATGGACCTTGAAGGTTCATAGAAGGTTGGGGCAGGGAACCAACTGGAACAGCTTTTGGGAGACAGATGGTAGCCTCTCGTCAAGGCCATCCAGCGTGTTCTTTAACGTGCACAGGATATGGCTCTCCCGCACACGGGGTCACGGTTTAACGTCCCATCCGATGGACGATGGCCTTTCCAAGCCCATTGGTGTCCCCTACTGACCGTGAGCAGGGCGGGGAATTTTTGCAGAGATAAATCTCAACGCTGACCCAGCTGGGACTCGAACCTGGGAACTACAGATTACGAGCCTGGCGCGCTACCGAAAGAACCCCCCCCCCCCCCATAGTGGTTACAAATGATTTAACAGTAATAAGATATTAGCATACACAATTTGCAATTTTTTCAGTATATTAGTAACTTTGAATTTCAGGAGATCATGAGTTTGTACCTAGTTAAACATCAACTTTTCAAAAACGAAAATTGGCTGTGGATCACAGAAACATGGGTTTGAGTCTGAGATAAGGCATAGATGTGTATGTTGTTTCTCTGAAGAGGTCTCACCTTCCTCACAGACCTTCCAACCAGCTGCTTGAGGGATAATTATTCTTTAAATATAAAACTTTACATAATACCAGGCCAATATTTAGAGATATATCAAAGGGAGGAGGGCAAGAAACACAAGAGCCAAAAAAATGTAAAAGGGGAGCAAGAAACTGGATTTCCAATGCAGCATAGCATCCCCCCCCCCCTTGTTTCACAAGTCTTTAAAAAAATTCTTGCTGACCAATGGCAGGACAAGGAGTTTTGCAGAGATCTCAACACTGGTTCAGGTAGGACTCGAACCTGGGAACTGCAGATTATGAGCCTGGTGTGGTACTGACAACCTCCCTCACCCCAGTTTACATCAGAGAGTGTCGTACTGGGCCAATACTTGGAGTTGATATGGGAAGACACCAGTTACAATAGCTATTTGACAGCAAAACAGTACGTTGAAGCCATATATAAACTATTTTTCAGCAGGGCAATGAGCACCCACATATGGTTCTTATAACCCTCACAGTGCCTATGTGACGTGGATATGCTTCCTTGGCCTGGTATTATGTAAAGTTTTATATTTAAAGAAAAATTATCCCTCAAGCAGCTGGTTGGAAGGTCTGTGAGGAAGGTGAGACCTCTTCAGAGAAACAACATACACATCTATGCCTTATCTCAGATTCAAACCCATGTTTCTGTGATCCACTACTGTGATGTTTGGCTGCTTGTATGTTATATTGGTCACATATTTTTATTGATGTACACTATATTTTTGCAACTAATGCTGCTTACTTCATACGCACAAACTCAATAATTTTTTTGTCTACATTGCTGTCACTACACTTATTTTGAGCCCAAAGCGAACGCTCCTTGTAGGTGAAGATATTTCAATGAGCAATGTATACTTTAAAAAAAAAAGGAAGAAAAATATATCAAATAGGTATATGTAAAATATAAACGTACTGACATAAAAGTCATGATACTTTCAAAGATTGCATAACATCATTCTAAAAAATTTTTGTAGCTATATAATAGTTCTTGAATTTCCCTCTTATATCATTGGGTATCTGTGATAATAGAATTATCAGGCTACTGATTTAATGTGAAATGAATCGGAATTTGCTCCTTCATTTTAAACAAGAACAACTGTAATCCTCATTAAAGATTATATTAGTGTTTCAGATCATTATGCAATTACAGATGGAATTAAATGGGAGCAATGATAATAAATAATTTCTTCAATGGAAGCCATTGTTCATTCTTAAAAAACTTTTTAGTAAATTTGGACAAAAGTAAAAGCACAGTGCTTCATCATCATCATCATCATCATCCTCAAGCAGCCATGGGCTATGGAGGTCCAACCAGACCGTGCAATTTAGTTCTCCAAGCAAGTCTATCCTGAGCTACATCTACTGCATCTGGCCACTGCACACCAATTCTAACAAGGTCCTGTTTGACATTGTCTGCCCACCGCATCCTAGGTCTCCCCTTCTTTCTGAGGCCTTTAGGCACACTGTTCATAACCCTATTCGCCAATCTATAATTATTCATACGGGCAACATGGCCAAACCAACAGAATCTCTCTCTCTGCACAATATGCTGCTTAAAGGAGGTTGCAAACTCCTTTGCCTAATCTCATCATTAGTTACAAAGTTGAACCACCTAATGCCCAAGATACTGCGTAAGCATCTGGAATCAAAAGCATCTAGTTTCCTGTTATCTTGCTTACAAAGTGTCCAAGTTTCACTACCATAACTAACCCTAGAAAGAACCAAACTATTATACAGCCTAATTTTAGTCTTTAGGTGTATACGCCTATTTCTCCACACTCTCCATAGATTCTTAAAAGTCCCAGCAGCAATCTCTATTCGTCTGTTAATCTCATGCCGCACATCACCAGTATCAGTTACGCAGCTCCCAAGATAATTAAACTGTGACATCTGCTCAAGACTGCAACCATTCAGATTAACTGAATCACAGCCTGCCTGACCAATTTTCATCACTTTAGTTTTCTCTCTGTCTATAACCAAACCTACTCTACTACCAGTCTCAACAACAGCTAGAATGAAAGAGTTCATCTCATTGACATCATTTGCCAAAAGGGCTAAATCATCAGCATAATCTAAATCAGAAATTTTCATATCTCCAGCCCATTTAAGGCCAAAATCTTTCCCTTGAAGTGAATTTTGCATAACATAAGCAATAACCAAGCTAAAGAGAAAAGGAGACAAAATGCACCCTTGTCGAACACCAGAAGTAATGCTAAACCAATTGCTACAAGCCTTACCAACTCTCACACACGACTCAGTGTTATTGTAGAGAGCTTTCATTAGGTTAACTAACTTGTCTGGTATACCATATGATCTCACAATCAACCACAAATTATGACGATCAACAGAGTCGAAAGCCTTTTTGAAATCAACAAAGCTAGCAAGCAAAGGTTTCTGAAACTCTAAACATTTCTCAAGAATCTGCCTAAGTGAAAATATCTGATCCACACATCCCCTACCACTTCTGAATCCACATTGCTCATCACGCAATTGTCCATCAACCAGATTCTTAATTCTATTAAGCAAAATCATGCACAAAACTTATCTGGAACAGAAAGTAGATTGATACCCCTTTAGTTATCACAAGAACTGCGATTACCTTTTTTAAAAATCAGGAAAATAATAGCTCTGGTAAAATCCTTAGGAACAATGCCTTTATCATAAAAGATATTCAAAATTTCAATCATCCCTGTGGTAACCGAAACAATACCAGCTCTAAGCATAGTAATTTCATCTACCCCGGGGGATTTATGTAGTTTAAGTTTAGAAACAGCTAAAATAACTTCAGACTGTGCTATAGGGTCAACAATAAAGTCAGTAATGCATCTATCATCATTACAAACAATGGGAGTAAAACTAACTATATTGTTTAGAACATCACTGAAATGCTCAGCCTACCTAGTCATGACAGAATCCTCACTTTCTATAAACTTACCTTGTTTATCCTTCAATCCCTGTATACCTGTCTGTTTTCTACCACACAAATCATTAACTATCTGGTACAGCTCTGTGCTGTTGTCTCGGCTTTGTCAGCCAAGCCATCAAGCCAAAAATTCTTATCAGCAGCTAACTGATCCTTCACACGTTTATTAAGCTCTCTGAAATGCTTTCATTTAGGACAAGTAGGGTATTGATTTCACAAAGAAAGAACTGCATTCCAGCAGTTCTTTCTTTGTGAAATAAGCTCAACTGCCTTATCACTCAATTAATTCTGCCTCCCCTGCTCCTTTTTTCCTAAAAGAGTACTGTTAGTTTCCAAAAAAGCCTGTTTAAAATGGTACCATTCTTCTTCAACTTCAGCAGTAAACAAACCATGACTGTGATAATAACTAAATAATCTATCATGGTAAGCTTTAGCTATAACTGGGTCTTTCAGAGCAGCAGAATTATAGGTAAATTTATAATATAGCATAACACTTCTTAAGCTTAAATTGCAAAACACTTTTAACAAGGTAATGGTCAGATTCAATTTCAGCTTCCCTATATGACTTGGTATTCCTAACAGAAATAGCCCTTTGCTGTTAATTAATATATAATCAATCTTATTCTTATGCAGCCCATCTGGTGAAACCCATGTGTACTTATGTATGTCGGGTTGGGTTGGGTTGTTTTACCTCTGAGCGGCACTTTTTTGCACACCATGGGCTAAATGGCCAGGTCACATGGACCCCGAAGGCTCAGAGAAGGTTGGGGGAGGGGACCCACTGGAACAGCTGTTGGGAGACAGATGGTAATCTCCCGTCAAGGCCATCCAGCGTGTTCTTTAACGTGCACAGGGTATGGCTCTCCCGCACACGGGGCCACGGCTTAACGTCCCATCCGACGGACGGCGGCCTTTCCAAGCCCATCGGTGTCCCCTACTGACCGTGAACAGGGCGGGGAATTTTGCGGAGATAAATCTCAACGCTGACCCAGCTGGGACTCGAACCTGGGAACTACAGATTACGAGCCTGGCGCGCTACCGACTGAGCCACCCCCGCCCCATATGTATGTCGGGTGTTTGTAATAACTGTTAGTTATTCTGAAACCATTGAGTTTACTTACCTGTAGGAGGCATTCCCATTGCAGCTACCAATACCAAAAGGGCCTATCAGTCTCCCAAAAGGTCAGTCAGTACCAACTTTGGCATTGAAGTCACCTAGAATAAGGGAAATATCTCCTGAAGTTGTCTGTAAAACTTATCATTCTCATTTTCATCGGCATCCTCAGTGGGGGCATAACAGCAAACAACATTCAAATCTTTAATGCTTGTCTGAAATTTTGCTGTAAGAAACCTTTCATTAATACACTCATATCCTAGAAGAGCATCACTAACATGTTTGCTGAGAAGCAGACCTATGCCTTGGAGATTCTTATTATTTTCCCTCCCTGAAAAGAGAAATTTAAGATTATTTTTAAGAAGCTGACCTTCATCTGTCCATCTGGTCTTTTGCAAGCTGAGAATATCTAAATTATAACGGTGGAATTCTTGTGTGAGGACATCAAGAGAATAAGCTCTGTGCAGAATCCTCACATTCCAACTACCTATGGAGAGAAAATGGTTAGTGGAATGTTTATAGAAACTATGTTTTTGAGAGAGGAAATGCCAACAATATCGAACAGCCCCCTAATCCCATGCATGGGTTAAAGCCCTGTTTCACCACTAACAACTGAAGCCATCTACACTGGTAAACATCCTTCAATGCAGAATTTGACGATGCCAATAGAAGCAAAGTGTTCAGGTGCCTGCGATGACCTCTGCTCAGGATTATCCACCAGCGGATAAATATATCCTGTGAATCTATTCACTTGGGGCTGTTAACCCACAAACAAACAGAAAACACAGTGGAAGATTTTCCCTCCACAGAAGCCCATCAGTGCAGGAAATTCAGGATCCATAATCAAGCTCAGAGCATTATTTCAGTCCAGTAGGTTTATATGATCAGCACCAGGACCCTGTGTGGTTGACCACTCCTCAGCAAGGTAGAAAAAAAAAAGAAAAGTAGCCATAGTTGTCCAGATCAGTAGGCCACACTAATCTGGCAGCCCTTCCCTTCCGTTCACTTCCACAAGAGAGTATCTCTTTAGAAAGGTACTAACAGTCTGCACCACGAGAAGGTGGATTCGGACATTAGGCGGTAGGCCGGCCGGTTCTATGCATCATCACAGGGGATTGGTGCATAGCTATCCTTCCAGTGAATACTTAGCTACAATTTACAGACCAGTCGACCAATACCAGTTGAAAATAATGGAAGACCTCATTTACATTAACAGAAATTTCATATGCAACACAGATATTTTAAAATAATTTAAAATTCTCTTGTCATTGAGCAATAAAATTTTAGAGTTTATCCTTCAAACTATTTGCATGCAAATTTTATTGCTCAATGACAGAGAATTTTAAATCATTTTAAATTAATTTTTGAGCAAGAAGGTCTTTTTAATTGAACACAGATATAATACTGCCTCTTCAGCTTGGAAACCATTATTGGAAGGGAAGGACAAACTCCTCATTTAACTATATAACTACACTTGACACATCTGCCAAACCCAGGTCCTGTTGACATTTAGGCCTGGGGCTCAGACTCTGACACTAGTACCAGAAACCAAAGGGATAAATGGAAAAAGGAGTGGGGGGGATGGAGTTTTGAGCAATAAGGAGAACGAATTGCCAAATGGATCATATCACCCAGGACAGTGCAGTAACACAAAAATTATTTTTGAAATATATAACCTTTTTCTCATATCTGTTTATTAAAATTAACTTGATAACTATTTGTTTTTAAAAAAGTTGGCACTTAATTTAAATCAGTCAAAATTATTCTAACAAAATAATAAGTAAATTATTTGTAAAATCAGGGAACAAAACTGCCCAATGCATCTCATAGTGCACTTCTGAATCATACTCCTATTCACTGCACCTCAGGGATACACTGCTTCACATCTTGACCTTGCCAATCCCCATGTGACCTTGGCAATCCACATGTGCATTCACTGATCAAGTGCGTGTTTCCAATACATTCCATTTAGGACAGTAATTGCCTGATGGCGTGCCAAAGTGGAGGTCATGAAATGCATAGCTACTCACAAGTATCTCATAAAATCAACCAACTCAGCGCACTAAGAGGAGCACGAAGTTCAGAATCCTCTGACACCCAATGACTTATATCACAGCAACTACTACAGGCAGTAGAGTGCTGATTAATAACACCACAGCAAGAAAGAACTCTCAGTCCCCAATAAGTGAGAGGCAACAACATTGGACCTGTGAAAGCCCAGCTCCCATGAAGAGCAGCACACAATCTGGATAGAAGAGGCTGGCTCAGGAGGAATCCTGAGTCAGCCTCCTCTATCTGGATTGTGTGCTGCTCTTCATGGGAGCTGGGGCTTTCACAGTCATACATGACATATCTACAGTATTAGTTATACCTGCAGTGGTATAGCCAATGCAGGTATAACTAATTAATCTGAATTTCACTGCATTGATGTATACTATTAGTTACTCCATTAGTTGCAATGTGCTGATTGTTTTTCCTGATACCATATGACTAGTATAGTACCTAAGTGTTACTTCAATCTTTAAATAACTTGATTAATAACTATACTTTAATATATTTCTAATACATATATAATTCACAGTAAATGAAATCATGACAGACATGATAGTTTTGCAGATGTCATCAAATATGCATAAGATGAACAAAAGTAGTGATTTAGAAAAATATATGCTAAACAAAGTGATGATATATACAGAAATTACAGTAGATTAGTTGCATATATACAGATACATTTTCCTACATGACAGATTTATAAAATAGATATAGAAATATAAAGTGAAGGGTATTCAAACATTATACAATATATCAGGTAAAGAAATACATAAAAGTAGCAAATTGATTCATTTACTTAGTATATACTAAACCAATTGAAGAAATACATAAAACTCCTAAAGAGGGGGAAAATATTAAAAATTAAACAAAATTAAGAGTGATTCAATTAAATTATATATATATAAACTGATTCAAATGAAGGAATATATAAAAAGCTCCTAAAGGTAAGAGGGGTAAATATTAAAAATCAAAAATATTAGCAAGCAGAATGATTCATTTAAATCATATATATTCAAATATCTTGAAAAAAAATATACATTAACTTTCCTATAAGTGACAGAAAAAAAAGTTAGTAAATAGGACAGAAAATGAGCATATTCAGTGAGCCAATTATATTATATACTTTTAACTAAGTGAAGAAATAAATGTGCTTTCCCAGAAATGAGAAATGTTTTATTACATATGAAAGATAGTGAACAAGAGTAGCAATTCAAATAAATGATATACACAAGCACATGGAGATTGTTCATATATTGAAATATCTGAAAAGCTGAGAACACAGCAAAAATAGTGATTTAGATAAATAATGACATATACACAAATATAGGCATTTCCAAAAAATATACCTATCAAAAGATGTATCTAATCTAAATAAATCTTCTCTCATATAGGAAAATATATTTGCTATTCACACTTTGTTTAGAAAAATATGATTTATCAAAATTTAAATATTAAAATTTAAAAATATTAGCAAGAAAATGATTCATTTAAATCATGTATATTCAAATATCTTTAAAAATGCAATTAGCTTTCCTATAAGTGACAGGAAAAAAAATTAGTAAATAGGACACAAAATGAGCATATTTAGTAAGCCAATTAATTATATCATAAACTTTTACTAAGGGAAGAAATATGAAAGACAATGAACAAGAGTAGAAATTCAGATAAATGGTATACACAAATACATGGAGATAAAACTTCCATATATATCAATATATAAACAGAGAACTTAGCAAAAATGGTGATTCAGATAATGTATCATTTGTGTATATGTCATCATAGTCTACATTATTTAAACATAGGTGCCAATCACAGCATTACCTGGGTGACATTTTAACGTCAAAATATCAATAAATATTTTGTGGAAAAAATTTCGCCGACAAACGGGACTTGAACCACATCTCTCCAGAAACATGCCACAGTATTCTTACCAATTGAACTAATGCCGGCTCATCTTTTTTCCACTAATTTAAGACTTTTCACTGATGATTTTCGGCTCCAACCATTGTACCATCTATGATCAATGGGTAGTAACTATTTCTTTTTATATTGCGCTAAGATGGAAATAAAATGTCACCCAGGTAACGCTGTGATTATCACCATGTTCAAATCATCAATAACACTAAATAGCATGAAGAGACTTTATTATGTCTATCTTACTCAGTGCAATATAAAAAGAAATAAATAGTTGCCACCTGTTGATCATAGATGGCACCAATGGTTGGCACTGAAAATCGTCGGTGAAAAAAATTTAAAGTCTTAAATTAGTGGAAAAAAGATGAGCCAGCATTAGTTCAATCGGTAAGAATACTCTGGCTTGTTTCTGGAGAGATGCGGGTTCAAGTCCCGTATGTCGGCGAAATTTTTTCCACAAAATATCCATTGCTATATTACTTATCTGATGTAATGTAGACTATGATGACAATATACACAAATATAAGCATTTCTGAAAAATATATATATCTAAAGATGTATCTAATCTACATAAATCTTCTCTCATATAGGAAAATATATTTTCTATATCATTGCTTTGTTTGGGAAATATGATTTATCTAAATCTATTTTGTTCATCTTATGCATATTTGGTGACATATGAATAACACTGTAGGTATGTCAGGCGTGTTGTGATTTCATTTACTGAAAGAAGTGAAGTAATTTAGAATAATTGTATGCATTAAGTAATCACAAACTATAAATATAACTGAAAAGTGTTATTAAAATTATTAAATATAGACACCAAAATAAAGTGATAGCACATCTAGTATATGTGCAAGAAATAAATGCTAAAGTTAGTAATTCAGATATTTGGCAGATGCTAAACCAAGTAATGGCACACACACACAGGGCTAGATATGTGAATAAACAAGCATAGAATTTATCAATGCTAGTGATTCATATGAATCATGTAGATAGTGATGACATGTACACAACAGAATGAGCCGATAATTTCAACTTCAAGAGCAATTTAAAAAACATTCAACTGCTTTCCAATGCTTTGCAATTTTTAGTGATAGCAATTTGATTAAAAGACCAACCTACTTCCCAAAGACCCACTATATGACCTCACTGAAACATTTTCACAGAAATTTCCTACCACTAATTCTTTTTATTTTATATGCATTTTGGGCATTACATTCTTTTGAAATTAATGCGAAGTAATTATTATGCTATTGCTTTCAAATATTACTATTAATTCGTATTTCACTTGTTTTACTTAATTTTAAATGCATGCAAAATAAAAATAGCTATATATATAATTATTCCACATAACATTGAGTTTGATCAGAACACAGCATTTGATTAGTTTTCTATGAACTCATTTTCAGAAAACTATTTGCATAATAGTAGAAACAATTTTTATATATACATGTACTATTATTATTCATAGCTTTATGTAAAAAACACACGTAATGGCACTAATTTCTCTTACGTGCATTTACCTACTGTAAGTTCCTCTGCTCCATGAGCCAATGTTACTTCAGTTTAACAATATTTTTAAAACTTTATAAGATAAATTATATATGTTTATTTCCAAACAATATAATACAAAAACTCTGTGTGTAAATTATTGAATAATTCAATTTTGCCTTTTATGTAGAAAAGTGTCCTAGTGGATAGCTATTCCAAACGTGTATTACATGTGGTCTACACTAACTCAGCAGCACTAAGGTAGCACACGCACCTGTGACATTGCCTCTTGCTGCTTGCTTTGTGACATGGCTCATTAGGGCAGTTATTCTTGTGATGTAGTTTGAAGGTTGATTGGCTTTTGTCCAGGTGGTACTGGGTTAACTAAAACTGCTGTGGGCCAGTTTGAATTTCTCCAAATCCCCATAGACTAAACATTAAAGGTTAAAAGTTATTCAAAATAATTGTGCAACCAATAAATTTAAAAGCAATGCATCAATTAATTTCTAATTTTGCATGATCAAGACATTGTTCAGTTTGTTGAGTAAAGAGCACAAGCATATCTATGGAAATTGAAGTCATTCTAATTAACACAAGTAGAACACGAGAATCTTTGTTGAAATGAAAGCTTCAAAAACTAGGAATTCACATGAGACTTTAATTATTAACTTAATAACCATCTATTATACATTTTACAGTTTCAGACCTCCTGCAGAAAAGATGGAGAATAATTTTACTGGGGAAATGGGAGCGAGGGGAGGAAGGACTGAAGATATGTAATGAGTTTTATGCCAAATGAAAATTTGAGATGTGGGGAGTGCAATCTACTACACTGGTGGAAATTGAAAAAGAACACCATTAACAACTGAAGTGTAATCTATGATATTTATTTAGTTGAAACAACTTGTTGAGAAAGAACAGTGATCACATGTGTGAAGTGATTCAATATTTATTTTACCTTTTAATGAGTATTACATTTTAAAGAAAGTATATTTTAATAAAGTGTTGAACCTCCTCGAACAGCAATACAAGCTTCCAATCTGGCAGGCAATTGGTCGTACAAATGCTGGATATCACGCTGGGGGGATACCATTCCATGTGCTTTCAACAATGGTCATTGCCTACCGCAGTCCACAGAAGAATTTGTTCGATTCAGTCCCAGACATGCTCAATTGGAACAAGTCTGGAGAGAGTGCATTTACTTCAGGCAGTGCACCAAAGGAGTTGGTGCACTGCCTGAAGAGCATGTTGAGTTGCCCAGGTAGAGTGTGGGCAGGTGTTATCCTGCTGGAATATCACATTTGGAATTATACTCAAATATGGAAGGACGACCGGCTGTCCAATGTCGCTGACTTATATATTGCTATTCAGTGTACCCTGTACAAACACCAGACATGTACGAGAGTGATAGCAATTTGATTAAAAGACCAACCTACTTCCCAAAGACCCACTATATGACCTCGCTCAAACTCTGCTAACTGAACAAACGTTGCATGCCTGCGTCGTCCAGGCATGGTAGCATCTTCAAAGAGCACTGAACAACACAACACAAGATGAATAACTTCTTTCTTCACACCCTAGTCCTTAAATACGCGCTGCGCACATTTGCATGTTGTCATCCTCAGTGACATCATTTTATCCAATGACTTTCAATCTTGTATCGCAGTTTCTGCTGCCCTTAACTATTAACATATTATAATATGACATTCCTAAAGGAATTGCTTCTGGGTGTTCTCTTTCCAATTTCTATCAGTGTAGTTTAGAGTTTCAGATCCTAGAAACACTGGGTAAAACTGTTACAAACATTTGTTTTTACCATTATCATTTCTGCTAATTTTTTATTTTCCAATAATAAATCTGCCTTTCCCATTACATATATAAAATGAGCCTTTCTCCTACTGATTTACTAAGTAATTCTTCAAATCATTACTTGGGGTTGCTTGAAATGCTTACAAAAACTCACTAAAAATGCTATATTTATAAATAACTTCCAAAAGATACTTAAAACATTACAAGGTTCAGTTCTGCAGATCCACTGGGCAATTTTGCCATTTTATGAAAATGTACGATACGACTATGAGGAATTTTTTTGATTACACATTTTACTGATTCACTCCCTCTGTGATCTTATATTTTCAAGGGACTTTTTTTTATAATGCAGCCAACATATTCATATAAAATGAGAATTCATATCTATACAACTATAAAATGAGAATTCATAACTATACAACTAATATTTTGTCAAATTTTTAATATAAACTTATTAGTACAAATGGTGCATATTCCACAATACTCTTGTTTGAAAAATAATAGTCATTAATCATCAGTCAGTACCATTCCAGGTTACTTGTTTCAACAAGAAGCATATTATCACTAACAAACCAACATCCATTCCTTAATTTAAAAAAATCAAAAATCTCATTAGACAGCTATTTTAACAAGTACATACCAATAAACAATGAACTGCAGTTCAGCAATTAAAAAAAAACTAAAGAACAAAATAATCTCATAGGAGAAAACTATTTTAACCTGAATACACTGCTAAACAATCAACTGCCATTCTGCACTTTTAACCCTCTCTCCCATAAGAATATAATCTCATCAGAGAGAACAAGCCTAATAAACAAAATTTAGCACGCTTGGCTACTGATCTAAGGGACCTGGGTTCGAGCCCCGGATTAGGCATGGATGTGTGTGTCGTTTTTCTGCTGAGGTCCTGCCATCCTCTCAGATCTCCTACTGTGGCATATAAACTGACAGGCTCCTGTTAGACCTCTGTGGCAAGCAGCTACTTGAGGGGGTATTTATTTATTTTTATTTAAGGAATTCACTGCTGATCCGCAGTATTAAAAAGCCCTTGGAACTAAATACCATAGAGACAAGAAGCCTAAAACACAAGATAGTCTAAAACAATTCACCAGTGATCTACAGCATAAAAAGAGAAAAAAATACAAAATTCACCCCCTTCCTAAAAATTAACTTCTTTCACAACTTTTATTCCCCTCAGACCTGAAATAAAAATATGTATGAAGAACTAGAAGCTACATGGAACATACCACTCATAGTACTATCTAGTGAACTGAGCATTGTAACTGCATTGGATTGGATTGTTTTACCTCTGAGCGGCACTTTTTTGCACACCATGGGCTAAATGGCCAGGCCACAAGGACCCCGAAGGCTCAGAGAAGGTTGGGAGAGGGGACCCACTGGAACAGTTGTTGGGAGACAGATGGTAGCCTCCCGTCAAGGCTATCCAGCGTGTTCTTTAACGTGCACAGGGTATGGCTCTCCCGCACACGGGGCCACGGCTTAACGTCCCATCCGACGGACGGCGGCCTTTCCAAGCCCATCGGTGTCCCCTACTGACCGTGGGCAGGGCGGCATTGTAACTGCAAATGTACCCTTATTTCATATGAATCTACCAGCTACATTATGAATAAAAAACCCTTAAAATATAAGGTTACAGAATATTTTTTTTTACAATGCGACAATTTCTTAGAAAATCTTGCATGCAAATGTCTCACAACCATCAAAATTAAATAAAACATAACTATAAACATAACTATATCCTGTACTCTTCATAATCAGTAACTTGCTGCTACAACCTATCATTACATTACTTCTATTTAAATCACAAAAATAAATCATTATGCTACTAAGAGTATGTTAAAAATTAATAATATTACCCTAATAATTGCCTACAAAAATATTCACTATAATGTACAATAACTGCTATCATAAATTGCAAAACAATGAAAAGCAATTTAAATTAAATTTTATGTGATCACAAGAAGCAATTTGGAAAAAATACCAGTTACTACAATTGCACTGCTTTATTCAAACTTTGGTAATTAATTACAATGATTACCTATTTAGTTTTGTTGGTTTAAAATAATATGGATGGCAAATTCATAGCAACCACTCGTTTTATTGTTTCAACCACAAAAGCCAACCATTACTGCTTGCTTTTATCATTCACTTGTGGTCAAATCACTTTAGTGAATTTGCATTTCTCTAGTTAAAGTCTGGATTTAGCCATGAACATAAATGGGCATGATACATTCACTAGCAGAGCAATACAACAAAGAAAATTTATATATAATTTTAGAGTGTGAAGTGTAACATTCAAATAAGTTTAAAATGTTTGCCAGACAGGTGGAAAAAATTTTATCTAATAATTCAAATCATGAATTTTGGTGATCAGTGGTACCACTAATGTTGGTTTTGATCCAAATTTCAGAGAGAAAAAAATTTTTTTTCCATGTTTAGTGACAATGGTCTTGAAATTATCAACAGTTATAATGGAGGTTTCTCAGACCATCCACGTGAAAATCTTTAACGATCCCATTAATCAAAGTAAAAAATATGGTACTCTTTAGTTGATGATCTCCCTATAATGTGTGGTCTGATTTCAGGACCTGCCCTTGCCTTTGTTGATATCACACACAGATATTGGGTACTTGAAGATTCAATAGGCAAGTTTGAAATGTAGATTAAGGATGAATTATCATTTTTATAATATACTATTGGTTTGACGCAGTACCTCAAAATATCTAAGTTTAACAACAGCAACAGGTAACTATATGTTAAGTTATAAATGAAGGGTAAAAGCATTATATGGTTTAGAATTGAGCAAGCTTTCCAGGCAATAACGAAAGGAAATGACTTACTTAAAAAAATAATTCTTCCTAACGCCCAAAACAAATAAAGGAAAAGAAATTTATATAATTTCACAATAAAACATTAAGACTTTTTCCTAAATGACACTGACGATTCAATAAACAACGAATTACAAAAGGCAGTTTTTGAGCATTTGCAATTTAACGGTCAAATTTTCAAACTGGTACACCAAAGTCATTTCTTTCTTGTTTCATATTAATATTGCAATCATTACAATTTTGTTGCTGCCGAGGGGCAAAACATTTATAGCACAATCAGTTTACGAAAAAGGAAAGAACTACATTGTATATAAAATAACTTACCTTCAAAATCCCTAGCCATTATATCCAACATAGAGTACAAACAATTCAACATAAAGTTCTGCAATTAAATACTCTTTTCATACGTTGAAAATGAAACGTACACGATGTTTCAAAAATTACCTAGATGATGGTATTGCCCAGTCATTCAAAGTTTAAAAATCTATAAAACTGACAAACAACACCATTTTGAAGAATCCTCGAAATAGCATTGGATCATTGACTAAGCTAAAGTCTAATAAATTTCAGACAGCAAAAAACGAGCTCTCTGCCAGATCCTCAAACTAAATAATCATTCACTTGTCAGTAGAATAACCATTTTGTAACCACTATAGAGCCGTCCATTGCTCGAGTGGTTAGCACGCTTGGCTACTGATCTACGTGACCTGGGTTCGAGCCCCGGGTAGGTCATGGATGTATGTGTCGTTTTTCTGCTAAGGTCCTGCCATCCTCTCAGACCTTCTACTATGGCATATAAACTGGCAGGCTCCTGTCAGACCTCTGTGGCAAGCAGCTGCTATGAGGGGGTATTTATTTATTTTATTCATAATGTGTATTCATACACAAGATAGTCTAATCTGTGGTCTTCATATTCAAGAAGAGTTTTGGAAGATATCAATTAAATTTAGGAAAAATACTATCTTTGAACTTTCAACAGTACACGACTGAAATACAGTTCACCTCAAATCAGTCCACTTAAAATTTTATGACGAATATTAAAATAATATAAACTATCTCTAAGATTAAGCAGATGGAAAGAAAATGTGCTAACGATCGGAAGACGGAACAAGAAAACAATGAGCAAAAATAATAATGCGTTAAACCTTAGGCCAATGGTGTCAAACTCAAACAGGAACGTGGGCCATTTAAACTTTTACCCCAAGTAGTGCGGGTAGCAAATATGTCGCAAAGTCGTAGAGATACTATAAAAAAAAGAGAGCAGTTATTATTTTGCATCTTTCGCCATACTGAAAGAAGCTGACAAGTGGATTTAATAAATATAGTAAATTACGCTCCTGTATAACCATAAAGGTGTATTAACTGCTGGTTTTGGCGGGACATAATAAAGATAAATAAATATATTACGTCATGTATGATTGTATGGACAATAGATATTATAACATTTCTAATCTAAATTAAAGAGTTAACGTTAAAAGAAAATTCATGAATTTTAATTTTAAAATTAAGAATTTGTTTTATAATTTGATAAATATTTGCCAAATGTTGGTGCGGTCAGCAGTCGAGAATGTCGTGTGTTTGAAACCACTACCTTAGACCAGTGGTTCTCAACCTTTTACGCTTAACGTACCCCCTGGAAATGTGTATGTAACTGGCGTACCCCTTGTATAGATAGACAAAACTAGAGTTAAGTATAAAAATGGGAATAAAATAAAACACTGATTTTCTTACTAGATCTAGCGACTTTTCAGCTTTCACGGCTTACCCCAAAAACGTTTTCCGCGTACCTCACGTTAAGATCATCATCATCATCATCCTCAAGCAGCCATGGCTACGGAAGTCCAACCAGACCGTGCAATTTAGTTCTCCAAGCACGTCTATCCTGAGCTACATCTTCTGCATCTGGCCACTGCACACCAATTCTAACAAGGTCCTGTTTGACATTGTCTGCCCACCGCATCCTAGGTCTACCCTTCTTTCTGAGGCCTTTAGACACACTGTTCATAACCCTATTCACCAATCTATAATTATTCATACGGGCAACATGGCCAAACCAACGGAGTCTCTCTCTGCAAAATATGCTGCTTAAAGGAGGTTGCAAACTCCTTTGCCTAACCTCATCATTAGTTACAAAGTTGAACCACCTAATGCCCAAGATACTGCGTAAGCATCTGGAATCAAAAGCATCTAGTTTCCTGTTATCTTGTTTACAAAGTGTCCAAGTTTCACTACCATAACTAACCCTAGAAAGAACCAAACTATTATACAGCCTAATTTTAGTCTTTAGGTGCATACGCCTATTTCTCCACACTCTCCATAGATTCTTATAAGTCCCGGCAGCAATCCGTATTCGTCTGTTAATCTAATGCCGCACATCACCAGTATCAGTTACGCAGCTCCCAAGATAATTAAACTGTGACACCTGCTCAAGACTGCAACCATTCAGATTAACTGAATCACAGCCTGCCTGACCAATTTTCATTACTTTAGTTTTCTCTCTGTTTATAACCAAACCTACTCTACTACGTCTCAACAACAGCTAGAATGAAAGAGTTCATCTCATTGACATCATTTGCCAAAAGAGCTAAAGCATCAGCATAATCTAAATCAGAAATTTTCGTATCTCCAGTCCATTTAAGACCAAAATCTTTCCCTTTGTGATGCCCCATCGTTCACTTTTGCTTTACCTTAACCAGTTTTGTTTAATTTACGTTATATTTATCATTTTGGGGATTTTTTATTTCCTTTTTGGCATCGCAGCACTCGTTTCCAAGTTTCTAGGAGTTGCGCATGCGCCGTAACTCCGATCTTCCAACTGTACCGTTAAAGCGCGATCTTCCAACTGTACTGTTAAAGCGCGTGCCAAGGACACGCCCACTCTTGCGTCATAGCTTGCGTCGTTCGTCATAGTATGCAAATGTCTTTCCCGGCATGCGCCGGTTCATTGTCAAAAAAACCGGTGACCTACGAGTCACTTAAGCAGTAGCATAAGCAGTATAGTAGAAGGAGTAGCTCAAGTTGTAGCACAGCGAGTGCACGAGCACAAGGTGCGTAGCACCAAGCACAGTGCGTGTAGCACAGGAGTTGGAGTTATGTGTTCTTCATTGATGTCTTGGTGAGTTGAATTATTTTGGAAATAAATCTGTTTTGTTATAAACCTTTTGAGTCTGTACAGTTTTTTCTCTTGAGCAACGCTAATTAAGGATTTTTTTTTATATTACTTGACAATCATTTTGATTCTTACTCATGAACGCTCGCTGGTATTTGAACCCTAAATCAACTTATTATCCACTTATTCTACTTTTGGCAATTTGTTAATTATTGCCTGGCGTCCGTCTAGCTATCCGGAGCATAAACCTTCAAGTATTTTGCATTTGTTTGGAGCGTTACAGAGTACAATAAAAGAAGTGGCGCAGTGAACAGGGACTCGCCAGTATTTAAAGATAGTATATATATTTGTGGATAAATTTTGTATGATTGTCAAAGATAGTAATTTTTTGAGCTCAGTAGTTGTATGTACTAGTTGTAGATTTAACGGCAGCTTAAGCCGAAAATTTTTGTTGAGCAAGTAGCGTAACATTTTTTGTGTATTATTCAAAGGTACTGAAGGTTCAGCGTAGATATTGCTGAATATTTAAGATATTTGTTGTATGTAATGATTAGAAGTGTCTGGGCACATACGTACGTAAGAAGGCACGATAAGAAAAATCTTTTTTTTGATAAGCAAATTTATATTTTTGTAAGCTTAGTTATAGCTTTAGTATTGTTGTATAGCAGTACCTTTGAGCGCTGCTCAAGATTAAAAAAGGTTTTCAAAATTTCCAAAATTCAAAATTTCGGCAGACCGCTAAACATGTCTGCTAACAATATGGCCGATTCCGCCATAATAACTCCCGACATAGAAAGAGTAAAGGGTAGATTGCAAGATGTAATGATGGAAGCAGAAGTGCTAATGAATCTGCTTGATGATAATCGGGAGAAAAGGGGAACGACAACAACCCCTAAATTTGCTGACAATGCTACGTCAGTTCACCAACGAAGAAACTTTGAACGTAAGGTTCCATTTTCTGTTCCGTCAGAAGCAAGCGATAGAACAGAGTATTTTCAACCGCCACAACAACGATTTGCCAACCCATCCATTAACTATAGTCCTTATGTTAATTGGCCTTTACCTGAGATAAGGTTCGACGGTTCGAAACGTCCGTCATTGTGGACATTTGTCAAGTCCATGGAGGAGCACTTCCGTTTACATGAAGTGCCAAGCAACAAAAAAGTTGTTTTAGCAGTATCTTGCCTAATTGGATGTGCTAAGCAATGGTGGAATAACGTAGAATGTCGTCATGGCATAGAACTTTGGGAAGAATTTAAAAACGAAATCATGGACATATATCCGGCTTATAATGATTTTACAGAACTAGCTACAGAGTTGTTTTCACGAAGACAAAGGGAAAGAGATGACATAGAAAAATTTATATGGGGTACAGTAGAGTTATACCATCTGTACGATGCTGATGCCGCTGAAATTGATATTGTAAATTGCATTTTGTCTCAATTGCATTTGCCCGTTAGAGAATTCCTAGAAGTACGAAACATAAATTCAGTTGCAGAGTTAGTCAAATTGGCTCGGCAATACACTGCAAGAAGAGAATCTGCAGCAAATACACTTAAACAACAATGGATGCCATTCCCGCCAAAGCAGCGATATCAGGTTGAGTCGCGTAGAATGACTCCCGCACGACCGGAATTTACACGGTCCCGACAATTTGCCCCGAACGCGCCTAGAACTATGGAATATGAACTTAGTAGAGACTTTTTGCCACGTCAAGCTTCGAACCATAACACTAGACCTAAAACTTTGGTTAAACAAAAGAGAGAAACTATCACTTGTAATTTTTGTGGCCGACTAGGACATACTGAGAAATACTGCTATCAAAGGAATGAAAATTCGGGAAACTTTCATCGGGATCTTTGAAGCGAGAGGCCAAAGTTCCTCAAGAAAAGCCCTCTCATGAGTTATGCCTTGCCACTATGGCATTACCTTTTGTTACTGATTGCCACGAAGTAACTAAAGTAACAGATCAACACGATACAGAAGTCGATTTTCAGTTTGCTAAGGAACAAGTTTGCGACGATAATAATGACGAATGTCGATTGACAGTGCAGCCGCGGTCCCATGGACTTTTTGACTTACCTTGTGGTCCAGAACAGATTATTTCAGAAGCACCTATAAAATGTCCCGTTAGTGCAAATAATGAAAGTTTAAATAACGAAGTTTGTGAAGTAGAACAACCATATGAGAAAGCCGTTTTTGAAAAGGTTTTTAAAGTAGAAGTTTTAAAAGAAAGTAATAACGATGAAAATAATTTTGAGTCTGATTTAAGTGAAGAAAAAACCAACCAAGAAGTTGTGCCGACCGCAAGTATTCCTGACAAGTCTGGAGGTCCTCAACTATTAAAGCGTCATTTGGAGGCGGACACCAATAAGCCTAGAAAGTACGAGAAAAGGTTCTTCAAAAATCCGCACGGAGCAACGAAAAGCCGACGAAACGACCAGAGCCTGCAGAGCGACAACCGGCAGCGAACATCGGGAAGATGACGTCACGAGAGAGATCTACAGCGACGACTTGACTTGAATGAGATCTTCAGTAACAACTTTACGTGAAGCCACCCAACGACGACGGAAGGATGTTATCGGAAACGGACTAGATGATTTATTGCCACGGAGTGCCAACAATGAAATTTAAGTATATTTTTCTTTCACTTGGCACTTGATTGAGTTATAAAATGTTTTTTTTTCTGGAATAGATGAAGACGAAGAAGAAGCCTTATTGTGAATTATATAGTTAGCGATGTTTAATTTCTTGTTGAAACTTTAGAGTTCGATATTTATTTTTGAAAAGTGAAATTATTGTAGTTCGAGTTTATACTTGTGTGAATAGAATTTTTTTTTGCATTCTTGTTCATCGAGGTTCTAGTTATTGTATTTACGTGAGTTAAAATGTATTTTTGTAGATTTTTTCGTTTCATCTGACTGATAGCTGAAAAATTTTGTAAGTCGATATTGGAAAGTTTAGAAATTGTAAAATGCTTATGGATATGAATGAGAAAAGTGAAAGAGAATTAGTGATTTAATATTTTTTATGTTTAAGAATTTGTATTGTAAAATAACGTGCATTCCAAAGTGAATTTATGTAAAAAAAAAAAGGAGATTCATGTAAAAGTTATTGGATGAAATGTTATCATCGTATATTATAAATTATTTACACTCTTTTTTTCTTTATTCTTAGATACGATTTATGTATATGTGTTTAAATCTGTTCAGTGTCATCAGTGATATTTATGTGTCAATGATACGTAATTTTTGAGATGACATTGGCAGTATTTATTGGTATATATAGATGATGACCATGATGATGACTGCGGAATTTTGTTTTTTTTGTGTACCTTTTTGGAGCTGTCCCCAAATGGCATAGTCTGATAACCGAGTTGTTACCAGCATAACGCCTTTGGGAGGGGGACGATAGCTCTGAAGGGGGAGGTAACTAATGATTTTTTATTTCAGCTAGATCGCGATTTCTGTGAATAGAAGAAGAATTAACGGATGATTACATTCCCGCTTGTTTGTAAATTTTGAATTTTCTTAGCTTTGCGTATTTGAATGTAATTAGGAGGAGATAACGGTGTTCGAATACCCGTTTTTTTTATGTGATTTAGGTGAAGATTTAGCTGTCACATACTTTTTTGTGGTTAGGGGAAAAGCGGAAGTTATCACCCCGCTAACAACAATTGTAATGAATTTTTTCCTCTTTTCATATATTTAACAATTAGAATCTAAGGAAGATTAGTTCATTAACCTGTTATTTTCTGTACAGTTCAAGATATGCCAATTTCGAGTTTGTATCAGAATGTGATACTAGTTAGACCGATGATGCTAGTATACAGTTAACTGTCACAGCCACTGGTATATATTGACACTAGGTTAGCTGTTAATTACATATTTTTGTCAGGAGGAAAAGGGAGGAGGTACCTTTGGTTGTGCTGGAAAATTGTGTCAAAGTGAGAATAGTTCGTCATATCAAAATTTGCGCTAGCATACTTTTACTTATTTATGTTCAGCCATGTGTAAATGGCGTAAGATGTGTTCTTTATTCAAAATTGCTCGTCAAAATTTGTTAGGTCAAATCTTTTGACTCCCTTTGGAAGGGGGAGTTGTGATGCCCCATCGTTCACTTTTACTTTAACTTAACCAGTTTTGTTTAATTTACGTTATATTTATCATTTTGGGGATTTTTTATTTCCTTTTGGGCATCGCAGCACTCGTTTCCAAGTTTCTAGGAGTTGCGCATGCGCCGCAACTCCGATCTTCCGACTGTACCGTTAAATCGCGTGCCAAGGACACGCCCACTCTTGCGTCATAGCTTGCGTCGTTCGTCATAGTATGCAAATGTCTTTCCCGGCATGCGCCGGTTCATTGTCAAAAAAACCGGTGACCTACGAGTCACTTAAGCAGTAGCATAAGCAGTATAGTAGAAGGAGTAGCACAAGTTGTAGCACAGCGAGTGCACGAGCACAAGGTGCGTAGCACCAAGCACAGTGCGTGTAGCACAGGAGTTGGAGTTATGTGTTCTTCATTGATGTCTTGGTGAGTTGAATTATTTTGGAAATAAATCTGTTTTGTTATAAACCTTTTGAGTCTGTACAGTTTTTTCTCTTGAGCAACGCGAATTAAAGATTTTTTTTTATATTACTTGACAATCATTTTGATTCTTACTCATGAACGCTCGCTGGTATTTGAACCCTAAATCAACTTATTATCAACTTATTCTACTTTTGGCAATTTAATTATTGCCTGGCACCCGTCTAAGCTATCCGGAGCATAAACCTTCAAGTATTTTGCATTTGTTTGGAGCGTTACACCTTGAAGTGAATTTCGCGTAACATAATCAATAACCAAGCTAAAGAGAAAAGGAGACAAAATGCACCCTTGTCGAAAACCAGAAGTAATGCTAAACCAATTGCTACAAGCCTTACCAACTCTCACACACGACTCAGTGTTATTATAGAGAGCTTTCATAATGTTAACTAACTTGTCTGTTATACCATATGATCTCACAATCAACCACAAATTATGACGATCAACAGAGTCGAAAGCCTTTTTGAAATCAACAAAGCTAGCAACCAAAGGTTTCTGAAACTCTAAACATTTCTCAAGAATCTGCCTAAGTGAAAATATCTGATCCACACATCCCCTACCACTTCTGAATCCACATTGCTCATCACGCAATTGACTGTCAACCAGATTCTTAATTCTATTAAGCACAATCATGGAAAGAACTTTACCTGGAACAGAGAGTAGGCTGACACCCCTATAGTTATCACAAGAACTGCGATCACCTTTTTTGAAAATAGGGATAACAATAGCTCTGGTAAAATCCTTAGGAACCATGCCTTTATGATAAAAGATATTCAGAATTTCAGTCACCCAAGTAGTAACCGAAACATTCCCAGCTCTAAGCATTTCGGTAGAAATTTCATCTACCCCTGGGGATTTATGTAGTTTAAGTTTAGAAACAGCCAAAATAACTTCAGATTGTGTTATAGGGCCAACATTATAGCCACCAATGCATCTATCATTGCAAACAATGGGAGTAGAACTAACTACATTGTTTAGAACATCACTGAAATGCTCAGCCCACCTAGCCATGACAGAATCGTCCCCTTCTATAACCTTACCTTGTTTATCCTTCAATCCTTGTATACCTGTCCGTTTTCTACCACACAAAACATTTACTATGTGGTACAGCTCTCTGCTATTGGGCTGTCTAACTGCTTCCTCGGCTTTGTCAGCCAAACCATCAAGCCAAAGATTCTTATCAGCAGCTAACTGGTCTTTTACACTTTTATTAAGTTCTCTGTAATGCTTTCTATTAGGACGCGCTGGGAACGATATTCTTGCCTTGTTAACATTACCCTCTATGGACGTTTTGCTGTTCAGTGACTTTTAAACATAGAAGCATTTATGCAATGATTTTACCATTCAAATGCACATTATTCCTAAGTATTTTAACGAAACTAGTAAAACTTAGAGAACGCTTGAGCAAGTACATTTTTTTAAAACGAAGAAAATTCATGGCCGTTCGATCAAAACCACGGAGGTATGAATGAGAGACGTCCTAACGCGCTTTCCCTCTCCAAGGAAAATAATGCTGACGCAGCAGGGCGGTAGCCATATTGTTGCATTCAAAACAAACCGACTGCCGCTGCAATCAAGCCTACTTTTCACGTGTTATTTACTGTGCGTTATGTACGGGAAGATTATTTTTTTACGACTAAGAGAAAGCCCATTTAAGCTATTTAGAATTTATATTGTTTTTTTTCAGTGCAAGGAATATTTCCATACAGAATTACTGTATAGCAGAACTATTTATGTATTTCGTTGAATACGACAATAACAAACAATTACCAGATTTTGAAAGTTTATTTATACTGCACTGATAATAGCAGAAAACATTTTATGGATGAAACACTAAATATTATATGCAATAGCAGCATTTAAACTGCAAAAAAATCAGATTTGTAAGATTCAGAAAATAGCTGTTTTACGTTAAAAAAATTCTCATTCCACAAAAATAAAAAAATTTGCTTAACAAACTAAATAAAGCCAATAGTATAAGAATTAAAAAAAGAACTAAAAAAATATATATATTTATACAAAAAAAACGCTCCAGATGGTGGCTCGAATCCACGAGCCCTATGCTTGTACCCTCAGATTCACATCTCTCTCCCATCTCATGCTCATTTTCCTCCCTCAACCAGAGTTAACAATCAATACAAAATACACAATTATTACAATCTCTCAAAAAAAATCTCATAAGGATTGAAATACATCCTTCCTCAGCTACAAAGGAAAATTTTCAAAATAATATCTGAAAAAACTATATGAAAAAAAGCAACTAAAAATTATACTAAGCAAAAATAATAAAAAGTTACAAAATGTTTTCGTCGTTGCCTATACCAAAAAATGCCATTGTTCATTAAGTCCAAACAATGGTGGTCGAATTCTAACAACTGATCAACAATGCGAACTTTGATAAGCAGTTCTCGATAATCAGTTCTCAACAATTATTTGTTATTATTAAAGTTTAACATTATAAAATTAACAAAAATAATATAAAACTCATATCCTGGCGGAATAGCCACATGGCTGCCGAAAACCGTATATTCCCTTCCCGTTCTCCCGCCGTTCCCTAGCTTGTTGTGCATTCTTTCCAAAAATCGGGACTTTTTTAAAACGCCACGGGACGCGGGACAAATTGTTAAAAATCGGGACTGTCCCGCCAAAAGCGGGACGTCTGGTCACTATAATCTAGGCGGCCTGCGAGCCATTAAGCCTAATCGTCGAAATATGGGATAACCAGCACTTTACGGTCCTGGTCCCGCCAGTCGTTGCTTACAGCGCTCAAAATTGAATTTTGCGATTGGACAAGAATACATAAAGGGGTTGGGTTGGGTTGTTTTACCTCTGAGCGGCACTTTTTTGCACACCATGGGCTAAATGACCAGGTCACATGGACCCCGAAGGCTCAGAGAAGGTTGGGGGAGGGGACCCACTGGAACAGCTGTTGGGAGACAGATGGTAGCCTCCCGTCAAGGCCATCCAGCGTGTTCTTTAACGTGCACAGGGTATGGCTCTCCCGTACACGGGGCCACGGCTTAACGTCCCATCCGACGGACGGCGGCCTTTCCAAGCCCATCGGTGTCCCCTATTGACCGTGGGCAGGGCGGGGAATTGTTGCGGAGATAAATCTCAACGCTGACCGAGCTGGGACTCGAACCTGGGAACTACAGATTACGAGCCTGGCGCGCTACCGACTGAGCCACCCCCGCCCCACATAAAGGGGCTGAGGTCCCTTTTACAAAGTGGTCCAGGAAAGGATGAAGGATTGTTAAACGCTGTTACCATCCCGTGCTGAATGCCACAGCATTTTATTACCGTTAAGTACTAAAACATAGGTCATGGAGTTGACAGGAACCAATAACAGCTTTACCGTACCCTCAATGCATATTAGAATTGAATGTTCTTAAATGTAAAAACAAACCTCAGTAATTTATTTATATTTGAGTAGAATCTAAAATTCTAAATATTACTCTTAAAAAATTGTCGTCTTAACTGCACTGTGCAAAATAAAGTTATGCTGAAAAAAATACTTTTCAAACTTTTCGTTGCAATCGTGAGGTTAGCGGTTCCTATCGTTTCAAGATGTCGCATGCAAAGCCCACCTTACTACGTTAAAAGTACAACGGACGCGAGCTGAATTTCTTACGGTGACACAGTATTCAGCAAGTTTTACTTGAAATTACAGGTTTATTCCCTTTACACTTACCAAATTAAAATGGAGGTACAAATGGCATTTATGAGGATGCCACCCCAATTAAACAATTTTTTATTATGTAACCTAATTCTTAATATTTAAATTTCTGGAGGAAACTAACAAAACATTTTAGTTGCTTATAGAGTATGATGTTTTTTTTATGCCCATGATGTTTCGCGATATCATTTTTTATGTAGAACTACTTTTTTCCTATCTAGAACTACTTGTGGCGGAGTAATTTGGAGTAAAACGGTACTATACCAATCATGGAGGTAGGAAGATGACCCTAAGCACTTGAAAATGATGGTACGGCGACTGCGCGGCAGCCTACTACTTGAGTTCTATTCAAAACATTGATCAGTAGTATAAGTGAGTAGCGAAGTGTTGCACTATAAAAATTTAATTTTTTTCGACATTTGTATTATGGCAGACTGTTCAGCTTACGGCTGCACAAATCGCCCTTCAAAAAAGATACCAGGAATTACCTTTCATCGGTAAGTTTGTCATTTTTATAAAAGTTTAAATAATTATATAATGATACAAGCAACTTCGTGTTGAAATTACGCCGCTATGAAATCGGTTTTATTTCGAGTTACAAACCTCGATTCTTCACCAGATTTTTTTTTAATTTCTTCGGATTGTACTCAGTGATAAATGTGAAGATGTACTTCTTATATTGATTGATTGATTGATTTTTACGTTACACTTATTTGAGAATTCCTTCTGCAGGCTTTCTCAGTTAAAAAATTTTGTTGGCTGCAATTGAATATTAGTGTGTATTCTATTTAATGGATGATGAATTTACATACTTTTAAATAGAGGTGATTAAAATATCAAGGAGTTTTTTTTTGTTTTTTATTTTATTTTAGGTGGAAGTATTAGATATTATTTTGTTTAAATGTTTCAGTGTTTAAATTCCTCTCTCTTCATGATTTAATAAGTTCAGTGTAAGAAGGGAAAAGTAAATTGCAATAAAGTATTTTCATAAGGTGAGAAATATAATCTTTCTTTTCTTTTTAAATTTGGATAGCATTTAAGAGTTTTGTTTAAATGCCCCCTTTTTTTCTTGGATTGGAGTCTTATATTTTTGAATTTCTTTTTAGATTAATTTAATGTATATGGTGTAAATTGTCATAGGTGAGTGACAGCGATCATTAGTTAGGGTGAAAATTTTTCAAATTATTTAAATAATTTTAGTTAAAAGAGGCGAGGAGAGTGTAATGCTTTTCTCTTTTTCGTTAATTATTCTGATAGGGTTCTAATTGTCCCTTTTAAGGTGAATACTGAATTTATTTAATTCTGTATGGATTTCAAATAGAGCGAGTTTATTGCTTGTAGTTATTTTATTTTTACTTTGGTTGAGGGGTTGGTTAGGCGTGCATGAAGATAGGTATGAGAGACTGAGGAGTCACGCACTGAGATGTCGGGTTCAAGCCACTGTCTGGAACGTTGCCTTTATTTTTTAAATGGATATTATATTCCCTTCACCCTGTGGATATGTTTTTTTTTTCTTTTTCTTATATTTTTTTAATTTTTTATTATTTTTGCTTAGTATAATTTTTAGTTGCTTTTTTTTTCGTGTAGTTTTTTCAGATATTATTTTGAAATTTTCCTTTGTGGCTGAGGAAGGATGTATTTCAATCCTTACGAGATTTTTTTTGAGAGATTGTAATAATTGTGTATTTTGTATTGATTGTTAACTCTGGTTGAGGGAGGAAAATGAGCATGAGATGGGAGAGAGATGTGAATCTGAGGGTACAAACATAGGACTCGTGGGTTCGAGCCACCATCTGGGGCGGTTTTTTTTGTATAAATATATATATATATTTTTAGTTCTTTTTTTAATTCTTATACTATTGGCTTTATTTAGTTTGTTAAGCAAATTTTTTTATTTTTGTGGAATGAGAATTTTTTAATGTAAAACAGCTATTTTCTGAATCTTACAAATCTGATTTTTTTGCAGTTTAAATGCTGCTATTGCATATAATATTTAGTGTTTCATCCATGAAATGTTTTCTGCTATTATCAGTGCAGTATAAATAAACTTTCAAAATCTGGTAATTGTTTGTTATTGTCGTATTCAACGAAATACATAAATAGTTCTGCTATACAGTAATTCTGTATGGAAATATTCCTTGCACTGAAAAAAAGCAATATAAATTCCAAATAGCTTAAATGGGCTTTCTCTTAGTCTTAAAAAAAAATCTTCCCGTATATAACGCACAGTAAAACTGAGTATAGCACGTGAAAAGTAGGCTTGATGCAGCGGCAGACGGTTTGTTTTGAATGCAACAACATGGATACCGCCCTGCTGCGTCAGCATCATTTTCCTTGGAGAGGGAAAGCACGTTAGGGCATCTCCTCTCATTCATACCTCCGTGATACCAATGGGAAAGCAACCATCAAGCAGATGGAAACATTAAACTGTGGCCCTGTATGCAGGAGAGCCATACCCTGACTACTTCCCTGAAAAAAACATGCTGGATGGCCTTGATAGTAGGCTATCATCTGTCCATTAGCTCCACTCACCCAACCTTCTCTGAGTCCTTGGAGTTTTTGTGACCAGGCTATTTAGCCCATTGTGTGCAAAAGAAGTGTTGCTCAGGGGTAAAGCAGCTCAACTTGTGTGAAAAAAGTGTACTCAGAGGTAAAACAACTCAACCCTGAGCTTCATTTTTGTTGCACGCAATGGGGTAAGTAACAAGGGGTCCGATTACCCACTGCACAGATGTAGAAGACAGATAAAAGCTTCCCATCAAGGTCATCCAGCATTTCGTTTAACGTGCACAGGGTGTGGCACTTTTCCACACAAAAAAGTGTCATTCGGAGGTAAAACAATCCAACTTTTATTCTGAAATTACAAAGTACATTCTTATACAAATTTACAGAGGCCCCGTGTGTGGGAGAGCTATAGGATGGCCTTGATGGGAGGTTACCATCTGTCTCCCAACAGCTGTTCCAATGGGTTCCCCAACCTTCTCTGAGCCTTCGGGGTCTATGTGACCTGGCCATTTAGCCAATGGTGTGCAAAAAAAGTGCCGCTCAGAGGTAAAACAACCCAACCCAAACAACTCTCCAGAAAACTCGCTTCCCTTCCCTCAGTCAGTAGGAGACACCGATGGGCTTAGAAAGGCAGCAGTACATCAGATGGATTGTTAAGTTGTAACCTCATGTGCAGGAGAGCCTACCCTGTGAATGTTACAGAACACACTAGATGGCCTTGAAGGGAGGCTACTATCTGTCTCCTAACAGCTGTCAGTGGGTCCCCTTCCTCAAACTTCTCTGAGCCATTGGAGTCTTTATGACCTGGCCATTTAGTCCATTTCATACAAAAAGCTGCTGCTTAGAATTAATATAACTCAATGGCTCTCCTGTATACAGAATCGTGGCTCATTGTTGCATACGATGGACGACAGTCTTTTCAAGGCCATTGGTGACCCCTTTCTCGCTGAGGGTATGGTGAGGTTGTAAAGGAGATAAATCTTAAAGTTGGCACAGATGGGACATACAAATCGAAATTTCAGTAAAATCAGAATTGTTTTAAAACATTAATATCACTTTAACAGGAAATATCCAATAAAATCGAAAGATGTATTTTTACAACTGAAAAGATTCTCTTTCAATATATTATTAATATTTTTGCTTTGATTTTTCATTTCTCAACGTTTTTAAAAACTGTTATTGAGCTCCCAACAGCTGTCCATTGGATCCCCTTCCCCAACCATTAGAATCCTTGTGACCTGGCCATTTAGCCCATTGCATGTGAAGATGAAAGAACCCAACCCAACTGTTGTTGAGCTCTGTACATTTATTATAATAAATTGCATATTAAATAAACGCAATGTAGCAACAATCCCCTCCAAAAATAAAACAAAAAAAGTGGGATATATATATTACATAACTTCTTACCAATGAAATGCTATTCCTTTCGTCAAGTTTATTTTTACAACCATATGTTGCACAATGTCCATTTTTTTGCACAATCTCTGTTCTTTAACACAGAGAGTAATAAGAGTTACATACTTAAGATTAAGAGCAATATGGCGACGGTCGGTTACAATATTTGCGTGATAATGCGCCTCCCTCTCTTCCGAACTCCATGGCTGCAGCTGCATCACGGCCTTGGAGAGGAAAATTGCATTTTGTCAGCTCCTCTCATTCTTAGTGTTCTGGTAAGGAATTCCTTAACTAACTACTTCAAACTTTACTAAAATGTAATTCAAAGAAATATATTTCATGGATGATAATTCTGGAATAAAATGTTTTTTGTTTTTTTTTTAATTTTAAAGGATTTTCTATGCTTTTTATTGGTACCAAATGCTGGGATTTATCAAAACAACAAAGGGATGGGGTGGTTCAGTCGGTAGCGCACCACACTTGTATTCTGCAGTTCCCAGGTTCAAGTCGCAGCTGGGTCAGTCAAACTTCCTACCCTGCTCATAGTCAGTAGAGGACAACGATGGGCTTGAAAATTATGCCATCCATCAGATGGGACATTAAACCATGGCCCCATGTGCAGGAGAGCCATACCCTCTGCAGCGTGTTAAAGAACATGCTGAATGGTTTTGACAGGAGGCTACCATTTGTCTCCCAACAGTTTTTCCAGTGAGTCCCCTCCCCCAACCCTCTCTGAACCTTTGGGGTCCTTGTGACTTGGCCATTTAGCCCATTGTGTGCAAAAAAGTGCCACTCAGAGGTAAAACAACTCAAACAACAGACTCGCAATATATCTTTAAAGAAAGCAAATTTTTCTCCTTATGTGACACGAAGATTAGCTGTTTACAATGCTAACTGGAAAAGAAAGCAGATGAAAAGTTTGCATCATTTTCCAAATATATTTGCATCACTTTCAAAATTAAAGCACAGTATGAAGTGCTTTAGGTATATTAAACATGCAGCTGCTTCACAGAGGTATTTATTCTGTACAATATATTTCATCCTATTAATGTATCATCATCATCCTCAAGCAGCCATGGGCTACGGATGTCCAACCAGACCGTGCAGTTTAGTTCTCCAAGCATATCTGTCCTGAGCTACATCTGGCCACTGCACACCAATTCTAACAAGTTCCGTTTGACATTGTCAGTCCACCGATATCCTAGCCCTCCTCCCCCCTCTTTCTGAGGCATTTAGGCACACTGTTCGGGCAACATGGCCAACAGTCTCTCTCTCTGCATAATATGCTGCTTAAAGGAGGTTGGAGATTCTTTTGCCTAACCTCATCATTAGTTACAAAGTTAAACCACCTAATGCCCAAGATACTGCGTAAGCATCTAGTTTCCTGTTATCTTGTTTACAAAGCGTTCAAGTTTCATTAATATGACTAACCCTAGAAAGAACTACACTATTATATAGTGTAATTTTAGTCTTTAGGTGTATATGCCTATTTCTCCACACACTTCATAGATTCTTAAAAGTCTCGGCAGCAATACCTATTCGTCTGTTAATCTCAGACCACACATCACCAATATCTGTTACATAGCTCCCAAGATAATTAAACTGTGACACCTGCTCAAGACTGCAACCATTCAGATTAACTGAATCACAGCCTGCTTGACCAATTCTCACTTTAGTTTTCTCTCTGTTTATAACCAAACCTACTCTACTACTGTCTCATCAACACCTCAAGTGAAAGAGTTCATCTGATCAACATCATTTGCCAAAATGGCTAAATCATCAACATAATCTGAATCGGAAATTTTCTTATCTCCAGACCATTTAAGGCCAAAATCTTTCCCTTGAAGTGAATTTTGCATAACATAATCAATAATTAAACGAAAGAGAAAAGGAGACAAAATGCACCCTTGTCGAACATGAGAAGTAATGCTAAATCATTTGCTACAAGCTTTACCAACTCTCACACACGACTCAGTTTTGTTATAGAGAGCTTTCATTATGTTAACTAATTTGTCTGGTATGCCATACGATCTCACAATCAACCACAAATTATGACGATCAACAGAGTCAAAAGCCTCTTTGAAATCAACAAAGCTAGCAACCAAAAGTTTCTGAAATTCTAAACATTTCTCAAGAATCTGCATGAGTGAAAATATCTAATCCACAAATCCCCTACCACTTCTCAATCCACATTGCTCATCATGAAATTGCCTGTCAACCAGATGCTTAATTTATTAACTTCACCAGCATAGTGGCATACAGTGAAGAAAATCACAGCAGAAGCTTACTTAGTAATGAACCATATTAGGATATGGTCATGTGAAGTTGTGGTAGTTTGAATACAAGAAAATACGTATAAAGACTTTGAAGGTAGTGTTTCATAATAAAACATTTTCTTTTATGTAAAGGAACTGAATTAAGCAAAAACACATCCATTTTCCTTTCTCTTTATTAGCTTCACACATAAGGTTTGGCACCATCACAGTAATCTCTCAAATATACACATTATATATATATACAGTTACTGTTGCTAAAACAGATATAAATAATAATTTTGAACAGCTTCAATTTGAAAAAAATTAAAAAAGCACGCAGACAGATATGTACTGTATAAACATAATCATTTTCTACTTTAAATATTTTCTTTTCACCTGTTTTAAACTGTGCATCGTGTTTAGTCAACATTTTCTGCACTATTCAAATTGTGTACACCTTGCATCTTAATTAGCTGCACGTAATATTTATTGAGGACTTCGATTAAGGGTAAGTACAAATTATTCACTAAATGGTATTCTTCGGTATAAACAGGATGAAAAATGTTACGAAATCAAATATCATATTTAGCTAACATACAAATAATCATGCAAAATATACGCTCATTGTTATAATGCTAATATTGAGTACCTTCATAACCTAATATTTTATACCATAACTCTTTAAATGCAGTAGGATTGAAAAGATAATCCTTTACAAATGCAGTATTAGATATGTATATTAATTACACCATTCAAACAGCCTCTTATTTTTAACAATAAATTTATTATGATTCTTTTAGCCTCCAAGTATCATTCAACTTAACTGTTTTTTTGCCTTTGTTACACTATTACTCCTACAGTTTGATGTCCTAGAAAAGAATAGTATGATTCCCAGTATCATTTTAGTTCTAAACTATTAGCATTTAATTTCTTAATGCTTCTTTTACTTAACAGATTTATCGTCAACTAGAACCAGATCGGTCTGATTAACAGCTGCTAGAATTGACTACTAATGCTGTAAGTTAAACAACAAAAGATATAAACACAGACTAGTCACCTACACCTACCTTGGCAAAAATGTACATAGCGCACTACATAAAAAACAAAGAAACTTATATCTTTAAAATTAGACTTGATTAAATCTTTCTAGCTTAAACAGTAATGCATTTGGTATTAATCAGAAGATTCAGTGATTAAATCCTGAAGACAGTTACTGATTTTTTTCAAAGTTTAAAAAATAAAAGATAGAGTTGTAAAATTAGGACAAGATTGATGTGCCCCTGAGGAAGAAATTAAATTAGGGACAAAAACAATTTTCTTAATGCATCAATACAAAATATTGCATATGGAGAATAAACATTGTGTAATGGAAGGGATGATAAACGTTACAGTATGAATTCAGTGGGTATATTTTCAAAAGTTGCAATAACTAAATTGTGATATAGTGTTTTTAAATATTTCAGGTTCCAAATTGTTTCATAAATTCCTTTCAGCAAATATTGTACACCTACACACATCTACTTCCTATAAATAAAGAGATACCTGTGATTATTTTGTTATTGTGTTTCTGCATGGAAAAAATCATCTATGTAAATACATATTATATACACAGTCGTATCAGAATAATATGACCACCGATGGAATCACAATGTACCTGCCGAGGCGCGTCACAGAGTGCACATGACAAGGTCGACCACATGGAGATATAAGCAGCCGGCCAGAAAAGATGAGCCATAGTGTTATTCCCATTATTAGGTATGCGAACAGATCTATATTATTTACTTGAGCACAATGGACAGAGATATTGATTTGATGGATGTTCAAAAAGGAATGATCATCGGCTACTACGAGGGTGAAAGCATATTGGAAACAGTAGACTTCATGAGCCGTTTGCGAGGTGCTGTAGCAAGGGTGTACACCGAGTACCTGCAGACATAACTGTGGAGCCCCAAAGGCCATCGACCCCAGAGGAGAACGTTGCCTGTCATAAATTGACTACTAATGCTGTAAGTTAAACAACTGGTAAATGACAATCGATGCGCAACAGTGCAGCAATTGACCACTCAAATGAACGCTGGGACACCCAGGTATGTGTCCCCGATAACAGTAGAGCAAAACCTGTTACACATGGGTGTCCGGAGTTGACGCTGCGCAAAGGCGCCCAATGTTACCCAAGGTCCATCGGCAACGCCTGCAGTTCACATGGGACTACCGTCATCGGACAGTGGAAAAATGTTGCCTTCTCTGACAAATCGAGGTTTCTACTCCACAGAAGTGACGGGCAGTGGTGGTACGGCGTCAGATACACGAGAACCAACACCCGGACACACTTGTCGGTCAAGTACAGGCTGATGGTGGCAGTGTGCATATCTGGGGGGTTTTCCTGGTATGACCTGGAACTGCTGGTACCATTGAATGGGCCCCTGAATGCCAATGGCTACCTGTGTATTCTCGCTGACCACATGTATCCCTCCCACAATGTGCCCTGCCATGTCGCTAAGGTGGTGTGTGACTGGTTCCAAGAACATGACAGCGATGTTATTGTTTTCCCTTGGCCAATGAAATCGCCTGACCTCAATCCCATAGAGCACTTGTGGGACCATTTGGATCGACAGGTTCGGCGCGCGGACCCACAACCACATCATCTCCAAAACCTCCATGCTCTTCTGGAGTTCAAATGGGCAAGTGTGCCACTGGCAACCTTCCAGGGCCTCATTGTATCCATGCCGACTTGCCACTGTCATCTGGGCCAAGGGTGGTTATTCCCATTATTAGTAGGTGGTCATATTATTCTGATATGACTGTGCATGAACTAGTTACATATGCTTATCAGACAACCAGTTGGAAGTTTTTTTTACAATTCAAAGCTTTTCACAATTGTAGATGATAATACAGATTTTTCACCAAATATATTTAGTAGAGCGAATAAAGAATTGACAGTTCTGTCAAAGTCTAGACTTCTCTATTGCGTAAATTCTCCAGTTATTCAATCTTTCAAATTTATGGATAGAACTGATTCAACATAAACTGGGCATTCTAAGTAGTTATTTATCTTTTGTTAACCTAATAAACTTTATGTCAGAGACTTGCTTCTCTTCTTAAATATAAAAAAGCTTTATTTAAACACAGAATTATTCAACATGAATCCTATTACAAAATATAAACATGTCAGAGGAATATATTCCATAGTGGCTTATATGAATGGAAATTGAACATACTAAGAAATAAAGGTTCAGTTTAATTCAGTATTTTTCGATTCTCTTTCATCACCCTAAAGATGTCCGTTTCTTTTCTGTAGTGAGAATTTATAAATATCTGTAAATCATGTTGGTTTCACTTATTCTATATTTTTGTTATGGAAGTACAAGTTCTTTGCCAAACTCAATGTTAATATTTCTCAGGATATTAATTTAATGATTACACATTAATAAAACGGACAAGAGATTCGAGGAAAACGAAATTAGAATTAGAATTTTTAGGTACTAAAGTGTGAAGTGAAACATAAATATTGAAAACTTGGTAAACTAATTTATGATAAAATCAGTCCTGACTTATGGCACCTTTTCTAGGATCATAATCTGACAAAAGTCTGTGGACTTATAATTTTCGTATTATATATATATAGATGATTGTGAGTGACTGACTGATTGACAGAGGATCATGCTAACTCTAACTACGATGCAGAAATGGTAGAGCTCTGAAAATTTGCACCTAGGGGTAAATTTAGGTAATCCGGGTCATAGATCTCGGAAAAAATCCGAATTTGACCTTCAAAGTATCCTTCGATATCAAATGGTGGTCATGTAGACCACCAAATTGGGACAAGATTGATGTGTCCCTGAGAAAGATATTAAATTAGGAACAAAAACAATTTTCTCAATGGAGAAAGGATTAGGAACAAAAACAATCAATACAAAATATTATTATGCTTAATGCATCAATGCAAAATGTCAAACGGTTGTGGTCACGTAGACTACCATTTGATCTGAAGACTGTGATCTATGAAAACGAATGAATAAAACCATGATCTACGCGTGTTAGAAAAGTGAAAATTGGTGTCTGGGGGTGTTTTGGGTTGTAGATCTCAAAAACATTACAAAATTTCGGATCCAGAGAGTCCTTTGAGGTCAAAGGTGAAATTGTGATTTATCAGTGCTAAATAAAATAAAAAAAATAAATACCCCCTCAAGCAGCTGCTTGCCACAGAGGTCTGACAGGAGCCTGTCAGTTTATATGCCACAGTAGGAGATCAGTGCTACTGAGCTAAAAATTGGTTCCTAGGGGTATTTTGAGTCGTAGATCTAGGAAATGTTGAGAAATTTTGGATGAGATGGGTCTTTTGAGATCAAAGGTCAAATACCGATCTATCGGTGTTAGAGGGCTAAAAATTGGTGTCTGGGGGTATTTTGAGTCATAGATCTCAGAAATGTTGTGAAATTTTTGATGTGATGGGTTCTTTGAGGTCAATTTCGATATACTGGTGCTGGAGAGCTAAAAATTGATGAAGAGGACTATTTTGGGTAGTGCAACCCAGAAATGAGAGGAATTTTTAGATCAGATGTCACGTTCCAGGTCAAATAGGGGTGGAGTGACTGGCTAGAAATCAAGAGGTGCTGAAGGCACCGATTGATTTCTAGTACACTGGTTTCCATAAATTAAGGAAAATATCTGTTAAGTCAATGGGAAATTAACATCAAAGCTCTATAATTTCTAAAATAAGTTTTTTTTTTCTTTGAAAAATATGATTGCAGATAAAGACATCAATCAAACAAATCAATATCTCGATTTTCAACAATATTCGTTTAGTATTTAATGAGTTATGGAAGTTTGAATATTTAACAACAGCAATGCTAATCTTGAGAAACTTATACAAAATTGAAGAATAGTGAAAGAATTCATTACACAAAGTTCTAAAATACAAATTTATTTTATTAAACACTTTGATACAATACTTATTACTGATTTTTAATTAACTTCTGAAGTGAATTTTTGTGGCCGGCATTGTAATAGCTAAATATTCAAACTTCCATAACTCATTAAATACTGAACGAATATTGTCGAAAATCGAGATATTGATTTATATCATTAAGATCTTTATCTGCAATCACATTTTTCAAAACAAAAAAACTTATTTTAGAAGTTATAGAGCTTTGACGTTAGCTTCCCATTGACTTAACATAGGGATTTTCCTTAATTTATGGAAACTAGTGTATTTTAATACAGTTAGAGCTGGCCCAAGATATTTTAGTGCAATGGAGGCAGTGACAGAAGATAGAATCCCATTTCCTTCACAAAATCTTTAATATATCTATTTTCAAAATTTTTATTAATTTATTTAGTGTTGCACTGAACAAGTTATAAAAACTGAAATAATAACAAGAAAAAATTAAATGCCACTAAGACACTTAAAATTTTTTTAATCACAATAATAAAGTGCCAGTAAGATTTTGATGTCTGGTTAAAAAGTCTGCTGGTATATTGGGCTGACTCTGAATACAATAGAGTTCAGTAGCATATTCAGAATGGTATATTTTGCAAACACACATGTATATAAAATAGAGAATTAGTAACAATGTTGCACTTTACATACTATATGCTTTTTCTTTCATGTTTTCAATTTCTTTTACTCATTTTTACATTCTAATGTCAGCACCAAGTCATTTTCTGGTATAAGGTTTTACATAATATACAATAAACATAACATGAATGAAAAAAAATATATATATATATCTTTGACACTAATCTGAGGAGGGAATTCATGTATGGAATCAGAAACTTGGCATTATGAATGCAAATGAACTTCTAAATCGATAAAAAAAGGAAAAAAAAAATGTTTTTCACTGGGACATATAAAACGAATCTTGAACCTAAAAACTGGGATTTTAATATTTGTTTCAGTTGTTTTAACTCTTTTTCATGTACACTTTATTAACATCAAAATTCTCCCTGGAAAATCTACCAGGCAAGCAGTTCATTATCGAAAATATTAAGCCTATGTATCAATGTCCTAAATACCTATATGAAAATAGAAAGTTTCACAGTCTAAAGAAGTTTATTTAATAAAGCTGCATTGGGGTAAAGAAAACAACCATCTGAAGTATTGGTATCTATTTATTTTACCAATAATTTAAACTGTTAAGAAATACGGATAAAAATATACATCTTATAGTTGAAGAAATGAAATTTTTAAATTACCTTTTGGGCTTAAGAAAAATAGAAGTGATAAATTAAACAACTATAAGCAAATCTTGCTCATGTGCAGAGATGATATTAAAAAAGAAAAGATGCTTATACTGTGGTAGAGTGCACAACAAACCAAAATTTGAACAGCACCAGAAATATATTTTGAAAGAGAATATCATCATCTTTTTTTTGTACTCAAAAGAAATTTGAAGGTGAAATTTTGTCAAAAATTACATTTTTTGTTGCAATCACAATAAAATGTTAATTCATATTTAATATAGGTTAGCATACCTTTACTATGGTTAAGTCTTATAACTGGACCTCTTTAGTACAAGACTCTCTTAAACCACTGGTAGTCATGGCAATTCATTACTAGTTCATCTTGTCTATGATTACTAGAATGGGATGAGCAGTCAATTAGTTTCCATGCACTAGGTACAATTTCTTGCCTTAAATGCAGCTTCTTGTTAATAAGAAAGTTTACATTTTATATTTACACTACGAATGGTTTAATCTTCTAAAATAGGGGTTCTCAATGTGGGGTATGTGGTAAAATTTTTTGGGGTATGCTGTGAGAGCTCAAAAGTTGCTAGATCTAGAAACAAGTCCATTTCACTGATTACCCCAGTAAAACATTTATAATTTTATAAGATTTATTACATTGTTTATGTCTTTTTTTGTGTTTATTGATATATGTAATTTATGAATACAAAATTTAATGCACTTAATTTATAGTTTTGCACATCTGTATATATATATATATGTTTTATTTTATTCCCATTGTTATATTTTAACTATAGTTTTATCTATCTATACAAAAGGTACGCCAGTTACATACACATTTCCAAGTGGTATGTGAAGCATAAAAGGTTGAGAACCACTGCTCTAGAAGATCAAAATATATTTTCCCCATCATACCAGTCTGTTCCAATAACATTATGATAATCAGACTGTCCCACCAAACAACCACTGTTTATGATTTTTATGGTGATTACAAGACAGAGTTAAGAATAGTAATGAAGGCAATAGCATTGAGGATTAGTAACTAGCTCTTCAGTCAGGTTAAAACAGCTGATATCATGAAACACATCAGAATTATCATTATATTTAACAAATATTCTAAAATATATATTAAGACATTTATGTAGAAAACTGATGCCCTTGCCAAGACCGACTATAATCAATCTAACGTGAATGTACTCAAAAAGAAAGAGAAAGAATAATAAACTAAGAAATTGAAAAATAGCTAGTGAAACAAGTCTTGTAACAGATAAAAATTACTTTTTTTGAACATTATAGGCTCAATATTAATGTTTTACTATTCATTCAGTAAGGCACATATAACTAATGTTTCAGACAGACATGGAAAATGTCACATAGCTTCTTGCTGCTATAATAATAGAAGTTACTTTCCATATAATTAAATTTCCCAGGATCTATCAACTTCCCTTACTTTAGAATGTCATTTTCAAGAGTATCCTTAAGATAAAAATAAACAGTTGCTCTGTCACTAATTCAATTATGCAGAACATCAGACTTCTAAACATTTACAGAACATTAGTTCTTTCCAAATTAGCTACACATTTTCCAATATCCTGGATTCCAAGATACAGAGCTTTTTTCAATTTCTTATTTAATATTTGTTGCAGTTAATTATTTTGCACATTTTAAAGCAGCATGTCTCACAATCCAAAGCATAGCATTTGCTCTATTCAGATATATTTACTGGTGCCATAAGTTTAATGAAAAATAATGTTTGTTTTTTTTGATAACCAACCTTTGCCTTATAGATTTTTATATTATGGGATTTCAAAAAAATGACAGAGTTAATAGGGCATTGAAAAAGGCATCATAAACATTTTAAACTTCAGCAAATACAGAGAAGATAGCTTTCTTCAGAATCCTATAACTTTTTCATATGATAGCAGATGAAAACATAGTAATAAAGCACCTGAAAAGCATTTTTTGGGGGGGTTACTTTAACATGGACATTTTCTGAAGTACAGCAAAATATATCTAAAAGTTTAATGTCTACTTTTCAAAATTATTAGAATTTACCATTTTCTGAAAGGCTTAAAAGCAAAGCATTTTTTATTTAATAATCTGGGTCATCTAGTTAGGTTATAAAGTCCATATAATCTAATAACGTTTTAATGCAATGAATCTCAATACCTTTTTTTTAACTATTAAAGCCAAAAACAATTTAACGTTAGCAAGTTGCACATTTTAAAATTAGTTAACATCCATTTTGGATCTCACTAAAAACTGAATAAAGGACATGATAACTAATTTGAGTATAACTGTTCTAAAACAAATGGCCTTTATTTCAAAAATGCAATAAAAATGTTTAAAAAACATAGTTTTGCATATCTGTAAATTTCAGCAGCTAATATATGTCAATAAAAATTTGCAATATTAAAAAAGTGTGAAAATAAATGTAAGTACTATTGCTTGGGCAGAAAAAAAAAAATCAGTCATCAAGATCAAGGCATTAATGGTGATAGTACATGATTAAATAACCATTTTGTGAAGTATATATATATACATTTTATACTTTAAACATTTTTAAATATCAGCTTTATATTACTTCCAGTAAAATTTACTGGTGTGCTATAAAAAGTAATTTACCACATTAATCAATTATTTTTTAATACAAAAATCAGTGATTGAAACATATTTGACAAGTAGTTTTTTTCCCAGAAATGTAAAAAGGCAGAATTGAAAATTTTATTTGACCAATCAAAAATAAAACATTGTCTTAAAAATGACTATAAATAAAATACATTTTGTATTAATGGAATGTATAACTATTAGTTGCACACCAAATTTTTAATTTCAGTATAAACATATATGTGTGAAACACTTTTAGCTTAAATCTCCATTTTTGCAATGTAATAATGCAAGAAGTAAAACTGTATAAATATGCAATAAACAAAATCATTTTCATTAAATATTTATATATAGAACTTTAAAACTGATTGATGTAGAGATTTGCTTTTCATTTAATGAAAAAGAAATGAAAATATTTCTTTTAAAAATGACATTAAACTCATGTCAATAAAAAAAGAAGCTGATAAGTAATCTATTCCACTTAAGTTGTTAGTAGAAGTAAACAAACCAGTCTGCTGTTAAAATTCACAGACCTGACTACTAACTGTGGGTAGTAGTTATAAGCGATAACATATGTGTTGTTTCTTTTAGTGTATTTATTACAATTTATTTTTTCTGAAATAAAATTATGTTAATAAAAAATTATGTTTGGTTGTTTCTATTTGTTTTAAGGTAATATTTTTATAGAGTGACACTGAGAAAAAACACTGAGAACAAAAGAAACACTGAGAACAAAATACGAACACAGCATTTTTCAGATACGACTTCATTTTTTTAACAGAAATTATGGCATTAACATCAGCTTAAACACTTAAGAAAGGTTATCAATAAAAATAAGTACAATTTGAAATGTTTTTAATCACTTTGGATTGATGATGCAACTAAGCATAGTGTTAAAAAGGTAATGATTGATTTACATGTAGGTCACAGATATATGGAATATGCATTAAAAGGATAGAAATTTATCTTCCATGATGAAGCATGCATTTCTTTTAAATTTACAGTTATATCCTTTGTTGTTTTCCTTTTATTGCAATAGGTATAAATTTTTATACACATGGTTAAAACCAAAGAACACTTTTTGAGCAATTGTCAATAAAATTTACAAGTAGATAATTAAAAAACAATAAATAAAAAAGTAGTACTACAGTATTATTGCATAATGTATATATTATTGATTGCATTACTTTTAATAATAAATTTATTTATTAAAATATTAATTGCACTATTATTTAAAATAATAAATGCATTGATGTTTTACACTAACCCTGAATAAATACCTAAGTCTAAAGACTTCATTTTACAGGAGATCAAAAACTAAGCTTTAGAATTTTTCTTAAATCAGGATAATACATTACATAAATGATTTGTGGGTTAATGAATAACACACTGCTTTCCAAGTGGCAATGTGGTTGTTGCTCTACTGCTGAAAGAACTAACCAATACAACTGTGACCCAATGCTTTATGACATTAGACTTACAAATTTTCTTTTATAACAATACATAAATTTATTATATGAAACAAAAAATTTCCAGTTCCTCAAAAAATCATGGAAAATTGGGCAGAGAGGAGCAAAAAACAAACTATTATGTCATTCTCCTGTTTATTACTGAATATGCACTTTGTTGAGCCTCCCAACAGTTCCTTATAAAACTGGAGATCAGTACTGTTTCTAATATATTTATATCACACATTATGCATTTTTTTAAATAATTAATAATACTTATAGTACTGTTTAATTAGAATTTCTAGTATTATTATGCTTATCTATAGTACTAAACAACAGTGTATTACTTGGGTATGCACCAGTAAAATAATAATGAAAAACAAAATTCTGTTTGTTAAATTTTCTAAAGTAAAAATGCTAGTAATAATAAAATTACTAGCATTATAAAAGTGGGGCAATCCATTAAAAATGCATGAACAATGTTTAAAACTCCAAAAGGCATTAACTAATTTTTTAATTGCAACTTAGCAAATGAAAGTGAAAAACATAACTTGTAATAGCATTTCTCAAATGCATTATTTCAATGTAAAATAATACTACAAACCAAATAAGTCACTATTGTTGGCATTTTTTGGTTTTCACACATTTAAAAATGGGATCTGAAATATAATAAATGGGCACATTTTATGTTTCAAATAATATCAAGGGATACCTTCTTGCCATATGGTTTGTTCACACCTACTGCTAACTTAGGTGAAATAGGATACAAGTGCTGAGTTCATATCTATATCTGGCAAATAAAGTACATATTAATTCTCTTGATATTAAAAAAATATAATGCACTCCTAATTGTCTCCTATTTAGCAACCTATGAAACAATGAAAAAATTATAATGGATAAATAGTTCTTGATCCACCAATATAGTGCATGATCTGTGAAGAGCTAAAGGGATGATGATGATGATGATGATACGCTGGTAAACATGTTGTGTCCCTTTTCATGTCAGCTAACTTTTTCTGATACATTTTGTACCATTTAATCTCCAGATATTTTCAAAACAGACTTACTTAGATAGTTCTAAACAGCCAATATAATTTACAGTATTGCACATTTCATTCCACCCAGCTACATGACTCCTTCCATGTAACTGGTATCTAAGTGCTGGATAAGTGTTCGAATAAAAGCCATTTCTTTTCTTGTGTTTTCAAACATGACACGAGGATCTTCTGCCATACATCGGAGACAGTTGGGAGCCATTACCATAGCAAGATTATTGGCATCCATCTTTGTGACAGCACAATTTTCTTCAGCTGCAAATACCTGGCAGAAAACAGCAATATGTGTTAAAACAGACATGTGTTATAGTAATTTCCCAAAATTGTAAATTACATACTACAAGAACTTTTAAAGAGCTAGAATCTTGTACTTTTAAGCTTTTACTTTCTTATTAGTTTACTGTATATTATCTATTTGTTTTATCTCACTTATATAAAATAAATCTTTCCTTCAGTTAAAATAACAAGCAATATTAAAATGCTATGCATATTTACCAGAAAAGCAGAAATTTTGAGAATTTTCAGGAAGAATCTGTCCTGGCAACTACCATAAAGAATATTATTTCTATATTCTCTTCAAGTTATATCATCTTTTTTATTTCTTTTTCATATTACCTCTGTAATAGTCTATGAGAAAAATTAGCTCTGTTGCATGAGGTAGATCCTATTAGTAGTAGACCTGGATTCATCCTTGTATCTTTTAGTGCATCACTGGGGCTGAAGGAAAATTTTTGTCATTAACTTTGGGGCAATGGGCTGTTCTTTAAATCCATGGTTGTCAACTTGTCATAAAACACTCTATTTCTAGACTTCAGTATCCTTTTACATTTTTAGCTCATTTTAAAAACATGAGCTCTTATTCTCATCCAGACACATTGACAGACTGAGGCAAAATTTTAATAATGCAAATGATCCACTCATTGTAGAAGCTTGAAATTTTGGTGGTAGAGTGTGGTGATTAAAGAGTTTACATTAACAGTACTGACTTTTCCCCTCACATTCAGGTAGGTGGGAAACATGCTTTTTCGTTTTAAGAACTATATGAAAGATTCTTTTTGAGTTCAATAGACACTAATAAAAAAACTACTGTTCATAGTTTACAACTAATTCATTCATTTGCATTTCCTTCGTTAGAGGGTGCTAAATTTGGAAATGGCAAGACTTTTAGTCATTGAAAACAACTATTCCCATTCACCAGAGATAATTGGACTTTAAACTTTTATTTTTTTACATCAAATAGCCCTGTGCTTAATGCTATTTTTTTTATTCCTGTGAATAACTGTGAAGTTGTACATTGATTATAAAAATATGCAGTCATATGCATTTTCAGATTTGATATTATAGAAGACTAAGTATTAAAAAAAATAGTGCACACCATTATCAAATTTTCCATGCAAAACCAAGGTTGAGATACAGTGCTCTGAACTAAGAGAGGTAAACAAATGAGCACCGATCAAAGTCTAATACTTGCTACCTGATACCCAAAGTTAAAAAAAAGTACCCTACGTTAATTTTCATAATAAAGATCTATCCAAAATACCATTTGAACCATTTACTCAGCATTAATTTATGTCTAGGCAAATCATATTGTATTAAATAAATTTTTTAAAAGGTGACAGAATATATGCCAACAATAAAGACAGAACTTACAACTAGGTAAAACATATTTATGAACAAGATTTTTCCATTAACATGATCATTTTTTGCAACACATAAGGCCTTAAGCTGAACAGTTAATGATGCAACTTAATATCAATATTTTTTTAATATGAGAGGAATTCTTCCTAAGGTCTTTTTAAATAGTTGTAAACAATATTGAAAACTGCTATAATATCAAAATTAATATGTGCTTGGTTTGAAAAAATCACCAGATTTAAAATCAGTAAAGAATCTGAGGTCAAAGATAGGAGATTGATAAACTGTTTATCATTATGAGAGAATTGATAGAAGCACTGAAGAAAGCACAGAACAAGGTAATTTCTCAGCAAAGAACCAGGTAATTTCTAGCAAGACGATGCAATAATTTGTTTCCAAAGACTGTCTACAAAGTACTGAACTATCTTAAGTTCGTATAATTTAAAATTTTCTTTTTTTAAAACCAGAAATACATGTTATGTACTTACTACTTGCAAAAATGTCATTTCATTTGTAACCATATAGTTTTATGATAGAAGTGTTTAAGCAGCTAGGGATATTAAAAATGTGCAAAAAATCTAATGAATTGGTCCCTTCAAATTATGCATGCATTTATATGTAACGCATGTTGTTTATTATATACATATTTTTCAAAAACTTTCAGTTCAAAACTAATTTTTGAACTGATGGTGCAAGATCGTGCCAAAATTGAGAATCATTGATTTCTTTTAAGAATTGTTTATTCTTTTTTTTTTATTTATTCTTTTTATCACTTCACTAATTACTAGCTATTCTTTTATAAATTCATTTCTGATATATGCTAAATTTTTCACTGTAGCCATTAAAACCATTGGCATAATTTAAATTTCTGAAGTAAATGCTCAAATTATATCATAAAGCAATAAACTGATGGTATAAATTATAGCACTAATAAATGCTCTGCATTTTATGAAGTCTGAATTTGAGCAAATGACATTACAATGGCTAATTTCTCAAGTCACAATTGGTTCTTATTGGTACTGTTTCAAAGGAATCAGTGTACAAGAGTGACAATGCTTTATGTCAATATTTTAAGGTGTTAAATTAAAATAAATTACAAATAGAGGCTTGATTATGACATAGGAAAAAATGCAATGTATAAAGAGCCAATGTAAAAATTTGTGCAGGAAATATAAAACCACAGTAGACCAAAAATGACTGGTTTTAGAAAAGTTATACAATAGCCATTTCTTATGTTATTTGTATTAACAAATTGTAAAGATACAATTTTTTAAAAGTTACAGCTTTGCAGTACAAAAGAAAGTAATATCTGCTACATTAAATAACATTGAAAAAGAATTTAGAGCAAAAGGGAATATTGTGGACCATCCAGGAATAGACCAGCTACAAATTTGTATACCATCTTCATAAGCAAGTTTCAAAATCTTGTTACAGGTAGGAATCCATGAACACAGAGGTTCAATGATATACACAGTTCCCATTTTTCAGAAAAGAATTAACAATATAATTAAGAATGATCCACACCTCGAAAACCAGCACAAGTCCAGTATATATGAGATATGCCTAAAACAGACCAGTTAACAGAGAAGCAGCTATATAAAACTGAAAGGCACCTAGATGGGAACAAATGGCAAGATGTTGTGGCATTGGGTGAAGTCTATTTGGAGAACTATAACATGGCCAATTTGGTGAACATAATATTCATTATTATCACTGATTATTGAGGAGGGCTGAAAATGATAAAATTAATGCTATTTATTATTGAGCTCTTATTTCAGATCCTATACTTCAGCACAGAGATTTCAAATCTGTACAGAAACTAGCTCAACACAGCAGAAGCCCATCATGACATACACTGGTTTCCATAAATTAAGGAAATTCCCTATGTTATGTCAATGGAAAGCTAATGTCAAAGCTCTATAACTTATAAAATAAGTCTTTTTTGTTTTAAAAAATGTGATTACAGATAAAGACCTCAAACAAATAAATCAATATCTCGATTTTCAACAATATTCATTCAGTATTTAATAAGTTATGGGAGTTTGAATATTTAGCAATAACAATGCCAGCCACAAAAATTGACTTCAGATGTTAATTAAAACTTAGTAATAAGCATTGTATCAAAGTGTTTAATAAAATAAGTTTGTATTTTAGAACTTTGTGTAAAGAATTCTTTCACTATTCTTCAATTTTGTATAAGTTTCTTAAGACTGGTATTGTTATTGCTAAATATTTAAACTTTCATAACTCATTAAATGCTGAACAAATATGGTTGAAAAATCGAGATATTGATTTATATGATTGAGATCTTTATCTGCAATCATTTTTCAAAACAAAAAAAAAACTTATTTTAGAAGTTATAGAGTTTTGATTGACTTTGATTGAGCTTCCCATTGAATTAACATAGGGATTTTCTTTAATTTATGGAAACCAGTGAAGTTTTCAGTCATTGAGCAGTTTATCACCTACAGTAGCCCTGAGAATGAAAGAGGTATTGTGCCACATTCCACAATGGACATTCATATAGTCACAAGGCACTAATGAATTTCTGTGCATTTGGACAGTTTAAATTAGCTCTGGGAAACAGCTGTGTTCATGTGGCAAATAATTTTTGGAAATCATCAAGAGTGGCTGGCTTGAAAATGGTGATATATAATGCAGTTTTAAGGACCATGTCTGGATCTATATTACTGTCCAGCAGTCAGATAGATCTAAACATGATGGTATTGACTATCACGACACAGTATGTCTTTAAACTTGTTTGAATATATGGTAATCAACTTTTTGCTTAATGCTATCTGATTAGACTACCTGCTTTTCACTTACTTGAAGGAAGCGAATCAGATATGAAAACACAAGGCGGTTTATTTCAGGTAGCTTCTGTACAATATGGACTGCAGGATCTGGTTCATGACAGTAGAGGATACATTCATCATAGTACTGATTGGGTATTAAAGGTTCAAATAGCTCTCTATACCACTGCTTGAGCAAAGATGCAGGCACATGAGGGTCACTGCACTCCACGACTTCCCACTGATCTATTCTAAGTTTTAGAGCATTTACCTCATCAATATCACCTGGAACTCTAAAAGAAAAAGCATTTAAGAAATAAAAGTATAATATCTTCTAAAACTATTTGTTGAAAAAAATATTTAGGTAACTAAAAAAAAATGTCTATACCCCCATTTAAACAGTGCTAGCAATCAGTAGAGAAATTTAAAAACATGACACCCACATCAAATTTTACATCTTCAGATGGTAAAGAGCTGCAAATTAATGTCTGCTTCAAGTCCCAGTGCAGCACACACAAACCTGCCATTTCTAAAGATCAATGACATCCAAGTTATAACTGTAAACATCTTAATTTTTAATGATTAAGTAGTAAGAGTCCATAAAAAGTTTGAAGCATGATGAAGAATTCAAAAGTCCTATTTGAATAATGATACTCTACTTTAAACATTGACTTCAGGACAAGCAATTCACAAAAAACAAGAACAGAAAAAGTTACTGATTTCAGATAGTTCTTATGGGTTATGAAAATATACAAAATTATAATTGCTGACAGTTTACATAATGCATTAATCTATTCCTTTTTACCTAAATATTCCTTCTGTCTGTGCTCCATTTAGCTGAAGTACAGCCTCTGAAAGAGTAGTTTGAATCCAAGGAAGGCAACGATTTGGATATCGGTTTTTCTGAAGAGCCATAACTTCTTTAAGAGTATTTCCAAACATAGAAGGTCTAAAAATTTGAATCTGAAAAAAAAAAGCACTTTAGCAAAAGCAATTACAATCTTAGCTTAATGCAATACAATAAGAGATTGAGATGATAATAATAAATCCAATAATTTTAAGTTCGGTTAGCATAAACTGCAGCTTGGGTTGGGTTGTTTTACCTCTAAGTGACACTTTTTTGCACACCATGGGCTAAATGGCCAGGTCACATGGACCCTGAAGGCTCAGAGAAGGTTGGGGGAGGGAACCCACTGGAACAGCTGGTAGCCTCCCATCAGTGCATTTATTTAAATGTGTGCTCTTTAATGCGCACAGGGTATGGGTCTCCCGCACACGGGGCCAGGACTTAACATCCCATCCGACGGATGGCAGCCTTTCTAAGCCTATTGGTGTCCCCTACTGACCGTGGGCAGGGCGGGGAGTTTTGCAGAGATAAATCTCAATGTTGACCCAGCTGGGCATAAACTGTAGCACTTAAAAAATTAAACCAAGGAAGCACAATCAAACAGAACCAGGGCAAGAAAAGCAATTCTGGGACCTGGAGTACTTAGGAATTTTGGGCCCCCTGATTACCATAAATGAGTAAATATACAAATAAATAAGAGTACTAATCTATTTTAGGGCGACTATCCTCTTTTTATGCTTTGCCTTTCTTGGAGTACAAATGTAATTTTTTAACACATTAGTAAGTCCTTGATACTTTTTTTTTGTAAATGCATCAAATTCCTGACTAACACAATTTTTTAAATACAGCTGGTTTTTGACTGACACGACTATTCATTCAATTTACATAATTCTCTACTACTTCTCCACAGTCATTTACATTATTGTATATACCCTATAAGAAGACATCCCGGATGCTTTCCTTGTTTAATCTATCTGACCTATCCTTGTTCATATTTTCAGCATTTCCAAATAGTTTTTTTTTTGCATTTTACTATACAAATGAGTGTTAAAACAACTATGACAACTAATATATTTTTAAATAATAAAGTACATTTAATTTGTAACTGACTGATGACAATGTACTGTCGCTCAAAAAAGTATCTGAACACTATGGTTGATTACAAAATTCAGAAAAAATATCTGGCAACGTTTTTTTTAGAAATTAGTGATCTGGCAACCTTCATGTCACGTGGGTTGGGTTGTTTTATCTCTGAGCGGAACTTTTTTGCACACCATGGGCTAAATGGCCAGGTCACATGGACCCCGAAGGCTCAGAGAAGGTTGGGGAGGGGACCCACTGAAACAGCTGTTGTGAGACAGATAGTAGCCTCCCGTCAAGGCCATCCAGCGTGTTCTTTAATGTGCACAGGTTATGGCTCTCCCGCACACGGGACCACGGCTTAACGCCCCATCCGACAGACGGCGGCCTTTTCAAGCCCATCAGTGTCCCCTACTGACCGTGGGCAGGGCGGGGAATTTTGCGGAGATAAATCTCAACACTGACCCAGCTGGGACTTGAACCTGGGATCATGTCATGTGACACGAAGGTTGCCAGCTCACTAATTTCTAAAAAAAAAAATATATCGTTGCCAGATATTTTTTCTGAATTTTGTAATCAACTGTAGTGTTCAGATACTTTTTTGAGCGACAGTACATATACAGGAAATGGACAGAAAAAGGTTTGTGGAAAGACTTTGGTTTATGTTAAACAGCAGCATTTGTGTGTCACTGACAAAGGAATGAAACATGCAAATGACATCCCAGCATTATAATGTTGTCTATAAAGGCAAACCCAGTATAAACACATGTAATTATTATTGGTACCATGTCATCAAGACTTTAGTGGTTCCAAAAGGGAGATGATTGTTAGAGGGCATTTGGTAGGAGTTTTAGTCAAAGACAACTGAAGTTGCTATTGCTTCACAGGAACAGTTTCCAAGGTTATGTCTGAATGGGAATCTAAAAGGAAGTCATCATCTGCAAAAGTGCATACTCCAGAATTGGAATGTTTGAGGATTAGTGCGATGGTAGCTAGGTAGTCACTGGAAGGAGAGCTATGCACCAAACCCCTGTGATGATGCATAGAACCGGCCAGGCCTAGCACCTAATGTCCGACCCCGCCTTCTCGTGGTGCGGACCGTTTAACTTTCAAAAGAGATACTCTCTTGTGGAAGTGAACGGAAGGGGAGGGCTGCCAGATTAGTGTGGCCTACTGATCTGGACAACTATGGCTACTTTTCTTTTTTTTCTACACTGCTGAGGAGTGGTCAACCACACAGGGTCCTGGTGCTGACCATATAAACCTACCGGACTGGACAGATATATGGCTCTGAGCTTGATTATGTATCCTGATTTTGCTGCACTGGTGGGCTTCTGTGGAGGGAAAATCTTCCACTGTGTTTTCTGTTTGTTTGTGGGTTGACAGCCCCAAGTGAATAGATTCACAGGATATGTTTATCAGCTGGTGGATAATCCTGAGCAGAAGTCATCGCAGGCACCTGAACTCTTTGCTTCTATTGGCATCGTCAAATTCTACATTGGAGGAAGTCTTCCAGTGTAGATGGCTTCAGCCTTTAGTAGTGGGGGAACGAGTCTTTGCCCCATGTCTGCGATTAGGGGGCTGTTTGATATTGTCGGCATTCCCTCTCTCAATAAACATAGTTTCTTTAAACATCCCACTAACCATTTTCTCTCCATAGGTAGTTGGAATGTGAGGACTCTGCACAGAGCTTTTTCTCTTGATGTCCTCACACAAGAATTCCACCATTATAATTTAGATATTCTTGGCTTGCAAGAGACCAGATGGACAGATAAAGGTCAGATTCTTAAAAATAATCTTGAATTTCTCTTTTCAGGGAGGGACGACAATAAACATCACCAAGGCGTGGGTCTGCTTCTCAGCAGACACGCTAGCGATGCTCTTCTAGGATATGAGTGCATTAATGAAAGGTTTCTTACAGCAAAATTTCAGACAAGCGTTAAAGACTTGAATGTTCTGCTGTTATGCCCCCACTGAGGATGCCGATGAGGATGAGAAGGATAGGTTTTATGAACAACTTCAGGATATTTTGAATTCTGTCAAGAAAGGAGATATTACCCTTGTTCTTGGTGACTTCAATGCCAAAGTTGGTACTGACTCTGACCTTTGGGGAGGAGTAATAGGCCCTTTTGGTATTGGTAGCTGCAATGGCAATGGGTAACATCTCCTACAGGTAAGTAAACTCAATGGATTCAGAATAACTAACACATATTGCAAACCCCGTGACATACATAAGTACACATGGGTTTCACCTGATGGGCTGCATAAGAATATGATTGATTACATATTAATTAACAGCAAATGGGCTAGTTCTGTTAGGAATACCAGGACATATAGGGGAGCTGAAATTGGATCTGACCATTACCTTGTTAAAAGTGTGTTGCAACTTAAACTTAAAAAGTGTTGTGCTAGGGTTAAAAAATTTACTTTTAATACTGAAGCTCTGAAAGATCCAGTTATAGCCAAAGCTTACCATGATAGGTTACTTAGTCATTATGACAGTCATGGTTTGCTTACTACTGAAGTTGAGGAAGAATGGGATCATTTTAAACAGGCTTTTATGGACACTAACAGTACTCTTTTAGGAAAAAAGGAGCAGAAGAGACTGAATTATCTGAGTGATAAGACACTTGAGCTTATTTCGGAAAGAAAGAACTGTAGGAATGTCTTTAATCAATACCCTACTAGTCCTAATAGAAAGCATTACAGAGAACTTAATAAACGTGTAAAAGATCAGTTAGCTGCTGATAAGAATCTTTGGCTTGATGGTTTGGCTGACAAAGCTGAGGAAGCTGTTAGACAGCACAACAGCAGAGAATTGTACCAGATAGTTAATGTTTTTTGTGGTAGAAAACGGACTGGCATACAAGGATTGAAGGATAAACAAGGTAAGGTTATAGAAGGGGACGATTCTGTCATGGCTAGGTGGGCTGAGCATTTCAGTGATATTCTAAACAATGTAGTTAGTTCTACTCCCATTGTTTGCAATGATGATAGATGCATTGGTGGCTTTAATGTTGGCCCTATAACACAATCTGAGGTTATTGTGGCTGTTTCTAAACTTAAACTACATAAATCCCCAGGGGTAGATGAAATTACTACCAAAATGCTTAGAGCTGGGAATGTTTCGGTTACCACTTGGATGACTGAAATTCTGAATATCTTTTATGATAAAGGCATGGTTCCTAAGGATTTTACCAGAGCTATTGTTATCCCTATTTTCAAAAAAGGTGATCGCAGTTCTTGTGATAACTATAGGGGTATCAGCCTACTCTCTGTTCCAGGTAAAGTTCTTTCCATGATTGTGCTTAATAGAATTAAGAATGTGGTTGACAGTCAATTGCGTGATGAGCAATGTGGATTCAGAAGTGGCAGGGGATGTGTGGATCAGATATTTTCACTTAGGCAGATTCTTGAGAAATGTTTAGAGTTTCAGAAACCTTTGGTTGCTAGCTTTGTTGATTTCAAAAAGGCTTTCGACTCTGTTGATCGTCATAATTTGTGGTTGATTGTGAGATCATATAATATACCTGACAAGTTAGTTAACATAATGAAAGCTCTCTATAATAACACTGAGTCATGTGTGAGAGTTGGTAAGGCTTGTAGCAATTGGTTTAGCATTACTTCTGGTGTTCGACAAGGGTGCATTTTGTCTCCTTTTCTCTTTAGCTTGGTTATTGATTATGTTATGCGAAATTCACTTCAAGGGAAAGATTTTGGCCTTAAATGGGCTGGAGATATGAAAATTTCTGATTTAGATTATGCTGATGATTTAGCCCTTTTGGCAAATGATGTTGATGAGATGAACTCTTTCATTCGAGCTGTTGATGAGACTGGTAGTAGAGTAGGTTTGGTTATAAACAGAGAGAAAACTAAAGTGATGAAAATTTGTCAGGCAGGTTGTGATTCAGTTAATCTGAATGGTTGCAGTCTTGAGCAGGTGTCACAGTTTAATTACCTTGGAAGCTATGCAACAGATACTGGTGATGTGCGGCATGAGATTAACAGACGAATAAGGATTGCTGCCGGGACTTTTAAGAATCTATGGAGATTGTGGAGAAATAGGCATATACACCTAAAGACTAAAATTAGACTGTATAATGATTTGGTTCTTTCTAGGGTTAGTTATGTTAGTGAAACTTGGATGCTGTGTAAACAAGATAACAGGAAACTAGATGCTTACGTAGTATCTTGGTATTAGGTTGTTTGACTTTGTAACTAATGATGAGGTAAGCAAAGTAGTCTGCAACCTCCTTTAAGCAGCATATTGTGCAGAGAGAGACTCCGTTGGTTTGGCCATGTTGCCCGTATGAATAATTATAGATTGGCGAATAGGGTTATGAACAGTGTGCCTAAAGGCCTCAGAAAGAAGGGGAGACCTAGGATGCGGTGGGCAGACAATGTCAAACAGGACCTTGTTAGAATTGGTGTGCAGTGGCCAGATGCAGTAGATGTAGCTCAGGATAGACTTGCTTGGAGAACTAAATTGCATGGTCTGGTTGGACCTCCGTAGCCCATGGCTGCTTGAGGATGAGGATGATGATGATGATGCAAAGCAAAACCAGCAAGCTATAACTGCTCAGTTGAACACATATTTCAATGTAGAAGCAAGATGCCAGTTTCATCAAAAACAGTACTTTGAAAACTCCATAGAGTTGGATATGATGATTGAGTTGCATTTCACAAGCCACTCATCACACCTGTCAATGCATGTCATTTTGTCTAGCGGATTAAACAACACAAGCAATGAGTTGGGTTGTTTTACCTCTGAGTGACCCTTTTTGCACACAATGGGCTAAATGGCCAGGTCACAAGGACTCTGAACACTCAGAGAAGGGGACCCATTGCAACAGCTGTTGGGAGACAGATGGTAGCCTCCCAACAAGACCATCCAGTGTGTTCTTTAGGGTCATTCCATGTCAATTCACCCAGGCCAGTTCACCAACCATCACAGATTTCAATGATCTTTGGCATAAATGTTAGTACACATAAGATGTCTAATTGTCCACAATATTTTGAGTCAAAAAATTTTTTGTAAGAAGTTATAATTATTTAACCTAAAGGAAAAATATACAAATTACGATTGTGACTAAACATTTTTCTTTTTTTTTTCTTTGCTTCTATGATGGATGAGAAGACTAAACTTGTTGTACTGATGTAGATTTGGATTATAAATTCATTAAAAAAATCAAATTTAAAAAATATAATATGGTTTTGAAAAAAATTTTAAAATATAAAAAAAAGTGATGTGGCATCAAATATAAGAAATTAAAACTGACATGTTGTATATTATGCTCCATAGAAACATTGTACAAAATTTGAAGTATGGTCATTTCTTTGATAACGAGTAAAAAAAATATTGAAATTTTACTAATGTTATGGTTAATGATGTACTTCAGGGGACCGCATTGACGCTCTTGTGCATGCGCACTAGAGGAGATTCACAGAGAGACTATCGATGTGTGTGCTGCTTGCACTCAAGTACGACTTTAACTCCAACCACTCCAACTAGCATTAGGCTACTACTTACAGCTATAATGCTGCTGTTGATAAAAGTTCATGTTCTTTTTTACAGATGAGCAAACGAAAAAGCCCAGTATTTGGAGGCAACAAATTTAGCAATGCAATCGGTAAAAACTGCGACAGGTTATTAAATGTTCCAACTTCAGTTAGCATAACTTGAAAAGGGTAAATTATGCTTTATTTTTGATCAATTGTTTTATTATAATCAAAGAAAATAATTTATTCCAAAATGTGAAAACTCATGGTGTAATTGTGATTACCTCCATTTTTTAATTTTTGAAGAAAAATATTTCTTTGCTGATATTATCTTAAGAACAGTGCAGTGCTACGGCAGAAGTGGATGCCAGACAGTTTAATCCAATAATAGAAACTGTAATTGTTTTCATTTACTAGACTTCACAAAATTAATTCAAGTTGCACAATACTTGTACTTGGTACTCCTAAAATATATTAAAATACAAAATCAATTCTCTTCAAAATTTGTTCTCTACAAAATCACTATGTTGGTAACTTTTCCCTTTTCAGTTTAAATATGAATATATATTCTAATTATTTATGACTAAATTCTTTATTATCAACGTATTTTACGATAGCATTTATTTTGTCAACAATTAATATGACTTTGTTAAAATGTACTAAATTCAAACTTGCGTATATGCAATTTTTTCTACTCATTAAATTCGAAGGAGCATCTTTTTTCTTGCCAAGGGCACCAAAAGAACTACTAGTTCTTTGCTTATTTGGACTACACTAGCCCATTAAGTACTTACTTAATTATTATAGAACAATTGATCAAAAATAAAGCATAAATTATCGTTTTTAAGTTATACGAACTGAAGTCGAAATGTTTAATAATCTGTCCCAGTTTGTACCGATCATATTGTTAAATTTGTTGCCTCTAAATACTGGGCTTTTTCGTTTGCTCAACTATAAAAAAGGATATGAACTTTTATCAATAGCAGCATTATAGCTGTAAGTAGTAACCTAATGTTAGTTGGAGTGGTTAGAGTTAAAGTCGTGCTTGAATGAAAGCAGCACACACATCAATAGCCTCTCTGTGCATCTCCTCTAGTGCACATGCACAAGAGTGCCAATGCGGTCCCCTGAAGGGCATCATTAACCATAACATTAGTAAAATTTCAATATTTTTTTTACTCGTTATCAAAAAAATGACCATACTTCAAATTTTGTACAATGTTTCTATGAAGCATAATGTACAACGTGTCAGTTTTAATTTCTTATATTTGATGCCACATCACTTTTTTCATATTTAAAATTTTTTTTTCAAAACTATATTATATTTTTTAAATTTAATTTTTTTAACGAATTTATAATACAAATCTACATCAGTACAACAAGTTTGGTCTTCTCATCTATCATAGAAGCAAAGAAAAAAAAAAGAAAAACATTTAGTCACAATCGTAATTTGTGTATTTTCCCTTTAGGTTAAATAATTATAACTTCTTACAAATTTTTTTTTTACTCAAAATATTTTGGACAATTAGACATCTTATGTGTACTAACATTTATGCCAAAGATCATTGAAATCTGTGATGGTTGGTGAACTTTTTCCAAAATTTTGGTTGATTTGACATGGAATGACCCTTTAATGGGCACAGGGATGGCTCTTCCACACAGGGACCATGGCTTAATGTCCCATCCAGCAGACAATGGCCTAACCAATCCCCCTACTGACTGTGGGTAAGGTGGAGAGTTTTGAAAAGATAAATCTCAATGCTGACCCAGCTGGAACTTGAATCTGGGAACTGTAGTGACGAGCCTGGCACACTAATGACAATGCTCTCATCCACAGAGCACACGTAGTCACCCAGTGGTTTGTGGAGAATGAGACTGAACTTTTTCATATACCATACCACTGCAGCCACTATATATCAACCCAATGAGAAATCTATGGGAACTTCTTGATTGGCATCTCAAGCAGCGTTTTCCAGCTCCATCAAACAGGTAGAAATTGGTCACGTTTCTTGTGACAAATGGCATCATATCCCTCCTGCTGACTTTCAGACACGGGTTGGGTTGTTTTGCCTCTGAGCAGCCACTGATAGGCTCTACATCATGATGTACACAAGCTTTACTGGACTCATGTGGCAGTCCAACACAATATCAGTGATTCTCATAGCTGTTTTTTTTTGCTCATTAACTGTATATACTTTCATCCTGATTAAAGATTGTAACTTGCCACAAGAAGAGTAGAGATGCTTGTAAACAAACAGTTAGTCATCTTTGTTATTTGACAATAATTTTTACAATTTATCTCCTCTTCTTCAATCTTCATTACTTGATGATCATCTATACATATAATGTATTTAAAAAAACCACATTGAGCTGTATTTTGTTTCTACCTTTATTATTGTTTCTTTCTGTAAAAATGAGCTACATGTATAAATTGTAAATAAACAAACAAACCAAAAAAAAACAACAATGCATTGATCAAAGTATAATCATAATAAAGGAATAAAATATTATTATACTAGGGTGATTCATAAGTCTGCATTCATGTTGCTTGAACCAAGCTCAAGCAACGTGACTGGAGACTGCCCCTCACCTTCCACTTCACATATTTCTTTAGCCACTTGAGCAACTTTTAATCTTTTTTCCCAGTAATGAAATAAAATCACACAAATTTCAATACTTAATTAACTTATTGTAAAACGTTTCCAACAATGGAATACCAATACTTGTAATAGTTATGGACTGGCACAGAGTACTTTATACTTCCCTTAGTACAGTGTTCAGAAGTATGCAAATGCAATATGGTGATGTGTAACCAAGCACATTTTGCATGGTGAAAAATGCACAGACCTATGAATCACTCTAGTATACATTAATAATAATTAAAGTGGTTCAATTTCTCATTAGTAAAATATCATATCACATGCCTAAAATACTTAAAAAACAATTTAGATTCCAACTGCAAATAAAAGGGGTTAAATTAAAAAAAAGTAATTTCGTTGCTTAAATTAATATGTCCCATTTTAGCTATAGTAAAAATTGCATTTTTCCCCAACCCCAATATTAGCAGAATAAAACGAAGATATTGGTTTGAATAGAATTTAGTGATTTAGCTTGTTTTTGAACTAAAGAAATTTAGAATTTTGGAACTATTAAAATTATAAAAAAAAAATGCATTTTCAGAACTTAATTTTATTATAAAAGTTATACTTAAATTGGACCAAATTTTTCTCTGCTTAACTCCTATTACTCTACCTGTAATCCTGGTTTATAGTTCAACCAACTTTAGTTATGAAAGTTCAGGGTTTGAAGAAATTTAAAAAAATTTCCATTCTGATAATTTTATTAAAAAGGGTTAAATTTTAAAATCTTAAAAATTTTCCACTAACATTCCATGATTGTTTTGGATGAAAAATCTTTTAGTGAATATAAGCCCCCCCCCCCCCAACCTCTTTAATCTGTTCTAGTTCTCAGATTCTCTTTTTCTTTCCTGTTTTGCTCTTAGTTCTTATATGGTTGAGTCTCAATACATTCAAGCTTGAATTATCAGAAGGGTGACATATTGTGAGCTGCTAAAATTCTTTAGGAACATATCAATGAGGGATTATATTGCTTGTTTGGCAAAAGATAAAAGCTTGCACATCTGTCAACATTATTGCAATTTAATTATACTTTGCAAGTATTTGTTATGAAGAGATAATAGATAAATCGATACACATGAAAGAGAAAATAAAGAAATCGATACCTGCAAAAACAACTCCAAAATTTAATAAATTGTTTTTGTGGAAAAAAACGAGTTTGCCAATTTGCAGAACTTAAAACCATATTATTTCCAGATTCATGCCAGAGTGTTCTAACCACTGAACTAGAATTGGCTTGTCATCCTTCCACTAATGTGTCTATATCTGTCATCCTGTATATGTTTGCCAATGGCACCATCTATGATTGGGAATGGCAACTTCCAATGTTGCTCTGAATAAGATGTAAACAAGTCACTCACTCAAGGTATTATTAATGAAATAATCAACCAATAGTAAATACACAGAGTTCACTGTCGACACAGAAATCAATAAATAGTTTTTGTGAAAAAAATGAGTTTGCCAATTTGCTGAACTCAAACCATGTCTCTTCAGATTCATGCTAGAATGTTTTAACCATTGAACTAGAATTGGCTTGTCATCCTTCCACTAGTGATTATATCTGTAATCCCTCAAGTGTCACCAATAGTGCTATCTATGATTGGGAATGGCAACTATTTATCGATTTATTAACTTCTGTGTCAACAGCAAACTGTTGGTTGATAACCCCAAAATTTTTTCATAAGCCTGAAAAGCCCTGAAAGCAAAAATTTGCTGCTCCAAGAGACTGCTTGTGCTTTTGAGTCTGTCCTACTAAACAAATACTATATTATTGTAATGCACCATTAACATTTTCACAACTTTAGTGACATGTATGTTAGGACTTTAAACATTTATTTTATTGTCATTACTAATTTCAAACTTTGAATAGTTGAAAAATACAATACATTTAATTTTCATTTAAAATAATGTTAGGTCTTAGGATTCAAGGAGATTCAAGGATTTCTCTCCCCACCCTGTCACTGGCAAATACAGGTCTCAATAGAATGAAGGTGAAATAAAGGCTGAAAGTCAGAGGTAAAGTAAGCAGGTCCAGAAAATGATCTTTTCAGTTTATTCAGTTTACAGTAACACATATGAAGAGTAGTCTAAAATATCCATAGATCAAGTTACCTGAGACTGTTTCAAGGGAAAAAATTCCTTTACAGAGTATAAATAAATTTTTGAAAAACTATTTATGGAGTACATGGGAATAATTGTCAACATTATATAACTAAGCAAAGCCAAAAAACCTTTTGGAAGCCTTCCACTAAGGGCATCCAGAGTGTTCTTTAACCAAATGTTTTTGTGCATATATTAGTTTGTAAGGAAACATTTGTATTTTTGTTTTTTACTACTAAATTCTTTCATCAACTTCTTAAAGGAGAATGAATTATTTACATTTGTAGAAAAACAAAATTTTACATTCATTCTGCATGGAGGTTTTGTGAAGGTACAGAACAATAGTATTGCAAAAAAAACAGCTGACTTTATTTTTGCGTCTTGTATTTAAAATAAGACGGCAAATGAAATATTGATACAATACAAAAGGATAGCTATACAACTTCTCTAAAATGCTTTAGTTAATTATTAAAAATGCAACAACTACACATGAATCATATGGATAATTTCAAATAAATACAAACCCTAGACTGTTCAATTTCTTCAACTGTTGGCTTCTTAAGGCTCCTAGCTGCTCCTTTGTGTGCTATCCTTTCTAATCGTTTCCCACATACTGTAGCATAATGACTGATTTTTAGCTATATTCAAAAAAATAAAATTTAGAGAAGATAAACTTTACATAATAGAATAACAAAAACTCAAATGGAAGGAACTTAAATTTGTAAGATTTTACTAGGTTATCATACATTCAGTGGTAACTATATTAGGACTATCCCCATGCTATATCAATGGGGAATTGAATTAGAAGCTCCATAACTTCTTATGCTTTTTGGGGAAAAAAGTGACTGAAAAAAGGATCTTAATCAAATCTATCAAAATCATTATTATTACCAATATTATTTTGGCATTTAATGAGTTAAAGAAGATGAAATATTTAACAGCAGCAATACCTGTCTTAAGGAATATAGAATGATGAAAATTAAAAATAATTATTTATACAAACTTCAAAGATATATACTTACTAAAGAGTTTAAAATACCACTTATTAATTTTTAATTAACTTCTAAGGTAATTTCTAAGCATGGAATTGTTGCTGTTAAATATTTAAACTTGCATAAATATTTCAACACTGAATAAATATTGTTAAAAATCAAATTAAGGAAGATTTGAATTAGCTCTTAATTTATCTTTAGTTCCATTTTCCCATTAAAAAAAGCTTATTTAAGAAGTTATGGAGCTTCAATTTGACTCTCCATTGTTCTAACATAGGGATGATCCTAATCAAGTGGAGGAATGTATATATTTGCAATATGACAATTCAAGAATCATGACAGTTTTCATTTTTGAAATATTTCATCCCTTGGTTAGGTTTTTAAAGTGCCTAGAAGTGGTGTGAATGTGCCAAAGCAAGATGGCAGTGTGCAACAGTAAAGTTATAAAATTTTGATGCATCCCACGGCCAAGTGGTTAGTGTGCTTGGCTACTGATCTAAGGGATATGGGTGTTTGTGTTGTTTTTCTGCCGAGCTCCCACCATCCTCACAGATTTCTCCTTTGGCATATAAACTGACAGGGTCCTTTCAGACCTCTGTGACAAGCAGCTGCTTGAGAGGGTGTTTATTTTACTTATCCCATATGACTAGAAACATATATCATTTCAACCTATATCTTTGCCTCATATGAATAAAAATACACAAATTAAAAAAATATATAATTTTTAATCAAAGTAAAAGTAGTTTACTTGAAAAGGTTCACATTGAGAAGAGTTCCAAGCTCAAAACAGAAAATGGAGTATGGAAAAACAATTTATATATATTCATCTTCTGAACCTCATGGGATTATACTTCACTGCTCTCAAAACTTAGTTTTAAGTAATTCTTCAATTCTTCTACGTTTTATAGAATATTTACTCCAAACTACTAAACTATAAAAATTCCTTTTGCAAGAATTCATCATTGATTATTTTCGAAATTGATGGGCAGTGTCCTCGATTACAGAAATTTTCTTATAGTTTAGTTAGTTAAGGGTAAAGTGATGTATGATAGCTCCTATAATGTTATCCTTACCCCACTTCCATTAAATCTAACAGCTAAACTTTCCAAATTTAAATTATGAAATTTCAGCTAAGTCTTTATTCACACCATAATAATTAAATTCTGAGGTTTTCTTTATAAAAAATGAAAATAATACTTATATATATGTTGAAATCAAGATTAATATTTTTTTCTGATATATTTTTAATACTTCTTTAGCACAATTTGAAATGGTGAGATAATTAATTAAATACACTGCCCTACCAAAATATTAGATAATTTCCATGTTATGCCAATGGAAATCTCTTCAAAGTTTTAAAATTTTCATTTAATGGAAAAATATGACTGAAAAAAGATTATAATCAAATCTACTAAATATCGATTTTCAACATTTGTTCAGCATTTGAAGAGTTATGTAAGTGGCAATATTTAACAATAAATTATTGCTTATGTTGAAAAAAACTGTTACCAACGGGGCAGAAATCAAACCTGCAACTTTCCAGATACATCCCAGTGTGCTCTACCATTAAACCACCACCAGACAATAATTTTTTTTGCATTGTGAATTCATTACTGAATTTCATTTACTGAACATGGTATACCTTGTGCCATCTATAATCAGGAGAGACAGCTTATTTTCCAATTGTTGTTAATGATTCATATGTTAAAGAGCAAGTCACTCACGATTAAATGTTATTTATGAAAAATGTTTTATCAAAATTGTTCATAATTCTCTTTGAAATAATTATTATGCAAACTTGTAAAATGTATATTTGTTTTATTAAATGGTTTGAAACAATACTTATTGTTATGTTTTAATTAATTTCTAAGGGAAATTCTTGTGAGGAATTACTGTTTTGAAATATTATAGCTTTCATAAATCTTTAAATACTGAATGAATATTGCTTAAAATCAAGATTTAAACAGATTTGATTATGATCATTAATTTATCTTCAGCAACATTTTTCTATTAAATATATATTTTTTTGAAGTTATAGAGCCTTGGAGTTACATTTTCCTTGACATAGAATGGAATATTTTGGTAGGGCAGTGTATTTTTAAATGATATTAATTTAAAGTTATTTTAAAATTTTACTATTCAGACATTTACTTACATCTGATGTATCAAAGGCACTGTCCTTGTGTCTATTGACATAACCTTCTAAGTATGGATGGAATTTAATAGAAGGAGGAAAGAAAGATAAACACACAGCCATTAACTCCCATCCCAGAACAAGGCTTTCCCTAAAAGACAAATGATCTAAATTACACTCCTGACCAAAAAATAAAAAAAAAAAAAACTTATACATAAATTCACACAAGAATAAGAAGACAAAAATTTTCAATGGTAATATACTAAAAGAAAAACAAAACTCTTAGCAAGATAAAAAAAAGAAAACTAATAATTGGTAGTTTTCTGCCCTTCAAATAAATTGATTCAAAAACTTAAAGGGTCTACAATGTAATACAAAAGTTTGAAAAAAATTACTCATTTTCATACTATTGAATTATTTTTACCTTAATTTTTGCAAGTATCATTTTCAAAATTATGGTTCTTGAAAGAAATAGCATGACACTTGACAGAAATAAACAATTTTAATAATTTTGTTTTCTTCCAAAATTACAAATAAAAATGCTTTTAAACAGTTATGAAACCTTCATAAAAGTATATATAACCTTCACTTAAGTTAATATGTGCATTGAACTAGATGACTATTATATCACCTCTAGGGAATTTGCAATGTTCATTTCCAACTTTAGTACTTCTGATAGAAATTTGAACTAATGGATGATTCAGTAAATGCAAATAGTAATATTTCAGTAGTATTTATCCAACTGAAAATATAATTTTTTATTTATCTCTTAAAATGAAAAAAAAAATGCATTTTATACCCTTTCTCTTCCCCAAGTACGATAACAAATTGCTGCTATCAATGCAAACCCCTTGACCACCACACTCTACCACTCAAATTTCTAGCATGAATATATCATATAAAATATTCAATTAATGTCTAGACATTTTCCAACTAAACCTTCTAACAGTGGAAAATTATTGGCAGATTTGGAAAATGTACATCCTTACATTCTAACATTTTATTAGTACCTAGCCAACTCTAAAAAAGTTTTCATTTATATCTGAAAAAAATTAATGTCTACAGATGGACAGACAGACAGAATATTAAAAACATTTTTTCATTCATATTTGAAAACAAGCTAAACTTAAATATTCATACAACTCACATTTAAATACATAAATGCTACTTATTATGAAAGCTAATTATGTATAAATGTATAACACATTAATATTAATATCACTTTCTTTAACATGTACTGAAGAATCAAAACATTATGACCAGCGAGTCTTTATGCAAACAGAGCAACTGCAGGTAAACAATGGCACATGTGAAGGTCATAAAATGGTATAAATAACACCTGATACTGAGCTCTGTTAATCAGTGTTATTCTTGTTCTTCAGATGGGAAATGCAGCGGACTTAAGTGAGTTTGACAAAGGCCAAATTGTAATGGCTAGACGACTGGGTCAGAGCATTTCCAAGATGGCAAGGCTTGTGGGGTGCTCACAGTCAGCCATGGTTAGTACCTACAAAAAGTGGTTCGAGGAGGGAAAAAACGACAAACTGCCAGCAAGGTGTGGGCTGACCAGGGCTCATCGATGCTAAAGTTGAGCGAAGGCTACCCTGTATGGTACGAGCCAACAGAAGGTGTGAAGCCAACTGTGGCACAACGCGCCTGTAATTTCAATGCTGGTGATGGGAGTAATGTGTCACAACACACAGTACATCGAACCCTGCTGAAAATGGGGCTGCGTAGCACAGGCCAATTCGAGTGCCCATGCTAACCTTGATTCACTGTCGAAAGCACCTACAATGGGCATGCGAACATCAAAACTGGACCTTGAATGATTGGAGAAAGATCATCTGGTACGACGAATCTCGTTTCCTGTTACACCATGTGAACAGCCGGGTACCTGTGTGTCATTCACCTGGGGAAGTGTTGGCACCAGGATGCACCATGGGATGAAAACAAGCCAGTGGAGGAAATGCAATGCTTTGGGCAATGCTCTGCTGGGAAACCCTGGGTCCAGTCATTCATGTGCAGGAAATTATGATGTCTATCACCTACCTAAACATCATTGCAGACCAGGTACATCCTTTGATGGCATGGTATATCCCTCTAGTAGTGACTTCTTTCAGCAGGATAATGCGCCACGTCAAACTGCCTGGATTGTTCGAGAATGGTTCGCAGATCATGAGGAAGACTTCCAGGTATTGCCCTGGTCTCCAAATTCCCAGACATCAATCCAATTGAGCATCTGTGGTTTGTGTTGGAATAGCATATCCGATCTGCTGCGGCCAAAACGTAACTTACAAGATTAAAGGATCTGCTGGTTAACATGTTTGGTAACAGATACCACAAGACATCTTTAGAAATCTTGCAGTGTCCATGCCTCACTGGTAAGAGTTGTTTTGGTGGCATGTGGAGGACCATCATATTAGGCAGGTGGTCACAATGTTTTAGGTCTTCAGTGTATCTTCTTGCTTATTGGGATAAGGATTAAGATTATTAATTAAAATTTAAATTAAATTAAATAAATCTATAACTAGAACAGTAACAATAAATAAATCCTTTTTTGATAACATACATTTAGTGGACAATATGGCTACATTCTCTGCATTTAAAGTCATCTGACTTTAAATATAAGCTTTGACTAAAATAAAAAAAAAATTTTCAACACACGAACAATGTTTATTACTCTAGTGACAATGAAATATAATTAACTAGTCAATGTAAAATTAGTAAAAAAGAGATTAAAATCAAAATTTTAAAAGAATCTTGAAAATATTTTCAGGTAAGCACCTTACAATTCAACTTTTTTTATACATTCTATGTATATGTCAAACTATCATTTTGTTACTTTTAGTAATTGTGCAAGTGTCCATATTATATAAATATATTTCATAAGTAATATCTGTTTTAGTAATATTTATATATATATATTGTCCAATAAATTAAAAAAATCACTATTTCCCAACATTTTATTATATAATTGTTTTTCTGGCAACTTCAAATGAAACTGGGTGAAAAACCTAGCAATATGGAAGAACCACAGCTGATTGGTCCTTGTCTTGAAATATATAACATAGTTGGAAAACACGAGGAAGACCAAAGACACATTGAGAAGATGATTTAACAAAATTGATCATTTTTACTTAGAGAAGAATGATATAAAACTGATAACAATGGAAAAAATGAGAATTCTTTTCTGCAGTTAGTAGACAGGGACTTGGCTGTTATTTTACCTCTGATCTACACATTTGTGCACACAACAAGCTAATAATCAGTGAAGGTTTGTTCAATTGGTAGCAAACTAAAATCATAATAGGTTGTTCCTTTGTTTGAGTAACCAGTTCAGACAGACACCAAGGGTTCACAGCTGGGTAGAGGAAGAGGATTTATTGGATAGCTATTAGGATATACATGGAATCCTTTTTTAACAGAATTACACAGAGTATGGTTCTACTACATGGTTTAATGTTCCATCTAGCAGATGGTGGACTTTCCAAACACATCAGTATCAGAGTCTGAAGATGATTCTGAAGTCTGCTCTAACAAGCACTCTGCTGAAATAAAGTAAGTATAATGCATATTTAATATTGTTATTCCTAAGTAATATAAGCATTTTTTACACTTTACCATGATAACTTTACAATTATTCCACATTTTCATATCCACTCAATAGGTAATTTGCAAAAATGAAAAGATCTGAGCAAAAAAAAAATGCCCACAAAACTCATGCAGCAGATTGGGCTTTAGTGGAGATACATCTCAAAAACCAGAGAACATCAGATTATGATCCTGGCATACTACCAGTTGAGCCAACCTACACTCCACTGATTATGCATCAACAAGTAAAAAAGTTATACTTCCATATGCAATATAATCAAATCACAAGATTAAAAAAAAGTTACCTTCTTGGGTTATCAGTTGTTTGACGGCAAATTTGGATGTACAATTCATCTCGTAATGCAGGTTTACTCCATCCTCTAGTTGCAATGTCCAATACAACACCTTCATAAGTCTGTCCACTTTTTGTTTTATGATCCAGCATATAAATTTGAATTAATTTGAATATTTCACAAGCATCCCGTTTTAGTGATTTGTCAGTTGTCATAATCATGGGTTTTCGAATAGGGTCCTAAAAATATTTTACAGTTCAGATGAGATTATAGACAAAAAATGTAATTCACAATAGATTTCCAAAAAGCAAAAAAAAATTTAATCATTAATTAGAGATACAAAAATAACAAAAAATAAACATTTAACACTTTATGTGAAAAATTGAGGCATGTGGGAACACTATTTTCTAAATGTTTTCTAAAAGGTAAAATAACACAAACTTAGGAATATATCCTGAAATAACCAATGGACAATTTGTTATAAACTAAAAAAAACCACTTAATTCTGCACAACAAAATAATAAAAAAACAGAAGTTAATTTTTTCTTTTCTTTTTTTCCAAGGGAAAGATTTAAATTTTTTTCAATTTAAATTTCAGCAAAAACATTTGAATAAAATTTAATTTTGAATTTTTTTTATCTTATTTTATTATTTCAATATAAATATTTCAGATTACTTTTTACTTAAATCTTTCATTAAGTTTCTTAAATTTTAGCAAAAATTCATTTTATTACCCAAATTTGTAATTTACAGAAAAATTAATAAATTAACTTTTTTTTTTAATGAGCATGAACATATCAGTAAGTTTAGCAAAATAAACTATAAGGATTATGATCATACTTTTACCATTTCCTACATATTAGCATGGATGCTTCTTCTATCTCTCAGAGAACTATCCAACAATGACCACAATTTTTAATAGTCTTATTAATATACAAAATTGCATATAATGGGACCTCCCCCCACCAAAAAAAAAACATCATCAGAGCATGGTCCAAAAATTTTATTTTGCTTTAAAATAAGATAGTTTTTTTTTTATAAAAGTTATTAAAATACATTTAAAACAGCAAAATAACTAAAAAATGAAATATATTCATCCTTGACAGTATATTAAAGTTTTAAAAAGTTTAACATTTTCTTAACAAAGTGCTAGATTCAAATTCACTTCTGATCATGTTTAAAGTATTGTTATGAAAAAAATTATGAAAAAAAAAATCACTTTCTTTAAAATGTAAACTGCTGAATACTATTAAAGAGTAAAAAAAAAAATCCCTTATACCTCAGAAAAATATAATTGAGATTTTAAAAACTTGTACAAAACTATTACAACACTACTGACTTAAAGATAAAGTTAAAATGAAATATAACTGTTCTTTGAAACTGAATAATTAATCAGTTAATGAAAAAAATTCTGAAACTAAAAATATTAAAATACTTATTGAATAAACATTCAATATAACATCATCAGCTTTCAAAATAAACATTTCATATTATCAATTTTTCTTTCAAACTTTAAGAAAAATTTAAATGTCACACTTTTGTAGCTTCATTTTCTAACATTTCAACAAGCACAATGATTTGGTTTTAGGACTAATAGCTAAGTGTGAAAATGTCAATCAGAAATAATACATAGGCAAATAAGGTGCTTTCCAAAAATAAAACTTAGGTTGATACACAACTTTTTGCTTGAAATTTTTATGCAAATATTTAAAAATAGTTCTTTAAATTAAAAGAAACTAAAATGATCAATTCATATTAAAAGATACTTGGATTGAGGGATAACTGACTACACAACTCACACTACTGCATTCGTCATTTGAAATGACGAATGCAGTAGTACGAGTTGTGTAGTCAGTTTGAAAAAATAGTCTTGAAAGGGCCCTGCACAAGCTCAGGGCGAAATTAGTCGCCTTAAAAGTCTTGAAAGACGAGTACTGTTACGATTTTAACGTTTTAATAGTTAATTCTTTTATTGGCTGTTATGTTAAACGTGCACACAAAATATGCTGTTCACAAATGTGGCTTAATCACCACGAATATGCTATTGTGAGCTATGTTGAATGTTATATTGTGAGCATCTTTGAAAATCTACTGTTCCTTTGTTTCAATGAGCTATTACGCAACGGACTTGTGACCTTATATAGTCGACCAGTATCGACGAAATATCAAGGAAAATAACAATCACTAAACATCAACCGGACTGGTATCTACGGTGCATGGCAATTATATTGCAAAATCCTCTATATATTATCATCGGTGATTCAGTATCAGCAAGAAGAAAAGCTTTGAGGATTAATCAAGATGTGCAATGGTAGCTGAAGCCAGCTGGACTTTTACAAATGGGTAAATGTTTTAGAACTCTACTTTGGACTTTTTAACTAGATTAAAAAATCCCTTAAGTTAACTTTTTACCACGTCTACTAGCTCATACCTAGACTATGACTTTATAGTCTTGAGTAACTGGTCGCAGTAGACTAAGAACTGTACTCTGATGAAAACAGCATAATTGTGTAGTAAAATATTTTTAACCTACTTGTTGTGTTTAAATTTTAAAATATTTTTAAATGACAAATTGATGCATAAAATTTAATGTTTTATCACAAAACTTTAAATTTTTCATTGCCTTCAAAATTTCCAATTTATTTAAGATCAAGAATCGCAAGACTTTTTTTTTTAATCTTAACTTTGCAATTTATAAAAAAAAGGTAGAAATTTCTAAGTAGAATTCAAAAATACTCAATTTACCTTGGACCATGACAACATATCTTGTATGGTAAATTTTTTCCTAAAAATTCCTTTTTTGTGCCTATTAAGATTGTCTTGTGCATATTTTTCTATGTCACCTTTGGAAGGAGTTTTTTTTCCCTATTTGAAGAAAAAGAAACATTTTATTATTGCTTTTTGGCACATGCAATAGGTAGCAGAATAGGTGAAATATTAAAACCACAATTTAAAAAAAAAATTATATTTTTTGAAAAATTTATTATTCTTTTTTTAATTGAAAGGTCAATTTCAATTAAAAAAAGAATAATAAATTTTTCAAAAATTTCATTCAATAGAAAAAATGTTTATGCTCTTTGTAAAAAATACTTACAAGTTCTTCAACACCACTTGGACTGCTACCAACACCCAATGAACCATTAGTTGCATGAGGAGCCAACATTGAAAATGGCCGAAAGTTAATACTTTGTCCCATATCTGGCTGGAATGACTGAAACAAGTTTGATTTACTATCATTTTAAAAATTTAAAATACAAAAAAATTAAATATCTTAGACTGAATAATAATTCCTATATGAAACATCTTCCCTTCGTTACAAGTGACAATTTTTTAAGCACTTAATTTTTTTTATCAAGTTCAAAAATATAATTTCAGAAAATTTTAGAATAAATACAATGAATAGATTAAAATTGAGTTTAATTCAGAATATCACTGTAAATTTACAAACATTTAAAATGTTTTTCTATGATTTATTCAATACTGAAGGGTTGGGTTGGGTTGTTTTACCTCTGAGCGGCACTTTTTTGCACACCATGGGCTAAATGGCCAGGTCACATGGACCCCGAAGGCTCAGAGAAGGTTGGGGGAGGGGACCCACTGGAACAGCTGTTGGGAGACAGATGGTAGCCTCCCATCAAGGCCATCCAGCGTGTTCTTTAACATGCACAGGGTATGGCTCTCCCGCACACGGGGCCATGGCTTAACGTCCCATCCGACGGACGGCGGCCTTTCCAAGCCCATTGGTGTCCCCTACTGACCGTGGGCAATACTGAAGGTTCCTGATATATGATAAGAGTGCCTGCTGAAAAATATTGCCATATGAAATGGGAACAAACCTGCCTCTCTATTAATTAAAAGATTAAAGCTAGCGTGGAAAACTTTAGCATGCTTAAAGCTGATTTAACAACATTCTCCATTACCTGAGGATGTTCACAAATAAGCTCAATGAAATGCATAATGATGGACACTAAACTTTTAATACCCCAGCTATTTATCTCCGCAAAATTCCCCGCCCTGCCCACGGTCAGTAGGGGACACCGATGGGCTTGGAAAGGCCGTCGTCTGTCAGATGGGACGCTAAGCCGTGGCCCCATGTGCGGGAGAGCCATACTCTGTCCATGTTAAAGAACACGCTGGATGGCCTTAACGGGAGGTTACCATCTGTCTCCCAACAGCTGTTCCAGTGGGTCCCCTCCCCCAACCTTCTCTGAGCCTTCGGGGTCCATGTGACCTGGCCATTTAGCCCCATGGTGTGCAAAAAAGTGCCGCTCAGAGGTAAAACAACAACAACAACAACAACCCCAGCTATTGTTTTTAAGGTTTAATGTTATATATAAATCTAAATATTTTTAAGTACCAATTTACTATCTGAAAGCTTCTCCCTGTTTGACTTGCCAGAAACCCATCATTCAGAAACAAGAATTACCTAGTCAGTTGACTGTTCCTTCAAATCTGCAAAGAAACACCTGGTTTTGTGCCTAGGAAAAGCAAATGCTTACAATGCTACATCATTAAAGAAGCATTTGAATATCAGCAATTCAACCTATTTGTGAATTTCCCCTTGGTAATTAATATTAGCTGAAAACTACTTTGTAAGAACATCAGATCTCAAGTGATTCCACAATTACACCATGATTGTGCTTGTCCTCCCCATTGGACTGGTAATCAACAAAAAGCAACAAAATGACATCTGCCAACCATAACATCTACTACAGCTATCATATTGAATGTTCCACACAGCATATAACAGCACAGTTGTGATAGTTCTAGAATTATGACTATTAGAACATTAAGCATGCTAAAGTTTTCTACATTAGCTTTAATCTTTTAATTAACCATTCAGGACAAGCCTTTTTTCAGAGAGCTACTGTTGCAGGCCTGATGCCATACTCTTACATTTTTGCTGTACTTTGGTGGACTGTACAAATTTTAATATGTTTCTGCAGGCTGGCTGTTGTACATGTATGCAATTTTTAATCTTATCCCAAAGTAGTGAGTTATACATTATTCCAGACTCATTCCATGACTACATGTCATACTTTTACATTTAGCATTTGCCCATCAGAATCTGAGTATATACATTTCAAATAATCAAACTTTTGAATGATATAGGGTATTTTTGAGTTAAATGTATTATTAATGAACAAATTACATTTATTACCAGAGAAAAATACAATAGGTAAAGAGAAAATAATGTAATTCATACAAATATATACATATTTTCAGAAATATACATCCTATTATAAAAATAGGCAAAATTCAAACATAATACTTTAATTAAACTTTTATAAACTAAATAACTTGATGATAAACTTAGTATTTCTTTTTAGTATGAAAAATTTGAAAGCATGGATAAATACATAATGCAAGATATGCAACTGGTGATCCTATACAACAACTTTGCTATTGAAATTTCAGCACTATCTCCAATATTTCTGAAATTAACTCTGTTAAGTTTTGAACTTCACCACTAGGTGTGATGTAGTTGTGCCCATCAGGAAGAAGAGTACTTCCACTTTCCTATAAGCAGCTGTTGCTTCTACGTGTATGGGATTGCATCTTCCCAAGTTATTATCTTGGAGAAGAATTTTATGCAACATTCTGTATATAATAAGGTTGTTATATGGTCAGATACCATTATCTAAAGCAGAAGTTTTAGTTGAAGGTGATGATATAACACTTGTTGGTTGCGGAATTCAAGTTCTTAGAGAAGTCTGTCAGCTTGCTCAAGACAAACTTAATGTTTCTTGTGAGCTAATAGTTCTTGTAACAATTGTTCCTTTGGATAAAGAAACCATCTTCAATTCAGTAAAGAAGATAGGGCGTTTGCTAATTGCACATGAAACACCACTAACAGGAGGCTTTGGAGTTAAGATAGCAGCAACAGTTCAGCCTAAATAATTATCTGTAACATTTTTAAGAAGAGAACATCAAGATATACACATATGGACTTCATGAGCAGAAAATGTTTTCAATAACCACTTCATCCAAATAAAAGAAGTATAATGTTTGATATGAATAAACTGTTGAGACCAGATTAAAATGGGGAAGAAAAGAAAAAATTGTTGCGACTGCTCCAACACTTGTTTTGTTAGCAATTATTGTAAAATTAATATTAACAGCTACTAACAAATTATGTAGTGCTGAATGTGAATATAAAAATCCCAATGTTATTTTGAAATATTCAAAATGAAAAAAGGTAAAAAATTTTAGTAAAGAGAGCATATTATTTAATGTTGAAATTTTCAAATGAAATAGTACAACAAATGCAACAAGATGCAACTGTATTAAGATTAATGGATAAAGACAGAACGAAGGTGTAAAATATTATTATGTCGATGTATTATTCTCTCCTGCAGATAAGCTGTTACCTTTGCGGAACATTTGTAAACAGAAATGATTTATTTGAAAATTGTTTATTATGGGATATTGTGATTTTGTTGTTTGGTTGTTTCACCTCTGAGTGGCACTTTTTTGCACACCATGGGCTAAATGGCCAGGTCACAAGAACCCCGAAGCTCACAGAAGGTTGGGGGAGGGGATCCACTGGACCAGCTGTTGGGAGACAGATGGTAGCTTCCTGTCAAGGCCATCCAATGTGTTCTTTGACGTGCACGGGGAATAGCTCTCTCGCACATGGGGCTATGGCTTAACGTCTCATCCAATAGACGTCGGCCTTTCCAAGCCCATCGGTGTCCCCTACTGACCGTGGGCAGGGCGGGGGTTTTTGTGGAGATAAATCTCAATGCTGACCCAGCTGGGATTCGAACCTGGGAACTGCAGATTATGAGCCTGGTGCGCTATTGACTGAGCCATCCCCGCCCCAGGAATATTTTGAAGATTTGATTTCATACAAACTGTAACAATGAGCTGGTTCGGCTAAAATTACATAAATCAACATACTGATTAGTATAAACATACTAATACATAACATACTAATTATGTTTTAGTATGTTTATACTAATACTAAACATACTGAGTAGTAAAGTTTTTCATTCGTTTTAAACATTCTGAATTGGTGCAGGAAGCGTGCAACTGGCTGAGCTAAAGAAAATGCTTCTGGGTTTCCAGCATCAACTGATTATTCACAGAATGCATGGCAATAACACAGTGACTGTTGCAAAATATAATGATATGTTATTAATTGTCACAGAAAATTGCTTATATTTTTAAGTTAAATATTGTCCAAAATATATATAAAAAGGGTTATTTGAAAAACAAATGATTTATGATAGTAACAATATACTGCACAATAATGAAAATTTTTACTATTCTAGTAGATCTGATGAAAAATTATGATTGTGGGTGAAGAAGGTGCCACTGATGAAGAAGCAGAACAATTTTATGATAATGTTGTATAAGCAGGTCCTTCAAAATAAAAGTTTATGATTTATAAACTACCCAAAATTGCTGTACCCTGGAAATTTGATGAACATTTTGTGCCAAAAAATTGGAATTCTGACAGAATGAGAGCCAGCCTGTAAGAGTAGTGGCCCAAAATCATACATTTACAGCATCATGCCTGCTACAGCAACTGTCAGAAATTGCATGTACAGCAACCTGAAATTGTACAAGTATGGTATGCCTGAAACAGTAGCTCAAATGGGTTAAGAAAAATAACACAAAATAAATTTAAGATAAAAAAAATTGAAAACCTACTTGTGATTTTTCCAACATAGGTGAGGGAACTTTGGTATCAACATATTTTCTACCATATGAAGTGTAATGTGTAGGCAGATATGTTGGTGGATGTGAAGCTCGAGGAGGAAAAATAGGTGAAGACGTGAATACCCTATCAGTTTCTCTGAAGCTACCATGAAGCCTTGAATCTTGGGGGGGGGAGGGGAAATAAAGGTGACTATATGAGAAACAATTAAACAATATGAAAACTAAATAATGCATATTATAATAAAATTATCCAAATTCTAATTACGTTATTTCAAAAAAAAATGGAATTTTATTGTGAAATATTTTATAACTGAATATATATTTATTGTTTTAAACATCTAAGGTTTCATATATTCACAGGACATAAAATAGTTTCTTCTATTATATTAATGCTTAACAAAGAGTAGAGGATTACAAGCGATTAATGAATTTGGTTTAATTTGGAACAGTCCTGCAGTTTGTTCTAGTTAGCTAAAGTTGAGTACAATAAAACTGCAATATGCTACACAGCAAAGTCCAAAAATCATGGATAAAACCATAAAAAAATAAAACTGACTCTTTTTACATTCATAAAAAAATACAGCAAACTAATCCTAAATTTTGCAACTTTTCATATGTTATAAAGTCTATATAAAACCTGTTAAGACAAAATATTCTTTCATTACTATGAAATCAACAGTTTAGTTATCATAATGCCCATGAAATGCTATTGAAACACATGCACAATTTGCATTGAAAAATTGTAGCAAAGATTTTTTTTGTAGCAAAGATTCTTTTTGCCAAACAATAGTCTTTAGACTAAAGAATTAAAGAAAAATGTAATTTCATCCTAGTCCTTCATATATTTGCCACAAAAAGTACAATAGAAATCATTGCAAATGCACATGGAAACTGTGTTTGTGGAATATGCTTCCATATTGCAATTTTATGCTAGTGTATTGCTAAAAAAATCTGCCTATTAGCAAGAAAAATATAGTTCTATGACATGAAATTATAACAATCAAATAATCAAAAATGTAAAATGTTCATGCCTGGTTCATCTTACAGCCTGTGTATTTGCTACTGCCCATTGCATATACATTACAAGATAAGCATGTCCACATGTTCTTGTTTAACCCTTAGCATGTCAGGATTTGTAAAGCAGAATTCACTCTGGTGGCTGGGTTAATTTTGGGTGTTTTCAGAAGAGAAAAAAAAAGAAACAACTTTAAAATCTTATCCCAAAATAACTAATAGACATATTTGACAATGGCCTATACCAAAATAAAGAGCATTTAAGTGCTAATTTTTAGCATATAAAATATTTGAGAAAAGGAGTAAACATACTAATTTTAATAGCACTTTTTAAAATAGTATAGTAAAAAAAAGTAACTTTATTGGATTTGAACCTCATTCTGAAATAACCAATGAACAGAATATAGCAAATAATATCTTAAATGAAGGCACATTTAATATATAGATTTTTCTGAAACATTTTAACAGCAAAATAATTTAAAAACTGGAAGTATGGTAAAAATTGTGACACTTGGATATATGTATTCTTATGAGATGCTGCATATATCTTCCATAATTCTTATGAGATGCTGCATATATCTTCCATATATCTTCCATTTAAAACATCCATTTTACCATTTTTCTTTTGAGGCAATTGCAAAAGATTAAGAAGAAATTGATGGCAACAGTTCAAAGAATGTTCTCAAAGAATGTTCTGTATGAAACTTTAGTTTGGAAATATTATGAGAAAGAAAACAACTAAAACATTCCAGTGTGAAATGAGGTCACAAAAATGGTTGACACAGCAGCATAATATTTTCCTTTTTTTTTTTAATTTTGCAGAACATCTAAATAATCTGGTATCTGTTTTATTATTATCAAGTTTAATTTGTAAACTTTCAGGATTAATTACAAAATATATTAAAAATGAATGGTTTCTATAGGGGAAAAATAGAATCTTGGAGTATATTCTCTGGGAAACTACAATTCCCACTAGATCTGAGATTGAATTTGGCTCTGGGAACTATAGTGTCTTCTGGCACATTAAGGATTAATAAACAGTGAAAAATAAAGCTTTCAGTACGCATTGATTTATATTCATAACTATATTTCTCATAAAAGTTTTGCTTAATTTGTTACCTACTTAATCTACATAATAATATAAAACTGTTTCCAGTTTCAAGTGTAATTTCATTTTCAATAAAAAGCATGTCTTTATCTCAATAAACCATAGAACAAGTCAAAACTACTGATTTGTAGATATCAATCCTGAAGAAAATATTCAGTCATCCTTATCTGTCAGCAAATCACTCATTTTAAGTCCCAGTAAACAAATGTTGTTTTTTATAGTACAGCTATTTTTCACACATACACATACTTACTTGTAAAAACATATTCAGTAGATGCAAGTAGCAAAATTCTTATCCTTATCATATTAAAATTAATATGTTAATATTTAAACATTTAATTACTATTATATATACTATTTATATTAAGCTTCATTCCAAAAATAATAAATATATGATATGAATCATTTGATTGCTCTGTCAGGGAATTTAACCACATGCTTTTGTTTTCCAGTCTGGTTTACAACATTATTGGTTTATTATTGGTTTACAACATAGTCTAGTAAACTTGACTATGTTGAGATGTTTTTGTGAATTATGCAAAGAAATGTTCCATTTTCATCTAATTTAGGAGATTTAGTATTTTATCTTGATTAAAACACTTCTCTCTAAAAAATTTTCAATGCAAATTATACTTTTTTGTTTCTTTCAAAGGAAAGGAAGTACATTTAAAAGTAATTTTTTCACCAAACCTTAATGCATAATAGTATAAAAATGTAAATGAACCTCTCGATGAGCTCTTCAGAGAGTTGTGATGCCATGATATACTTACTGCATTAACATTTTAATTGCTTTTCCTCAAAATGACTGTGTATGGTTACTGGATTTGGCGATAAAATATGGTTTCACAGTTTAATATTTTTTTTATTTTATCCTTTGATGAGTAACATTAATTATTTGTCTCTTTTTGCTGTCACAACCATATAATATTAAGTTTAAAATTTTAATTTTCTTTGATCAAAAGTTCTGACATCAAAAAGTCTAGTTACCAAAGTAACGAATTTTAAAATGATGATAAAAATTCTATCAAAGATCCAAACTTTTATGCCACACACACATAAGTGTAACAGAATTTAACAGCTGAAATTTTAATATATGTACAGCACATTAGATTTATTAAATATATATTAAATAATTAAAAATGGGAGGATTAAAATTTGTTCACTAACTGTAAAATGGAGTTGACTATGCAATGCTATTTTTGATGAATTAACTAAACAAGACAGAAAGTGTTTATGATAACTTGCTATTTTGTGCAGAAAGTGTTTATGATAACTTGCTGGTGAAAATATCTAATAATTTCCTTACTTCAATGGATTAGGCTTAAGTCACTCATACTACGTTGTCTGTTAGGATGCTTACTAAATGACATTATTTTGACTTTTCAGCTCTCATTAGTTAAAAACAAATCTGGAAGGAGAATAAATTATATTCACTTACCCATGTGTTCTAATGTTGGCCATGATTTAATGTTTCTATGAGTAGGGAGAAACATTCTGTTTACTCAAAATGAAAACTATCTGAATAGAAAACCTTCAAAGTTTTTCATTCTGATGAAAACAATGGCAATTTTCACTTCTAGACAGTGATAACATAGTGACATTTCTTCAGAATTGGAATTTTGAAGACATGATGGCATGAGTGATGGGTTCCAATAAATAAAGGTCTTTTTTTACCTCCCTATTTCCATTTACAGTAATTCATGTAACACCAAAAGAACCTTTCAATCCATAAACTATTACAATATTTTTTTAAATACAAAATGCTAGATATGATTGTAATTCAAACTAAATATATATTAAAGATATGCATCATACAAACTCAACAGAAAGTTCATGCTGTATATTTTGGAAAATTATGAGTAAGGATGAAATGTGTACCTTTCACGCTATTACTTTTGCATGGCATTATTTCAAAGCTACATCAAAAGATGTATTGGCAAAAATAGAGAATATCGCACACTTGAATTTTCAGTAAACCAATTATGGAAAGAAGATACTCTCTTATAATATTATACATACATTTCTTAGATAATGATTCACGTAATGAATCCATGTGCCCAGAACTAAAACTTGGTAAAAACTTTATGGAATTCTTCAATTGCTCAGAGCAAAATTCATGATTTTCTATACTCCACAGAGGCAATAAGAATTAATTAAAATCTATTTGCTTAATGGTTTAACTTGCTTGGAAGCAGAACATTCGCTTGAAAAACGACACTTTTGGTATTTAAAAAAGTGCACCAACTTAAAAATAAATGCTGGAGGGGGGAGGAGTTTAAAAATAAACTTGACTTTGGTACATTGGCTGACAATATGGCTGAGCTATTATTGCTGTCAGAGCTGTATTCAACATTCTGAACATGGTATCTGGAAGGAATAATGAAAACATTTTTTACATTTTATTTTGACAACTGCTGAAATTTTTCTGGCAGAAATTGAAAAAAGAACACCCACAAGGAATTCCTTTAGGAACATCATATTATAATATGTTAATAGTTAAGACAGAAACTGTGATCCAAGATTGAAAGTCATTTGATGAAATAATGACGTCACTGAGGGCGACAACATGCAAATGTATGCAGTATATATTTAAGGACTGGGGCATGAAGAAAGAAGTTATTTGTCTTGTGTCTTGTTGTTCAGTGCTCTTTGAAGAAGCTACCATGCTTGGATGATGCAGGTATGCAACATTTGTCCAATTAGTGGAGTTTGAACAAGGTCGTATAGTGGGTCTTCGGGAAGCAGGTTGGTCTCTTCGTCAAATTACCCATCACGTTGGACAAGAGGTATCAGCAGTGGTATGATGGTGGTGTTGATGATCAGAAGAGCATTCGCACACTCACAGACATAGTTCAGGACAACACAGAGTTACGGATGCACGAGAGGATCAGCATATCAGGAGAGCGGCAGTGGCAGAGCAGATGGCTACAGCATCACAAATTCGATCCTCTATCGTACCAAGGGTGTCTACAAGAATGATACCAATTGTCTTTTGGAAGCAGGATTACGGGCATGTGTGCTACTGGCATGGTTACCACTGTCGAGCACATTTGCAATGGTGTCAAGAACGAGTTCTTTGGAGGGAAGAATGGCAGTCTGTGGTCTTCGGTGATGAAAGCCGATTCTTCTTAGGAGTGTCTGATGGTTGTTTATGCATCCGAAGGCAACAAGGTAAGTGGCTTCTTCCATCATGCATCTGCCAGTGACACACAGGGCCCATGGTGTGGAGAGTGATTAGCTATCACTCTCATACGTGTCTGGTGTTTGTACAGGGTACACTGAATAGCAATATGTACATCAGTGATATCATACAGCTGGTCATCCTATCATATTTGAGTGTAATCCCAAATGCGATATTCCAGCAGGATAACACCCATTCACACTCTGCCCGGGCAACTCAACATGCTCTTCAGGCGGTGCACCAACTCCCTTGGCTAGCACGCTCTCCAGACTTGTCTCCAATCAAGCATGTCTGGGACTGGATCAGACAAAGACTCTTCCACAGACCTGGCAGGCAATGACTATTGCTGAATTACATGTCCAAGTTGAAAGTGCATGGAATGGTATCCCTCATGTATGATAAGCAGCATTTGTATGACCGATTGCATGCCAGATTGGAAGCTTGTATTGCTGCTCGAGGAGGTTCAACACCTTATTAAAATGTACCTTCTGTAAAATGCAATACTCATTAAAAGGTGAAATAAATATTGAATCACTTCATACGTGTGATCACTGTCCTTTCTCAACAAGTTGTTTCTACTAAATATCATAGCTTACGCTTCAATTATTAATGGTTTTCTTTTTTCAATTTCCACCAGTGTATTAATGCAGAAAAAAAATTTAAACATTAGTACACATCAGAGAATTTGCTTCACTCACTTCACCAGTTACCAATAAGCTGTACAGTTATTAGATAATTAGATTTAGCTTTCTACCTGAAATCTGATGACTAGACTTTGTTCTTTGCTGGGCAGTAGGAACAACAGGAGAATAAAAAGAATCTTCATCATATTCATCATCAAAAAATCTATAATTATCTAAATACTCCTGTGAGGATGAATCTTGGTGACTCATCCCCTCATCATCAGCAAAATCATCTTCATCATCTCTCTGTCCATCTGAATCATCATCACTTTGAGAAAAAGAGTCTCGATCATCACCCATAATATCTGCTAATTTGCAACCTGCAATAAAAAATTACATTATGTAGCAAATATTTTAATGCAACATTACTTTCCTAAAACAGTTATTTATTTTTCCCACTGTAGATTTAAATGAATTTTCATAGCAATGAATGCTTATATACAAGATAAACATATCTTTTCTCTCCCACTTTATCTTTAAAAATATTAAAGTTACTTATTTATGCTTAGATAAAAAAACAACAACAACAGAGAACTTCTATATTATGGCAATGGAAGGCCAAATTTTATGCTCTGTAACTTCTTGAATTAATCTCTTTTTACAGTAAAATGCCATTGAAGATATATATCATGACTGTCTAAATCTTGAATTTAAAAAACATTCAGTCAATATATAAAGAGTTATGGAAGCTGGAATGTTTAATATCAGCTCTGATTAGTGATAAGAAATGAAAAATTGATGAATATTGAAATAATTATTTACATGCTCTTTTAAATCTAGACATCTGATGAGTTAATATTTTTAATGTTTTAATTTTTTGAGTTTGAAGTGAACTGAATACTCCAACAGAGTTGATAAAATAAAATTATAAATCAAAAGTTTGTTATACTGTTTACTTTATAAAATTATTGTATTTTTTTTGCAAATTTTCAAAACATACACGGTTCACTTATTAAAATAAATTTGCAGGCAATTTATTTTACATAGTTTCAAATGACCAAATATTACTTGTGGGTCCTAATAGTAGCTATATTTGCATATCACATACTTTAATGACCTTTTAAAATGTAAGATGTAAGAAATTTAGCATGGGCAAATTTTTTGAGTTGTTATTTTGTCTAAAGGAATGAAGCATAGTACTCCTCAAATGGTATATATACTGATATGCCTTTTAAAACTTCCAGGGGATACCTTCCTATTATAATTTTGGGGGGTACACCATTCACTCTAAAAGTCAGTTCTGTTGAGCTTTTATAAGAATTTTTTTTAGATTCTATGAATATACTCTGTCTCAATCTGTAAAAGGAAAAAAAAGATGCCACTACCAGCCATGCTAAGCACGGAGTTCTTCTTATAGTTTATTTCAATTGTAGATTTATTTAATAATAACCTGTAATATGTGATTGAAGTTTCAATAAGATCACCATAATTTGCATTTATTTTTCTCATTATCATACATTTCTGATCATAAACTTCACTTCTACCAACTAACAACATTCTAATACAACTGAATGTTTTTGTGACTGATTTTTTAATTTTCATAAGAAAAAGTTCCAAAATATTGTTCCAAGCTGTTCTGTCACACATTAAGCTGTTATCGAATATCATGCCTTGTTATCCAGGATATGAATGAAGACTGTGGAATACAGATAGTATTCAACAATGGATTTTATATTTCTTTTTCACCACAAGTTAAAAACCTTTGAATATTTAAATGCAGCAATAATGTCATTGGTCTGGCATAAACAGCTGTTTCAGATAAGCTAACCTTCATCAGCACACACTTCATATAATATTAACTGTGACTATATTTGTATTTTGTTTTCAATAAACAAATTTATTCTTTAACTACTCTCGGACAGAGCTGTGTTTAGCTAGAATACAAGGTTTTTGGCAGCTATTAATGATATGGAACAAATTTCATATTTTAAGTATATTTGAAATTAAAGTGCATTTTCATTTGCATTTAAAAATATTAATATAATGGGCTGGTATAGTATATATTTTAGATAATAGCAACCCTTAACAGTCACATCCTAGATCAGTTGGGTTGGGTTGGGTTGTTTTACCTCTGAGCGGCATTTTTTTGCACACCATGGGCTAAATGGCCAGGTCACATGGACCCCGAAGGCTCAGAGAAGGTTGGGGGAGGGGACCCACTGGAACAGCTGTTGGGAGACAGAATGGTAACCTCCCGTCAAGGCCATCCAGCGTGTTCTTTAACGTGCACAGGGTATGGCTCTCCCACACACGGGACCACGACTTAACGTCCCATCCGACGGACGGCGGCCTTTCCAAGCCCATCGGTGTCCCCTACTGACCGTGGGCAGGGTGGGGAATTTTTGCGGAGATAAATCTCAACGCTGACCCAGCTGGGACTCGAACCTAGGAACTACAGATTACGAGCCTGGCGTGCTACCGACTGAGACACCCCCGCCCCATCCTAGATCAGTGATGGCCAACTGGTGGCCATGGGCTACTTGAATCCTTTGATATTCTTTCATGTGATCCACAGAACATATTTGGAATTAGTTTTGTTTGATATTTGATTTCTTTCTCTTTTCATAATTTCTAATAATTATAATTGTTATTAAATTATCTAGTTAATTAAACTGTTTTACCTTACTTGATTACAATTTACTAGCTTACATAATTACAATTTCCTTACATGATTACAATTTACTAACTTACATAAAATAATAATCTGTGGCCCTCAACCACTTCCAGGGTTCAGTACTTGATACTCAAGCTGTGAATATAGCCTACTGTATCCAAATGAAACTATGAACTATTATTTAACAAATCAGTAAAATATGCTCCTTTTAGAAAGATGGTAAAGTGTTTGTAATAGAAAATTTGTAGATTGCCACAAAAATAATAGTACTTTCATTTGTTTATGGATCATATTTAATCCTAATGGTAATAGGTTGAAAGTATGATCATTTTGATAGTATTCTACTGTTTGATGCCTTAACAGAAAGTGCAAGACAAGACCTTAATGGAAATGTGCTGTATTTAATAAATATATTTTCAAGCAATGGGGTAACTAGGATTAGCAAAATTTTTTGAAAGGGTATGTTGGTAAAAGTTTTTCGAAAAGGTACGTATATTTGTACTATTTTTGTTAATGCAAATTAATAAACTAATTTTAAAAAAATATTTGGGATTCCAGACCACTGTAATATAGTGAATCACTGATTTTTTTTTTAACTTGCAGATGACATTTTTAAGCAGTCATATATGTGTGTGTAACTAATGTAAATAAAGCATTTACAATTCAAAAAAACACTGTACTTTACTTACCCTCAATCTATTGTTCTTTTGCTTATAGGGACTGACGAATGTAAAATTAAGAAATAAAAAACTATTGAAGGAAAAATTATTGATGAAGGGGATGGCACAACTTCTGGATCATCTGGGTCTTCATCAAATGTTAAACACTCTCTTGCTAGAGATTTGGATGACTTCTTATAGTAGTTGATGATCGACTAGGGCTTTGAGTGGATGTTGAAGGTTGAGATAGGATTTGAGAGGATGCTGGTCTTTTATGGAATATGTATCTAATAAAGTTTGAATGGCAGATCATCTTTTCTTCTCTCTATACATTCTCTGTAACAGGTATATTGATCTAAAATGCCAGAATTTACTTTGGAGCTTCTTTCAAAATCGGGAGTCACCTTTTCAAAAAATGAATATGGTAATTTCTAAATGACTGAATGCTTCTGAAAGTTCTTTTCCAGTTATTTCTTTAGGGACAGGGCTCAATACATCTTCTGGATGGGACTCCTCTTCATCCTTTGTATGCTGTTCAAGTTCAAGAAGATCTTCATTAGTTAGGGGCTGGGAATGAGATTCAAACAAGTCCAGTAACATCTTCAGGCTCCACTTCTAGTTCTAACTGCCTTTCCATGTCTACAATATTTACATTAACTTCCTCAACAGGATTTTCAAATACTTCAGAATCATCAATAAATTGGGGACACAACTGTTTCCATACACATTTAAGTGTAGACTCTTTTACTTCATTCCATGCATCTATGATAGTATTGATGTCATTTAAGATTCTGAAGCCTTTCCAGAATTCTTTAATTCTATTTGGTGCACTTCCAGAATCTTTGGATGATTCACAGCAATGTCATATTGTTAAAACTGTTATATAAGCAAATGTGGCATCATATAAATGGGCATTGGTCATATTTGAAAATCATATGAGTCATAAAGTGAAATATCGTAAAGTCGTATGTAATAAATCGTGAAATATCGTAAAGTCGTCGTACTGTATTCTGGTTCTGCTATTACTGTAATAAATAAAAAAAAAAAAATACCCCCTCAAGCAGCTGCTTGCCACAGAGGTCTGACAGGAGCCTGTCAGTTTATATGCCATAGTAGAAGGTCTGAGAGGATGGCAGGACCTCAGCAGAAAAACAACATGAACATCCATGCCTTACCCGGGGCTCGAACCCAGGTCCAGTAATCAGTAGCCAAGCGCGCTAACCACTCGGCCACGGGACGGCAGGCTATTACTGTACATTGGTCAAAAATGTAGTAGATCATAAATACTATAAAACTATTGCTGCTAAGATAGGGTTTTAATGAGGTTAACACTCAGAAACAATCATCAACATTATAGGCATCCAAGATGCTTTATCAACCCTTTATTAAATGGGAAAGATAACTTTCAATACAGTTAAAATTAATTAAAAGGAAGAACTGGACATGGCAGTTTTTTGTAGGGGGAGGGAGAAGGACATTTCAAAACTAGGGAAAGTAAGTGAAATTATGGGAAGTTAGATTACTTAAGTTTCAATCTTTTTATAAATGAGACAATTTTTTGTTTACTTTTATAATATGAACTTAGTGATAAAAGTTATAATGTTAAAGTTTATAAAAATATTAAACTGTTAAAATTAAAGCTATTTAATTCTCTATGACACTGTTAAATGTTTTTAAGCACTTCAACACATGGACTATGCTATCAAGTATCAATAATTATTAAGGAGAGATTATGTACCATGCTGTAGAGGATGGGTAGCAACAGGAACTTCTTGGGATGCTTTCGGTGAGAAATTTAAAATTTGATATTCTTGCCATCAAGAGACATCTCAGTGGAGATTAAAATAAGGATGACGGCTGCCAATGGTCTACCCGCATTGGCGAATGAAATAACCATTTATACTTTTGATAGCATAGAGTTCTTAAAAAGTCTCTGATCCATGATGCACGTTTTGCGCCCTTCCTATCAGCGCTTCATCAGGTGGGAAGTGAGGAACTTAATGCAGGAGAGGCAGTTGGTTGTTGAGTGCGGGGAGGGGTGGGGTGCCATAAATTGACACATCAGTGGCTCAGCTCTGAGGATCAAAGTGGTCGGTGGATGTGCGGGGTGGTGGTAATGTGATCTTCATGTAACAGATTGAATAGACTAGTTGGTGCTTCAAGAATATAAATAAGTAATATTTGTCTGTTGGGAATTCACTATCAAGACAGATTTAACAAATTTGGCACATATTTTATCACATTAGCAAAATAGACTGAGTAGCCAAATATTTAGAAACCTTACCACAATATCAAGGACCCCCGCTTCCATGTGTCATTTATTAAATAGGATGATTTGATTTGTGTTTTATTTCATTTTCATTCAGTTCAATTTCATGTGGAATAGATTCAATGAGTCAGGTGACTGTGATGGCCAGGGCAAATGATCAAATTTTACATCATGTGCCTCAAGCTACTCACAAACAGATCTCACACAGTGGACTGTTGGCATCATCTCCATCAGGGAAAAAATGAAGCATATCAGGATGTATGTGACTGAATATGCTGCAGAATTTTATGGACCCTTCAGATATGTTAATGGACCTAATTCACACCTTGTAACCCTTTTCCATACCACAACTCCCACCACTCTAGCAGTTTGTACAATAGATGTGATATGAAAGTTCTCCCCTCATGCAGTTGGCTCCACACTCTAGTTCTTTTATTTGTTTGTACAAAAGTATATATATCCCAATTCATCTGACACCAGCTGACTGTAGTCACTGTGCTTTTCCCAATTTACTGAAAATTTCATTGCTTTCACAGCTTTTGCTGATACTAAAGTTAGGGTACCAACTGCCAAACTGAACATACCTGAATTCACTGAGCTTTGCTTAAATTAATATGGGTTGATCTTGACATATATCAATGACAGTAGCCATTTTACCTCAAATGCCTCTGTAATGCTATACGGTCTCTCTCTTGTAGTATTGAATATCTGCTATAATTACTTCTGTCAAACATCAAGACTCCACATAACAACCATCTTATATACACTTCAGAGATGGGTAGCCTTGATATTTTCACAGTATAACTATGGTTGCACCAACCAAATAAGCACCAATAACTATTTGGAAGTAGGTTATGTAAAACATATTTTCCATCTCTTGGTGACCAGTAGCTGTGCTGCCTGTCAGCTCAGCCAGCAACTTGCACCCCCCCACTGGCCAAGACAGCTCGGAGAAGATGCCATGATCACGACGTGGTCTCCTTTGCATTACAACTACAGAAAAAAATAGATACAGAATAAATAGAGCAAGGTTTATAACATTTTGACCATGCAATTCATTTAACAGATATTTAATTTCTATATTGATTAAATGTTGCTTTTTCTAGCTTATAATTCATATTACATACTCAGTATTTAGTGAACACTTTCAGAATTTTACATTTTAAATATTTATACTGATATTAAAGTAAATAAATAAAAATTATGAACACCATAATTACCTGAAAGCTTTGCTTGTTCAAGAAGGTAATGCTGCAAAGGTAATAAATATGTATGATTATCTGTTCTATAACCCCATGGTGGAGGATAATCTAAGTTACTATATAGAGGAATAGGCTGTTCATTTTGGTTAATACTGCCATCTTTAACATGGCTCAAATTCTGATGCTCGCTGTAATATGTACCCAAAGACACATCACTTCCATCTCTGCTATGATGAAATTTGTCCTTTTCATATGGTGATGACAAAGGCTTTGGTATACTACGCACTGGATGAGGACTAGGAGATGGATCTTCAGTTACACTTTTATGTTGACTATCTAGAGACATCCTGCTTTCCTGAGATACAAGACCACTATCCATAGCATGAACAGATAAATCAAGGGAGTGTGGTGATAAATCACTAGTTGTTCGCCCATATCGACCACCAGATAGTTCACTTAAAACTAGCACATTGCTTTCATTACTTCTGACTAGCTGTGCATTATCAGTACTTGGCATTAATGGGCTTTGAGGGCTAGAGGCATTGCTATCAGTGCTTCGTGAGCTTTTCCGAAGCCACTGTCTTCGACTAGCTAAAGGAGTACATAAACTATCAGGAGAGTAACTAGAGTTGTTATCCCCAATGTAATTAGGAGAAGTTCCAAACTGTTCTCTAGAACACTGAGAAAAGTCTTCAATATGATGTTTTCTGTGAGGTTGTGGGGTAGATTTCCCCATTTGAGTATTTGAGCGGCTTCCAATTACACATGAATTAATATCTCTATTTTTTCCTCTACTTGAGATTGACAACTGTGATGAAGAGGTCCTTCCAGTAGATAAAGAGGAATCTATACTGTGCTGGCGTGATGTGAGTATTGGTGGAGCTCTTTGTGGCTCAAAGGAATGCTGTCTAACTGGAATGAAGTCTCTAAATGCACTTTGTTTACTTGAAGAATTAGAACTATACATAACTCCATTAAATTCTATACTTGGAACATAACCTTTCAGAAGTCTAGGGTCAGGATATCGAAGATGACCATCTTGTAGCAAAGTTTGTGTTTGCAAATGTGAGGAGTTCACACTCTCTGTTGAACAAGAATCAAGTTTCCTGGTGAGGAAAAAATTTTTTTGCATTAATCAATAAGATAAAAACAACTTTTTAATTAATATTATCTATAATAATAAAAGCAATTATGTGTGTGTATGTGTATCTCTGTATGTGTGTTTGTAGTAATCATTCACTCTTCAGAAAAAAATGCTAAGAACCTGAATTAATTTAATAATAGGCAGAAGCTTAAGACTGAGGATGTGCAATGTAAATGTCGACTTCACAAATTCAATAAATGTTTAAAAATACATTTTTTTCTCTAAAATACCACATTTTCAGGCTAGCCATATTTTCTGTTGATCAGATTTCTGTCAAAAAACACTTTTAATGCTGACATAACACTTTTAATGATTTCACATGCAAAGGATCCATTAGTGATGAACCACTTGATTAACTATTGAAAGTTGTCACTTCAGCACTTTTAGATCCCACATAACTTTCCAAATACTTCAATACTATCCTAAATTTTTCAAAGTTTCCCCCATGTCACATACATGCTCAAAAAACTGAAGCCCTGGCACCATCTAACAACCCTTTGAGAAAATGGGGCACACTTTTACTCTCAGTGGAATAGCACTTGACATTCCACCACTAAAATTCAAACTGCTATCATAAAGAGATCACTTGCAATATTGATTAAAAGCTGAAATTTGCCCATATTTAATGACTTCTAATGATGTAAATTAAAACTACCTAAGTATTTAAAAAACTGCAAATTATATTTCATTGGTATGAATTTAACAAAAAAAAAAAAGAATTTTCAAATTATTCCTTAAAACAGAAAAGGCTGGATTTTTCCACCCCTCTGGGGGTAAGGGATCTACCCATTATTGCAAATGGAAAACTCCTGATCTTTACATTCCACCACCAAAATTTTAAGTTTCTAACATAAATACATTATTTGCAATATTCATTTAAAATTTTGCAGTTTTCAACTTTTTCCACCACTAGAGGGTGCAATTTACATTTTTGAGAGATTCAAAATTTGTGAATCATAATATTTCATCAATACCTATGCAACCCAAAAAATATTTTATCTGTAAAAACCAAAAGGTTCAATGTCTACAGATGGACAGACATCAAAATTGAAGTGTCATGAAAACATTATTTCATTTATTTTTAAACCGAGATAAGAACATTTTAATGTGAATCTATATAAATAATAGCAACATTCCCTCTAAAACTAAAAAATTAAAATCCTCTATAACACTGTAAACAAGTTAAAAATGCTCCTTTAAACCATGATGCATTAATCTAGTATCCCAGTTTAAAAAAATACTAGTGTTTTAGTTACAAATAAAATTGACATACTATAATGCAAGTAGCCCACAGACATTATTATGCACAATTACTATGTCAACAGTAATACAAAAAGAATAATATTTTTGAAACTGAGATACTAGATTAAGGTATTACAATTTAAGAGAGTGATTTTAACTAACTTTTTACAGTTATAGAGAATAAAATTTTCAATTTTATATATTGCACTGTTAAAAAAAAAAACACATCCAATGATGAACTTATCCTAATTGTGCAAAAGCAAGTTCATGTTAATGGTTTACAATACTACATAATACAGTTCCACAGAGACACCTTTGTGTTACTTATGTCTTATGGTGATGGGAAATGTCTTATGGTGATGGGATAATTTGTATACCTTACTTAACTGAATATTTGCTATTAAATTTTATTAACAACTCTTTCTTGATTTAATCAAATGTGAAGCAAATGTTTGATTTCAATTCTGATGTACTTATCCATTTCAAATTGATTTAACAACTGAAGATACTTTGAAATGCAGTTTCCATCAACATTAACCTACAAGCATGAAAATCCTTTGTAAAAACCTTTTATTTGTTAGCTTTCCTGCTGTTGCATTAGATGACTTATATCTAACAACAATTAATATTAATAATAATTACCAAGGTCTCTCAAATTTTTAAATAATTTTCTTATATTAATCCAAACATTTTTCTCTTAATTTTTGGAAAAAAAACAACTTTTTTTTTAATAAAGAATACAAATTGTTTTTTCTGTGGGGGAAAAGACTAATTTAGTTAAGGACCAGAGCAATGCAGGGTGAATCTGATTATATATTTTCTTTGATAATAACTAAAATTTATCAAAATACAGAATTTTTTGCACTGGATCCAACATCCAAACAATGAATCAAAACTACTCTAAGCTTAGGATGCATATGATGAGTCTGTCATATCCCAAGCCTTTCATTATATTATAATTTGGTTACTTTTTCAATTAGAATTTTCTTGGAATAAATATTTAAATTAAAATTTGGATTAATTAAAATTTAAATTAACATTTTAATAAAAAAATTGAAAATTTTAAAAATAAACATTTGGCTTAAAATTTCATGTAGAATGAATTTTTTTTGCACAGATCTGGAAATTGTTTGAAACAGGTGCAAGCACCTATTTTAAAAGTTCCATGTTATGTCAATAATAACTCAGTAACTTTTAAAGATTTTATGAAAACAATGTGACTTAAGATAATTTAAAGATCACAAATATACTTAAATCTCAATTTCCAACAATATTAATTTAGTATTTAAAGAGTTAGGGAAGCTGAAGCATTCAGCAAGTTAGTTCATTCTGAAAAAAAAAATTACTGGCAAAAATTAACATAACTATTACCTAAACTACTAAAAATGATTTTACATATATTAGTAAAGTTTAGTATAATGGTTACAGCTTTTGTTTTGACTTATTTTTATTAACACATCAAAGTAATTATTTTAATTGGCAACTCATAATGACTCCCCTCCCTGAGTTTGAAGTTAGATAATTTAACTACTTAAGAGTCCATTGACAAATGATTTTACTTCTGAATTAGGGAATGACACTAAAAATGTCAAGAAGATGCTCAAAATGTTTAAATATGTTATTTAAGGCAACATTGCCAGCAATTATGAAGTTTGATAGCAAAAAAAAAAGTACAGTTTGACAAATTAACACTCATGCATGATATTTAAGATTGGTACAATGCAGAAAAGTAACAATTCCAAAAGAAAACCTTGTAACGAATCAGACTACTCAAATAGTAACCCATGAAGAAAATTTTTTAGTCTGTGGATTGTGAGAAAACTAGGTTTCATTTTTGAAAATACAGAAAACAAATGAATGGGTATAAAACAAGAAACGTGCTGTAATTGTTTCATTTTTTTTTCATTGATGGCTTATGATTCTATTGCCTTTACTTTTCATCTGTAACACACCTAGAATTCAAAATATGAAAAAAGTTTGACCCATTTAAAAATAATGTAGTCTTACAAAATATAAACTTCTTTTAATTCCGTTTTTCCTACAAAGCTTTATATATGACCATGAAAAATGTATTATAGTTTTTTCTGACTATGTGAATCTGATATCACTTGATGGAGTGATTTATTTTACCTCTAAATAGCACTTTTCTGCACACAATGGGCTAAATGGCCAGGTCACAAGGACCTCAAATACTCAGGGATGAACTCAAGGAAGTACACGTTAGGAAATAATCTAAAATGTATATAAGATTTTAGTAATAGAAATGATGAAAAAACAGCTCCAGTATATCTCGTTAAGAAATATTTTAGCTCAAATATTTTATAAGCATATCTTTCTTTGAACATTTACAGTAATGTTTAACACAACAGTTCCAAGAAATCAGTGGCATACTCAAGGAAGGAGGTTTATATGCTCGCCCCCTCCTGCCTTGAGAGCTTGAATGCCATATATTTTCTTAAGGTAGCTCCCAAAAATCATACTCAATTTATAATTATATATGCCAAAACCCTCAATATCAGACTCAAACATGTTAATTCCTCTCCAATTAAAAATTTTGTGGTTACTGTAAGTTGTTACCACATGAAAATAGATTGCTTATTCTTTTTAGTACTGTGCATGATGATGCCAGTTGAGCACTATAGGGGAAAAAAATAGCTGAAATTATAAAGTTTTATAATAAAACCAAGCATGGTATAAAATTAAATTGAAATCTTTAATTCTCTATGATACTATTAAATGTTTTTAAGCACTTCAATACATGTTCTATGCTATCAAGTATCAAAAGTTACTAAGAAGAAATTTACGTATCTTACCACAGAGGATGGGTAGTAAGAGGAACTTCCTGGATGCTTGCAAGTGACAAGTTTAATCTTTGGCATCACTTTCAGGCAAGAACGCCGAAGATTAAATTTGTCACTCTCAAGCATCCAGGAAATTTCTCTTACTACCCATCCTCTGTGGTATGGTATGTAAATTTCTCCTTAATAACTTTTGATACTTGATAACATAGAACATGTATTGAAGTGCTTAAAAACATTCAACAGTATCATGGAGAATTCAAGATTTCAATTTAATTTTAATTACTGCACTGTGAACCTCTACTGTAATTTTTGTTGAGCATGGTATATGTGGAATAGTTCTACAAAAGTGGATCATCGACTTAAAAAACAACTATGAATACATAAGACAAACAAAATAAGTGGTAACAGTTATATCTAATAATGTTATTAATACTGCAACACTGAATCCCTTTATATCTTTCACGCAACCCAAATTATGATAATGAAAGAACAGATACATTGAGATTTTTCATAATGAATTATCTAATTATGCTATACATATATGAAAATCAAACAAATGACATTCAATTCTGAGAAATTACTGTATGGTATGGTAAATTTATAGAAGATCCACAAAATGAAATATGAAGATAGATGAATTACTTACTATAATAGCAATATTCACATAACAATCCAGTGCTGCAAATGAATATTGGCCATGCATTTCAAGCTCAATCATTCAACCTATGAATTTTTTCAACACATTACAAATTAAAACTTTAGTTGGTAATGATACCATGAAGTACAGTGGATTAATGTCATCATCTATGAATTACAGACTGAACTAGAGGTGGTACTATATAGAGTGTACAGTGGTGCAATGTAGAATGAACTATATGGTGGTACTATGATGTGCAGAATGAACTGTATGGTGATACTGTGAGGTATAGATTGAACTATGTGGTAGTGCAGCCAGTGAACTGCATCTGTTATACTATCTTAGTGGACTCAAATAACAGGCAGGGCCTGTAGAAAGAGTTTAAAGGATTAAAAGACAAACACTTAATAATCATTTTTATTGCTTAAAAGAGAAATGAAATCAAATTACTTACCTATAACCTAGATAGTTGGCTCCTTCTAAAGAGCTTTGACTCTGTGAGACAGAGCTTGAATCACTAGACCTGCCAGAATCATGTGACCTAGCTGTTTGTTGACGAGCAGAAGCAGATGTATAGTTATGTAAAGGATGAAGGCTATCTCTCATTTCTTGACTAACTGTATCAGTGCCAACATGACAATAGTCAGGTGGGTATATAGGAGATGTGGGGCTTGAGCTAGGATGTCTATGGTGATGGTGTTCTCGTTTATGATGATGATGATGCTGAAAAACAACAACAATTAGTTAAAATCATGTTCAAGTTTTTTTTTAATGAGACTCGAGTTTCTAGTTCAAATGATACAAGATCACAAATATTAAATTTTCTGCCACATTACATCTGATTTTGCCCTCAGCAAATTAATTATTTATTATATAGCAGAAACTTTTATATGATCAAACTGATGAAATTGCAGTTTGTGACTATTTGCTCAAGTTACATGATGTAATATAGTAATAGGGAGAAATGTGCCCAAACATCTCACTCAAATTCATTAATATTGTAAAGGTCTGTTTGATAAAAATATACATAGTAAGATAATAAACTATCAAAATTAATAAAAAAAACATATAGCTATTACAAAACAGCTTTACAACTTCAAACATTTATACATACTTTGTCACCCATAAGGGGGTTAAGCTCAGTCAGTAGCATGCTAGGTTCATAATCTGCAGTTCCCAGTTTCAAGTTCCAACTGTACTAGTGTTGAGAATTACCTCTGCTAACCCTCACTCTGTGATGGTACACCAATTCACTTTTACTTAACCAGTTTTACATTATTTACATTATATTTATCATTTTTGGACTTTTTAATTTTCAGTTGGCATCATCATTTCTCCCCACCCAAGTCCCCTAAAGGAGTTGTGCATGCACAACTTTTGACTGATAGCCAAAATGTACAAGGAAGGACACATCCCCTCTTGCATGATACCTAGCATGAGCATGCGATCATAAGATTATGCAAATGTTCTTTCCCAGCATAAAACACACACGTGTCAGTTGCACACTGCATGTAATGTAAGTGATGTTAGGTCATGGAGTTAGTAGGAATTTAGTTAGTAGGAGAGACAGTTTAGATGCTAGTTGTCAGAATGTGAATTTTGGAGTTGTAATTTGAGAATGAAAGTAGTTGAGAAGTTTGTCAGTTTTGGAGATGTTGTTTGGACTGAGCTTTAGTTACTCGGAATATTTTGTACAAAAGTTTATTTGGTAAGTCTTGATTTTTTGGAAACAATGTTTGTTTTATGAAATATTTTGACTTTTCTAAATTTTTCCCTTGAGCAGAGTAAATTAATTTTGATTAGATTTTAACTTTAATAATATGACAATTAACTTAAAATTCTCTCTCATTGAGCAATAATGTCTATGCTATTTTTTTAAAGTTTATCCTTCAAACTATTTGCATGTTAAAAGTTTTTAGGGGTAAACTTTTAACATGCAAATAGTTTTGAAGCTTTTCGGAGCAAGGGCAGCACTCCATCTTCAGTGAAGTTACACTATATGGTGACATTAGGGCTGTTTAGAGCTTCTTTCCACATATCGTGAAGGGTAATTCCAGTGTCTCAGTTGCAGGTAGGGTTGGGCGAGGTCATTATTTCAATAGCCTCATGGACTATGGTTGCATAGAAAGTGGATGCATGTGCAAGCAGTGTGGCATGCTCCCAGTTTGTTGTTACCGCATCTTGTACTGCTAGCTCAGCAACAGCCATGTTTTTTTTGCTCAGTGGCAGCCATGTTTTGGCTGACATCTGTTTTATGTTCTGTGAACCTCTCTTGTAAAGAAAGTATGGTTTTTCCGATGTAGAAGGCAACAGAATTATCTGGCAAATGTAGGGGAAATCGGTATAAGCCCAATTTTTGAAGTAGCAAAATTTATCTCTGTCCCTTTTAAAAATTTTCTTCAGATTTGGAGCTGGGCTGAAAACAATTTTGATATTTTGGGCTCTGAGTAATTAGCGGACTGATTCACATAGGGCAGGAATCTAAGAAATAGGTCTAGCAGAGTTTGCACATTTGGGGTTGGTGATTGGGAGGAGACCAAATCTCTTCTGCTTTCGTTTCTAAATTTATTAATTAGCTTTCCTATCATTGTAGGGTGGAAGCCATGGGTTGCAGCAATGGATGTTTTGAATTTCTTTCTCAAGCAACTGCTCATTTGAAGTTATGGTGAAGGCCCTATGAGAGAGTGAACAGAAGGCAGCAATTTTGTACACCCATGGGATACATGAGTCCACGTGTGAATGATGTAGGGGACGGAGGGGATATAGGTAGCCTTTCGGTATACTGATGTTTTCAAGGCTTCTGCGTCATCTTTTTGGATGAAAACATCTAAATATGGAATGGTACTGCTATTTTCTTCCTCTTTCATAAAACATATCGTAGGATATATATTGTTGGCAGAGTCAATGAGGCAGTTTAACTGCTCATTGCTGCCATTCTAAATTAAAAATATATTGTCGACATAGCGACACCAGAAGAAGGCTAAAATTGCTGCAGAGTTGAATAATTTTGTTTCTAGATCTTGAAGGATAATCTCAGATAGGATGCTGGAAAGGGATGATGATCCCTTTCCAGCATCCATCCGAGAGATTCCAGCATCCATTCCATGATAGATGCTGGAATGGAAAGTCCATGGGAGTCCCCGAGTCCTGCCTGTAGATTTGGTTGCCGAACTAGAAATAGTTGTTTTCGGTGATGAGTGGTGTTGGCCACATAAATGATGTTGATTTCAGGAAGGGAAAATTTTTGCGTTTCAATAATTTTTGTCTGAAATAACATGACTGCATCAAAAACTGGAGTGGATGGGAATAAAGAGACTACGTCAAGTGTGCCTAATTTTCTGTCAGGTGGAATGGACAGATCCTTGAGTCTGCTGAGAAATTCTGCGGTTCACTTTATAGAAAATGGGTGATCACAAATGAAGCTGACAAAAATTTTGATAAATTCTTTTTAAGAAAGAAAGTTGGGGATGATCTTTTGCACAGTAGTGGCCAGATGGGGTAATTATATTTGTGCACTTTGCAGTGGGTGAACATTCGTGGTGCGTGGCAATTGGATGGCACTGTGCTCTTCTTAAGGTCCTTGGGGAGCCACCTGTAGTTTTTTAGCCTGCAAACCTTGTTTTTCATGCTACTGATGGGGTCAGCATTTAGACTGGTACAGTGGGAGCTATTTAAGAAGTCCAAAACTTTGGCATCGTAGTCATATTTGTCCATTATGACAAACTGGCATGTTTTATTGGCTAAAGCAATAACAATGTCAGGGGTGTTTCGAACATTTTTAAGGCCTGAAAATATTTGCATGAAAAATTTCTTTCCGAGTAGGGTAGAGACTTTTGTTGGGAGTTCATGAATTTAAAACTTTATGTCCTATAGCATTATTTTTATGCTCTTTCAGATGTCCATGCGCATTGTTAATAATATTTTTGATTTCGATGATGATTTCTTTTTTGTCTAATTTTCTAAGGGCTGAATTTAGGGCCATGTTCCAGAGCAGCCAGCTCATTAAGGGGAAAATTTTTGTTGGACAGATTAATGACAGGAAGGGGTTTAAAAAAATAGGGTAAAAAAGGCTTATCTGAGGTTTGAGTGAGCCACTGGTTTTTTTAAGATGTTTCTGTCTGGTATTGTTTTTGCATTTTTCTTCTGTGTAGTGGATCCTTTCCAGTAGATCAGTAAGTATGATGGAAGGCAGCTGTAGCAGAAGTCCTGGTCTGCCTGGTAAGCCTCGGCTTCAATTCTTGAAATGTGCTGCCTTTTCTCTTGAATTAAAGCATGGAGAAGCTTGCCTTCTGCTATGCACAGCACATGTTGACACAAGCCGGGGAGGTTGCCACGTGTCAGGCAGATTGACTATGGGAAACATTGTTGCATCAACAGCTCAGAAGAAACCACAATTGTTCCAGATTCATGACAAGTTTTAAAAGTAAAGTCTGTAACATTTTCCAGTGTGGTAGTAGGTCATTTTGCAGAGATGGACTTTAAGTACAATCTTCTGAATTCTTTTCATATTAACTAAGTAATGCATAATATACTTAGCAAACCCTTATTTTAACTTTACTTGGCAAGATTAATTGTCTGGTGCCCGAGGCTATCCAGAAAATTAGTTTAATTTGGATCAGTTACAAGGTCCAAAGTGAAGAAATTTAACATCATTTGGAGCATTATAACCCTGCTCTTGGTGAGAAAGGGGGACACCAATGGGGTTGCAAGGCTGCTGCCTCATCAGATTGAGATATTAGGCCATGGCCCCATGTACAGGAGAGCCATACCATGCACGTTAAAGAACTTGATGGATAGCCTTGATGGGAGGCTTCCATCTGTGTCCTAGCAACTATCCATTGGATCCCCTTCCCTACCTTCTCTGAGCCCTTGGGGTCCTTGTGACCTGGTCATTTAGCCCATTGTGTGCAAAAAAGTTCAGCTCAGAGGTAAAACAACTTAGCCCAGCTCAAAAATGAAAGAAAAATGGATGGCATGACAATGAAGAAAAATACATTAAGTTTACAGCTGTTCAGTCTAAGTGCTAAAAGTGGTGCAACAGACATACCAGCGAAGCTCAATTTCCTTCCACTCTCTAGGGAACATATCACAAATTACTTAGGTGATAATGAGAGGAATCCTGCTTTTCCGTTCTGTGATGGATTTTGGTAATGGTGGGTAATAAACTGATCTTCGCTAAAACTTCATGCTCTGGTGAATAAAGAGACAAAAAGCCACTGGATCACCATGACTGATACAGCAAAATTGGGAATTACTGATTTAGACAATTTTTTACTTGGCACAGGTAATGGAGAGGCATTGTATCTTGTAAAAAAATTATATTTTTCTTTTGGGTCTATCACTGATTTGTGATATGCTATATATAAGCAGTATGTGGGTGGGCACTGTCATTCAGCAAAACATCTTTTGTGCTCAAATGTCCATCTTTATTGCCTGCCTAAAACAGCCAAAGTTTCACACTGCTGTTGAACTGTTGAGGGCTAATGGTGTCACCACGTGGTCCAGACCACAGGCAGGGCATAGCGAAGGACTATGGTTGGGGGTGTAGGGAGAAATTAAAAATTTTCCAACTTGAAATTCAAATTTTGCCAATTGAGCAAACTTACTTAGAGTTTTCCCTCCCGTGGGTGGGTGGGGGTGGGGGGTGTTAAGCAATTTTCACAACTCTCCTGCATTTTCCATTTGACTTCCAATTTTGCAAACTAATCGTAATTTGCCATTTAACTTCCCATTTTGCAACCTATCCATAATTTCACAGAATTAATTCCAATAATTACATCTCATCTGAATTGTAGAAAGTCAGTGTGAATTTTTCCTTTGATTTGGCCAACTCTCCTTAATTATACGAAACTAATCCCAATCTTTACATCTCTCCTAAATTTGCCAAATCACTTCAAACTTTTGAAACTCCCCAAGATTTTGCCAACTTTTCAAGATTTTAGTCAATTATCCTAAATTTCACAAACCAAATCCCAATTATCACAACTCACCCATATTTTCCAAGTGGATTCGAATTTTGCCAACTGCCCTACATTTTGTTAAGTTTCCTCAATTTGTCCAACACTCCTTAATTTCACAAAACAAATCTCAATTTTCACAACTCACCTATATTTTACCAAGTGGATTTGAATTTTGCCAATTACTCCAGATTTTGCCAATTCACCGTAATTTTACAGAAAAAAAATCGCAATTTTTACATCTTTCCTGAATTTGCCAAGTCATTTCGAATTTTATCAACTCTCCTTAATTGCACAAGAAAGGTACAATTTTCACAACTCCCTGTATTTTACCAAGTGGCTTCGAATTTTGCCAACTCCCTAGATTTTGCCAAGAGTTCTTGGTTTTTCCAACTCTCCTTAATTTCACAAAACCAATCCCAATTTTTACAACTCATCTGTATTTTACCAAGTGGGTTCCAGTTTTGACAACTTCCCTAGATTTTGCCAAGTTGTCTCGATTTTATCAACTCTCCTTAATTTCACAAAAACAATCCCAATTTTCACAAATCGCCTGTATTTTACCAAGTGGATTCGAATTTTGCCAACTGCCCTAGATTTGCCAAGTTTCCTCAATTTTGCCACCTCGCCACAATTTTACAGAAAAAAAATCCCATTTTTACATCAAACCTGATTTTTGCAAAGCCACTCTAAATTTTGCCAACTCCCCCAAGATTTGCCAACTCCTAGATATTGCGAAGTTGTCTCGATTTTGCCAACACACCATAATTTTACAGAAAAAAATCCAAATATTCACATCTCACCTGAATTTTGTCAACTCCCTACGATTTTGCCAAGTCACTCCGAATTTTGCCAACTGTCCCTAGATTTTGCCAACTCGCCATAATTTTACAGAAAAAAATCCTAATTTTTACATCTCATCTGAATTTTGCCAACTCCCCAGGATTTTGTAAAGTCACTCTGAATTTTGCCAACTCCACAAGATTTTACCAAGTCACTCCGAATTTTGCCAACTCCCCAAGATTTTGCCAAGTTGTCCCGATTTTGCAAACTCCCCCAAGATTTTACCGTTACTCTGAATTTTGCCAACTCCCCAAGATTTTACCAAGTCACTCCGAATTTTGCCAACTCCCTAAGATTTTGCCAAGTTGTCCCCGATTTTTCCAACTCACCTGTATTTTACTGTGGCTTTGAATTTTGCCAACTGCTCTAAATTTTGCCGTCTCTCCATTTTCCAAACTGCCTTAGATTTGCCAAGTTGCTTCGATTTTGACAACTCCCCTTAATTTTCCCCCCAAAAAATTAATTTTCACAACTCACCTAGATTTTACAAAGTTGCTTCGAATTTTGCCAACTCCGAGTTACTTTTTTGGGGGGGACCTCCCCCCATCCCCTCATGGCTACGCCCCTTACCCCAGGTTTAACTAGAATCCACACAATATAACCCATCGAAGCTGAAACTTGTGATCAGTGGCATATTTTGAAAATATGTTGGGAGGGGGGGGCATTCAAAAGGTTAAAAAAAATGGTAATCAATAAGTAAATATTGAAAAAAGCAACCAATAGATAAAAAAAAACCAATGGTATTTTTGCATCAATGCTTAGGATTAATAAATATTTCAAAAGCATAAAAATATCAAAAATAAATAAATAAAAATTGAAATGTATACATTTTGGGGATCCCCCAAAGCTCACTCTTATGATGCCACTGCTTGTGACTGATTCTATTGTTGATGAGTTCCTTCTATGCAAACCTGTTTTTCTATGTGAGAGTACAATGATCACTCAGTGTATTACCCAGATTTTAAGGTTGTCTACTTTTCATCTGAACACCCCTTAAACCAGTGAGGCACAACCCACAGCCTGACCTCATTAAATGCAGTCTGTGTGAATGAGATCGTTTATTTAATTTTTCTTTTTTTAAATTTGTTAAGAAATAATATACATGATAAAATAATAAGAAAAGAAGCAGTGCACTACATCGCCAATAGCTGGGACAGGTATTGGCCCATGATATCCTGTGCAAAGCAGGATACATTTTCTAGTTATGTAATAAAAATTGGTGAATGGTTGCCTCGCAGCCCACGTCAACCCAATCATTTTTGGATAGCTGATGTAATTGGTCCTTGGCTATCCAAAGGTTGTGCACCCCTGCCATAAACAATGATATAGCAAAAAGTTTTAGAAAAAAAAAAAAAATTTAAAATAAGTTTTAATGAAATTAAAATAGAAAAAAAAACAGCAAAACTTTCCATTAAAAAAATACTTATAAAATTCTACTTACCTTTCTTTTTTTTTCTTTGAATTTTCCCCATTTTATTAAACACAATTAAATGCTCTTTCTTTTGGTACATAAATTGACTTATTTCTGTAGATTTATCATTTGGTAACAATTATTCAAAAATTATTTTTTTTATTTGACTAAGCACAATTGACAAAAGCCTGGATCATTCTCAAAGTATATGAGAAAAAAAAATGCTGAAAAGAGCAATTTTCCAGCTCCAAGTAAAAACATTTATTTTCCTATTTTTCAAAAAGAAATTTCCTTTCTATTCATACCTATTATAAATATTTTGGTCCATTTTTCTTAAATAAAGTTTCATTGTGTAGACAAATCCTTATTTTTACTATATCATTCTGAAAAAGTCTTATTACAATTAAATGCTGTTTAATTTGGTGCATAACATGCCCTATTTCCATTCATTAGTTATTTGACAAAAAAGTTCTAAAACTCACATTTTATACGTTCTTTTTTGACTAAGTACAGTTGAAAAATGGTTTGGCCACCTGGTAAGACTTTGAAAAATGAAGGTAACACTGGATAAAGAAAGTAGTAAACATATTGCTATGCTTGAGAGTAACATATATCCATACTAGAGATTATCTATTGCAAATTATAGCATTGTGAACCTGTTGATTGAGCTTGTAAGGTCTATGATATTAAATGGAATAGTTCCTTTCTTGATGCACTGTCATTCACCATAAGCTTCCTAAACTAGAGGGAATTTATTACTTAATATTACAGAAAACTATTTCATCTCCAATTTTGCTTATACTGATACAGCCTTGCTACTCTATGACCAGAGCATACTGGTAATGTCAACAGTGGCCACTGCACAGTCCAGCTACCACCATTCTTATTAATGATGTTCACTGATACCAATGCTTAATCTATATGAAGTCCCATAGCACTTCTGGTTGCTTATAAACTAAGCTTCCTAACAGCTATTTGGCAATATTCAATGTCATTTAATTCTGCTTGTTGTATGGTGAAGAGCCCCTGACCCGCCATAGCGTGCATAGAAAACATGATTTATTCATTTACAAATCACCCTATCACAATTATAACTAGAATGTCAAATGAAAATAATTGGCCTCTCTCAAAATCAGAACCTATCTGTATTGAGTTCTTTCTTTAAATCTTGGTATTAGTGAGTTATTTGATTATTGATTGAAATTCATTTCAGTGTATATAGTATTGCAGGCATATCAAAATCTGCATATGTTTGCCATGCAGACTCTTTGGTGTTTGCTAATTGTGCTCTGTGCACATAAAAATATAGAAGAAAAAATATTACATTTTATAAACACTTTTTTCATCCATTATAGTTATGTTTCTGTTTGACCCTATGCCTCTTACCTCTTAAGTGCTAAGAAACAGAAATAGATTAAAATTTAATGAGTTCTATCACAGATTTCTTAACAATATAATTAACCGTTGAAGTGCCAGAAGACACTTATAGTTCCCAGAGCCAAATGTAGTCACATGTTTGTTGGGAACTATAGTTCCCAGGATAATATGCTCTAAGAGTTTATTTCTTTCCCACAGAAATTGGTCATTTTAAACATTTTTTTCAATCAATCCTGAAAGTTTATGAACTAAATTTGATAATTAATATAAACCTGATAATTATTCAATAATATATATCCAATAAAGTCACAAAAAATTACAAAAGAAAGCATTACACCACTGTAGTAGCCATTATTGTAACTTTTTTTTTGCACCCGAGCATTTTGGCTATTTCCTTCATTGGTTTAATGTTCACACGTTAACATTTCACATAGAATGTTCTTTGAAGCCTTGCCATTAAATTTTTTTTGATCCTTTGAAATTCCTCTAAACATAACCTGTATATAGGTGTAGTAGTAAATGTCACTACTGAGAGTGAGAGTACACAATATAGTGAGTGAATCTAATGAAATCTCAGCAGTACTGTACAAGAAAAAAATATGGAACTATATAATTACTTTTCTAGTAAATCTGTTTATATATTATTATGTAAAATTAAATGCTCTTTCTTTTAAGATACAGCATGTCATATTCTGTTCATTAATTATTTTAGAATAAGGTTCAAATCCTACACAATTACTGTTTTTTACTATATTGTGTTAAATAAATACTATTAATATTAATATGCTTGCTGTTTTTATCAAATATTTTATTTTCTAAAAAATTACAATTAAATGCTCTTTATTTTGGTATATAACATGACCTATTTCTGTCTATATATGTCAGTATAGCATTTCAAAGTTGTTCTTTTTTTCTGTTGGAAGCACCTTAAAATTAACCAGGCCACCAGAGTGAATTCTGCTATATAAACCTGGTATGTTATGAGTTAATCAGCAGCCTACTAAGAATCTGCAAGCACACAGTTGAATTACTATTATAATCTTTTGAAAGGTGGGTGTGCAAGAGAGCTTGGTATTTTTTTCACAATTCAAGTACTTCAACATTTTCCCTTCTAAGTTACTAGAAAATGAAACTGCACATTAACATTACTGTTAAATGTTAATGTCAATCTCTTTTCTGATTCACTATTATTTACACTCGCCATTTGTCAGAACAAACTTTTTATAAGTAAGCTTGGTAAAGCAATATTTTTGTCTGTCACACTTATCTTGCTTTAAATATCTTTTTAATATGTTTGAATCACTTTGAACATCTTTAATTCATCTAAATTGATCCTCATGTTTTCAAATACTTAATGCAATGGTATCATTTAAGTTTTTATAATGCTACATTTAAAATTTATAAGATTAAAATATCTGTCAAAATTGTATGTGTTATTTTAGCATTAATTTCATTAGTAATCTTTTGCATCTTACTTTTTATAATGAAAGAAAACCATCTCATCTTGTTTTAACCTTTCATAGTTATTATGTTTGCACACATTTAAAATTCTTTCCCACTTTTGCTTTTTATACTATATTTAGAAATTCATAATTTACTTTTAGACTTAGCCTATTAACATTATGATATTCTTTCACTGTAATTGTTTAAAAACTGGAACAATATTAGAAAATATTATGAATGTGACTTGTACGCATAGTCTATAGGAATTATTACTGCAATTGTCCATCCACCACTTTGACACTCCTGTAGTAGGGCCACAGTATTTTGCTTCCTAAAGGCTCCCCACTGCATCTGGTTGGTATGCACATGCCAGATCATTTGTATCTTACACCTAAATATATACTTGCTTGCCAATATTTCAACTAAATTCCAGTATTTTTTCGATTATGCAAGTTTTTTGACAGACCATGTAATTCTATAGTTAGGATTGCAGTTTATATAGTTAGTAGAACAATGCAAAATAAAAAAAAGATACCTGGGAACAATAGGTTAACTTATCAAACACACTATGATGTCTTCTCAACATGGGAAAATGTATTGGTCAGATATCAGTGTATAACAATATTGTTGTTTGTATCTTACTATGAAATTTAATCGTAAATTTTACCCAAGATAAATTCAGACAATCTTGCCTTAAAGGAAAAATAACATTAAAAGAATTTGATGCCAATTGTTATATTTTAATATTGACCAATGTGATATGGTGATGCTTCTGTATGCAGGCAATATTTTATAGGGTATATTTTTCTTCTTACACAATCCATGATTAGAAAGACAATGTTTAATGCCTTAAATTCATCATCAAAAGATGATTTAAGTTACTAGTAAATATCTTTAAAAAAGAATAAAGTTGCTTGTTGCCAAGGACTGCAATTTGTATTAAACTATATTTAATTATTTTTTGCAGTTTTTTTTTGCTCAAAAAGTGTTTTTCTCTGTCCACAAAATTGCCTACATAATTTTACTAAAATTATAATTACATCCATTTTCAATGGAAGCCTTGAATTATGTTGAACTCAATCAGTATTTGTCTGCAATCTGTTCTGATACTATACTTTACAATAAAATTTATATAAGAATTATCTTAAAGCATTATTTAATAGTCTTGTATGTAGAAATACCAATTTAATAATTTTCATCAAATGCTAAAAGGTGAGCTTAAAAAAAGTTGAGTTGAACAAAATATGGAATGTTACTATAATTAATTTTGCCCTGCTTAGAAATGTATTTGTAACAATGACATCAACTAACTTTCATCCACATAGGGACAGACAGCAAAAATTTAATGGAGAATATTGAAGAGGAATTGAAAAAAAAAAACTACATTTAATTTTTTTCCAGGAAAGGGGTCCTATATCCCACCACAATACAGCCACTAATTTTTTTACTTTGGCAAAATCATTGTAAATTTTACCAGGATATACTTATAACATCATGCTCCCAAAAATGTCTTTGCATACTTTTAGTTTTGAAAATTTTTTAATTAAACTGCAAAAAAATTTTAATAATGAAAATTCCTAATTGAAAAAATTGAGCACCATAAATATTATGAAGTTTGATGATTTCTTTTGCAAGTGAACATAAAATCAAAAGCAACTAAAAGTTTTATGGGGTTAAAATATTTAAAATAATTTTTGGTATCACAAATGAGAAAATACAATAAGAAAGAAATGTTAGAGGGCACAGCTATTTCCTAAGCTTATCATAAGAATTGTAAAAATTATTCCATTTACAACTTCTATTATAGAATTTTGATAAAAGATCTATAATAGAAAAAGCTGTGCTATCAAGAAAATGAGAGTGCAACAAGATAAGAAGCATTGAATTAAACAAAATTTCTTAACTCTTACTTTACGATGCTCAGGGGGTGAGGAAACAGGACTGGTCTGAGTGGACACACATACTTGAGACTTGGTATTATTTGATGATCCCTTATTCTATAATCAGATATGCATTAACAGTTATTGAAAATAGGCAAGAATTACAAAACTCAAAGTTTTGTGCGAAAAGCTATTTATAAATTTAGAGTTAAATTAAAAATAACTCTAACAAATATACATATATAATAGCTGATTGTTGTTAGTTTTGCATTAATTGAACATCTAGGTTATGTATGGATTTTATAACATATTTAAGGTATTTCTTTAAGATTAAAGCCAGCTTTACACATACACTATATTATCAAAAGTGTTCAGACACTTCCATGTTATGACAAAGGAAAGCCACATTCAGAACTCTAACTTTTAAAATAAGCTTTCTATGGGAAAACGTCATCAGAAATAAATTGAAGATTGCATTCAAATCTTGATTTTTCAACAATATTGGTTGAAGTAATTGAAGTAATTTCTTATGACTAGCAACCTGGTATTAAAACTTTCAGTTTTGCAGCTCTTAAATCTCCCATTAATTTAAATGTTTAACCAACAATATTGGTTAAACATTTAAATTAATGGGAGATTTAAGAGCTGCAAAACTGAAAGTTTTAATACCAGGTTGCTAGTCATAAGAAATTACTTCAATAGTTAATTAAAACACAAATTATAATTGTTAAAACGAATTATTCCACTAAAATATAATTTTAGAGGTCTATGTAATGATTCATTTAGTTCTCCTTAATTTAAAATGAAAATATATATATATTTAGGATAAACATTAAACAGCAGCATCTGGTGTTAAATGTTCCAGCTTCAATAATTATTTAAATAAAAGAATATTGTTTAAAAACAATTTGGAGGGAAATGAGCAAGATCTTAGATTTATCTCCAGTAACAAATATCCCTATTTGCACAGTTCTCATATAGTTATAATCACAAACTTTATCAAACAGTTTAATAGTGATTATAGTTATCTCCAGTAATATTTTCCTACAGGAAGCTTATTTTTAAAGTTACGGAACATTTTTTGATTGTGACTTTACATTTAAATAACATGGAAGTGTTAGAACACTTTTGGTAATATAGTATAAAATAAAAGCAACCGTATTTTAAATAACACTTTCCAGATGACATAAATACATATTTTTTTTAAATCTGATTTTCATACAAAAATTACAGTTTTCTTTTGGCACTAAGCAATTAAAGTGATATTTCTGCTTGATACTTTTTAAAAAATATTCGCTAGATATCTTAACGATAATAAAACTTAGAATAGCTCAAAAATTTATACAATTCTATTTGATAAATTATAATAAAGAAATGAAACAGAAGACCAAAGAAAAAAATTCCCTATATTCAATAAGAACTTAGCACTGAATCCTTTCCAACATTAAAATTATATATGCAACTTTATATCTTTAGCCACAGTTTTTTTTAATAAACAGCAATTAATAATTAGTTATGTGTACAAGAGTTTCAAAGAAATCAAATTATTGAAATGTCTCGAGCACATTTTTTACCTTTAGTGTAAAGGAAAAATTATCTAATGTTTTAAAGAATGGTTCATCATCATGGATGAATCTGGAAATCCTCTAACATTAACTGTTCACATTTTAGTTGGAAATGCTAAACACACTGTCTGCATTTTCATTCCTATTTTCATTTGAAGTTATTTTTTATCTTTGTGAATAAATGAAATTTTTTCATCTCAGTAATAAATTATTAAAAACATTATATTGTAGCTCATAATCCTGCAGTTTTTTAATTATTTGGAAATATATATATAAATAAAATTACTTAGATTTTACTGAATACTGCTGATAAAATAAAAATTTTCATATATTAAAATCGTAGCTTTAGAGGCAGTAGTGATCTTGTTCTGGATAAGAATCCACAGCCATTTATGATCCTTACAGCAGTCGGCTGCAACTTTGTCTGAAACTTTTTGTTGATCTTTACTCTCACTTTTGTTGAAAGCATTCACCTATTACCTAAACCTCACTTCCCTTCCTGATCTTCAGCTTTCCATGATTTTGTCCTCCCTTAGTCACAGTTCTTACTTTGTGCTCACCCTTCCCATATAAGTTTTAATGGCCAACTGACCTTCTCTGTTTTGAAATTGTGTCCTCATCAGTGTTATTAATACCATGTTATATTTGTCTCATTTTTGCCTTCAAAGATTTTGGAGCATAATTCTTACAATGCTAACTTTATGACTTTTGCATGCCTGTGTGTATGACTTTTACAAAAACTAAAAATGACTGTAAACTCTTCTCAATAATTTTGTTTATTATTATTACACATAGATTCCAATGAAGTTAAAAGGCTTCTAGGGTACCATTTAAGGTATGATTATTATTTAATTGGCTATCAAGATTTAGTAAATTTTGAACATTTTGTAACTCTTTTGAATATTGTTATTATTTAGCATCATATGGGCTATGAGAATGGAAGCAACAATAAATTTATCTCATTTCTGGGTTGATTAATAAATTAACAAATTTATTTTTTTTTTACATAAATCACACTTTTAACTTCAAGTATTCTAGTGCTAAGAGCAAACACTGTAATGGGTCAGTAATGCTGTATTAAAAATATTAATATTTTTTAATTAGCACTCTTTCAGAATATTCTTGTCACAAATCTAAGACTTTCTTATAGAACCTGGAGAGACAAGAATGAGGTTGACAAAGGAGATAAAGAGTAAAAAAATTACTGAAGAGCAAAAAAATTTAATATCTGTCATTTCTATTTCAACATTTTTTTATTTTATTTTCTATGTACATTCAATCTAATTTTAAAAGTTTATTAAATTTACTATCTTGTTTAAATACTCTTAACAGAGTTGGCTGCATTGCAGAACAATTTTTATTTGTGAACAAGATTTTATTAAACAATGCTATGTACGCAAAGTTTTTAAGTTGTCAGATTTATAGAACAAAAAGCATGTGATTTACCACAGAAGTCTGAAACATATTTTAAGAAATTAATTTACTTTAGGCAATAATGCATATATTTAACAATGAATTTTATACTTACATATACCTTAGTAGATGTCTGAGTTCCAATAGATTCTTTTCTAATTTGCTTCTCTCCATCATCTTGAACTTCAGTATTTTGTTTGAGGGTCTGAAAGAGAAAAAAACATGAAACTTAAAATAATACATATATAAATTACCCTTCACACAGTTGCTTGCCACAGAGGACTCTCAGTATAATATACCACAGAAAAGGGCTATGAGGAAGCTGAGACTTAAGCAGAAAAAGAGCACAAGAAAACACTTATCCTGAGCTTTGGGTTGGGTTGTTTTACCTCTGAAAGGCACTTTTTTGTACACCATGGGCTAAATGGCCAGGTTACATGGATCCCGAAGGCTCAGAGAAGGTTAGTGGAGGGGACCCACTGGAACAGCTGTTGGAAGACAGATGGTGGCGTCCCATCAAGGCCATCCAGCGTGTTCTTTAACGTGCACAGGGTATGGTTCTCCCACATACGTCCCGTATGTGGGACCCCATCTTACAAATGATGGTCCCATCTTACAAATGATCCCATCTTACCCATCCCATCTTACAAATGATGGCCTTTCCAAGCCCATCGGTGTCCCCTACTGACCGTGGGCAGGATGGGGAATTTTTGCGGAGATAAATCTCAACACTGACCCAGATGGGACACAAACCTGGTAACTACAGATTACGAGCCTGGCGCGCTACCGACTGAGCCACCCTCGCTCCTATCCTGAGCTCAAACCCAATCAAGGTGATTTTTGATCAGTAGCCAAGAATGCTAACAACTTGTCACCTGACAACAAAATCTGCTAATAAAAATCTTCCTTTTATAAATGCTTAAATGTGACTGATAAATAAAAACTCTGATATGAACACAACAGAATTATGAGAATTTGCATTTGGGGTAATTGGTGATTGACTGCTTTCATTAACATTCAAATATTTGATACTTCAAATTCATTTCAAATATTTGATACTTCAAATTCTGTGAACATTGAGAAACAACATTTAGTACTGAAACATTAAGGATGCTCTGTCTCAAAAGTTTTAGTGATTGAATTAGTGTGCTGAGGATAGGTGAAGCAATGTTGGGGATAAGTCATGATGAGATGGCTGGAGATAATAGTAATGGAGAACAGAAATATACTTTAAATTCAAACTAGAGTAAACAATAAATTAAAAGTTTTAAAAATACCTATCTTCCTATATACACTCTAAAATGTTGAAAATAAAACTAAAGCATACTGTTGGTGCAATCAGTCACTGAATTTGTATTCACTTCACAGGAAGAGTGCTGATTTACCTGCTTGACAAGACTGGCAGTGCCTTATCTTCCATTGAAGTGAATATGAATTCAGTGACTGATTGTCTCACCAATACACATTAGTTTTATCTTCTGCATTTTAGGGTGCATATAGGAAGATAGGTGTATTTAGTGACAAAAAAATTTAAAATCAAAATAATACCTATCTTCAGAAACTTTGATATATGACTCACAAACATCAACTATATTTCTCTTCCCCCTTTTTTGCATGGAGGAGAGGAATTGTTTGAGGTAGTCCATGACTTTCGAGACGTCACAAGCTTTGATATATAACACTAAGAAATTTCAGCCCCTTTTGGGGGGAGTGGAAGAATGCTGGGGGCATAATTCAAAGTAGTCTTGATAATCCTTATGTGAGCCTTCATTTGACACCTAACTTAACTATAGTAGAATCACTTTCACATTGCCCCATTTTTTAGGGGGAAAGAAAGCAAAGGCTATATTTTTATTGCCCCCAAAACTCCCCATATCAAAAGCTTCATTTGACATACAACTTATGTTTGGCACGTGTTCGAAAGATAAAGTAAAAAATCCTTTATATATTTCCCACTTTTGGGGAGGAGGGGGAAAACATGGGGAGGAATTTTTATAACCTGTAACACTACCCATGCCATAAGTTTCATTTGATGCACAGCCTATTACTTTCAGCCCCTGTGTTCCAAAGATACAACAGAAAAATTATTATATTTTTAGGGGGGAAAGTATTAGAGGTAAGCATTTATAGCCTATGACAGCTTTCATTTGACACATAAAACATTAATCTTATCTGTCACTTTTGAAATATATGGTAGAACAACTGTTTTGATAAATACAAACTAAGAAATCAACAAGCCAACAACAAACAAACTGACAAACCAACAAATGATGAGTGAAAAGCAATGGAAAGATAGGTAAAAATGAACTTAGAGCTAATACAGAATTGAGGCCATACCCTGAATCAATGGCATCTGAAATTTCTTTAGTTCTTTAATTAAATTATAAGTAACTCAAAGGAACATAAATATTTTGTAAAACTTAGAATAAATGATTTAGTTCAAAAATTTAATTTGACGACAGTGGGCAGAACTTAAATCTGCAATCTTCTCTTCCTCATTATTAGCTGATGTCAGGACTAGAGATGAGTTCATGCATCTTTTGCATTTTATGCATTTTCTATCTTTAATGATGAATGGCTCTTTGCATTTATAATGATGTTACCACAAACTTCCAGTTTCTACTAGTATATCTATATTTTTTGTTCCAAATAGCATTACCATTTTAATTTTTGTCATAAAATAATTGTAATTAATAATATAAAAATTAAATAATTAATAATGACATGCATTTCTGCATATATGGTATTATGTTCCATCAGAAAAATTTTCCCCCAAAATTGGGTTTGGACTCAATAACTTTGGATTCAGGTATGGCAGGCTTGAAAAATTGAGCCCAAACTCATCTCTAGTTAGGATTATGATAGTGAAACTGTTCAAGGTATAACTTGAGTCTTTTGCAAGAAGAAGGGCTATCTTTGTATTGAGTCACATGGTTTGATTATATTACCTTGTACCAATACCCTGTACCTTTATTACCAAAAGATGTTTATATTGTAACATTTATCTCAAAGTGTGGTGAGCACATGTTAAACAGCTGGTTGCCTTTTTGAGTGGTCAGAACCACTCAAAAAGAGAGTTTTGAGTGGCACTCTCACTTGCCTTAACAGCCTGAAAAAGTATTAGCTGCAGGACTACAGGAGAAAACGAAATATTGGCAATATCAGTGAGATGATACGGAAGGACAAAATACCATGTTTGATTTTAAATCCATGTTAGGTTTGACACTTTGATTTTGTTAGTGATGCTAAAATAGCAGTGTTGAAATTCTGGTTATGTTCTAGCTACTCAGTTGCCTTAAGGAGAATCACATTTTACCATCAGTTAAGTTGCTTAACAGTGGCATACCCAGAAATAGCAGTCCTCTAAAAATAGAGACTCAACCACATTGAACTCCCTCTCCCACAGAAATTTCTGGATAAGGTCACTGTTGCCTACTTTAGTATAATTTGTTAATTGAATGTATTCTATTGATGATGATGATTTTTTCTTGCTTGGAAACAAACCAGCGTTATCTGTTGCTGTAAGTATTAACATTTTTGCTAATTAAGACAATACCCAGTAATCTCTTGAAACAAGGTTTGAAGACTAAGCATGCAGTATTTGCTTGATTACTTTAAAATGCCTTATGTGTCTATCAAACTGTGCTTCATATTCTGAGTCTGCCTTATTTTATTCTCCAGAGGAACTCTTGATGAACACTAATGCCACAGAGCATACTGCACATTGGCGGCACTTGCATTTATTGATATTCCATATATGTCTGGTAGATAAAGTGCATGATAAGAACTGAAGTCAAAAGCTATTAAGTTTCAGTTGTATGGAAAAAATATGCAATCTGGCCTTATAGCCGAAGAGCTCAGTATTTGTGTATACATGAAAGATTTATCTCAGAAGGAAAAGAGCCTAGCATATATTACCAGGTCATATATTCAGTTACAGACAAAACCCAATTTTTCAATATTTTTTAAATTTGCTATTGCTCTTGGATCATTTGTTTTTGCACACAATAATGTGAGTTAACATTTCATCCAACTGGCTGCAACTACTACCACTCCACTGTCTTCTTTTTCCCCCTTCCACTGAAAGCAGTATATACACAAATGGTAAAATAGGGAAAAGTCAGTTTAATGGTAAAAGCTGCGAGTTAAACCTGTGAACATCATTAGTAAAGCAAATTCTTTTTCACTATTTACAATATATTATTAAAACACATTTCATTTATTTACTAAAATAGTTTTATGTGTTTAAATGTAAAATTATTCACTAATATATTTACCTGTAGCTTAGCAAGTGGAATTATGTCACAGTTTTGTGGTTTATGCCACACTGTCTTCTGATTTGTAGCATTGTAATAATAAAACCTTGATGTATTATGATCAAATAGTTCCCACCATTGATTGTCATCTGTCTTCTTCCTATAAATGAATATTACACTTAAACAGAGACATTGGATGGATGATAGGAAGCAAACTATTCTAAATATCATTCAATTTCTCAAAATAATTTCAAACTAAGCTTACTTCATACATAAAAAAACAAGTATATATTACTCATCTTCTTTCATTAGTATGGTGCTCAATCATTTTGATAGCTTCTACTATTATATTCTTGTTAAATTCAATAATAGTAATTCACAGTGAATACCCTCTTAATTTAGAATAACAATTAATTGAAACATTGAATTTTGGAGTGGGGACAACTCAAGACCTACTAATAGAATGTCATGAGCCCCACTGAATAATCGATCTTTAAATCTACCACTACTTAAGTATTAACTGGCTGTGATAGCTCAGTTGGGTTGTTGTTGTTGTTTTACCTCTGAGCGGCACTTTTTTGCACACCATGGGCTAAATGGCCAGGTCACATGGACCCCGAAGTCTCAGAGAAGGTTGGGGGAGGGGATCCACTGGAACAGCTGTTGGGAGACAGATGGTAGCCTCCCGTCAAGGCCATCCAGCGTGTTCTTTAACGTGCACAGGGTATGGCTCTCCCACACACGGGGCCACGGCTTAACGTCCCATCCGACGGACGGCGGCCTTACCAAGCCCATCGGTGTCCCCTACTGACCGTGGGCAGGGCGGGGAATTTTGCGGAGATAAATCTCAATGCTGACCCAGCTGGGACTCGAACCTGGGAACTACAGATTACGAGCCTGGCGCGCTACCGACTGAGCCATCCCTGCCCCTAGCTCAGTTGGAAAACACCTGACACATTAGCAGCAGGTTATGCGTTTAGGTCTCACTCCCTAACAAAATTCCATTTCTTCAGCCAAATCTTCAAAGTGTTCTTATTATTGAAAAAGTTCTTATTATTAAAAACTTATATTAAAACTGCAACAGAAATTAAAATCCAAAATATTCCACATTTGCATAGATCCATAAATTTGAGAAATTAAACTGAATGAAAATTAATTTTCATCAATTTTTTTCATTCATTAATTTTCATTAGAGGATGTAAAGTCACATGACAAACTAATAGCAGGAAAACACTGCAATGTATGAAGTGTGGATGAAAGGATAATGTACCCAAAATGCCCTAAAGTATGGGAGGAGAGTTGGCTTAGTCAGTTGGTGCCAGACCCATAGTCTGTAATTCCCAGGTTTGAATTCCACCTGGACAGCGTTGATAACCACTAAACCCCTATGCTATTCTCAGTCAAAAAATTTAAGAAATACCTATCCATCTATATGTGCCCTAAAAATTGGAAATAAACCTAAAACATATCAATTGTGCAGTCACTGAATTTCTATTCACTTTTAAGGGTGATAGGATGCCAGCAATCTTGTTGAGTAGGTCAATTAGTGCCCTATCTTCCTTTGAAGTGAATACAAATTCATTGACTGATTGCACCATCAATATTCTATAGTTTCATTTCCTACTTTTCAAGATGCATGTAGGAAGAGAGGTATTTTTAACTATTTTTTCTTTGTTACTAAAACTATCTATCTTCAGAAACTTTCATTTGATATATGGCTCATAAACATCGACCACATTTCTAATTCCCCTTTTTTGGAGGAAGGAGGGGTAGCATTTGAGATAACCCATGACATTGGAGATGTCACAAGTTTTAATTTGAAATATGACTCATTAAAGGCAATTCCCACAAAATTACTGTCCTCTTTTTGGGAGAGGAGATCGGTGGGGGGTATAATTCTAAATAGTCCATGACAGTCCTCTTATGAGCTTTCATTTGACACCTAACTCGTAACTGTAGACCCCTCACATTTGGAAGATATAATAGAAGAACGACTTTCCCATTTCCCATTTTTTTAGGGAAAAGAAAGGAAGGGGATATATTTTTATTGCTCACAACACTCCCCTATATTAAGGTTTCATTTTACATACAACTTGTTACATTTGGCCCTCGTGTTCAAAAGATAATAATCCAAAGTACAATAATCCTTCATATATTTACTCATTTTGGGGAGGGGGGAGAAAACTTTGCAAATTTTTATAAATTGTGATACTCCCTATGTGACAAGCTTTCATTTGACACATAGTCCATTACATTCTGTCTTGTGCTCCAAAGATAGGGTGGAAAAATCACTTTCATATTTTTTGCCTTTTTAGGTGGGAAAGAAATATGGAGGGTAAATGTTTTAAAGTCTATGACATATCTGCATCACAAGCTTTCATTTAATGTACAATTTGTTACCTTCAACCCTCATTTTCAAAAGATATAATAGAGCAATGCTTTCCATAAGGGTGATCAAAAAGTTGAGGAAACCCAAAAGTTGAAGTTTATGTATATTGTTTCAAAACAGTTGTAATTGTTCTTCCTCCCACCAGATGGCCAGGAAGTAAAATGTCTTTTCCCCACACACAACAAATTTTTATTTTGGTAGTCATTTGTATACACATGTTGCCGAGGAGTTTCATAAAAAATATCCAGCTGCTGCAGTCCCTCAGAAGTCGACAATAGCCAGATTAGTGAAACAATTCTGGGAACAAGATCTGTAGCTGACAGGAGACAGTCCGGGAGACCTACAGTGTTGACTGACACTAAACTGGATGGTGTGCAGAGAGCATTGCAGCAATCTCCTACAAAAAGCCTTAGAAAACTTGCAGTGCAAGCAGGAATATCGTACGATGGAAGTGTTCAGAAAGCTGGGAGACAATTATCCTTTATCCAATATCATGTGCATTCAGTTCAGGAATTGAAGAATCCAGATAAAGGAAATGCATAGTCTACTGTTGATGGCTTCAGCTATTTGTTGAAGAACATGGAATACAGAGCTAGATAGTTTTTTTCAGTGATGAAGCTTTGTTCCACCTAAGTAGCTGTGTGAATAGTGAAAACAGTATGATTTGGTCCTCCAAAAATCCATGATTTTCATGAGCAGTCCTTGAATTCTCAATAAATTAGAGTGTGGTGTGCTGTATCACATCATTGCATAGTAGGACCTATTTTCTTTGAGATGAGGGTGACTAGTATGATATATCAAGACATCACACAGTTTGTTGCATTCCTTGAGGTAGATAAACATGTTTGCTGGTTGCAGCAAGACAGTACCATGTGCCACACATCGAATGAAACCATGCAGTTTTTGCAAGAGTTTTTCAGTGATCATTTCATTTCTATAGGCTTGCCCCCCCCCCCCCCCTCTCCCCAAAAAGATCACTGGGTTTGTCATCTGCAGATTTTTTTTTATCTGGGGGTATCTCAAAGGAGTTGTGTATATCAAAATAATCCTCATACACTGGTTGAACTCAAGACAAACATTACAACTGCGATCTGAAACATCAGTCTTTAGATGCTTCGTAAAACAGCATCAAGCATGGTGAAAAGAGCTCACTCCTTTGGCTTTGTTGCATCATGTGGACAGCCAGGTATGTGCACGTCATCCATGAACAAGGAGGCCATTTTCAACATACATATGTTGTAATGACATTTATATTCTTCTTTTGTTAGAAAAGTCAGATTATAACTTAGGTTTGTGGCTGTTTAATTTTATATATACTTATCATTAAACTCACAAAATATGTATTTATTGCGGGTTGCATATGTCTTTTCGATTACCCTGTATTTTCCTCTTTGTTTCTTTTTTTAACCTTTACATCCTTGATGCATAGCTTGTTACTTTTGGCCTTTGTGTTCTGAATATATAGTGGAACAATTGCTTTCATATTTCCTAATTTTTAGGGGGGGGGGAAATCATGAAAGGTAAATTTTTATATAACCTATGACACTTCCTGCACCACAAGTTTTCATTTGACACTTACTTTGTTACTTTCAGCACTTGCATCGTGGAGATATAGCAGAACAATCATTTTTCATATTTCATATTTCGGGGGGGGGGGGGGGGAGAGAAAGCATGGGAGGTCAATTTTTTATAGCCTATGACAATTCCAAGCTTTCATTTGACACATAAATCATTAAGTTTGTCTCTCACGTTCAAAAGATAAGGTGGAAAAACTGTTTTCACAAATTCACAAACCAACAAAGGACTGTGAAAGGTAATATGAAGATAGGTAATAAAAAAGGGACTGATTGGCTTGGAAAGGCTGATGTTCATTGGATGGGATGTTAAGACAAAGCCCTATCTGTAGGAGAGTGTGATAATACCTCAAATGTACCCTGTGTACCCTGTGATAATACCAACAAAGGACTGTGAAAGGTAATATGAAGATAGGTATAAAAAGGACTGATTGGCTTGGAAAGGCTGATGTTCATTGGATGGGATGTTAGGCCAAAGCCCTATCTGTAGGAGAGTGTGATAATACCTCAAATGTACCCTGTGTACCCTGTGATAATAAATACCTCAAATGGCTTTGACAGGAGGCTTCCTTCTGTCTCCTAACAACTATCCAATGGGTCCTCTTTCTCTAACTTTCTCTGAGCCCTTGAGGTCCCTGTGACCCAGTCATTTAGCCTATTATGTACAAAACAACTGCTACTTAGAGGTAAAATAACCTAACTCTTGTTAGAAAAGGGGCGGGGGCGGCTCAGTCGGTAGCGCGCCAGGCTCGTAATCTGTAGTTCCCAGGTTCGAGTCCCAGCTGGGTCAGCGTTGAGATTTATCTCCGCAAAATTCCCCGCCCTGCCCATGGTCAGTAGGGGACACCGATGGGCTTGGAAAGGCCGCCGTCCATCGGATGGGACATTAAGCCGTGGCCCCGTGTGCGGGAGAGCCATACCCTGTGCACGTTAAAGAACACACTGGATGGCCTTGACGGGAGGCTACCATCTGTCTCCTAACAGCTGTTCCAGTGGGTCCCCTCCCCCAACCTTCTCTGAGCCTTCGGGGTCCATGTGACCTGGCCATTTAGCCCATGGTGTGCAAAAAAGTGTCGCTCAGAGGTAAAACAACCCAACACAACTTGTTAGAAAAAACTATTGAAGAGGTAACCATAACTCTAAAAGATTGATAATGATGTGTAAATCTATGGAAATAGAAACAAAAATTTAATAAAAGCATACAATACTAACTCTGAAAGAATATGTAGTTGTTTACTGGCAGCATATATATATATCCAATTACCAAAGCTCTTTTGTTGCTAAAAATTGAAGATGAAGTCCCAAGAAACAAATAATGCAAATGAAATATGCCACAGTCAGTGCGAGACTTACCCATAAGCTAACTAAGCTACAGCTTAGGGCCTCATGATTATGAATGGCCTCAAAAATTTAAGTTTGAAATTTATTCTCACAAAATTTTTTTTATATTGAAATTAATCTATTGTGCAAACACTTCATCTCAGCTTTACAGTCATTATTGTATACCAGTTCTAATATAATGTTTTCACAATATCAATTTCATATTTATATTTTTTTAATGTTCCCTTCAATCAGAATAATAAATATCTAACTTATTTCAACTTTCGAAATTTTCGGGCTTCTCAAACTTATTGCATCTTAGTGCTTCAGAAGGCCAGAGTCTGGCCCTGATCGGAATGCCATACCCTGTGCACCTTGAAGAACATGCTAGATGCCCTTTGATGGGAGGCTACCATTTGTCTCCTAACAACAATCTAGTATGTCCCCTTCCCCCAAGGGGGAGGGGTGGCTCAGTCGGTAGCGCACCAGGCTCGTAATCTGTAGTTCCCAGGTTCGAGTCCCAGCTGGGTCAGCGTTGAGATTTATCTCCGCAAAATTCCCCACCCTGCCCACGGCCAGTAGGGGACACCGATGGGCTTGGAAAGGCTGCCGTCCATCGGATGGGATGTTAAGCCGTGGCCCCATGTACGGGAGAGACATACCATGTGCACGTTAAAGAACACGCTGGATGGCCTTGACGGGAGGCTTCTATCTGTCTCCCAACAGCTGTTCCAGTGGGTCCCCTCCCCCAACCTTCTCTGAGCCTTCGGGGTCCATGTGACCTGGCCATTTAGCCCATGGTGTGCAAAAAAGTGCCGCTCAGAGGTAAAACAACCCAACCCAACCCTTCCCCCAACCTTCTTTATGCCCTTATCACCTGGCCATTTAGTCCTTTGTGTGCACGAAAATACCACTTAGAGGTAAAATAATCCAGCCCTACAGTATGTATGATACAGATGACTACAGATAGTATGATTCCATTTCTAATGATACTGACCTTATGTCAAGGACATATGTGCTAACCCGTATGAGATAGGGGCAAATATCAATTACACACATTGTTGCACTCTATATAATTGACTTGTCCTTTAGCTCATGGGGGCATATGGGGGGGAACTTAGTTGGTAGGGCACCAAACTTGTAATCTGCATATCATACATTGAGATTTAGCTCTTCAAAACTTCCACTCTGCCATCAGTCGTTAGGAGACAGAGTTGGCTGATGGGCCTGGGAAAAGATGTCTGTTGGATGGGAACGTTAAGCCATGGCCCTGTGTGTGAGAGAGTCACACTCTGTGCATGTTAAAGAACACAATGGATGGCCTTGATGGGAGGTTACCATCTCTCTCCTAACAGCTGCCCAGTGGGTCCCCTCTCTCCAACCTTCTCTGAGTCCACTTTTCCATCCACTTTTCCTGCCTACACTGTGGTGCTCCCTTGCTATTGGGGTGTTACAAGACTTTACACCCTGTACACCGAAGAGCCAAATCATTATGACCAGCACGTCTTTTATGCAAATCGAAGTAACTGCAGGTAAATGACAGCATGTGTGAAGGTCATGAACAGTATAAATAACACCTGATACTGAGCTCTGTTAATCAGTGTTATTCTTGTTCTTCAGATAGAAAAAGTAGTAGACTTAAGTGAGTTTGACAAAGGCCAAATTGTAATGGCCAGATGACTGGGTCAGGGCATTTCTGAGACAGCAAGGCTTGTGAGATGTTCATGGTCAGCAGTAGCTAGTACCTTCAAAGGTGGTCCAAGGAGGGAAAAACCATGAACCGCTGGCAAGGTGTGGGTAGACCATGGCTAATCAATGCTAGAGGTGAGTGAAGGCTATCCTATACAGTATGAGCCAACAGAAGGGATACTGTGGTGCAACTTGCCCATAATTTGAATGATGGCAATAGGAGCAATGTGTCACAACACACAGTACATCGAACCCTGCTGAAAATGGGACTGCGTAGCTGCAGGCTACTCCGAGTGCCCATCCTAATCTCAGTTCACTGTCCAAAGTGTCTACATTGGGCATGTGACCATCAAAACTGGACCTTGAATGATTAGAAGGTCATCTGGCCAAACGAATCTCATTTCCTGTTGCACCATGTGGACGACCGGGTACATGTGTGTAATTTACCTGGGGAAGTGTTGGCACCAGGATGCACTATGGGATGCAAACAAGCCAGTGGAGGAAGTGTAATGCTTTGAACAATGTTCTGCTGAGAAACCCTGGGTCCAGTCATTCATGTGCAGGAAACTATGACATCTACCACCTACCTAAACATCACTGCAGACCAGGCACATCCTTTCATGGCTACAGTATACCTCTCTAGTTGTGTCTTCTTTCAGCAGGATAATGCGCCATGCCACACTGGCCAGATTGTTCGAGAATGGTTCGCGGAACATGAGGAAGACTTCCAGGTATTGCCCTGACCTCCAAATTCCTCAGACATCAATCCAATCGAGCATCTGCAGTTTGTGTTGGAACAGCATATCCAATCTGTGGTGGCTCAACCACATAACCTAAAGAGTTAAAGGATCTGCTGGTAACCTGATGGTACCTGATACCACAAGACACCTTTAGAAATCTTGTACCTCCATGCCTCGCCGAGTAAGAGATGTTTCGGCAGCACGTGGAGGTTCAACATTATATTAGGCAGGTGGTTGTATTGTTTTGGCTCTTTGGTGTAATTAGAATGATTTTTCGTTACAATAGAGTCAAACCTGGAAGTATTTAAACATTTATTAAAGAAGGTAAAGCAAGGTCTCAATAATTACAAAAACATGTATGGATTATAAATTTAATAACTGTTTCTTTTAATAAATGTAACTGGTGATTTCTGAACTGATAGTTCAAGAATTATTTGATGAGACTTCACAAAAATTTTCTGCAAGAAAGTTGAGAGATAAATTATTATTTAAGAAAGAGAAACATAGAATTATCTACCAGTAAGCAATAAACCATTGAAACATAGCTGCATTTCTATTCAAATATTAGATAATGAAAAATAGACATCTGTATTAGACATAGGTTAAAAGATCATAAAGAGGTTTGTGTATTTTTTCCTCTCTGCCACCACTCTCAGTTGTTCTACTAATAACTTCACAATCATATTACCAATCCTAACAAGTTAGGCAAAAATCAAAAATTTACGGAGAGCATAAAGAGAAAAAAATTTCTTCCTATAAACAAGAGAAGAGTCCCATATATGAAAATGTCACTGAAAAGCAATATATGAATTAAAATTATACATACAGGGTGTCCCTCAGGGATACCCTGTATGTATAATTTTAATTACGTTATATATATATATAATTATAATTTTAATGATGTTGGGCCTGAATTCATGGCCCAAATGTGAGGGGATGGTAGTACACACCGAACCCACCAATATTCATCACAGAATATGCAGTCACAAACGCAGCCCAGTGCCGGTAGGGGACACAGATGAGGTGGCCCAGTTTAAAAGCACTGGATCAGTCAAACCCCAGCATTCTCAGCATCAACTGGACACGAGATGGAGCAGTTTATGAACGCAGAGAAAGTCGATATGCACCTGATGTACTGCGTAACCGAGGGCAATGATAGAGAGGCGCAAAGACTCTACCACGAGCGATATCCTATGCACCATGTGCCCGATCATAAAATATTTGCGCGACTGCACCGCCAGCTGTCTGAGGCAGGCCTCTTCCCCACCAATTAACATGATGCCGGACGAGCACAGACAGTCAGAATGCCAGCTATGAGCGAGGGCATCTTGCATTTGGTGACAGATAACCCAAGTACAAGCACGCAATCTGCAACCCAGAGCCAGGGTGTGCATCAGAACAGTGTCTGGCGAGGACTGCATGAAGAAGGGCTATACCCCTATCACTTGCACCGAGTGCAGGCATTGACAGCTGTTGATTATCCCCTGCACATGGATTTCACCCAGTGGTTCCTGCAGCAAAGTGACACACATCCCGATTTCCCTGTGCATGTGCTCTTTACGGATGAATCAACATTCTCACATGAAGGCATAGTGAATGTCAATAATGTGCATTTGTGGGCAGCCCAGAACCCCCATGGTACACATCCAAATTCGAACCAGCAATGGTTCACCGTCAATGTCTGGTCAGGGATTGTGCATGACTACTTAATTGGACCCTACCTACTGCCAGACCGCCTCGATGGGCGAACGCACCATATTTTTCTGCAACAGGTTTTGCCGGAATTGCTTCAGGATATTCCATCCGCAATCCGCGCCCGTATGTGGTTCCAGCACGATGGGGCACCCACCCATTTCAGCATGGCTGTGCGTCAGCATCTTAATACCACATTTGGGAACCAATGGATTGAGCGCGGTGGTCCCATCCTGTGGCCTCCCAGATCGCCCGATCTTTCTTGTATCAATTTCTTTCTGTGGGGACATTCAAAGAGTGTTGTGTACGAAATGCCCGTGCAGTCCACGGAGGATCTGGTAGCCTGACTGTCCATCACAGCCACCGATGTGCGCAACAAGCCTGGTGTTTATGAGCAGGTATGCCGATCACTACTCCACCGTTGTGCCACCTGTATCAATGTTGGTGGCCAGACGTTTGAGCATTTGTTGTAATGATCTCCAATAAATGTCACTCTGGAAACCTCTGTGTCTGTCCTTCATTTCCGACTCCTCACTGCATTTGCAGCCACATATTCTATGATGAATATTGGTGGGTTCAGTGTTTACTACCATCCCCTCACGTTTGGGCCATAAATTCAGAGACACCCTGTATATATAAATTCCTTATATGCCCTAAAAAGTTAAAAAAAACAAAATCACAATATTAATTCCCTTACTCAAATCGTACAAATTTTAATAAAATTCGGTGGGAGGGGCAGCTCCCCAAGATTTTTCCAATTTGCCATAATTTTACAAAAAAAAAGTTTTTTATATTTCACCAATCACTTCGAATTTTGCCAAGTTCTCTCAAATTTTCCAACTCCCCTATATTTTTCCACCTCGACATAATTTTCCAAAAAAAAAAATCCAATTTTTACATTTCACTTGAATTTTGCCAAGTTCTCTCAAATTTGCCAACTCAACATAATTTTATTTTAAAAAATCCAATTTTTACATCTCACCTGAATTTTACCAACTCCCCAAGATTTGCCCAACTCTCCTTAATTTCACAAAAACATTCCCAGTTTTCACAACTCACTTGTATTTTATGAATGGATTCGAATTTTGTCAACTTTCTTAAATTTTGCCAACTCGCCATAATTTCACAAAAACAATCCCAATTTTCACAAATCATGTGTATTTACCAAGTAGCTTCTAATTTTTGGCAATTTCCCTAGATTTTGCGAACTCCCCTTAATTATATCAAAAAAATAGTAATATCCAAGTGAGTTGTAAAAATTATTATTAAGTCGCTTCGAATCTTGTCGACACCGATTTACTAGGGGGGTACAGAAATCCGCTTAGTCAAAATTGTCTCATATCGAAATTTGTATGATTTGAGTGTATAATTCCACCGTTGGCAATTTTGTTTCACTTTTCAGAGCACTTACAAGAAAATTGGTATTTTTTATTTTTTTTCAAAGTACAGTAATGAAAAAAAATATTTTTTTAATTTACTTTAAATTACTTCGCATCAACCTGATTATGACATATCGCAGAAATTGAAAAGTAGGTTTCGTGGTGAACAAAGAGTAGAGTATTATTTTTAATTGCAATTTTTTCATGTGCTGTGCGCACTGATATGTAAATATGTAATGGTACGAAAATTAATTCTGTTACTGTCCAGGTGCCGATACCTTTAACAGTAAACGAGTTACGAATCTGCTTCAATTTAGCTGAAATCAATGTATGTAGATGAAAGATCTGTTTACTAATACGGCTGCAGTGCAGATAAAACCGATTGCGAATGCCATTTCTTTTTATTTCATCCAAATTGCCGTTTCTTCCGGTACCACTGCAAGGAAAATCAATGCCACTGCCAAGAAACTTCACCCTTTCCAGTTATGCGAGAAAAGTCTCGCGATAATGCATAAATGTCTAAATCAGAAGTCAGTTATTATTCCTTTGTCGTCAGATAAAATCTTTGGTAACTTTCGTCTGTTATTAGCAACGCTCACGTAATGTCGCATGCGTATTTTGTCAGTATTGTAGTTGAGTGAATATCATTGTTAATATTCAGTTCTTCAAGTCAAATGGTTTTTCACTGCTTTCAATTTATAGCAGCAGTGATCATTTCGAGCTCTCTCGGCTTTCTACAGACCGTTTAGGCCAGTGATTCCCAACCTTTTCTGGACCATCGCCCCCTTTAGAAGAGAACAAAATTTTCAACGCTCCCCCCCCCCTAGTCCATAATAGTTAATTTTATATGAAATATTAAAATATTATTGCATATTATCTGTACCTAATTTATCTGTTTATTTATCTATTAAAAATCATAAAGCAGAAATTAATAAAACGACAACCAAATGTAAAATAAAATTGTTTATTAAAATTTTAAAAATAAACACAGATCAATAAGAAATAAAAAATAATGAGATAAACACAAAATTAATAATAAATAAAAAAAAATTAATGAGATGGTTGAGGCTGGTGGAGTGTTAACAATTTGTTAATGTCGGGTTCCAATTTCGTTAACATCAATCGCAGATCGCCACGTTCAGTGATGTGTAGTCTGTTCCTCTTCTTTGACAGTAAATTAGCTACTGCACTGAATCCACGCTCAGCCATATACGACGAAGGAAATGCGATTAAAAACTTCTGTACTATTGCCCACAATCCAGGGTAGAGAACTGGTAGAAAAAAGCGGAGATAAATTTTAACACTGGCAGGGGTGTGACTCGAACGTGGAAACTTTAGATTACGCGTCTAGCGCAATACCGACTGAGCCCATACATACATACATACACACATACAGTCGCTCAAAAAAATATACGTGACACGAAGGTTGCCACATCACTAATTTCTAAAAAAATCGTTGCCAGATATTTTTTCTGAATTCTGCAATCAACCAGTGTTCGGATATTTTTTAATATATATAATGCAATGAATATGGAGCGTGTGCAGATACCGTTCACAGCAAACTGGAGCGGTTGCGGTTAATGTTCACAGCACATTGGATCATGTGAGCTCACAAGACATGGATCGTGCGGACTCACTCACGGAAATATTGAGCGTGTGCAGTTACCGTTAACAGCAAACTGGAGCGGTTGCGGTTAATGTTATTATTTGCCGGCACACTTGCTCCGTAAACAAGTCATTTCAAGCTCCCATATTCTTGTCGAAGCATGTTAAATTGCATGAACCGCGTGTTTGCCTACCAACTTGCAAGGACTTGTCACCGTCAATCTATTCTAAACTAAAACAAATTAGGTATACCTAATGCTAATTTAAAAATGCTTATTAACGCGATAACAATAAGATAATTTACATAGCTAGATAAAATATTTATTCATGAAAACAGGTATTTTCAAAGTATTTTATTATATTAAAAAAATTATAAAAAAATATTAAATATAATAAATTTATTATTATTATTGCATCAAGGTTGATTTGCCTATCAGGACGGTATTGAATTATAGGTATTATCATTAAGGTACTGATCATTAAGGTATTGAGGTAATTATTATTAAGGTAATTATCATTAAGGTATTGAACGAGATTACAATTATTGAAGTAGGAATAACATCTCAGGATAACCTGCAGACAGTAGAGGTTGAAAAGAAGAGGAAGTATGATCTGCTGGCTAATGAGTTGAGCCTAATTCACAAGTGTAATGTTAATATTATACCTTATGTTCTGACGTGGGATGGTATTGTAACTAGGTACCATAAAGCATTCTCAAAGCGACTTGGAGTGGGAAAACATATTGAAGCTTATATCCAATCTGTGATCTTGAAGAGAACTTTTGAGAACATCTCAGTCGACTTCAGACGTACCAGTACGCTAGTAGGCGGTAGCAGGGAACTTTTTGTCCAAGCTGCAGTTGAAAAGCTGTACATGACGGATGAGGTAGTGGATGACCAGAATCACCAGGAAGACACCACAGAATAGAAGAGATAAAAAGGTTGTCACAGAAAATTCCATTAAATTTATTTATTTATTTGACCGCCCCTCTTGACTGCCTCAACGCCCCCCATTTGCCTCTGGATCCGCTACCGCCCCCATGGAAGGCTCCAGCGCCCACTGGGGGGCGGTATTGCCCCCGTTGGGAATCTATGATTTAGAGGTCGACGAGTACGTTTTCTGCTCACTATATCATAATTACATAAGAAGCTACAGCCAACTTTCTTATATTGTTCATGCATAGACTAATTTTATTTCAAAGATAAAAGTTTAAATTTACTTATATCACTTATGTATCAGATTAATATACGCAAATAGAATTTTACAGCGTTCCGTTTTGCAAGATCAAAAGTATTAATCCAAGTTATAATAATAAATATGTGTCAAATTAATGAAGCCTTTTAAATTCAATATATTATTGTTCAGTAACTAATTAATTTATTCAACGCAATTTACAGCTGATCATAATTTCTGGGGAACATTTTCATGGGTTGGGTTGTTTTACCTCTGAGCGGCACTTTTTTGCACACCATGGGCTAAATGGCCAGGTCACATGGACCCCGAAGGCTCAGAGAAGGTTGGGGGAGGGGACCCACTGGAATAGCTGTTGGGAGACAGATGGTAGCCTCCCGTCAAGGCCATCCAGCGTGTTCTTTAACGTGCACAGGGTATGGCTCTCCCGCACACGGGGCCACGGCTTAACGTCCCATCCGACGGACGGCGGCCTTTCCAAGCCCATCGGTGTCCCCTACTGACCGTGGGCAGGGCGGGGAATTTTGCGGAGATAAATCTCAACGCTGACCCAGCTGGGACTCGAACCTGGGAACTACAGATTACGAGCCTGGCGCGCTACCGACTGAGCCACCCCCGCCCCCAACATTTTCATGTATTTCAAATAATTCTACCGAAACAATATTAAGGTATTATGAGCTGTTTAAAATTTTCTATTTTAATTAATATAATTAAGATTTTTCGAAGCTTATTAAGCATTTCTTGAATTTATTCCAAAGGTATGATGGTTCGTATTTGTGTAACAGTTTTCGTCCAGCAATATTCGATAGCATACTCCAAAAATTTCAAATACAAATCGGTAATTGGATAATAAGTGTTAGTTCTTTGCAACGTTCGCAGGCAGTTTAAAAGACTTCTTTGAAATGTAACCAATAACAATGGATCTTCAAATGGAATGCTCCGTGATTAGCTATTTCTACAACTTTATAGAACTTGTGTTGCTTGGGGACTTCTTTAGTTGAAGGGAAGAGATTTTGGTGGTTTGTGCAGCTTTATTTTTTATGTCTGTTTTATCACAATAAAAGATGCCTCCTCGACAAAGAGTCGCAGCAAACCAAAGACAACGCAGGACACAGCCAAACAAAGCAGGCTTGCACTTTTCATATGGAAGGATAAACCGAATGTTACTGGAAGGAAACTACGCCCCAAGAGTGGACATAAAAGCTGCAGTTTACCTACCTGCAGTTTTGGAATATCTGACAGCTGAATTGTTGGAATTGTCAGGCAATGCTGCAAGAGACAAGAAAAAGACAAGAATTAATCCAGGACACATAATGATGGCCATTGAACAGGATGATGAACTAAAACGTGTGTTTCCACAAGCAGGATTGAAAAACACTGGAGTCATTCCGAAAGAACTTCAATTCTTGCTGAAAAAGAAGAAGAAAAAGAAGTAATCCTTTCAACATCAAACGGCCCTTTTCAGGGCCACTAAATTTGATAAAGGAATGCCAATCGTACGTGAGTAGTAGAATGGTAATATATTGAATATGTGTGCTTCTGTTATGCGTAATATAATTGGTTATAAAGCATCCACATTTCGTTTCTACAGCATTACACGGTTTTAATGTAAGATATTGAAAATGTTTTTTTGGTACATTCAGGAAATTCTGTACATTGCTAATTTCAACATGTTTGTAAACGATTTCTCATTGCTGTTAGAACCTCAAAGAAATTTTGTGCAGATAAAAAAGCAAGGTGAATAGACTTTAACATTAAATTATGTAAGGTGCAAGTTTAGTTTAAGGCCCAACTTTCAGATGGTCTGTTATTGTTATTATATTTTGGTGCTAGAATACAGCATTCAGTTTTTGTCCATAGACATCTGCACAACTATAGGGGTTGCAATTGTAATGTCCATCTGAGTATACCACTGTAGAAATTAGACGTCTGTATACCAACTTAGGTAATTATTAAGTATATGCCATACACTTATTAAATGGTTTGAGAGAGTTCTAATTATGTTAAATTGACGTGCTTGTGATTGGTAAACTAAGTTTAAAAACCACTCTTCGAAATTTTGAGCAGTTATGAAGTTAGATTTATTTTTGTATGGGGCTATTTTGTTGTGGAGTGCTACTGTTTGTTTAATGTTAGTCTATGGAGTGGTAAGTCGGTTGAAGAGTATGGATATAAAGAAAAAGTACTATGGTGTAGGAATGGGACTTCTAGCTGTGACTTCGAACAGTCGTGATGTGCTTTTGCAGAGCTCCTGGATTACTTCAAAGTATACTTATTAGCTAAAATTTTTACTTAAATTTCCTATCAGCCTTGGGTAAGACTGGGTGAAAATCCCAGTGGCACCCTTGGCAGGAAGAGTAGCTAGTTTAGCCTAACTTTATACCTAAACTTGTAGCTTGTTTTTAGCTAGAATTTTTAGATTTCTGATGTTTTATTAAAGTCTACTGTGGATTCTATTTCTACACTACACTTCTGATTTGTATTAGTACAGGTCAATAGCCGACCTGAGTTAGCCGCTGTCAGTGCCGGAAAAGTACGCGCCAATAGCCGACTTTAAGTTGGCCGTTATTGGCGTAGGAAGAGTACGCACCGATAGCTGACTCAGCGCTTGGCCGATATTGGCCTGGAAATATACTCTTAAAGTATGTTTCCTACTTAAAAATCCTCTGTTGAGGTATTCTAGTTTCACTACCGTAAAAATCCTCCGTTGAGGTATTCATAGCTTTTAGTTCTTAGATTTTTGTTCGATTTTACCGCTACTTAAAAGTAGCTTTATTCCACTTATTTTTAGTGTTAATTTTTAGATTTATTCTTATACAAATATATACATTACTTTTGTGAGTTTTACGATTGTTTTTGGATCAACTGCTGTTAGTTTACAGTAGTTTATCCTTTTGCAAAACTGGTCTGAGCCGGTTTTCCAATTACAGTTGCAACTGTCATTTTTTTACAGTTGCAACCGTTCGAATTTTTAGAGTTTGATTTTTAGATTTCTGATTTTTATATTCTTGTTCTATCTTTTTGATATATATATATATCTTATAATATATATCTTTGATTACTGATTTTTATTGTCTTAGCTTTTATATGAAAAAGAAATTCAAATTGCATTGCATTGCATACCAAATCAACAATTGAATATTCCTGGGAGGGAATTGGGTCCTCGCAGTTGTTGTGTTGGGTTGTTTTACCTCTGAGCGGCACTTTTTGCACACCATGGGCTAAATGGCCAGGTCACATGGACCCCGAAGGCTCAGAGAAGGTTGGGGAAGGGGACCCACTGGAACAGCTGTTGGGAGACAGATGGTAGCCTCCCGTCAATGCCATCCAGCATGTTCTTTAACGTGCACAGGGTATGACTCTCCCACACACGGGGCCACGGCTTAACGTCCCATCCGACGGACGGCGGCCTTTCCAAGCCCATCGGTGTCCCCTACTGACCGTGGGCAGGGCGTGGAATATTGCGGAGATAAATCTCAACGCTGACCCAGCTGGGACTCGAACCTGGGAACTACAGATTACGAGCCTGGCGCGCTACCGACTGAGCCACCCCCGCCCCACAGGGTCCTCGCAGACTCATTCAGAAAACTTTTTGGTTACTTGATATATGTATTTACTTATGATTACAGAGAATTTAGTAAGTTGATTTTTTTTAGATATGAGATAGGAAGAGAGCAAGAGATAGGCTTCAGCTTGGTCTTGGAAGGTTCTAGGATATTCTTTAAGTAGATAGTTGTTATGTTCAATTTCCTAAGTTTATTGGTGAATTCTTTTCTTTCTTTATTAAAATAGTTGCATTCAAAAAGAATGTGTTCAATGTTATGAATGGAGTTTCAGAAGTTACATTTGGGAGAGTCAAGTTTTCTGATTTTAAGTAAATATGAATTTGGGAGAGCTCTATTTGCCTTAATTCTGAGAATTGCTATAATTTCTTTCTTTTTTAGTCCAAGGTTTTGAAACTTTGAAATTAAAGGGGATATTTTAAAACGGTGTTTCATACATTGCCTAAAAACGCCGGGTATTATATACAATGCCGGCTTTTCATACATTGCCGGTAACATACATACACACACATACAAAATCGTCATGCAGCAATGGGCTACGGAGGTCCAACCAAACTGTAATTTTCCTCTCCAAACGTGTCTGTTCTGTGCTGCTGCATTTCGCCACTCTAGGTCAATTCTAGTAAGGTCCTGTTTGACATTGTCTGTCTATCGCTTGCTAGGTCTCCCCTTTTTCTGAAACTTTTTCCGAAAATCCTGTTTGCTAATCTGCAGCTATGCATACGGCGAATTTGGCCAAATCAACGCAGTCTCTCTCTGCACAATATGCTGCTCAAAAGAGGTTGATGACTCCTTCTTCTGATCTCATCATAAAGTTACAAAGTCAAACCATCTAATGTCCAAGATACTGCGTAAGCATCTAGAATGAACGGCATCAAGTTTCTTGTTATTCTGCTTACAAAAGGTCCATGTTTCGCTACCATAACTAACCTTAGAAAGAACCAAACTATTATACAGTTTAATTTTAGTCTTAAGAATTGTTCTCAAGTGCCGCGAACACGGCAATTTTCCTACATTCTCCATAGATTCTTAAAACTCCCAGCGGCAATCCCTGTTTTCCTATTTATGTCATGCCGCACATAAATGCACACAGCTATGTAACAGATACTGGTGATGTCATGCCGCACATCACCAATATCTGTTACATAGCTCCCAAGATAATTAAACTGAGACACTTGTTCAAGAGTGCAGCAATTCAAGGCAACTGAAGCAATATCTACCTGACCAATTTTCATCACTTTAGTTTTTTCTCTGTTTATCACAAACCTACTCTATTACCATTCTCATAAATAGACCTAATGAAAGAATTCATCTCATCAACAGCCAACACGACCAAATCATCTGCATAATCTAAATCAGAAATTTTGAAATCTCTAGACCATTTAAGGCCAAAATCTTTCCCTTGCAAAGAATTTCGCAAAACATAATCAATAACCAAACAAAAGAGAAAAGGAGACAAAATGCACCCTTGTCTAACTCCACTAGCAATGCTAAATCAATTCGCTACAAGACGTACCAAACTCTCACATACAACTCAGCGTTATTATAGAAAGCTCTCATTACACCAACTTATCAGGTATTCCATATGATCTAACAATCAACCACAAATTATGTCGATCAACAGAATCAAAAGCCTTTTTGAAATCTATAAAGCTAGCTAGCAACCATAGGTTTCTGTAACTCTAAATATTTCTCAAGAATCTGACTAAGTGAAAATATTTGATCAATACATCCCCTACCACCAACGGTCAATAAAATTAAGCCTATAGATTTATTGATACTTTTAACCAAAATCAATGTTTAAATATTAAAAAAATGCTGTAAAGCGGGGATTAATCAACACAAACTTTTGCGAATTTTGAATCGTGGGGCCCCTGGGCAACTGCCCAGTGTGCCCATGCTTTAAGACGACCCTACCTACCACTTCTGAATCCACACTGTTCATCACGCAGTTGTTCATCAACCAAATTCTTAATTCTATTAAGTATAATAATGCAAAGAACGTTACCTGGAACAGAAAGTAAACTAATTCCGCTATAATTATCACAAGAACTGCAATCACCTTTTTTATACATTGGAACAATAATAGTTCTGGGGATTTATGCAGTTTTAATTTAAAGATAGCTAAAGTGACTAGCCAGTAATGCATCCTTATTACAAACAATGGGAGTAGAAATAATCACATTATTTAGAACTTCTCTGAAATGTACAGCCCACCTAGCCATCACAGTGAATCCATCATCTATTTTTACAATTCGTTTATTCAGTATTTTTATTTCAACGATATATTTCATTCTGTGCATAAGAGTCTCGAATATTCACTTGGACTGTTTTAATAACGACAACAAAACCAGAACTAGGAAGGAAACGCAACTCTTATTGTGCTGTACACAGGCATTGCGTTACACATAAGTGCTTGTCAGACGTTAAGTGGTGGAAATTAATGTCATTCAATTACAGATAAAGCAAGACCAGCGGAAATGTCGCACAACTTTGAGTGAGGAAGCACCCCCTGTTAATTAGCCTTGTTACGACGTCTCTCGTGCCAGCAGCATTTGTAAAAACAGTTGTGAGCTATGATTCTTCTCTTTTTCTCTACTCAAGTGAATGACTTGTACCAGCCAAAATGTAACAAAGGCAAACTTTATACTTACGAAGATGACATGTAGAAGAACGATGTACTTCAAATTACGAATTTTAAAACGATTCCAAATGTAAAGTGTCTAGTGATGCTGATGTCAACTCTTTTAAAATGTAATGATTTAAGCGATAAAAGAGAAAATCCCATTTTAATAATCACCGCAGAAATGAACTTTTGAGAATGCTTTACACGAATTTCTACAACTACAAAAGTACCATATCATTTAATTCTTTTTTGCAAGGATAATGCCAGATGTTTTAAGAAAATGGCAAATACATTAAAGATTATATATGTATTCCTGGAATATAATTTTTGAAAGCCTACTCCTAGACTAGTCCACAGGAAAAAAGTGTGTTTTTACTGGCTACGGAGGAGGGAAAAATTCCTGGATATGGTGGCGGTTAGAGGGCCAGTTGCCACCATTGAAAAAATTGATCGAAAAATTAATTTGTCAAATAGTAGTATCAGGTATACCAAAAATTAACGTTTTTTTCCTTACAGAAATGTAATTTTTTTACGTTTTGTTTGTTGAGAGTATTTCATTGAATATTTATTTATTATAACGGAAAAACATATTTCATGTATTTTTAGTAGTAACTTCCATTTTTTTCGTTTTGCTTTCGGGTTGTGTTATTTTACCTGTGAGCGTCAATTTTTTTGCACACAATGGGCTAAATGGTCAGATCATAAGGACCTCGAGGGCCCAAAGAAGGTTGGGAAAGAGGACCCACTGGATAGCTGTTGAGGGACAGATGGTAGCTCCCGTCGAGGCTTTGGATTGGATTGTTTACCTCTGAGCGGGCACTTTTTTGCACACCATGGGCTAAATGGCCAGGTCACATGGACCCGAAAGCTCAGAGAAGGTTGGGGGAGGGGACCCACTGGAACAGCTGTTAGGAGGGAGATGGTAGCTTCCCGTCAAGGCCATCCAAGCGTGTTCTTTAACGTGCACAGGGTATGGCTCTCTCGCACACGTGCCACGGCTTAACGTCCCATCCGATGGACGGCGGCCTTTCCAAGGCCATCGGTGTCCCCTACTGACCGTGGGCAGGGCGGGGAATTTTGCGGAAATAAATCTCAACGCTGGCCCAGCTGGGACTCGAACCTGGGAGCTACAGATTACGAGCCTAGCGCGCTATCGACTGAACAATCCCCGCCCCTCCCGTCGAGGAATTCCAACGTGTTCTTTAACGTGCACAGGGTATGGCTCTCCCGCCCACGGGGCTCATGACCTAATGTCCCACCTGAAGGATGACGGCCTTTCCAAGCCCATTGATGTCCCCTACTGACCGTGGGAAGGGCGGAGAAAAATCTCAACGCTGGCTCAAGCGGGACTCGAACCTGGGATTCTGTTTTCGGGCATCCTTATTTTCAACAGGACTCATTAATGAATGGCTCGATATAAATATTACTAGAAACATTTTGTTCCCCCACCCCCACCGAAATATTTTACTCTTCCCTGGCCCGAATCTCCCCCTTCACTCCCAGTTTCTGCTGGTGCGGTGTTCATGTTGCTGGAGGTGGAGAAGAAAACAGAAATGGTTTCTACGAGTTTTTGTGAGAGGATGAGGGCAAAGAATGGTTTTGAAGTTTACAGCGTCAAATTTTCAGTTCGTTAAAAAAATCAGCTGATTATTTTGCTTTGTTTTCTGTTAACATTAAATTTTTTTGGGTTTTAGAAAAAAATTCCTTTTACGCTGGATAAGTATTGATGAAATATTAGGCTTCGCATTTTCCGAATCCCTCAAAGGTTTTAATTGCGACCTCTAGTTGTCTAAAAAGTTGAGCATTGCATAATTTTAAACAAATATTGCACACGATGTATTTATGTTAGAAATTTGAAACTTGGATAGTGTAGTGTGAAGGCAAAGGTGAAGGGTCAAGAGCATGACAGCAATGATTTGCCCTCTTACCTAAGGCTCTACTCTTACCCCAAGAGGATCGAGAACGCTACTTTTTTTGTTTTACAAGATAAATGAAATATGATTCGCTTTTTCAAATCCTCAGGTAGTTTTATTTTCCATTGTTACAGGGCGCTAAATGTGAAAAATTGCAAAATTTTTAAACGAAAATTGAAAATGATCTATTTAGGTTGTTGGGTTGTTTTACCTCTGAGCGGCACTTTTTTGCACACCATGGGCTAAATGGCCAGGTCACATGGACCCCGAAGGCTCAGAAAAGGTTGGGGGAGGAGACCCACTGGAACAGCTGTTGGGAGACAGATGGTAGCCTCCCGTCAAGGCCATCCAGCGTGTTTTTTAACGTGCACAGGGTATGGCTCTCCCGCACACGGGGCTAAGGCTTAACGTCCCATCCGACGGACGGCGCCCTTTCCAAGCTCAATTTTGCGGAGATAAATCTCAACGCTGACCCAGCTGGGACTCGAACCTGGGAACTACAGATTACGAGCCTGGCGCGCTACCGACTGAGCCACCCCCGCCCCATGATCTATTTAAGCTAGAAATTTTTAATTTTGGCTGTGGAACAGATTCACACTGACAGTAATAATTTGCTCCCTTTTTGTCACAGAGTGTGGGAAAAAGAAACTTTTTCCTTTTAAGGGATAAATGAGAAATCTTTTTTTTGTTGTGTAAGTACTAATAAAATATTACTATGCGTATTTTCCCAATCATCAATAACGTCAGTCGTAACGATTGCATTGCCATCAAGCTTGTCCTATTTGCATGCAACTTCGGCCGGACCACAATAAATGAATCTTAAATGCAGAGGCTTAAAATTGGGATTTCATTGTATTCAATCGACTCATGCTATTTATTTGCTTGAGAGGCCCAAAGCCGCAGTGGATATTTTACGGTGCTGACCGAAATCGAATTGCCCTAGGCCAGGGGTGGGAACTTTTTTTTTTAGTCAAAAGAGCAAAAAGAGCCAAAACAGCAAAAAAAAGGTAAACAACAAAATTTGAGAGCCGCAAATAATAATATTTATTGGGTCAAGAGCCATAAAAAAAATCGCATATGATTTTATTAACAAAAATAAAACCATAACGTATAATATTAAAATAATTATATTAAAATGTATACAATAAAACTGTTGAAAAGAATTATTAAAAAATCTGCCATTCATCAGTGTGACTTTTGAATTTGAGTCTTCTTGGACATTAAAGGAGAATATAAAACAGTCAATGACATACAACGAAACGAATGGAAAATATTCACCATTTTTCAATAACAAGCCTTTATTCGAGTTCTCATTAACCTAGTTAGAATGCAGGCTTTAAGCCAGTTTTTTTCCTTCTAAAAGTTGCGAAAAGGAATGAAATGATAAGGCACATATGTGCACCACTTTTTCGCCATTAGTTTTTTTCAGTTTATTACTCTGGTCCTAGTGCTTGAGGCTCAATACCGTTACAGTGTGCAAACATCCGTGAGACCAAACAAGCTCGTGCAATAGTCTTCGAAGTGGATATGAAACTCCTTGCACCAGTAGCATCTCTATTGATCGATCAGCACCTGCTCTAGTGCTGTTTTACACGCGGTTTTCTTCCCGAGGCCAACGTTCTCTCTTCCATTCACTGTACAGTGCCGCCACCTGCCGCTCGCGGCACAGGCTTGCGCCCACGTGTGCGGGATCATGTCAATCATACCGAAAGTTCGTTATATAATGCTTAGTATCATAAAGCGTATCATACTTATAACGAAGTGTTGCACGCAGAGCAAGATAAAAGGTGAAGGCGAAAAAGGAGCTTCCTTAAAAATTAAAACATGCAAATATAATGTAAAAACTGATAAACTAATATTTTCAAAAACGTTTTATTACTTTTTGACCTGCATTCACTTCATTTCCGTAGTTATAAAAAATATAACTACGAAATAATAAACTGGATTTCGACATACCAGAATTAATGGTTCCCAAATATTTAAATTGTAATTTCAATCAACAATTCAAAATTCTAATTACAGGGATATAAACACTTTGAAATAAAAATTATAATTTTAAGACCTCTTCACAAGGAACGCTCAAAAAAATTTTATACTAACTACAGACCAAGATTAATTCTTCCTATTTTTTGCACGAGACATATATATCACATAGTTCTTAACGTCACACAGACACATAACATATTGAACAAAAACTAATTTGGTTTTCAAAAAGAAAAATAGAATCCAGCTTTTATCAAGAATAGTAGATACTATAATTAATTAAAGGAGAAAAGATAGTAACAATGTTCTATGACCTAAGCAAGCTTTCGAAACAATCGATTATTCTTTAAAAGATTAAAAAACTTTCGCATTTGATGCATATTGTTACTGTTTTCAAAACTGTTTAATGAACGGATTAGATATACAATACAGGTATCCGCAGTTTAACGCGGTATTAAAAATATTTTTTCCCATCAGATTGTATAAAAAAAATTTTTAACGAAGAATTTCTTCAGCACAGCTTAACGACACATACCTGATGAAGTAATCTATTCCTAATGGATTGCTTCATCAGGTATGTGTCGTTGAGCGAGTGAGAAGTTTCGTGCAGGTGTTGACTCTCATTGAAGAGGCGCTCTTTCCATAAAGTGTGCCTGATATTATGTCAAATCAACACAAAAAATGACGTATTTGAACCTGAGCTTTTTTTATTCCAGTGAAATCTAGTAACGTTTGTTCTATAAATAAATAAATACCCCCTCAAGCAGCTGCTTGCCACAGAGGTCTGACAGGAGCCTGTCAGTTTATATGACTTATCGAAAATCTCTTATGAACCAAATTTTAAGGTTTTTACGACAAATAGATTCTGAGAAATAGTAACTCAAAAACAGTATCAAAATTTTTAAAACTATTATTTAAAAATTAATATCTCTGGACCTAATTACGTTAGAAAGATAAAATTGGTTTCATTTTTCAAGCTCTTATTATTTTTTTTTCCAAGCTTTATGACCATTAAATAGTATATTTCAATTAAAATTTCTGGCTATCAACAGTTTCAAGGTTTCTCTCCAAAGAATTTAACTTCCAATAACTGAAAACACATTATTTTGAAACAGTGTACTGGAACATATATTAACCAACAACATTTCAGGAATTTTTATCAACTGAATTTTATACCTGGATCACAGTATGAGGAGCCATTCAGTTACAATAGCTGTTCACGTCTGTCGTTATTGGCATTATTATCGTTATTAACATTTACACGCCAAGACATTTTGTTGACTCCATTCTGGGACTAGTCCTTTTGCCCTTTCTATTGCTCCAATCCAAACGCCTTTCTATTGCTCCATTCCAAACGCTATTTTTCAGCAGGGAAGTGATCACCTACATATGGCTCTCATGTCCCAACAGTGCCTATGTCATGTGGATATGTTCCCTTGGTCTGCACATTTCCGAGATCTGTCGCCCATCGAACACGTTTGAGATATGATGGAACTACAGCCTTTCAACCCCCTACCACTGTTGTCCAGCTCACAGCACAGATGCTTGGCTCAATGCTTACAAGAATGTTTCACCACCTTTTTTGACTCGCAAATGCGCATTTGTCCACTTGTATCGCCGTGCGTGGAGGTCGTACTTCTTATTGGTGTACATCGCATTTTCGTAAGTAAATACTGATGATTTGATACACAACTTAATATTTTCTTGTCTGCACTGCTATTCGTCACTCCACTTGTTTTGAGCTCAAAGCGAGTACTCGTTGTAAGTGGGACAATTTCAATGGCGGGCAGTTTAGAACCATTATACAATGCTAAACATGATATGCAAAAGTATCAGAATCCAGGTCTACATTACAGTGAAACCTCAATCCATGGTTTTTGTACGGACCACGTAAAAGAAAAAGCGTTAAGAGAAAACAACGGACACGAAAAAGAAAAAGACAAAAAAAAGGAAAAGACACCAAAGAACATATAAAATAACCAAAAGTAACAGATCAAAATTTAGTGTTCTGAGTGCGCAATATGAAACTGGGATTACAGAAAAAGTTCTATTAATACGCATTTTATTTCGTGAAACTTGCCCGCACAAAAAATGGCAGACCGCCAAGCGCGAGAAAGAACAAACGCGATTCACTTATTGGCTTCTTCCACCTATAGCTTTTTGCTCGTCATTTGTTTCGCGAAACGATTGTTCATCATACCACCCCAACGACTGATCGCTATGAGTTATGTACCACATGGAAACTTATGACTTAGTGAGTATCATAAGCTATAAAAAATTTACCCTCATCTTTCTTCTTCCTAAAAAGGGGAGAAATGTGTAAACGTCTCAATAGTAGAGAAACACAATTCTTGTAAATATTTGTTCCACTACATCTTTAGAGTGTAATGAGTGTTATGTGTCAAATGAAAACTTGTAATGAGTAGAGTGTCATAGCATATTATGTATATAAAAAGCTTCCTCACCACCACAAAAAAGAGGATTTATCTTCAAAATCAGATAATTTGCTTTGTTCCAAATCGTTTAATTGTAGCTACATTAATGGGAAAAAAATACAAATGAGCATGAGCTTGGAAGAAATAATTTTGCAGAAAATATGAGTTTCAATGTGAGTGGGACTCGAACCAACGTATCTCAGTTATTCTCACCTCTAAACTATCAACGACATTTAACTTTCAGTTAATTTTTTCCGCCGAATTATTTCTTGAATTCTGTGTCTACAGGTAATATGCATATTTACTATTGATTGAGCATCAGCTTATCCAGAAAATTTTCTTAGGTGTAGTTCATAAGTAGAGGAAAAGTGGTGAAATGCTCCCTTCCCGCTTGGGGAATTTTAATAACTGGAAAGGAAGTGAAAAATCATCACTTGCCTGCTCTTTCACTCTTAGTTTTTTTTGACCCGGGCCTGCTTCTTACACATATGTACAAAAAATGTTTATATAAGATTCGAATTACAGAGGTGGGCCCTGCCCTTCTATTTATGCTACTGGAAATGAGATTCCATCAAAAAAATCTTAGGTGTGCTTTAAACAAACAAGGGGGCAAAAAAAAGAGATGGTATACACTATATTTCGTGGCATGTCTGACTCCATTTGCACCGAACGTCTACTGGCGAAAGATGAAGCTGACCACTGAAGGATTGTACACCTTATGTCGGCTGCACTAACGGGTCCGTTGGTTGGATGGTAAAGCATGTCGGCAGAGAGGTTCTATGAATTATTTATTATAGCTGCCAGGGAAATGCTTTCTGCCTGCGTCAATGGGTAAGACGAAGAGGGGAAAAAAAGTCACTCTCTTGATGAAATTTCTGTTGGCAGGGCTCCTACACTTCGCAGAGTTGATAGAATTACTACTAGAAGACGAAGTCGTTTCTACGCCACCGCAGCACTTACCTGGGGAGCCATTACAGCCGACATTGTGCCGAAGTGCTTTCGACCAAAAGGATGAGGAGTGATGCAACGGACTCCTGTCTACGAGAAATTTACTCCGTATTGCCTTCCCTTTTTTTCTATGTAACTTGCAGAGATTATATTTTGTGGATCGAACGAAATTCTATAATACTAAAATGCTGACGTGGCCCAGAGGTTTGGTTATTTCGACACCTTCCGGCAGTGCAATACTTAAAATATTACTAGGGATTTGTATATGAGAATTGAAGTGTGTGTGTACTCAGACGTATGGATGATGCACAAAACAATGACTAATGGCATTTTTAGATTACGCTTTACCGTATCTTCCTCTTATAGTAAGAGGAATTTTCAGTTTGTTTACTACAAACCTTATACTGTATGAAATTGAAGTTACCACCAGGCACGGATCTAACGAAAAGGGGGGATACCTACCCTGGAGAATTTAAGTAACTGGAATTGAGGCGAAAAAAAAATAAACCAAGGGTCCCTAAAGAACGGCTTGCAAAGGCTGCTATTCAAATTCGGCTAGCTAACGCAAACGACGAACCAGAAAACTCAATTTAATGTTTGACAAACCCAGTGTTGGATACGACGTGGCAAAAAAACAGACACACAGTTCTCGTGATCTTGTTTTGCTTTGAATCATAACGTTTTACATTCATTATTTGCAATAATTTCTCACATTTTTGTGTCAGTAAATATTTTTCGAAAATAACCAATTAATAATTTTTATTTTCTCAGAGACTTATTGCTGCAACTCTTTTCACGAAATTGTTGTGTATTGCTACATTAAGTCTTTAAACGAAAAAGATTCTATAAATTGATCTTGCGGCAGCGAGTTGTGTTTTACCTCTGATGGGTACTTTTTTGCACACAATGGTCTAAATGGCAGGTCACAAAGACCCCGGGGCTTAGAGAATGTTGGGGGGTTGTTGGTTTGGGTTTTATGGCGCATTGGGAACTTAGGCAATAATGCGCCTGTTTGGGGGGAGGGGGAATGGACAGCTGTTAGGAGACAGATGGTAGTCTCCCAGAAGGCCGTTCAGCGTGTTCTTTAATGTGAACAGGGTATGGCTCTCGTGCACGGGGAGCTATGTCTTAACGTTCCATCCAATGGACGGCGGCCTTTGCAAGCTCATCGGTGTCCCTTACTGGCCGAGGCCAGGGCGGAAGTTTTGCGGAGATAAATCTCAATGCTGGCCCAGGTGGGACTCGAACCTGGGAAGTGCAGATTACGAGCCTGGCCAAGGCTACCTTGAAAATGGCATGCTCTTTGCCTCTTGATTCTCTTTAGTTTTCAACCTTCCAACTACGTATGAAAAAAAAAGAGTCCTGGATAGAACCTCCTACTGTGAGTGGACCAAAATTTATCTGTTTTGAGAGCACCATAATGAGAGATTATGTTTAAATTTGAGGTCGATATGATTAGAAATGGCTGAGATACAGAGAGTTACTGAGTTAATGACAGAAAAGGCAAAATAAGCATTTGAGCATGATAGTTTGATTTATTTTAGAAGTAATAGATCTCTGATTTTGCAATGACATAATACTGTACACATTTTACTCCATCACGCCAATGCGTCTTGTCTTAGTTACAGAGAATATTAATCTTTCTTCCAGCCATAAATTTAGGCCAAAAAGAGTCGGCATCAGTTGAAATGAAGCACAGAAGATATAAAAAGCTTACATGTTAAAACACATTCTTCCCACGGTACTCGTAAATTGTTTGTTTCTTTGCAATGCAGCTGAGCTGTTGAAACAGCGCTGGAATTGCGTGGACTGGAAAGCGAATGGGTTGAGCTTCTTCAGAGAACAGAGTCGATGATTTACAATTCAAGCCAAGAGTCGAGAGATGCAACCAACCACCCGCAGAGGTAGGGAGACTGCCAAAAGGTACATCAACAATCCCGGTGGTCCACGCAGCCGTAGCGTCTACGGCAATGAATAACGTGGTCGTGACACCAGACCGAAAAGACGTGAAGATTGTCGACGTGTTGGTGGTTATCGCAAAAGCCCAGACGACAATAACAACAATACAGAAGCCTTTCAGTAACTTCTAATCTATTATGCTTTTGTGGCAAACTGCTGCAAGAAACTGGTATTGGAAGGGTATGAATGCTCAAGCTATCATCTTACTAGCAACTTCACGGTGTTTTGTATCCAATGACAATCCAAGCGACTTATTTAAACCGCAGAAATGCTCCTACTAGAATGATAAAAGGATAATGATCGAAAAGTGAATAAATAAGGTACTTAAGAGTTTGCGATGGGTGCAAAAATTAAGGGTTGTCACATGAATATGGCAAAAGTTCTTTCAAACAATGGAGAGTGAATTTTAAACAGACCAGTTTGTTGTTCATATTGTACAAATATTATATTATTATGCACATTTATGCAAACAAATTTCTTGTTGAATTTCAACGGGTCTCTTGAGTTAATGGGTTCATATCATTCATACCAATCAACTGGGAAAATAAAAGAGGTTTTAAAATTTTATCTAATTTCTGGTTGGCAAGGGGGAATCTTCATGAGAAATTCTGGATATTCTGGATCGGGCGGTCAAGTATTTGAGGAGTTAAGGCGAAATCGTAAAAATGTTAAATTAATATCTAAAACGGTAAACATAAAAATGGAGGGGGGAGGGGGAATAAGTGGTCTGAGGTTCTAAATTGTGCTATTATAGGTAGAGGCTATAATTTTTAATTCAATACAAGATGATATGGCCTAAATTTCGGAATCCATGTATGAAACTTAATAAAAATAAATACCCCCTCAAGCAGCTGCTTGCCACAGAGGTCTGACAGGAGCCTATCACTTTATACGCCGTAGTAGGTCTGCGAGGAAGGCGGGATCTCAGCAGAAAAACATCCATTCCTTACCCTGGGCTCAAACCCAGGTCTTTTAGATCAGTAGCCAAGCGCACTAACATTAATATCCGTATAAGAAACAGGTGTATATTTATGGTTTGCAAGATTCAACTTTTACTTCTGACGAAAATCCCAGACAGAACTCCCCATCCATCAGCGTTTCAAGTTATTGGCGCAGAGATGCTTTCCTTAAATCATTTGGCCACTTGAGTTGTTTTACCTCTGAGCAGCACTTTCTTCCACACACTAGGATAACTGGCCAAGTCACATGGAACCCAAGGGCTCAGAGAAGATTGGGGAAGGGGATCCACTGGATAGCTGCTAGGAGACCGAAGTTTCCCGTCAAAGCCATCCAGCATATTCTTCAATATAATAGAGTATGACTCTTCTCCTGCACATGGACACCGATCTTTCCAAGCCCATCGGTGTCCCTTTTCTGACTGAGGGCAGAGTGGGGGTTTAGAGGAGATAAATCTCAAACGCGGCATAAGTGGGACTCGAACCTGGAACAGCATTATTATGAGCATGGCATGCTAGCGACTGAACAATTCTCGCCCATTGGCCACTTGCACGGACTCCGTCCTATTAAAAGATTTCTGGGTAACTCCTTATGGAACACGTACTTATTTCTCACTAATAACCAATATTTTACTGCACAGAATATAGGTTTGGGTTTTTTTTTTTACTACTGAGAGTCACATTTTTTTCACACAATGAGCTAAAGGAATGAAGAAAAAGGTTGAAGGAATTGGGCCCACAAAATAGCTGTAAGGAGAGATAGGAGCCTCTTGTCAAGGCTATCAAGCGTGTTCTATAACGTGAACAGCGTATGGCTTTCCTACACATGGGGCCACAGCTTAACGTGGCCTTAACAACTCCGGCCCTCATAAAGGTAGTGGTGGTGAGAGAGTGGCGCGTCAGATTCGTAATGTGTAGTTTCCAGGTTCGAGTTCCAACAGTGCCAGCTTAGAAATTTATCTCTGCAGACAATCGCCCTATTCTCGGTGAGAAAAGGCACAGATGACCTCATTTTATTTATTTATTCTTTTTGTTTTCCATAATACTTCTTATATAACAGTCAAATTACAGGGAATGTAATTACAGAGCTGTGCCTATTGAGTAATCCGGCCGTTAAGCCATGGCTCCGTGTACAAAATGTCCTTGATTCATCGGTTTCCTAAAAGTTCCCATCGGATCTCCTGGACAGCTGTTAAGAAAAAAGGCGCTGCTCAGAAGAAAAACAACCCAACGTTATAAAGGTGCAATATATACATACAATAATACATGCAAATAATAAATGACTTAATTGAGACGGTAAATGATAATAGTTTTTGACGGCACAACATTGTTATACATCTTTAAATACTACGGTTTCGGCTTCTGATTATACAACATTTTTTTATATTGTTCGCTCAAGCGCCTGGTTCTAATGACACTGAAGATTGTTGATAAATTTGTATCTAAGGAATTTCACTTATATATATATCAATGCATTATTATTCCCTGAGGCCTTACAACTACATTAGCTGAAAAACAAGGTTGTGTTGTTTTACCCTGAGTGGTAGAAAGCAAGCTATAAATATAATTAGATTTAATACTGTCTTATCTAAACATCTATTTTTAAACTGAATATTCCTTTTCCTATTTAAGCAACTGAATATTTCAATTCTACCATTACACTGTATTGAAGAAAGATGTGGTTGCATTGTTATAAGAATAAAATATTGTTACCATGATCACATTACGCATCAGTATATTTTAATTCCATTACCAGTCTACATATTCAAATGCAAAATCCTCAAGTAAAGAATACCTGCTGAGATCAGACCACATTGTGCAATTTTGTCCCGAAATTCTAACGAACATCCTGTAAAGAACGCACAATAAGAGCGTTATAAGATGTAAAAATATATATAAATATCCCCTTAAGCAGCTGCTTGCCACAAAGGACTGACAGGAACCTATCAATTTATACGTCATAGTAGAAGGTATGCGAGGATGGCGGGACCTCAGTAGAAAGACAACACAAACATACATGCCTTACCTGGGCTCGAACCCAGGGTTCCTTTGATCAGCATCAAGCACGCTAACCACTTGGCCATGGGAACAGTATTTTATTTCGCACCAATAAGCATTTCAAGCTTTTCTTCGTACAGAACAATATACTTGTTCTGTACGAATAATACAGAACAATAATTTGTCTATTATTGTTTTGTACAAATACAAAAACTGTGTTGTTCAAATACAAAACAATAATTTGTCTATTATCTAAAACTATTAAAACTTATTTCTTTCGAAATCTTGATCCAATAAATTAAGCAGATGCTGTAAAATACTAAATGTTAATCAAATCCCGAATGAAATAATAAACTCACTATCATTAGCAACACGAAGTTGAGCTATTTTTTCCCCAAAACACTTCGTTCCATAAAGTGCTAAATGTATTGCGAAGCATGAAAAAATTATCCATTCTCGAGTTAATTTTTACTACTGTAACCATCAGTGTTTTAAGCCTGTTATTTGCTAATGGCATTTTCGTGCTTACAGAAACGCAACGGGCCATTTCCTTCCCACCCCGTGCGCTCGATACTATGACTGGGGCGAATAAATGTGGTAAGCTGGCAAATTCCACATAAAGCTCGAAATGACGTCGGGTCTTCCTCGATTTCCTACAGACGGCTCCCCAGTGGATGAGTCATTCGCCTACAAGGGGGGATTGAAGAGGGGAAGAGGCGTTTTCAGCTACTCTCTCACATGGGCGTGGGAACACATTCCTCTATCTCAATTTTCCCGCATTCACTGTTGTGTACGCTTGCCCCCTAGGATTAGTGTGAGCAACCAACTGTGTATTTGAGAGAGAGGAGAGAAGTATATTTCTTCGTGCTAGATAATACGAGCTACGAATAAGAATGAAATCTAACATAAACGAAGTGCATCATATAGTTAAAGGACATTCAAATTGTACTGACAATTACAGAAAAGAAATACCCCTCAGGCAGCTGGTTGCCACTGAGGTCAGATAGACAGAGTCTCAGTTTATAAGCCATAATAAGTCTGTGAGGATGGCGGAACCTAGGTAGAAAACACAACCATGCCTTGCAAGGTGCTCGAACCCAGGTCCCCTTTGCTCAGTAGCCAAGCGCGCTAATCACTCGGCCACGGGAACCTGTGGCCAAGTGTTAATTGGTGCTAATTTGAATCATTTGTCATGTTAGGTACTTCCGGGACCTAAAATTTTCGGCCACGTTTCCGGGACCTAAAATTTTCGGCCACAATTTCCCGTGGCCGAAAATTTTAAATTTTCGGCCACGGGAAACTGTGGCCAAGTGTTAATTGGTAGCTAATTTGAATCATTTAAACAATATGCAGAATCTTGGAGCTTCTTTGATCTCACAAATACGCTAACTGACATCATCGTCTATCTAAAAATATCATCGCCTTTATCCTAAGTTATAATAATACGATTATACGCGTACATTAATAGATTATACGTTATTCCATTCGGGATAAAGAAATATGCTAAGAGATATGCAGCGAAAATCTTTGTCACCATGTTTGCTAGTTTTTGGGATTCCCCAGAAGAATTCTAAAAATAAGCTCAAAAATATTAAAAAGCCTGAAATATAAATTAAATGGCCATGAAAGATGCAAATACATATAGGAGGAATTGGTAGATTATGTATTATTATTTTTTATTAAACAATACTATTTTGATAAAACTGTTGAATATTAGATGCAGAGATTTTCAATTGGCACTAGATAGCATTTTACAAATGAAGGTGAATAACAAAATGAAGATGATTCGATCGATTAGCACAAGAGTTTTTTAGCTACAAAATTGCATTAACTTTGGTGTGCTGCGATAAAGTGAACTCAGTATTAGGCTGTCGCTAAGGATAATTTTTAGGAAAATGATGATTAAATACACAGTCTAGTTGGATCTCTGTAGTCCTTTGCTGCTGGAGGAATTGGTATGTATAAGAGGATTCATAGATCACTAAGTCCCCTAATTCTGGTCTATTAAGTAGAAGACTAGTCACTTGAAATACCTAACTGGCTAAAATGGTTAGATCTGCAAGACAGTAACAGCAACAGAAAACTAAATCACATTTCTTAACCTATTACTTTAATCATCAAATCCATTTGGAATCGCAGAAAATTTCTTAAAAGATACCCAACTGAAACAATTTAGACAATATTTAAAAGAAATATGTATTAAAATAAATATCTCATCAAGCAGCTGCTTGCCACGAGGTAATACGCCACAGAGAGGATCTGTGATGATGACGGGATCTCAGCGGAAAAACAACACAAACATCCATTTACCCGGGGCTCGAACCTAGGTACAGTTGATCAGTAGCCAAGCATGCTAACCGCTCCGTCAAGGAGGTTCATAAATTTAGAAATTTAAAGAAAAAGATAAGTAGTGAAGAATTTCTTTTTTATCTAACAGTACATTGGAAAATTAAATCCCACGAACAATACAGCATATTCAGTTTTGATCACGTTACACGATAGTTAACGATTACGAACTCTGGTTTCCTTTTTAAAAATTAGCAATCCCATTAAATGAAAAAGGTGTCTTAACAGCGTTCCAATATTACAAATTTTTTCTTTAGCCATTAGAAACTTGTAACCGTGACAATCTAAGCATTTATGAGGATTTCATTTTTACGACGTTTCCGAACTGAAACTTATTTCAAAGAATGCTGCCAATGTAATGAAATGAGAAAACATGCAGTAGTGGAAAAGTAAGGATAGCACGAGAGAGTTCCTCATCCTCTAATAATATAAGAACAAGTATGGTAATGACGGATAGCCAAAAATAGCACGTGTTCTTACACCCGGAAGTACCTAACATGACATTGACAAGTTTTTGTTCTCTCTCTTTCCTCTGTGTTTCTGAGTACTGCAGCTGTCAAGATTCACCATGTACGCTTACGCACACAATACACCCACCTTCTTCATCTTAGGATGACGTCAACTTTCTGTTTTTTTATGTGCTTCAAGTTGGGTACCCGAGCTTTATATTACTCTCAGTTCCATCGTTTAAAAAAGTCAGTTTCAATGTAACAAAAGAATTGATGTTTTTATATAGAGGCGTTTGGCGTATCTATATAAAAACATTTCTGCATTCGGAAACTGTCATTCTTTTGAACTGGATAAAGTATTAGAAAGATGAATGCGTTGGGTTGTTTTACTTCTGAGCGGCACTTTTTTGCACACCATAGGCTAAATGGCCAGGTCACATGGACCCCGAAGGCTCAAAGAAGGTTGGGTGAGGGGACTCACTGGAATAGCTGTTGGGAGACAGATGGTAGTCTCGCGTCAAGACCATCCAGCATGTTCTTTAAAGTGCACAGGTTATGGCTCTCCCGCACACGGGGCCACCGCTTAACGTTCCATCCGACGGACGGCGGTCTTATCCAAGCCCATCGGTGTCCCCTACGTGGGCAGGGTGGATAATTTTGGGGAGATAAATCTCAACGCTGACCCAGCTGGAACTCGAACCTGGGAACTACAGATTACTAGCCTGGCGCGATACCGACTGAGCCATCCCCGCCCCAAAAGATGAATGCAATTTCCTATGAAGATACTCAACTGAATTTCCTTTTGGAATTTCAAATTTGAACAATTTTCTATGTATGTGCTCGTAAAGAAATATCTCTATTTTTTTTTCCAACTTTACCGATGAACCATTTAATCGATATAAGACGTCATGCAAATGGACACTCACTTGTAATATACATTAAGATGTCAATGGAAATGAAAATTCGAGGAAATATAACTACCAAAATTGTCTCAAGAATTTCATTAAGGCAAATCAATCTAAATTTTAATATTCGTTCTGCATTTTTAGAGTTTGGAAGCTGTTACATCATTTTCTTAAGATGAACAACATCATTTGATATCATTAAATCATTTCGTTCATTTTCAAATCAAATTCATTAGTTTACTACTCATTTGTCTTGGATAGTTCATATGTTCAACTTTTGACATTTTGTCACAAAAATAAGAATTTTTCTCTTCAGGAGGAGTGGTACTCTTGAAATTATAGATGACACTACCATTGGAGAAGCCATATTCATGATGGTTATATATATACAGTGAATGCAATTAGTGTTGTAATGGAGAATTTAAAATAGTACAACGACGTATGATGCTAAGAACATCTATGGACGTAGGTTGGGTTGTTTTACCTCTGAGCGGCACTTTTTTGCACACCATGGGCTAAATGGCCAGGTCACATGGACCCCGAAGGCTCAGAGAAGGTTGGGGGAGGGGACCCACTGGAACAGCTGTTGGGAGACAGATGGTAGCCTCCCGTCAAGGCCATCCAGCGTGTTCTTTAACGTGCACAGGGTATGGCTCTCCCGCACACGGAGCCACGACTTAACGTCCCATCCGACGGACGGCGGCCTTTCCAAGCCCATCGGTGTCCCCTACTGACCGTGGGCAGGGCGGGGAATTTTGCGGAGATAAATCTCAACACTGACCCAGCTGGGACTCGAACCTGGGAACTACAGATTACGAGCCTGGCGCGCTACCGACTGAGCCTCCCCCTATGGACGTAGACAAATGATCGACACAGGGATATAAAAAAAAAATTCTTCTATTCCAATGACAGTATACTCCATCTGCAGTAAAATTATGAAATGGAATCCTGTAATGCAAATCATAATTAACACCGTCATTCACATGAATGCATAGTCTGGACTTTCCATTTTTATACCACAAAGGCATAGCTTGACCAGCAATTTTTTAAACGAAATATCAAAAATTTTGAATTAAAAATGAATATCGTAAACACACCGATGAAAGAAAACTGGCCCATTTGCCTTTTTTATATCAGTGATACTCCTCAACAAACACGGACAAAAGATGAATTTATGGAAATTACTATCTGCTCCAAATATAATTTTCATCAACCTATTTTTACTCGCCTTCAAAAGAAATTCGTCTTTTCAGAATCCTTTCAAAATGCAAAGATGCATTCTACAGATTTGAGAGATATTTCATTGTGGACTCTCTTCTGCAATCTTTCTTCTAATTCGAAATTTCGCAGTAGGTATGATGAAAACTTTGCCAACACCTATTATGTGCAAGGCTAAGGAAATTCACTTGCTAATAGCGAGGGAATTTCCTGGGGTGGTTTGTTACATTCAAAGCTAGGAAAAATTGCAACAGTGAAATGTATCCAGGGGGAAGTACATCAACTTTCATCTCTTTGAATGCAGTATCGTTAATTGTTCCGTGATCTTTTTTTACTGCACGTAGGAGATAGAAATATTTTTTCCTTTTCTTCCTCACATTGGTACGTCTTCGTTCCAGTTTGTGGTAAAAACTGCTGGTTGGTCTGATTTTCCGAATTACTACCCCCTGCCTATGTGAACAAATGTTCTCTTTTAAAACGTCAGAAAGAACATGTTTTGTTCCATGTTAAAGAAATATTACATCAACAAATACGGACTGAAACAGCGTAATTCAAGGTAAACATTGGTAAACTAGGTAACAAGATACAAGTAGAAAACCTTAAAATCTGATACGTAATTTATGTATGCTGTAATTTTTTTTTATTGAGGAAGGTAATTGCTCCCAAAGAAGACACCACCGTGTCTTCTTTGGGACCCGTGGCTAGTCTTTAGCTATGGGACCCGTGGTAACTAAAAAAATTGCGATCCCTGTTTTAGATCTTGAAAATAATTTTTTCCTACTTTTTCATAACTTCTTTTAAGAAGTAATGATTCTTTAACAGCGCTTCGCATTTAACTTTCCATTAACTTAACAAATAATGGTTCCTTTTATTGTCACCCTTGTGGATTTGAAAAAGATTTTTTTTCCTCTCTAAAACGATCAATGGTGGGTGAATTCTTTGTTCCGTTTGATTATTTTAGAGCAAACGCATATTTTGCACCACTTAATACTCTTAGAATGTAATGCATGAAGATAAAAACATTTAGTCTCTGTACACGAGTAATTGAAGTCCTGTAATTATATTTTTATGATCAATGCTTTTCTAGTGGCCAAATAGTTAGTGTGCTTGCCAAGCTCGGAGGGCTTGCCAAACACACTAATGTTGGCATCTAACGCGCCTAACGTTAGGAACCATCATTTAAATGTTGCAATTTGTTTAAGCATCAACAAAATTAAAATCTTTTTTAATTTTAACACGTTGCAAGTATCCATGGAGACGATTACTTTCTTTTCAAAGTATTCTCTCTCCTAACAATCGAAAACGAACTTTTAGAAGATATGGATTGTGAGTTAATAACAATATGCACTGATGACAGTTTATTAGGTACACTACCTAGTGGCGTGTCGCGCTTCCTTTGGCCTTCAGAACAGACCGAATTCGTCGGGGCATGGAACGTACAAGATGCTGATTGCTTTTTGTGCAGGAATGTTGTACCATGCGGAAATGATTGTGTCGCTCAGTTGCTGCAAATTGGATGGAGGCACAGTCTCGCTGCGAACAGCCCTTTCCATCTCATCCCAAAGATGCTCGATAGGGTTTAGATCTGGAGACTCTGTAGGCCAATGAAAAAGGAACATGTTCCTGGAACCATTCAATGACGATATGTGGCCTGTGAGAAGGTACATCATAATGTTGAACGAGTCCATCCGAGTGAGGATAAACTGTAGCCATTAAGTAAGGAGCTTGGTCAGCAACAATGTTCAAATACGCTGTGACATTCAGATGTCCTTCGATGGGTATCAGGGGGCCTCTGTGTGCCAGGAAAACACTCCGCATACCATCACACTGCCACCACCGGCCTGTACTGTTGATAACAGACAAGATGGTTCCATGCCTCATGTTGCTTGTACCAAATTCTGATCCATCAGCATGATGCAAAAAGAACCTTGATTCATCCGATCAGTCCTCAAATCTCTCTTTATGCAGCCCTCAAAGGTCCAGTGTCTTCCTGCATCCACAAGAGACAAGTTTTCGGGTTCTTCACTAACAACATTTACGTGGTACATTTGGAGATGACCTTCTGCACACTAATGTTTAACTCTGCTATGATTTGCCTGGTTGTAGCCATTTGTTCGCTGCATGATTCTTACCAGTCTCCTTTGACCCCTCTGATCCATAAGCTGTTTTCATCCACAGGATCTCTGATCACTGATAGTTTCTTGTTTTTCGCACCATTCTCAGTAACCCTTGAAAGGGTGTGTGTGCGTGAAAAGCCCAGAAGGACGGCCAGTTGGGAGATGCTAGAACCGGCATGCCTAGCACCAACTATCATGCCACGTTCAAATTCACTCAGGTCGCTCATTTTGTCCATTCTGGCGCTCAGTCCGAATGATTGCTCTTAGACTGAGCGTCAGAATGGACAAAAAGATGGACAAATCAGGCAAACCAGCTGCCTGATTTATACCGCACAGCAGGGTCACGTAACGCATTACGTGTTCGAATGAACCATTTATGCGATGAGGGGTGGTGTACCTAATAAACAAGCATCTCATTGCATTACCAAATGTATTGAGTTACTACGACGTTTTGTGTATGGAAACCCATGTTCAAAACTCCTTAACTTTAAAAATAATCTTTTATTACAGAAAATTAACTGCATCTCAATCAAATTTATCCCAATTTGGATCTTAGAAAATATTCTTTTAATATTTAAAGAGTTATCGAAGCTGTAATATGTGACAGCATTTTGTATAAAATACAACAGCATACAATATTCACAAAAATGTTGCTGTTATGTTTGTCCTAAACATTGTTTCAAATTTGACTCAAAGTGAAAAACATCACCCATACTACTAAAATCAGTTTCAGTAAATGATTTGTTATGATTTTAAGGTAAATTCTAAACGAGTAGCAACACTGATATTTAAATGTTTCAGTTTCCCGAACTCTTTAAGTAGCAACTAAATATTGCTCAAAATCTAGACTTAAGAAATTTTTTGAAATTTTTCAATTCTTGTAACATTTTGCTACAAAATACTTAATTAAAAATTAGGGTGCTTTGAATATAGTTTTCTATTCACACAACATGGAAATGTCCCAATATTTTAGCTAATTTGTGTAATTTGTTCATTCCCAGAGCAAAAAGGAAGCAAAATATTTAATTTTCAAATGAATAATTTTATTTTCAAATGTTACTTCCTACTGAATATTACAAGAATAGGGTTATGCAAAATATTAATTACATTAATTTTACTATTTATTAACAAAACTGTATTACTTATCATTAAAATTCCTACATCTATTCAAATTACATCATTTCCTTTCTTCATGGTTGTGGGAGCAAAAAAAAACAATCTTTTATATGAAATAAAAAATAAATAATAAAATAAATTCCCCTTTAAGAAGCTGCTTGCTACAGAGGTCTAACAGGAGCCTGCCAGTTTAATACGACATAGTAGAAGGCCTGTCAGGATGCGGGACTTCAGCAGAAAAACGACACAAACATCCATGCCTTACCCGGGGCTCGAACCCAGGTCCCTCTGAAGTAGCCAAGCATGCTAACCATTCGGCCACAGTACGGTTGAAATAAAAAAAACACAATATAAATAAGAGCGCACTACCACTTCGTGTACCTAGGGGCACGTGAGGTGTAAATCCGGCCCTGGTGCTTAGGGCCTGGATCAATTCACTGATGACTTGGATGTTTTCTCTTGATCCATGTCTCTGATATGCTTTATTCCTGCTGAAGTCTCGCCTTCCTCTGAGATCTTGTATTCACAGTTCCTGCCAGACCTCTGTAAGCACGTTGGCTGTTTGAGGAGTATTTGATTTGGCAATGCACTCAGGCGAGTCTAGTCTACATAAAATTTTTGTTTGCTCTCAAAAAGTTGCATCGAGGCTCTGAAAAATTTCTCTCTACCCATAGGAGAAACCGTTTCCATTCAGAAATGTGGAAACTTGGTGATGGAATTAACTTTAGAGTACGATGGATCAAAAGTCATTAAATAATATTTGTTATGTGTATCCTGAACATAATTGCCCTGTCCTAGAGATCTGTTGATGCATGTGAATAGAATATCCCGTAACAAATCAATATGCAATGTAGCGGACAAACGCAAGTTAATCATAAACTTGATCGGAAATCACTTGAGAGGAATAACTTGCAGAAGTGAGCGTATCTCAGCTTTATTTTTGTGGATGTGTTGGAACCGTTTACCAGCCGAGTGATTTGAGCGCTCGTGATAAGATGCATGCTTAGTCAGACAGGCATCGGTCAGACTAAAGGAAATAAGCTGGTGGAGCAAGGCAAATGATCTCCTGCGTCACTTCTCAGTGGTTTGGTAATGTAGTATTTGTTGCATGGTTAACGCCGCAAGCATAATGTGACTGTAGCAGATAATATACGATTCTGCGAGTGCGACTGGCCGATCGCAATGATATGGGTCGAGTATGCCTTCTTGACTGAAGTCATCACTATATACAGAAGTTACAGGACAGTTCAGTGCACTAGTTGACTGATGGTTGCAAAAACAACAAAGCAGCGGAAAACAAGTAAGGAACCGTAGGTTTCTCTTAAGTAGACAAATGCTTCTCGACTGGTGATATGCAGGAAAAATCGGCAATGAAGAACAAGTTTTTTTTTCGATAAAAAGAAAAAAGAGCAATTAATCTTTTACTTAATAAACAATAATATATGTCCACATATTTATTTCTTTTCTTACATAAGAAAATACAGGCATTGTTATATTCATTACAAAAACATTTTACAAAAAAAATCCAATCTACTAGATTCGAGGCGGAAAGAGGAGAGTGACAAAATAAAACTGAGAAAACGAAGTAAATTATGCAAATTTAAATTCACCTAGTTATCTATTTCAATACAATTATTTGCTCGCTGCTTTTTGTTATCAGTTGCCGACTGCAAGAAAAAGTAGCTATCATTAATTGCAATGCTCATTCCGTTTTATTTTTCGCTACAGAATATTTGGAAAGAATTCTTTTCGTTTCATGAGCATTTCTCTTTCAGTTCAAAGCGACGGGTATACTATATTGCAGTATGTTGTTTTATCAATGCATCGCGATAGGCTTTTTTTGAAAACAATTTATCTATTGGCAGGTGTTCAAAAACCTGTGAAGCTTCTAAATTAAGTTATTTTTCTTCGCTCTTTTGTCAAAGTGATGAATTATTGATGATGAAACTAAAGAAGACTTCCAGAAAGAGAGAAAGAAAACAGGTACTTTAGACAATCTGTACCCCATTTAAAAGTTCACTTCATTCAAGATGCCACCTATTCCTACACTCCAACATATATTCACTTTTAGCGCAGTAAATGTTGCATTATCTTGCCTAACAAGTATAAAAAAGAAACGATTCGGGAAAAAATTAATGTTCACATATAAGTAATCTTGCAAGTATATATTTACTGATAAACACATGGGTTTTTTCCTCCAGAGCAGAGAACTGTTTCAGCGGGGATAAATTCTAAAATTCCTTCACGACAGAAGTAGCCTCTAAAAGAAACGACGAGTGAGAAGGGAGTGGAGTGAGGAGAGAAGGCAGATGTCAGAGATCAAAGGTGTGTCAGCTTAAGGGAGAACGTGTGCTCCGTCACGTCCATGCCAGCGAGCCTGCTGCCAGAATTCCACATCAGTCACCGTGGAGAGCAGTAGAGTCGGGGAGGAAACATGGTGAGACATGAAACCTTGGGGCGCGAGCTCCAGCATCGCAACTATGCTGTAGTCTCTCGAGAATCTTCTCTCTACCCATACCCTATTGCCCACATTCATAGAGAAACATGAAGTTTTCTATTTTGTTTTCTCGTTGTTTTTTGAAATAAATGGTTTTTAAACACATAATTTATGCTTCCTAGTTCACTTTATTAACATTTCATTAGTCTGTTGAGTTGCCGTTTTTTTCCCAATTGAAAAACTTTATAATGCAGCAAAACACGCGATTGTTCTTAATTCTTCAGCTGATAAAATGCAGCTTTTAAACCTAAATCCAGAATTCTCCTGTTTCGTTTAACTTTCAAAGCACATTTTTTTTCATTAGTAGTTACTTAGTAAAATGAAATAGATATTTAAAGAATATAAATATAGAGATAATATAAATATATATATAATATAGAGGTAATATAAATTTTATTTTCGTAAAAAAACAGGTGATCCTTGTTTTTTTTACATTGATTTCGCAACTGTCCTTGGAATTTTTTGTATCATGTACAGTTCTAGAGGAATAAATTATTTATTGCCAGTGTTCTTAATTGTAAAGTAATGGTAGCATCAGTGGTATGGCCGTATAAAAAAATTGGGATTCAGTATACCCTCAAGATACATTTTTTTCACTCTCATTTAAACCACACACACATCCCATCAAACCTTGGTCATGTGAACGACGAACATGACGAAAGGTTTCAGCAGGATATAGCAAGGTTGGAGCTTACGTATAAAAAAAGAAGTGGAGTTACAGAAAAACAGTCAGTTAAGCCGATTATTATTATTATTGGTTGCTCATCCGGGAAGCTCCAAAATTTACATATAAGGGTAAATCATTCGCCAATTATATAAAAATAATTATTTTGATACGTGATTTAATATTGCAATTTTGATTGCTTCTCCAAAATTTACATTCTTAAAAAATGGCCATTTTTGAAATCAGTGTTAAAAATTCTGTGGAACACTTAGTTAAAATAAGGAAGCTGATAGTTTTAAAATTTATTGACTAGTGTTATTAAAAGCTTGTACTGAAAGTTTTTCTTTATATTATTAAAACTACGTACCAAATTAATAAAATTTACTGAAAATCTTAAACAGCGATGAGGTCTGAATCTTGATGTGCAAGCTGCCATAGGGATTATGGCAGCTTGCACATCAAGATCATTGTAATTATCTACGTCTGATATTGATTTGAACTCAGAACCTTTCGTACTGCACCTAACATAAAAAACAGTCGATCAGAAGCAGTTTTAGATATTAGATAATAACCTGGAGTATGAAAGTAAACTCTCAACATAATTTATGATCTATGTGTCACGTCCGAATCCTTTATGATTTTAATTAAATGATGGAAATAGGTACCATTTACTCTGAGAAAAAATTGGAGTCTCGAATGCCATTTTCAGAAAAAACACATGACTGACAAAAATTTTCTCCAATACTGTTTAAAATTTCCGAGATTGATTTTAGCTGCTATTTCTGATATTAAAGCAAATTTCCTTTTAAAGTAAATCATAAAATACTGGCACAGCATTTCAGCCATTTTAATCATAATCATCATCCTCAAGCAGCCAACCAGACTGTGCAATTTAGTTCTCCAAGCACATCTGTCCTACTGCATCCGGCCACTGCACACCAATTTTAACAAGGTCCTGTTTGACATTGTCTGGCATCCTAGTTGTGACGCATCCTAGGTCTCCCCCTCTTTCTGAGGCCTTTAGGCACAGTGTTCATAACCATATTCGCCAATCTATAATTATCCATACGGGCAACAAGCCAAACCAAAGGAGTCTCTCTCTGCACAATATGCTGCTTAAATGAGGTTGCCGACTCCTTTGCCTAACCTCATCATTAGTTACAAAATTGAACCACCTAATGCCCAAGATACTGCGTAAGCATCTAGAATCAAATGCATCAAGTTTTCTGTTATCTTGCTTACAAAGCGTCCGAGTCTCACTACCATAACTAACCCTAGAAAGAAGGTTTTACGAACAACTTCAGGATATTTTGAATTCTGTCAAGAAAGGAGATATTACCCTTGTTCTAGGTGACTTCAATGCCAAAGTTGGTCCTGACTCTGACCTTTGGGGAGGGGTGATAGGCCCTTTTGGTGTTGGTAGCTGTAATAAGCAATGTCTCCTACAGGTAAGTAAACTGAATGGTTTCAGAATAACTAATAGTTATTACAAACACCGCGACATACATAAGTACACATAGGTTTCACCTGATGGGCTGCATAGGAATATGATTGATTATATATTAATTAACAGCAAATGGGCTAGTTCTGTTAGGAATACCAGGTCATATAGGGGAGCTGAAATTGAATCTGACCATTACCTTGTTAAAAGTGTCTTGCAGCTTAAACTTAAAAAGTGTTGTGCTAGGGTTAAAATTTTTACTTTTAATACTGACGCTCTGAAAGACCCAGTTATAGCCAAAGCTTACCATGATAGGTTACTTAGTCATTATGACAGTCATGGTTTGCTTTCTACTGAATTTCAGGAAGAATAGAACCGTTTTAAACAGGCTTTTTTGGAAACTAACAGTACTCTTTTAGGGAAAAAGGAGCAGAGGAGACAGAAGTATTTAAGTGATAAGGCACTTGAGCTGATTGCTGAGCACTTGAGCTTTCGATTTAGCCCTTTTAGCAAATGATGTTGATGAGATGAACGCTTTTATTCCAGCTGTTGATGAGACTATATACATGTCTAATTTTAACTTTTAGGTGTATATGACTATTTCTCCACCCTTTTCATAGATAGGCAGCAATCCCTATGCATCTGTTAATCTCACGCCACACATCACCAATATTCTGTTGCATAGCTTCCAAGATAATTAAACTGAAACACCTTCTCAAGAGTGCAGCCATTCAGATTAACTGAACCATAGCCTGCATGCCTGACCAATTTTCATCACTTTAGTTTTTTCTCTGTTTATAACCAAACCTACTCTTCTACTAGTCTCATCAACAGCTCGAATAAAAGAGTTCATCTCATCAACATCATTTGCTAAAAGGGCTAAATCAAAAGCTCAAGTGCTCAGCAATCAGCTCAAGTGCCTTATCACTTAAATACTTCTGTCTCCTCTGCTCCTTTTTCCTTAAAAGAGTACTGTTAGTTTCCAAAAAAGCCTGTTTAAAACGGTTCTATTCTTCCTGAAATTCAGTAGAAAGCAAACCATGACTGTCATAATGATTAAGTAACCTATCATGGTAAGCTTTGGTATAACTGAGACCCAGTTCTAGCGTTATTCAGAGTTATTCAGTGCGTCAGTATTAAAAGTAAAATTTTTAACCCTAGCACAACACTTTTTAAGTTTAAGCTGCAAGACACTTTTAACAAGGTAATGGTCAGATTCAATTTCAGCTCCCCTATATGACCTGGTATTCCTAACAGAACTAGCCCATTTGCTGTTAATTAATATATAATCAATCATATTCTTATGCAGCCCATCAGGTGAAACCTATGTGTACTTATGTATGTCGTGGTGTTTGTAATAACTATTAGTTATTCTGAAACCATTCAGTTTACTTACCTGTAGGAGACATTGCTTATTACAGCTACCAACACCAAAAGGGCCTATCAACCCTCCCCAAAGGTCAGAGTCAGGACCAACTTTGGCATTGAAGTCACCTACAACAAGGGTAATATCTCCTTTCTTGACAGAATTCAAAATATCCTGAAGTTGTTCATAAAACCTATCCTTCTCATCCTCATCGGGGGCATAACAGCAGATAACATTCAAGTCTTTAACGCTTGTCTGAAATTTTGCTGTAAGAAACCTTTCATTAATGCACTCATATCCTAGAAGAGCATCACTAGCGTATCTGCTGAGAAGCAGACCCACGCCTTGGTGATGCTTATTGTCGTCCCTCCCTGAAAAGAGAAATTTATGATTATTTTTAAGAATCTGACCTTTATCTATCCATCTGGTCTCTTGGAAGTCGAGAATATCTAAATTATAACAGTGGAATTCTTGTGTGAGTACATCAAAAGAATAAGTTCTGTGCAGAGTCCTCACATTCCAACTACCTATGGAGAGAAAATGGTTAGTGGAATGTTTAAAAAAACTACGTTTATTGAGAGAGGGAATGCCAACAATATCAAATAGCCCCCCTAATCGTAGACATGGAGCAAAGACCCGCTCCCCCACCAGTAAAGGCTGAAGCCATCTACATTGGAAGACTTCCTCCAATGTAGAATTTGACGATGCCCATAGAATCAAGAATTCAGGTGCCTGCGATGACCTCTGCTCAGGATTATCCACCAGCTGATAAAACATATCCTGTGAATCTACTTGGGGCTTTCAACCCACAAATAGAAAGCAGAGTGGAAGATTTTCCCTCCATAGAAGCCCACCAGTGCAGCAAATTCATGATTCATAATCAAGCTCAGAGCATTATTCCAGTCCAGTAGGTTTATATGGTCAGCACCAGGACCCTGTGTGGTTGACCACTCCTCAGTAGGGTAGAAAAAAAGAAAAATAGCCATAGTTGTCCAGATCAGTAGGCTACATTAATCTGGCAGCCCTCCTCTTCCGTTTCACTTCCACAAGAGAGTATATCTTTTGAAAGGTACTAAAGGCCGGCACCACGAGAAGGCGTGGTCGGACATTAGGTGCTAAGCCTGGCCGGTTCTATGCTACATCACAGGTCAGGTGCATAGCTTCCTTCTTCTACCATCAGTAATGACTAAACACCCTCTGGTGTTGCTCATAAGGTAATTACGCTATCTGGAGGTGGATCAGAGTAATTTTATGTGTAAAGCTAAACGATTAATATATATATATACCTCTTAGAAAAGATGAACAAACCATAAAAGCCTAATTACTAGTCAGATTTACGAATGTTGAAAGCGATATGAATGAAGACTGACTATAAAACGCAAAGAAACATATTTTATAGTTCATCATCATCATCATCCTCAAGCAGCCATGGGCTACGGAGGTCCAACCAGACCGTGCAATTTAGTTCTCCAAGCAAGTCTATCCTGAGCTACATCTACTGCATCTGGCCACTGCACACCAATTCTAACAAGGTCCTGTTTGACATTGTCTGCCCACCGCATCCTAGGTCTCCCCTTCTTTCTGAGGCCTTTAGGCACACTGTTCATAACCCTATTCGCCAATCTATAATTATTCATACGGGCAACATGGCCAAACCAACGGAGTCTCTCTCTGCACAATATGCTGCTTAAAGGAGGTTGCAAACTCCTTTGCCTAACCTCATCATTAGTTACAAAGTTAAACCACCTAATACCCAAGATACTGCGTAAGCATCTAGAATCAAAAGCATCTAGTTTCCTGTTATCTTGTTTACACAGCGTCCAAGTTTCACTACCATAACTAACCCTAGAAAGAACCAAACTATTATACAGTCTAATTTTAGTCTTTAGGTGTATACGCCTATTTCTCCACAATCTCCATATATTCTTAAAAGTCCCGGCAGCAATACCTATTCGTCTGTTAATCTCATGCCGCACATCACCAGTATCAGTTACATAGCTCCCAAGATAATTAAACTGTGACACCTGCTCAAGACTGCAACCATTCAGATTAACTGAATCACAACCTGCCTGACCAATTTTCATCACTTTAGTTTTCTCTCTGTTTATAACCAAACCTACTCTACTACCAGTCTCATCAACAGCTCGAATGAAAGAGTTCATCTCATCAACATCATTTGCCAAAAGGGCTAAATCATCAGCATAATCTAAATCAGAAATTTTCGTATCTCCAGCCCATTTAAGGTCAAAATCTTTCCCTCGAAGTGAATTTCGCATAACATAATCAATAACCAAACTAAAGAGAAAAGGAGACAAAATGCACCCTTGTCGAACACCAGAAGTAATGCTAAACCAATTGCTACAAGCCTTACCAACTCTCACACACGACTCAGTGTTATTATAGAGAGCTTTCATTATGTTAACTAACTTGTCTGGTATACCATATGATTTCACAATCAACCACAAATTATGACGATCAACAGAGTCGAAAGCCTTTTTGAAATCAACAAAGCTAGCAACCAAAGGTTTCTGAAACTCTAAACATTTCTCAAGAATCTGCCTAAATGAAAATATCTGATCCACACATCCCCTACCACTTCTGAATCCACATTGCTCATCACGCAATTGACTGTCAACCAGATTCTTAATTCTATTAAGCACAATCATGGAAAGAACTTTACCTGGAACAGAGAGTAGGCTAATACCCCTATAGTTATCACAAGAACTGCGATCACCTTTTTTGAAAATAGGGATAACAATAGCTCTGGTAAAATCCTTAGGAACCATGCCTTTATCATAAAAGATATTCAGAATTTCAATCATCCAAGTGGTAACCGAAACATTCCCAGCTCTAAGCATTTCCGTAGTAATTTCATCTACCCCTGGGGATTTATGAAGTTTAAGTTTAGAAACAGCCAAAATAACTTCAGATTGTGTTATAGGGCCAACATTAAAGCCACCAATGCATCTATCATCATTGCAAACAATGGGAGTAGAACTAACTACATTGTTTAGAACATCACTGAAATGCTCAGCCCACCTAGCCATGACAGAATCCTCCCCTTCTATAACCTTAACTTGTTTATCCTTCAATCCTTGTATGCCTGTCCGTTTTCTACCACACAAAACATTAACTATCTGGTACAGCTCTCTGCTGTTGTGCTGTCTAACTGCTTCCTCGGCTTTGTCAGCCAAACCATCAAGCCAAAGATTCTTATCAGCAGCTAACTGATCCTTTACAAGTTTATTAAGATCTCTGTAATGCTTTCTATTAGGACTAGTAGGGTATTGATTAAGGGCATTCCTGCAGTTCTTTCTTTCCGAAATAAGCTCAAGTGCCTTATCACTCAGATAATTTTGCCTCTTCTGCTCCTTTTTTCCTAAAAGAGTACTGTTAGTGTCCAAAAAAGCCTGTTTAAAATGATCCCATTCTTCCTCAACTTACTGACAAAATATTTTTCACTCCTTTCACGTACAAACCTTAAATACTATATCTGCACTATGATTCACGAGTAAGTTGAAAACATCGAGTTCGGTGGGAGTGGGAACCTATCGAAATTTTATTTTGTCAGCTAACCCTACAAATGTTATAAAACAACAGGACCTGTGAGTGATTATTTTCGAGTTTTTCAATAATTTATCACTTAATATAAATTCAAACATTAATACTGATTAGAAAAATATGAAATGAAAAATACGAACTTACACTTTGACTCCGGGTGGTGGATCCCAGACGCACTCTCCAGTGGCCAGGTTGGCGTACATGTGTTCCTTAGTGCGAGGCTCGATGATCTCCACCCACTCCGCCCTGAAACATGAGACAGCACATTTAAGACTAGAAGTCACTCCTGGAGGTCACTCGGTCAAGTCACCGGTTGCTCATTATCGCACCTAATTACACAGACACGGGCAGTGGCCTTAGGAGCGACAATAGAGGTTGGCGAAAAGAACAAGAGAGAATGAAATGGAACACTTTTATCGCGGTTCACCATCTAACATGTATCTTCACACACAACTAACTTTTAAATTAAACCGATCCTTTAATTCCGCCTCCAGAAGGAAACAACATATAATTGTAAACACGTTTATCTCGCAAACGTTGCATTCATATAAATGGGACACGGCCAAAATGATTGCCGGTTTTGTTTTATAAATGTATAGTGAGCAAGTTAGATGATTGGGATCAAAAACTGCTTTCCACGATGAATCCACATCTCTTATAGTTAGTGATGTTTTTCCGTTTGAGGTGCGATGCATCAATAGTTGGTATGTAAAAAGAAGATGGCTTTCGGAAGAGTTGTTATTAAGGAAAATACAAAGTTTTATTTTCAGTCTCGGTCGTTGCTAAATATATAGAAAAGGTTGAGCTGTTTTAATTCAGGGCGATACTTCCTTGTTTCCCAAGGGATAAATCAAAAGCTTAATGTGAAATTGATATAACTACAAAAAAAAAACTTCTGATGGTAGAAGAAGGAAGCTATGCACCTATCCTGTGATGATGCATAGAACCGGCCAGGCCTAGCACCTAATGTCCGACCCCGCCTTCTCGTGGTGCCAACTTTCAAGGGGAACAAGCTTTTACTTTTGGGGAATAAAAATAAAAATTTAAATTTTTTTTCCTAATATGTATTTTGCACATTTAAAAGGCTGTTTAATTACGAAACTTTTACGTATAATTTATTACAAAACTAAAATATGCCCTTTATTATATTAAAACATGGAAAGCTGGTTTTTTGAAGTCAATTGCATATTGCAACCTCGAAATGGTCAGCTCATAAGAATCCCAATGTTGTGAACAGTATTGTGCAAAGTAACTCACAGCTGTTAGGGGAAAAGCAGGGTAGTGTTGCTTTCGTCCTCCACCCGTCTGAAATTCTAAGATAATTCTAAGATGGTAAAACAAATTAGAGAAACAATTTTTTTTGTGCGTTTCTTACAGCTCATTTATTATTGTATTACATGTAATTATATACTTTACTAATAAATAAAAATAAATAAATAAATACCCCCTCAAGCAGCTGCTTGCCAGAGAGGTTTGACAAGAGCATGTCAGTTTATATGCCATAGTAGCAGGTCTGAGAGGATGGCAAGACCTCAGCAGAAAAACAACACGCACAACCATGCCTTACCAGGGGCTCGAACCCAGGTCCCTTAGATCAGTAGCCAAGCGTATAGTAAATAAAAAAAAAATACTGTACCAATAAATACTTTTGTGGGAAAAATGAGTTTTGCCGATGAATGAGGACACGAATCCACCCTCCTAGTTACAATGCCAGGTGCTCTATCCATTAATATTACCAGCTCTGTCATTTATCCAGTAACTGACTTAGGTTTTCCTGACCTTGTCGTAATATATTATGGGTAATATATTTCGTGGTTGCATGGCGCCATCCATGGTCGGGAAAGACTTAACCAACATTGCTCAATATATATAGATGTTAAATATCGAAGACACTCACGCTAAAGCGTTAGTAATGCAAGAATCAATCAATAAATACACAGATTACCATTCATCGGCGAAAATTTTTGCCACAAAAGTAGTTCTTGTAATCTGTGTATTGTTATGAATTAAACGGATGGAAACTGGGCCTGAGTTCAAAAATAATAATTAGTAACAATAATTCTAAAATAATGTAATTTATTTTAAAAGTATGAATGAAAACATTTATATAAACTAAACACAACCAACACAAATCTTTATCAGTATAAAAATAAACCTTTAGAAGAACATAACACTTTTTTATTATTCCTACAAAGAGATGTTTCCTATAAATTCTTACTATCTCTACTCAAATTATAAAATAAGGTTTGTACAACACTCAATAAGTTACACTACCATATTTGTGAACAAACCTGTAATCTACCAAGAATAACCTTACCAATTCTTGTAAACAAACTAAAGATAACTATGCATCAAACGATGAACTCTTCCTACAGAAAAGTTGAGATCAGCTCTGCTTGTTCGACTAACATATAATCTCCTCAGCCATATCTTTAAGTGTACTAAGCATCCTTCTTTTTCTTACCAGTCCACTAACAGGACCCATATTGATAAACTTATTTAACCTCCCGCGAACACACCAAACAAAATAATTTTTTATAGTTTAGTGCACAGGCAAAGACAAATCTCGTTTTCTTCACACTCTAATACCACTTTCCTATTCTTTGTTTTCCAGTTAAGTTTGTTCGAAGTGGTTGGTGACGTAATTCTCACGCTGTAGTTCACGCGAGCATCAAGACGAAACATCAGGTCAAAGCCATAAGCTTATATATAAAATATCAAAATTTCTGAAAACTTTATATCTCGGGAATAATAGTTTTTTTCTCCGTTCGCTTTTATTTGCAATATTATCTATAACAGATATCTGCAATAACCTCTTCACACATAGCAAACAGCAGATAATAGGAAAAAGAAACAACAATTTCAGATTCACTAGAAGTCACTTATCGTGAAATAGTGCACGTTACAACTTCAGAGGAATGCCCATGCCCGACATGTGTAAAAGCAAACTTAAAGAGTCCCAAAGGAAACAAAAACAAATCTCATTTCCTCGACATATTAGACGACATTGGTGAAAGCCAAGAGATAACATGGAGCATCTGTAGGAGCCATGTTTATGAATGAAGATAAAACACGACCAGACGGAATCATGAGAGGATAGGAAGAGGGTGAAAGAAGAGAGGGAGACAAATGACAAACGATCCGAAAGTTCCACCCCGACATTCACCTGAGGCCAGGCGGCAAAAGATTCGGAGATGATGGAGCGTCAGGCATCCTCCGCTTCCGATAGCGTGAGGTCGCAGGTCAGCGGATACTTTCAGGCCGCTGCCTCCCAGAACGGTGGCACTAAATGAAAACGCCACTCCCCTCCGCCATTAAGAGCACTATCTTTCCCACATCACTTGGCACGTCACTCAAGATAAAAATACATGCCAAGGTCGCCAGTCCCGTTTCGTGGTTGCCCAGACAACAAGCAGCCTTAATTGAAGGAGGAAAAAAAAGAGCAAAAAGGAAGGAAACCGTACATTACTAAAGATTATCGAAACCTCTACTAATTGAAGGTTAGGTACGAATTTTTTTCTTCGGTTGTGCATTCTAGAAACTACCGTGTACTTCGGAAACAATCTTTAGCTAATCATTAAAATCCACTACCTGAATATATTGGCACATATCCATATGAACTGCAACAAACAACAAAACGGTCCACTACCTGAATATATTGGCACATATCCATATGAACTACAACAAACAACAAAACGGTTGTAATATAATAACATGGCTACATTAATCCTCTACTGGTGGACTATTTTTGAGACATTAGTGGTGACCTATAGACTTTACAACCCTAAAACAAAAAAAGCTTCAAAAATAAGATACCATATTAATATCTTTCTCTGATTCATAATTAATTAGAAAATATTAAAAAAAGATATCTTATAAATTTTTATTCAATTAAGTTTTTATTTGAAAATTTACGGTTTTGGTTCTTAGAAAAAATCACAATGCAATGGGCTTTAAGAGCACATAGCTCACCAGTAAAAGGTCGAGGCAGCTGTTTCGAATATCATCATCTCATTTTGATTCTAAGACAACGATTAACAAAATAATGAAATGTAATCTATAATAATAGAAGGTCTATGTCAGCCATAAACTCATCGGGAAATCCGAGTAGAAGCTTCAAATTTTGCGTCTAACGATAGATTTCACCAAAGCGTCTAACGACAGACTTGACAAGCACCAAGGGATCGAAGGTTAGACTTCGCGAACACCAAATATTTCGGATAACCCTATCATCCAAATAAAATAATAACATACATTTTGTAATTTAACTGTTTATTCTAGTGGGATTTTCTAAGATACCACAATATTTTAATCTACAAATTTTTTAAACATTATCGAGTGTGAAATACAATATACTTTAACAATATTTTACAAATAACGTATCTTTTTTTCAAACTGGTTGTAAGAAATATTTTATAATTTTTAGTGCCAATTATAGACTATCGGTAACACCGTACGAAATGACTTTGTTCACGAGAATTAATAAAAAGAAGAGATCGACAACACCATGGTGCTCACCGAGTTCTTGCTTACGCCTGCTCTAATCCCATTTCTTTTTCTCATTAACACGTCAGATAAATATTTGCAAACCAGTTGTGCAATAAATATGAATCTTTATTGCTTCACGCGATATATTATTTTCAAGATTGCAAAAAACTGTTAAACTACAATTTCACATGTCAATAAAGAACTTATTTCAAGCCCTTTTTTCTGCTTAATTTGCTTTTACTTACCAAAAACACAAATTTATGCAAGTAGCTAAGAATAACATTTTTTCATCGTCTCTTACAAAATCCAAACTTTAAAAGCATTTCTGAATATTAATTTCTCATAGAATTCTCAATGAAGTTCGAAAGAAAAATTTCACCACTGCCTCAGTAAACCAATTACAAAATTAGCGTCTTAATTCTCTCTCGCCTGAGACAAACAGAATACCAGAAGCATATGTCCTCCAAAAGCAAGTTTCAACCGAAGTCGCAAACACAGCGTAAAGTATTTCTCTTCTTTCTCTTCAACAATGCCCCCCCCCCCCTCTCCAACTCGCTTCAACACTGACTTTTGAGAATAACGAACGAATTCTCCAGCCATCAATTTGATCCTACAACGGACTACGAGATCTCGAGGGAATTGGCGCAGCTTTTCCTAACAGGTTAATATCGTATCCACCATAGATTTTTGAAGTGCTGCCTAATGTCCCAGGAGAGATAAAGAGAAAAAGGCGAAAGCACTCACAAGAACTGGAAGCTCACGTACCAATTTGCAAAACCCAGTGGCTAGGCAGGAACATATAGAACTTATCACTGGTTCAACAAGATAGGGCCGAAAGAGTAGATGCGACAATTTAAGTTATGATGGAGAAAATAGTTTTTGCATGGAAGGAATAAATTTTATATCACAATTCGAAAAACTAAAATCGGAGAAAGAAAAAACATACATGAGCATCCAATCTTGATGCACATTTATTATTAGTTATTTTGGTTACATGTGCACCTAATCTTGTACAATGGCTTATGTAAATGAAATTAAAACATATCAACAGACTACTGAGAGTGGAAAGGAATTTGAGATAATTGTAGCAAGTACACAGAAATATCTCATTGTCATTATTTTTCTGTCTATAAATTTTGCATATCAGAAATTTATGTTAAGATTTTCTTAAAAACGTATTACTCTTTAATTGTATTGCATTGTTATTAGAAGATTCACTTGGCTCATTTGTAACTGTACAGAGACCTGCCGATAAGCCTTTGGTTTAGCAGGATAAAATTTATGTACCTAAATATGCAGACTAAACCGAGAAAATAAACTTTGAACATACATAACAGAATACTGATATGAGGAGCTCGGATCAATACTAAATACTTAATTTGTATTGATAAGAGTTGGTCGGACTGTTTCACAAATGATCAACTTTTTTTCACACAACGGGCTAAATGGGAAGGTCACAAGAACCCCAATGGCTCAGAGGTTGGGAACGGGGATCCACTGGACAGCTGTTAGGAGACAGATGGAAGCCTACCATCCACGTGTTATTTAAAGTGCACAGAGTATGTCTCTCTTGCACAAGGAGACACGGCTTAACGTCCCATCCGACGACGTGGCTTTTCTTGGCTGACGCGGCTTTTCAAGTAATTGTCGCAGTGTCCCTTTCTTGCGAAGGCAGGGTGGGCCAAACCAAGGTCACCTCGATACAACAGGCTTGGACAATGCAGTAACAGAAGACCTAATTTTTCAAAAATATAGCAGTTCTAATTATATCTTTTATTAAAAATTCAACTGGTAGCTATTAATTTCCCTCCTTTCTTCAAGCTGTCCAGGCCTGGTGTATCAAAGTGGTTTTGGCCAAACCCAAAGAGCCGCCTGACGCTTATCCGAAATTCAAATAATATTGTATTGAAAGCGAAAATCTTGAACATGAAGTAATTTCAAAATGTCGTACAGATAAAATATGTGAAACCAGAAAAAAGCTAGAAAAATAACATATCCTTTTCAAAGAGAACGAAGTTTTTATTTCCTGACCTAGTACACATAACATTGGAAATAAGACTAATGGATGACTGGAAAAATGCAAATAGAAATATTTTATTAGTACCCATAAAGAACAAAAAGAATTTTCTTTTCTCTCTTAAAAAAAGTTGAATTTTTACTCCCTCTCTCTACCACTAAATTTTAAAATTTCTAGCATAAATAGGTGGTTTGCAATGTTAGTTTTTTCTATTTTCTATTTTTTTTCCGCTATTGGAGAGCGCTATTAAAGCCAATGGGTGATTCTGAAAATGCGAATCGTAATATTTCATCAATACCTATCCACCCACAATGAATTATTAATATATCTCTAAAAACAAAAACGTTGAGTATCTACAGACAAATCGTTTTCCTTCTTTTTTTTCGAAAATGAGTTAAAAGTCTAAATAAAGGAAAACAATGTGCCCGAAAACAGAAATTTTAAAATTAACGTCGAAACCATTTTACTTCAGGTTGTAACCAGTGGCGTAGTGTGTGTGTGTGTGTGGGGGGGGGGGGGGGGGGGCAACTCCCCTGAGCACATTTTTCAAAAGTGACGCCTTTGTATATGTGCTCGCTCCCCCTGATATCAAAACCTGGCTATGCCACTGGATACAATCCGTGAACATTTGTAAAAACATGCAATTAATAAACACCTAATCCGCAAAATTCCAAAGTGCAATTTAGTACTGTATTTTCTTAAGTAGAAGTTTGTTGACTTTCACTCAAGCAGATTAGCCAGCGATGCTCGAGTCTGAAACTTTCAAGTATAGTAAAAAATATATATAGCTGGCTGAGTGGTTAGCGCATTTCAGTAATAGCAGTCCCATGGCCGAGTGGTTAGCGCGCTTGGCTACTGATCTAAGGGACCTGGGTTCGAGCACCGGGTAAGGCATGGATGTATGTGTCGTTTTTCTGCTGAGGTCCTGCCATCCTCTCAGACTTCTACTATGGAATGTAAACTGACAAGCTCCTGTCAGACCTCTGTGGCAAGCAGCTGCTTGAGGGGGTATTTATTTATTATATTTATTTTTATAGCAGATTGCATTCCCCAACTCGCAAGCTTTCATTGGTTGCGGGTTGGGGGGGGGGGCTCACTCATTATGATCGTTTCGTATCTCCCTCTCCGTTCCCCTCTTGGTAAAATTTTTATCCCCCTCTTCTTGGGGTTGTTGGTTTACCTCTGAGCGGCACTTCCTTTGCACACCATGGGCTAAATGGCCAGGTCACAAGGACCCCGAAGGCTCAGAGAAGGTTGGGGGAGGGGACTCACTGGAACAGCTGCTGGGAGACAGATGGTAGCCTCCCGTCAAGGCCACCCAGCGTGTTCTTTAACGTGCACAGGGTATGGCTCTCCCGAACACGGGGTCACGGCTTAACGTCCCATCCGACGGACGGCGGTCTTTCCAAGCCCATGGGTGTCCCCTACGGACCGTAGGCAGGGCCAGGAGTTTTGCGGAGATAAATTTCAACGCTGACCCAGCTGGCCTTCCTTTTGGGGAGGTTTGCAAGTCTAAATAATAGATGGCATTCACCAGCGTTCATTCTGCATAAAATTCATTACAATTGTTTCGTCTGCCCCCACCCCAATAACCTCCATGGAAAATTTTTTATCCCCCACTTCTAGGGGAGGTCTGCAACTCTCTGAAGTATAGTAAATGAAACTCCCCGCTTTCATTTGACATAAAACTCATTATGTTGTTTTTTCCTTCCCTACCCCTTGGTAAAAAAATTTATCCCCTTCTTTTAGGGGAGGGGTCTAAAACTCTCTAAAGTATATAGTAGACGGCATTCCCCACGTCGCAAGCATTCATCTGGCATAAAAATCGTTACGATTGTTCCACCCTTACCCTACACTCCATGGTAAAAATGTTATCCCCCTCTTCTAGTGGTGGTCTGAATCTCTCTAAAGTAAACAGTAGATGGCACTCTCTACTTCGCAATCTTTCATTTGGCATTAAAAAAAAACCCAGGTATAATTATTTTTCTTCTCCTCTTTAAGAGAAGCCTGAAACTTACTAAAGTTGTAGCAAATTGCATTCCCCAAATGATTTTGAATAACTGCTAATACTAAGTCTATGAGAGACACTAGTGTTTAACCGCTAACGTTAAGTCTTTGGGGATTTCGAGAAATTTTGGTTGATCCCAGCGGTTCGAACGTAGCCAGTATTCTTTTCCTGGTTGAAGGGAACGTTCATACAATATTTCGTGCCCCTAGCTCTTCTTGGGGCCGTGTGCATAAGTGGACAGACACAGAAACAGAATATTAATTGTTAAACATGTCGATTAACTAATGATGCAAATCCACAAGAAAGTAAAGTGGCAAGACAATGGGTTGTTTTTACCATTGAGCGGCACTTTTTGCACACAATGGGCTAAATGGCCAGATAACAAGGAAGTTAGGAGGAGAAGCTAGAGTAGGTTGGGAGAAGTTGGGTTGTTTTACCTCTGAGCGGCACTTTTTTGCACACCATGGGCTAAATGGCCAGGTCACATGGACCCCGAAGGCTCAGAGAAGGTTGGGGAAGGGGACCCACTGGACAGCTGTTGGGAAACCGATGGTAGCCTCCCGTCAAGGCCATCCAGCGTGTTCTTTAACGTGCACAGGGTATGGCTCTCCCGCACACGGGCCACGGCTTAACGTCCCATCCGACGAACGGCGGCCTTTCCAAGCCCATCGGTGTCCCCTACTGACCGTGGGCAGGGCGGGGAATTTTGCGGAGATAAATCTCAACGCTGACCCAGCTGGGACTCGAACCTGGGAACTACAGATTACGAGCCTAACGCGCTACCGACTGAGCCACCCCCGCCCCTGGGAGGAGAAGATCCACAGGAAAAGCTGTTGGGAGACAGATGGTAGCCTCCGGTCAAGGCCATCCAGAGTGTTCTTTAACGTGTACAGGTTACACTTCCCCAGTTTTGTTAAAGTTTGGAGCTCTTGTGGCCACTAAAAGCTCCCGCATATGGCACCACAGCTTAACGGTCACATCCAACAGACGGCAGCCTTTCCAAGTCCATTGGGATCCCTTACTAACCGAGGGCAGAGCAGGATGTTTTGTGGAGATAAATCTCAACGCTGGCCCAGCTGGGACTCGAACCTAGGAACTGCAGATTACAAGCCTGGCGCGCTACCGACTGAGCCACCCCGTTTTGATAAAGTTGTTCTTGTAGTTTTCAAATATATAGTTATTGTAAATTATATGAAACGATATAAACATTCCCGGTAATTCTGAAATTCATTAATCGGTAAGACTTTTATGGGAACTTCATACAGTGAAGCTGCTGCTGTCCACTGAGCGACCTCAGCAGAAAAGCTGTACCTGATCTATGCCTATCTACGATTCGAAACTGGGTCCTTGTGCTCTGCGGGCCAAACACGCCAAAAAAAACCTGCAGATTCTAAACGATATAAATATGTTGCAGCACATGGTCTCAAATCACAAAAACACATAAAACAAGGAGACGGCTCAGTCACTAGCGCGTGCCAGGCTCGTAATCTGTAGTTCCCAGGTTCGAGTCCCAGATGGGTCAGCGTTCAGATTTATCTCCGCAAAAGTTCCAGTCCTGTCCACGGTCAGTAGGGGACAAAGATAGGCTTGGAAAGGCCGCCATCCGTCGGATGGGACGTTAAGCCGTGGCCCGTGTGCGGGAGAGCCATACCCTGTGCACGTTAAAGAACACGCTGGTTGGCCTTGACGGGAGGCTACCATCTGTCTCCCAACAGCTGTTCCAGTAGGTCCACATCCCCAAGCTTCGGGGTTCTTGTGACCTGACCATCAACCCCATTGTGTGCAAAAAAAGTGCCGCTCAGAGATAAAACAATCCAACCCATAAAACAACAGGTCTTAGAAATTGCTATTCATTAGGCTACGATCAAAGATGAACTTATAGTCTGAGATAATATTTGAATATTCGTATGCAGGCCTGTGCTCTAACCGATTGGATGGAGATTAAAAATGCCAAAGTAAGCAGCTAAAAGTCACAGAAACCTACAACCAAAGTCAGAAATAACAATTGTAAAAAAAAATAAAATAAATATTACGAAATGTAAGAAAACAACAATGGTAAAAGAATGGTCATAAAGGAACATGGTATTTCTGTGCTCTGAAAAGGTTGCCCTACCACAATATTATATTTAGGTCTCAGTCGGTGGCGTGCCTCGCTCATAATTGGATGTTCCCAGGTTCGAACTCAACTGTGCCTACGTTAAAATTGAGTTTTACATTGAGCAATCGGTGAAAAAAAATCACATTAGGAAAAAAGTGCCGCTCACAAGTAAACAAAACAACCAAAAATAATTTTCGTTGTTTCCGCTTTTCGAGTTTCTTTATCGAAATAACACTAGCTATTTTACAGCATGGTTTTACAAGCGCCGTGTAGACTTCGTAAATAAAGAACCTTCTTCGTATATTTACATATTACGTTTTAATTTCCAGAAATACACGATTTCTAGAATTATACACAATTTCAAAAGCATTTTAGTAATACGAAAGATAGAGAACGTCATTAGTTAATGACTTTCTTAATGAGATTAGTGTTTTCGGTCCTTGTCTCCATTTGTTACCACCATCATTAGCAGCAGAGATCGACCAGTGAAACATCGGAACGGGTCATGCTCTATTATTTGGTGCATTAAGGGTTGATGGAAAGCAGGATAGGGTGTGAAATTAGGAAAATAATCCTGAATTAATCGACAAAATGGTATAACACTTGTATGCAATTTAATGCGACATTAGATAGTACATTTCGCTATCACAATAGCATCTAGTTATTGTCAGAGCGTGCATTTGAGGCTATATAAAAATTATTCCCTTGCGATTTAAGTACAAAAAACTACTGGTGTTTCAATTAAAAATGTAATTTATTCTGAATTTTTGAGAACATTTGGAGCTGATTGAGACATTTGGAGCTGATTGATAAAATAAGATTAATGTAAAGAATTTAATCAAGTAGCTGGTTTCCAAGTTTGCTGCTATTTACAATGTTTATATCCTATTTCTATTTAATCTAATGTAGTCAATCCCATGGCCGAGTGGTTAGCGCACTTAGCTGCTGATCTAAGGGTAAGGGACCTGGGTTCGAGCAACGGGTAAGGCATGGATGTTCGTGTTGTTTTTCTGCTGAGGTCCTACCATCCTCCACAGACCTTCTACTATGGCATATAAACTGACAGGCTCCTGTCTACACCTCTGTGGCAAGCAGCTGCTTGAGGGGGTATTTATTTTATTATTTTAAAATCTCTAGGCACATCGCTACTTAAGGAGAGACTTTATGGTTAATGTTTAATAACGAATTTCATGAGTGTGGTTTTTGGCATGTTCCTTAACATGCACAGGGTATGGCTATGCTGAACACAGAGCCACGGTTTACCGTCTGATCCGATGGAAGGTGACCTTTTTAAATTTATCGGTGTGTCCTCCTTCTCATTGATGGCAGAATGGAGGGTAGCAAAGATAAATCTCAACACAGGAACGTTGGGACTCGAACCCGAGGCATCAAATCAGACATAACATATTTCAGGCAAATTTGCTTTTAAAAAAGGAGATACACTCAAAGTAAAAAAATAGTTACAGGGGCGTAGCCATGGGCGGATGGGGGGAGGCTCCCCCCCAAAGTAACTCGGAGTTGGCAAAATTCGAAGCGACTTAGTAAAATCTAGGCGAGTTGTGAAAACTTGTAATTAAGGGGTGTTTTCAAAATCGAAGCAACTTGACAAATCTAAGGCAGTTTGAAAAATGGAGAGACGGCAAAATTTAGAGCAGTTGGCAAAATTCGAAGCCACTTAGTAAAATATAGGTGAGTTGGCAAAATTCAGATGAGATGTAAAAATTAGGATTTTTTTCTGTAAAATTATGGCGAGTTGGCAAAATCTAGGAGAGTTGTCAAAATCTAGGGACAGTTGGCAAAATTTAGGGGTAGTTGGAAAAACTAGGGGCAGTTGGCAAAATTCGGAGCGACTTGGCAAAATCGTGGAAATTCAGATGAGATGTAAAAATTGCAATCTTTTATCTGTAAAATTATGGCGTGTTGGCAAAATCGAGGCAACTTCGCAATATCTAGGAGAGTTGGCAAAATTCAGAGGGACTTTGCAAAAATCAGATGAGATTTAAAAATTGGAATTTTTTTCTGTAAAATTGTGGCGAGTTGGCAAAATCGAGGAAACTTAGCAAAATATAGGGCAGTTGGCAAAATTTGAATCCACTTGGTAAAATACGGGCGAGTTGTGAAAATTGGGATTGTTTTTGTGAAATTAAGGAGAGTTGACAAAATCGAGAAAACTTGGCAAAATCTAGGGAAGTTGGCAAAACTGGAAACCACTTGGTAAAGTAGAGGTGAGTTGTAAAAATTGGGATTGGTTTTGTGAAATTAAGGAGAGTTGGAAAAACCAAGAACTCTTGGCAAAATCTTAGGGGAGTTGGCAAAATTCGAAGCCACTTGGTAAAATACAGGGAAGTTGTGAAAATTGTGCCTTTCTTGTGCAATTAAGGAGAGTTGATAAAATTCGAAGTCACTTGGCAAATTCAGGGAAGATGTAAAAATTGCAATTTTTTCTGTAAAATTACGGCGAGTTGGCAAAATTTGAATCCACTTGGTAAAATATAGGCGAGTTGTGAAAATCGAGATTTGTTTTGTGAAATTAAGGAGTGTTGGTAACCCACGGCTCCCACATTGAATTGAGGAAACTGAACAAAATGTAGGGCAATTGGCAAAATTCGAATCCACTTGGAAAATACGGAAGAGTTGTGATAATTGTGATTGGGTTTGTGAAAATCAGGATAGTTGATTAAAATCGAGAAAATAAAATAAATAAATAAATAAATACCCCCTCAAGCAGCCGCTTGCCACAGAGGTCTGACAGGAGCCTGTCAGTTTATTTGCCATAGTAGAAAATTTGGTAGAATCTTGGGTATTTTGAAAAGTTTTAAAGTGATTTGCCAAATTTAGGAGAGATGTAAAGATTGGGATTTGTTTAGTGAAATTAAGGAGAGTTGGCCAAAATATATCAAGGGAGAATTTACACTGAAATTAAGGCTAGTTGCCCCCCCCCCCCCCCCTCGGAGCGCAAATCTAAGTAAGTTTGCTCAGTTGGCAAAATTCGAATACCGAGTTGGAAAATTTTTGATTCCCCCCCCCCTCAACCATAGTCCTTCGCTACGCCCCTGAATAGTTATATCCCATTCGGCAGACGATGCCCTTTCCAAGCCTAATAATATCGTCACTTTTCTTAAGAGGGGAGGGTATGATCAAGGAGAGGAACCACAAAGCTAGCACAAATGGAAAACAGATCATAATCATGACATGCAATCAATCATCGTGGGAGCCGTGGGTTTACGAGCTGCCGGTCACAGATTGCTCTTCCTGTTCAGATATGAAACATCGGATAAAAGTGAAGATAACAGCTAAGGCATCGGGGATTCCCTAGCCCACATCCTCTCACAAAAGCACATCTGCCACCACTCGAAATTTAAAATTAACACTTCCCTTTTTTGTTTTCCTAAAGACACATCACTATCAAAACATTTCCCTTGAACAAAATCGTATTACAGCACACACCAAAATCAGATAATTCCTCTGCTCAGCACTTAACAAATGATATGTCACTGTCGTGAAACAACGCAAGATTTCTCCGCCAATCGAAACACGCTATAGTGCAGCCTAATGCACTTTAACTGCAGCCAGACGAGATGGGGTTTTAGCTCAGAAAGCTCAGCAAAGAGGCTGCACGAAGTCAGCCACCGGAAATGCGAGAGGAAAAATTCCCCGATAAGGAAGGAGGAGGTCTTGCATCATTTAAGTCTGTCTCCAGTGTTAAGAACACAGCACTCGCTTTTAGTGTCTTCAGGGTGGATTGTCTTCAGTTTCAACACTTCCTGTTGGCGAGAATAACCGCATCTCCGATTCCTATCATTACGACAAAGGGAAAACAAATTACTGATAACGTGGAACTGCTTAGAAACGAGAAATATTTGTAGCCCGAAGAGAATTTACGAAAAAGGGTGATTAAGATGATCTAAAATGAACAAACTTAGAAATAACTGAAATTCTATAAAGGCTAAGAAAGAGAAATTCAAACCCTTGTATATCAGTTAGCAATTTAGAAAATTTCTTTCATTAGTGTACCTACTATTTTTTTTATAAAAAAAGGAGTTTTTTTATTATGTGGTATGTCTCTGGAATGGAGTAATTCGTTGGAATATACTATAATTACCAAAAGCTTTACATAAGTTATAATAAATAGGTGATTTATTAATTAAATGAATTGAGGTTGCATCTGGACAGCACTTTCATTGTTACTGGTTGAAAAATATTCAGAGCGGGCTTATTAATGCATTTTATATCATTTTTATATATTAACATTTTAAATAGTAAAATGTTGATTTTGGATGAAAGAGTATAAATTTATTTCGATGTAACCAAGCGCGTATTCAGGGGAAGATTCAAGGAAGGGAATGGGTTGCTAAAGCACACCCTCTTAAATCTTTGAAAGCTTGAAGTTGAAATATGATAAAATTATTCACATGTGAGATTAATTGAAATTCAGGAAAAAGATAATAAAGCAATTGTAATTTTTCAGGGTATAGAAACTGGGAATTTCCGTCTTCTTATTTTTAAACTACAACCACGATAGAAAAAACATGAAATAAGACACTTATAAGTAAGAGATAAAATTACACTGATTTACAAGGTTCTTATAACATGAACAATTGTAGCTTCCTTTAACTATTTTTTGGGTACTGATTTCAGATCTGGCCTTAAAAAATGGCTAGCACGTCACTTTTTATGTTACTGGTCATTTTGACTCCTATTAAGATCTTCCTACACCAACACCTCCAGGCAACTGGGAAGATACTGGATATTTTACTTTTTGTGGCTGACAACACTGATTGTCAAATGGGAGAAAACATGTAACAGTAATCTAACCTCAGACCGTCATTCTTGTTGTTTTCATTATAGGAGGAACAAGTACTGTACGTTGAAGAGTGAATTTTGGCGTTTAAATGGCACAAAAGTAGTGTTGCGGATGTGTTAATGTGCCAGATAAGTTTTGTTATGTATGTAGAAATTATATTTTAAAATCCCAGGGTCGTTCTTTGACAAAAATTGCAAAGAAAGCTTATAACTTGTAATTTGGATGTCATGTTGAGTTGGGTTGTTTTACCTCTGAGCGGCTAAATGGCCAGGTCACATGGACCCCGAAGGCTCAGAGAAGGTTGTGGGAGGGGACCCACTGGAACAGCTGTTGGGAGACAGATGGTAGCCTCCCGTCAAGGTCATCCAGCGTGTTCTTTAACGTGCACAGGGTATGGCTCTCCTGCGCACGGGGCCACGGCTTAACGTCCCATCCGACGGACGGCGGCCTTTCCAAGCCCATCGGTGCCCCCTACTGACCGTGGGCAGGGCGGGGAATTTTGCGGAGATAAATCTCAACGCTGACCCAGCTGGGACTCGAACCTGGGAACTACAGATTACGAGCCTGGCGCGCTACCGACTGAGTCACCCCCGCCCCAATGTTATGTTGGAGATCAGGACAAAACATGGGCTCCACATGTATGCTGCATTTCGTGCTTTGTTGCCCTGAGTGAATGGTTGAAAGGTAAGATAAAATCCATGCCCTTTGCAGTTCCAATGGTTTGGCGCGAGTCAACTAGTCACTTGCATGATTACTATTTTTGTTTAATTAAAGTGTCGGGCTTTTCAAAAAAGAACAAAAGCAAAATACAATATCCAAATGTGCCTTCAGCCATAAAACCCAGTTCCTCATGAAGAAGATCTTCCTATATCACACTTAAGACTATGAGGCACATACAGATCCTGACCCTACATATACCCTAAAAAAGTTAGATGAGCCTCATCTGATTCAGAAAAATGAATTAAATGATCTTGTTCGAGACCTAGGACTTTCCAAACAAATTGAGGTTTTAGGTTCAAGAGTGAAATCTTCTGGCCAGAGTTTCTCTGTTCAGAAAGATAAATTTGGCTTGATCTGCTTATTACGAAATGCAAGATGGGTTGTGTTTCTGAACAGATATTTCAGGGCTGATAAAAGAAACTGGAACAACTCACGTCAAGAACATTTCACGGCTGATGGAAGAACTGGAACAACTCTATTCTTAAGGAATGGTGTCTATTTATAGATTCGTCAAAATTCAGCTTAAAAGCTGTCCATTTGCATAAAGGAAACCAAAAACCTTCCATTTCACTGGCACACGCTGTGGGAATGAAGGAAACTTATGAGAGCATGAAAAAAATACTCACTGCTATAAAATATGACCAGTTTAAGTGGACAATATGTGGTGACCTAAAAGTCACATCTCTCTTTGCTCGGGCTTCATCAAGGAGGCTTCACAAAATTTTGCTCTTTTCTGTGTTTGTGGGACAGTAAGGGCCAGAAAGGACAAAAAGACTGGCCCAAAAGAGATGTTTTTATTCCTGGAAAGAGTAATGTGAGGTATAAACCTCTAGTTGACCCCTTTGATGTTCTGCTCCCACCATTACACATCAAACTGAGGCTTATGAAAAACTTTGTAAAGGCTATAGACAAAACTGGTAAAGGGTTTTTGCACTTGAAGGAAAAATTTCCAAAACTAAGTGATGTCAAACTCAAAGAAGGTATCTTTGTTGGTCCTCAGATCAGGAAGCTATTGAATGATACTGTCTTCGAAGAAAAACTGAATATGAAGGAGCATGGAAATCCTTCACGTCTGTGGTCCAGGGTTTTCTGGGAATCACAAAGTGGAAAACTACCATCACCTCATGGTCTAATTCAAGATCTTTTCAAAAACTATGAAAATCTTGGCTGCCGAATGTCTTTGAAGATCCATTTCTTGCACTCGCATCTCGACTTCTTTCCCAAGAACTTAGGAGCTGTCAATGATGAGAAAAGGGAAAGATTTCACCAGGATATCTGAACCATAGAGGAGATACCAAGGCAGGTGGGACCCAGCAAATGATGGGTGGCTGCTGTTGGTTCTTGCAGAAGGAAGATACCTCAGCACATAAAAGACAAAAATGAACTTCTTGTAAGTATAAAAGCTCCTTACCCATATTTTCTTATTTTGCGTTTCAATATTATTTCATTTGTTACTTTATATTCAGTGGTCTATAACTACGATGTTTCTAATTTTTTTCACTGTAATTAATTAATGAGTTTTAAGTTGCAATTTAATAAAATAGTCACATTTCCCAGATATGCATATTCATTGAAATTTGAAATACATCAATCCGTAACTTAAAAAAAAAACTGTAAGTGCTGCAAGTTTTTCATAGCTATATTTGAATTCAGCACCCCAAAATTAGTTAAAAACATCCTATTTGACCAATGTTATAAAAAAAACAGGTTTAAATTTGTTGTTTAGTGTTATCAGTGATTGTAAAATTTTAGCTTTCTGAGCCACCTCTAGTATTCCTCTCTAGTAGTGCCTTCTTTCAGTAGGATAATGCACCATGCCACACTGCCCAGATTGTTCAAGAATGGTTTGCGGAACATGAGAAAGACTTGCAGGTATTGCCCTGGCCTCCAAATTCCCCAGACATCAATCGAGCATCTGTGGTTTGTGCTGGAACAGCATATCCGATCTGCGGTGGCTCAATCATGTAACTTACAAGAGTTAAAGGATCTGCTGGTAAGTGTTGGTACAAGACACCTTTAGAAATCTTGTAGCGTCCATGCCTCGCCGAGTAAGAGCTGTTTTGGTGGCACGTGGAGGACCATCATATTAAGCAGGCAGTCATAATGTTTTGGCTCTTCAGTGTATATATACAGAAAAACCCAGTCCACCTCCTCTCCCGACAACAAAAATATATTTAGCAACCTATTGTATATGCTGCACCAAGATTTCTTTTATGGTTTTCCAGAAAAAACAGGTTCAGCACTCCCCTCCCCACCTAAAAGAAATCCTGGATAAGCTCCTGGATACAACCTCTTACAATTTGATAGCAATCATTTTTGTCTAACACACTCATCTAAATTACTGAAATACAATAATTATTACTATTAAAAGGAAAAGTGCTTTAGACTTGATGGGAAGATATTTGCAAGTAAGCCATATATGTAACTTTTATCTCGATTCTTATTTTTTTTAAATTCAAACTGAAAGTTACGAGTGATCTTATATTTGTAATAAAATGGCCAATGGCATCTGCTCTGAATTAAAATGAGTAAAAAACAATGGAACTTAATTCTTATCACCACATACCATGATTTATTTGAAAACATTCTTAAAAAATAGTCAAGAATTTCTAGCTGACTGTTGCGTGTATTGGTTAATAATGATTTCGCGCAGTTTCGTAAATGCCTACTTTCACGAAACGCCCTTTAAGATTTGATGTCCTGTCTAATTGAGGTAAACCATTCTCACTTACATAGTTTCTACTTTAACTAAGGAAAAGATTGCAAAGTGTATTTGCTCAATCTCTGATCATTAAGAATGAAGGAAACATCTCGAAATTGTGTGCAAGTGGATAAGACCAAAATGATACATATCTGCAGCATATTTATTGCAATTTTTCATCCAGTTTAAGAATTCTGAAAAGGAACAATGTATGTCATAAGGATATCTACACTCTTGTCAACAGAAGACGAAATCGCGGTCTTCAAAGATGGATCAAAAAGCACAGAGAATGGCTACAACATTAAAAATATAAAACGCAATTCAAAATATCTTCTGGTTTGAGGAGATATGGTGGAATTATTTTGAACAAATCAAAACCGACAAATATATCTGAGGTAAAAATGTTAAGCGTTATCTGCAATTATGCTAGGAGCACTAAACCAAGATATGAGCTCTGAGCCAGACTTCAGAATTTCAGAATAAATACTAACTCATGAATAACATCACCTTATATTTTACCTTGCGTCTTTTAAAGCCCAACTAAATGGAAGAAACAAATTTAAACTATAAACTTTTAGATAAATATGCTTTTTAACGTCGAAAAATACAGAAAATATCAAGTTCAAACTTGACTCGAAGATTAATGAAAATTTTAAACTGTAAAGAAAGAAAACATACGTAATAGGTTGGGTTGTTTTACCTCTGAGCAGAACTTTTTTTGCCCACAATGTCCTAAATCACAAGGACACCAAAGGCTCAGAGAAGGTTGGGGACCTACTGAACAGCTGTTAGGAAACAGATGGTAATCTGCCGTTAAGGCCATCCAGCATGTTCTTTAACGTGCACAGCGTTATGGCTCTCCTGCACAAGGGGCCACGGCTTAACATCTGACGGATTGCGGCTTTCAAAGCCCATCGGTGTTCCTTACTGACCGTGCGCAGGATCAGGGTGAATATATATAGAGTGGCGCCAAAAGGCTATGTTTTATCAAGGTCATTCGAGTGTCGCTGAGGGAATGACGTCACAGCGGGGATAGTGTTTTTTTAATTATTGTCATCATGATTATTAACATAGTTTAAAATAAGTTGAAATAAATTAAGATCTGGTGTTTTAATTCGATCGAATTTAATTTTAAGAGCAAGATCAGAATAATTTCTCAGAATCATCTAATAGAAATTCTATAGTAATTCGATATGAATTACAAATGATGTAATTATGATATCCATAATATCATCATATATTCAAAAGGTCATTTTATTAGGTACAATTCCACATTATATTAACAGTAACGCAGATCTAGGCCTTATAACTCCTTAAATAATATTTTTATGAAAACATATAACATAATCAAATTTATTTAAATCTCGGTTTCCAATAATATGCGTTCAGTGTTTCAAGAGTTATGGAAGCTGAAATGCTTAGCAAGTTAGCTCTTTCTGCAAAATATCATTCAAAGTTAGCGAAACCTAATTTTCACGTGAACTGCTGAAAACACTCTTAGACGTAATTAGTAAAGTTTAGTATAGCAGTTATTGCTTTAGTTTTAACTTGTTTTTATTAACTTCTGAGAGCAACTACTTAAATTGGAATTATTGCTTTTAAATATCCAATTTCCTTAACTTTAAAAAGCGAACAAATATTGTTAAAAATCTAGGTTGAAATAGATTTTCAGGTCTTTAAATTGTCTTCAGTCACCTTTTTCAAAAAATGATTATTTAAAATGCTCCAGAGTTCTGTATCTCAGTTACTATTGACGTAACACGGAACTGTACCTAATAAAGTTGCTGCTGAGTGTGTATCTATAACAATAAATGCTTCCCTGATAGCTAGATAGACCACAGACAGTTTAAAGAAACTGAAATCATAATTTTACTTTTTTTGCCAACAGATACTAATATTACCGTACGCTTCTTATAAGCTTTGTTTACCCGTCGTCTCCCCGGCTGTGACGTTAAAATGCCTAGCCAATAACCGTCAAGAAACACTTCCTCGCCGAGGTGGCATCACCCTTCTTTCATTCACCCTGGACAGGGCGGAGAGTTTTGAGGAGATAATTCTAACGTTGACCCAGTCGGACTCGAACCTGGGTACTGCAAATTACGAGTCTGCCGCGCCGCGCCCCTACGCAATAGGGAATTTCATTGGTTGTTTAGGGTTTTATGACGCAAGGGCATTTAAGGACACGCTGAGCCTACGCAGTAGACTTAATATCTATGTTAATAATTGTGCACATATGAACATATGGAAGCATCCATAAATTATGCAAGGCTGTTTTAGCCGAATTCTCCCCCTCCCCTTTGAATTCTACAAAAGAAATAAAATATGAAGGGGGAAAAATATTATCCTTTGTGACATCTAAAAAGGTAAAAGCGAAAAGTGAATCTAATCAACGGATTATAATTTTGTTTCATTTTAACTATTTAGAATACATGTAAGATGATTGGCTGGTTGTTTGTATATTTATGCCGCATGAGTAACAATGTAGAAGACTAGCATTCTTAATGTCTGTCTTCCTAATGCCAGTAGATAATTACACCAAAAGAAAGAAAAATATCACTAAAATAATACTTAAACTATTTTTTTCTGTTTTAGAATCGGAAATAGTTATATGCCCTAAGTTATTCTCCATGTCATAAGCTTTTAATTATATATACGAGTAACTCACTATGAAACTGAGAAGAAAGTGTGAACATCGAAGTCACGATTATGATCATCACAATAAGAGAATACTAGAAAGTTCAGTCGGTTTTGTAAAAAATGGTCTTTTTTTTAGGTTTTACTAACTGTAGCCTACTGTCACTCAGAGTATCATAAGCTTTCACTTGATATATATAATTCGCCTATTGTCACTCAGAGTATCAAAGGGTTTTACTTGATATATAATTCGCCTATTGTCATTCAGAGTATCATAAGCTTTCACTTGATATATAATTCGTTACGATCGGCCTCTGGATTTGAGATATATGGTGGAACAACTATTTTGACAAATTTACAAACGAACGCGAAAAACAATAGGAAGATTGGTAATAAACATACACAATCTGAGAGACCACAAAATAATTTCTTGACTCAATATATCAAACGCTATTTATAGTAACTAACTTGATGATGCAGACTCTTACAGCGATGGGTTGGGTTGTGTTGTTTTACCTCTGAGCGGCACTTTTTTGCACATCATGGGCTAAATGGCCAGGTCACACTGACCCCGAAGGCTCAGAGAAGGTTGGGGGAGGGGACCCACTGGAAGAGCTGTTGGGAGACAGATGGTAGCCTCCCGTCAAGGCCATCCAGCGTGTTCTTTAACGTGCACAGGGTATGGCTCTCCCGCACACGGGGCCACGGCTTAACGTCCCATCCGACGGACGGCGGCCTTTTCAAGCCCATCGGTGTCCCCTACTGACTGTGGGCAGGGCGGGGAAATTTTGCGGAAATAAATCTCAACGCTGACACAGCTGGGACTCGAACCTGGGACCTACAGATTACGAGCCTGGCGTGCTACCGACTGAGCCATCCCTGCCCCTAGCTCAGTTGGAAAACACCTGACACATTAGCAGCAGGTATTAGCAGCTGGGCCACCCCCGCCCCTTTACAGCGATGGGTGAATGGTAGAGAAACGAAACTACACTGCAGTCTCCTATAGAGAGAGCACTTTTACAATTAAGTATTAACACGATTTTCCTCTATTGAGTCGGCTACATTTTTTTCTAGCGCGCATTTCTTTTACGGGTTGAAATGATTTAGACATTACGTTATACAGACTGATTACGGAATTCTGTCTTAATGCCTTCGTCTAGTCAAGCACCTACCCTTTGTATGGGAGATGACCTACTATTTAGCTTGAGTATCCGTTGATTATTACCTGGAGAAAGTACAATAATGATGGAGAGCAAATCGTACTTTATTAAAAAAAAAAACGAAATTAAAATAGCCTGCAAGCAAATTCGAAGCATTAAAAATCCAAAATGACTGAAGGAGGGGACTCATCATCCTCATCATCCTCAAGCAGCCATGGGCTACGGAGGTCCAAAAAGACCGTGCAATTTAGTTCTCCAAGCAAGTCTATCCTGAGCTACATCTACTGCATCTGGCCACTGCACACCAATTCTAACAAGGTCCTGTTTGACATTGTCTGCCCACCGCATCCTTGGTCTCCCCTTCTTTCTGAGGCCTTTAGGCACACTGTTCATAACCCTATTCGCCAATCTATAATTATTCATACAGGTAACATGGCCAAACCAATGGAGTCTCTCTCTCTGCACAATATGCTGCTTAGAGGAGGTTGCAAACTCCTTTGCCTAACCTCATCATTAGTTACAAAGTTGAACCACCTAATGCCCAAGATACTGCGTAAGCATCTGGAATCAAAGACATCTAGTTTCCTGTTATCTTGTTTACAAAGTGTCCAAGTTTCACTACCATAACTAACCCTAGAAAGAACCAAACTATTATACAGTCTAATTTTAGTCTTTAGGTGTATACGCCTATTTCTCCACACTCTCCATAGATTCTTAAAAGTCCCGGCAGCAATCCCTATTCGTCTGTTAATCTCATGCCGCACATCACCATTATCTGTTACATAGCTCCCAAGATCATTAAACTGTGACACCTGCTCAAGACTGCAACCATTCAGATTAACTGAATCACAGCCTGCCTGACCAATTTTCATCACTTTAGTTTTCTCTCTGTTTATAACCAAACCTACTCTAGTACCAGTTTCATCAACAGCTCGAATGAAAGAGTTCATCTCATCAACATCATTTGCCAAAAGGGCTAAATCATCAGCATAATCTAAATCAGAAATTTTCCTATCTCCAGCCCATTTAAGGCCAAAATCTTTCCTTTGAAGTGAATTTCGCATAACATAATCAATAACCAAACTAAAGAGAAAAGGAGACAAAATGCACCCTTGTCGAACACCAGAAGTAATGCTAAACCAATTGCTACAAGCCTTACCAACTCTCACACACGACTCAGTGTTATTATAGAGAGCTTTCATTATGTTAACTAACTTGTCTGGTATACCATATGATTTCACAATCAACCACAAATTATGACGATCAACAGAGTCGAAAGCCTTTTTGAAATCAACAAAGCTAGCAACCAAAGGTTTCTGAAACTCTAAACATTTCTCAAGAATCTGCCTAAATGAAAATATCTGATCCACACATCCCCTACCACTTCTGAATCCACATTGCTCATCACGCAATTGACTGTCAACCAGATTCTTAATTCTATTAAGCACAATCATGGAAAGAACTTTACCTGGAACAGAGAGTAGGCTAATACCCCTATAGTTATCACAAGAACTGCGATCACCTTTTTTGAAAATAGGGATAACAATAGCTCTGGTAAAATCCTTAGGAACCATGCCTTTATCATAAAAGATATTCAGAATTTCAGTCATCCAAGTGGTAACCGAAACATTTCCAGCTCTAAGCATTTCTGTAGTAATTTCATCTACCCCTGGGGATTTATGAAGTTTAAGTTTAGAAACAGCCAAAATAACTTCGGATTGTGTTATAGGGCCAACATTAAAGCCACCAATGCATCATTGCAAACAATGGGAATAGAACTAACCGCATTGTTTAGAACATCACTGAAATGCTCAGCCCACTAGCCATGACAGAATCCTCACGTTCTATAACCTTACCTTGTTTATCCTTCAATCCCTGTATACCTGTCCGTTTTCTACCACACAAAACATTAACTATCTTGTACAGCTCTCTGCTGTTGTGCTGTCTAACTGCTTCCTCGGCTTTGTCAGCCAAACCATCAAGCCAAAGATTCTTATCAGCAGCTAACTGATCTTTTACACGTTTATTAAGTTCTCTGCAATGCTTTCTATTAGGACTAGTAGGGTATTGATTAAGGACATTCCTGCAGTTCTTTCTTTCCGAAATAAGCTCAAGTGCCTTATCACTCAGATAATTCTGTCTCTTCTGCTCCTTTTTTCCTAAAAGAGTACTGTTAGTGTCCAAAAAAGCCTGTTTAAAATGATCCCATTCTTCCTCAACTTCAGTGGTAAGCAAACCATGAATGTCATAATGACTAAGTAACCTACCATGGTAAGCTTTGGCTATAACTGGGTCTTTCAGAGCTTCAGTATTAAAAGCAAATTTTTTAACCCAAGCACAACACTTTTTAAGTTTAAGTTGCAAGACACTTTTAACTAGGTAATGGTCAGATCCAATTTCAGCTCCCCTATATGCCCTGGTATTTCTAACAGAACTAGCCCATTTGCTGTTAATTAATATATAATCAATCATATTCCTATGCAGCCCATCAGGTGAAACCCATGTGTACTTATGTGTGTCGCGGTGTTTGTAATATGTGTTAGTTATTCTGAATCCAGTGAGTTTACTTACCTGTAGGAGACGTTGCCCATTGCAGCTACCAATACCAAAAGGACCTATTACTCCTCCCCAAAGGTCAGAGTCAGTACCAACCTCTGTATTGAAGTCACCTAGAACAAGGGTAATATCTCCTTTCTTGACAGAATTCAAAATATCCTGAAATTGTCCATAAAACCTATCCTTCTCATCCTCATCGGCATCCTCAATGGGGGCATAACAACAGATAACATTCAAGTCTTTAACACTTGTCTGAAATTTTGCTGTAAGAAACCTTTCATTTATGCACTCGTATCCTAGAAGAGCATCACTAGCATGTCTGCTGAGAAGCAGTCCCACGCCTTGGTGATGCTTATTGTCGTTCCTCCCTGAAAAGAGAAATTTAAGATTATTTTTAAGAATCTGACCTTTATCTGTCCATCTGGTCTCTTGCAAGCCGAGAATGTCTAAATTATAATGGTGGAATTCTTGTGTGAGGACATCAAGCGAAAAAGCTCTGTGCAGAGTCCTCACATTCCAAACTACCTATGGAGAGACAATGGTTAGTGGGGTGTTTAAGGAAACTATGTTTATTGAGAGAGGGAATGCCGACAATATCAAACAGCCCCCTAATCGCAGACATGGGGCAAAAACCCGTTCCCCCACCACTAAAGGCTGAAGCCATCTACACTGGAAGACTTCCTCCAATGTAGAATTTGACGATGCCAATAGAAGCAAAGAGTTCAGGTGCCTGCGATGACCTCTGCTCAGGATTATCCACCAGCTGATAAACATATCCTGTGAATCTATTCACTTGGGGCTGTCAACCCACAAACAAACAGAAAACACAGCGGAAGATTTTCCCTCCACAGAAGCCCACCAGTGCAGCAAAATCAGGATCCATAATCAAGCTCAGAGCCATATATCTGTCCAGTCCAGTGGGTTTACATGGTCAGCACCAGGACCCTGTGTGGTTGACCACTCCTCAGCAGGGTAGAAAAAAAAAGAAAAGTAGCCAAAGTTGTCCAGATCAGTAGGCCACACTAATCTGGCAGCCCTCCCCTTCCGTTCACTTCCACAAGAGAGTATCTCTTTTGAAAGGTACTAACGGTCTGCACCACGAGAAGGCGGGGTCGGACATTAGGTGCTAGGCCTGGCCGGTTCTATGCATCATCACAGGGGATTGGTGCATAGCTCTCCTTCCAGTGACTACCTAGCTACCATTTACAGTGGACTGTTAAGAGACAGATGGTAGCTTCCTGTCAAGGTCATCCAGCGTGTTCTTTAACGAGCACAGGGTATGGCTCTCCCACACGCGGTGCCACGGCCTAACGTCCCATCCAACGGAAGGAGGCTTTTCCAAGTCCATCGGTATCCCCTACTGACCGAAAGGAAGGCAGAGAATTTTGCGGAGATAAATCTTATTGCTGGCCCAAGCGGGACTCGAACCTGGGAACTGCAGATTACGAGCCTACACGCTACCGACTGAACCACCATCGCCCCAATGTAAAATGAAGATCAATTGAAACCAGTGGAAGCTAATATCTATTATAACTGTAGTCAAAGATGTCATTCAGCCAGTTTCGCAAAGGTTAAAATCACAGAAAAATTTTTAATTAAAAAATTAGCTATATACAGTTAATTATTATTATTATTAATTACTATTAATTATACAGTTATTAGTTAATGGTACATACCTATATAAGAAAAACGGTCTGGATGCTCCTTATTTTATTAACTCAAAAAAGTTATTTATTTGGGGTTTTATGGTGCAAGAGAACTCTTAAAAAGGTGATTCCTTTACCATTTAGCCCGTTGTCTGCAAAAAAGTGCCGCTCAGAGGTAAAGAAAACAAATCAATCTGTATAACGCTATGTCTAACTACAGGAAGCAACATGTTACGATAAATAAATAAAAATAATAAAATAAATACCTCCTCAAGCAGCTGCTTGCCATAGAGGTATGACAAGGAGCCTGTCAGTTTATATGCCACAATAGGTCTGTGAGGATGGAAGGACCTCAGCAGAAAAAACGACACATACATCCATGCCTTACCGGCTCGAACCCAGGTCCCTTAGACCAGTAGCCAAGCGCGCTAACCACTCGACCATAAGTATGAAAAATGAAGTCCATGAACGCCTCAAATGGGTATAGAGGAAAAATTGTCATTAGCCGGGTAGGATCCGAACCCTCGATCGATTACGTTTATAGAGCCACGATTTAAATTACGAACCCACGATGGAATTTAATGTATATAGCCTGCAGGTTACATACATTAAATTGTATATAACCTGTGATTTCTTATTATTCAACATGAACACCTCCTTTACACTAACTATCCTTTTATGTACTATGAATTACCGAACACTGTTTTCGAAAAATTTCCGGTGTTTGTTTTGCCTCAATAAGCCAACTCGATGCTCAATAATGAACCTAAACAATACCTTATAAAATGATTTGCTTTAGAGAAAAATATAGAACCTCGAAATAACTTTCCTACTAGGATTTCAGTAAGAGCATGACCACACCAGACACAACTTCACTAATAATCTGCTCATCTTTTCGATGAAAAAAGAAGCATCCACTAAGACTCAATGAACTTGACAGCGACCACTATGCAAGCCCTATTGACCCCGAGCGGACTCGAAGAGCATGCCAATGACCTCTCGCTTTCAAACCTTCACCATCTGGTTGGAGGGCAAGGGCACTGCTATTCCTGGCTTCTGACTGCAGCTATTAACTGATGGAAGAAACTAGCAGACTCAAACGGAAGCACATCTCACTGCTGCTCTTTACATCACACAACATCTCTTCTGTCTGACATGCCATGAATGGCCCAAGTTTTGAGCGCTAATTATAGTTCCGACGTCAAAAGATCAGGTAGCATCGCTATTATTCCTGCAATGCTCTGGAAGGGAATTATTTTCTGGAGGTTTAACCAATTATGAGACATCAGTCACACTCTTTTAAGTTTTTTCCTTCTCAGCGGAAAGTTTTTTCCTAGCTGACATAACACGTCGTTTGCGGATATCTTTATTACATTCAGTAACTAATTGCTGCGAAGGATAAGTGATGAAAATTTTCGCATATTTTTAAGTACCTCGTTTAAACCTTGCTCGAAATTTGAGCTATTTCAGAATATTACTCAGTTACACTCTGCTGATAACCACTTATGAAAGTGAGAACATTTATGTATTTTTTTTTCTGTTACCACTTTTATATAACATTTCTCTTAAAAACAAGATCTCGATCGACATCTCAATATGGTTTTTATATCTGTTCGCATCGATTATGGAATCAATACAGCAAAAGGAGTAAACTCACAAAAGTAGAGAAAAAAATATTAGTTTTTTATTAACAATGCTTCAATCACAGACATCATAGACTACTTACTAGAAGTGAACTCGCATCTATCAAGAGTTGCTTAATAATGTTTACAGCTTTAAGGTTTGGGTTTAGTTCATCCAAATTTTACGAAAGAGATTAAATCAATTCTTGCAAAAAGTTCTGATCGGAATTTTGTAATAGTAACTAACTATGGACAAGTAGTTTGGGTTTTAGCATTGTTGATATAAGGATGAGTGCAAACCTAATTCATTAGCTGCTCTTTTTCTCACTTCGCCGATTCTGAAAACGTACAGTTTTTCAGTCTTAGAATTACCCTATTTTATTGGATTTTTTAAATATTCATTTTCATTAATTGAATTAAATATGCCGAAGTTAAGCAATAAAATTTTGGATACTCAAAACTCGAGAAATTGTAGTAAATGCTACTGTTATTGCATTTCCAGTTAAAAAGTGAAATAGACCAATTTTCTGCTATAATCACAGCATTACTCTTAAACGATAAAAACGCAAATCATAACCGAATTTTGAGATGCGTTGTTTTACCTCTGAGCGGCACTTTTTTTGCACACAATAGGCTAAATGGCCAGGTCACAAGGACCTCGAAGGCTCAGAGAAGGTTGGGGAAGGGGACCCAATGGGACAGCTGTTGGGAGACAGATGGTAGCCTCCCGTCAAGGCCGTTTAGCGTGTTCTTTAACGTGCACAGGGTATGACTATATCGAACACTGAGCCACGGCTTAACGCCCCATTCGACGGAAAGAGGCCTTTCCAAGCCCATCAGCGTTCCCTACTGACCGGGGGCAGAGCGGGGAGTTTTGTGGAGATAAATCTCAAAACAGACCCAGCTGGCACTCGAACCTGGGAACTGCAGATTACGAGTCTGGAGCGCTACCGACTGAACCACCCCGCCCCATCAAATTTTGAAACACCTAAATAATCTTACTGTCTTTGCTCTATAACAAACGTTTTAGAGCAAAGACAGTTTTAGAGAGATAAAGGGTTCGTTCACTTCTACGCTGAAAGATGCACAACTACCTATTATTACATTGTACCATTTCCGATGTCGGATGATACAAAACCGAATTGGGTTGTTTTACCTCTGAGTGGCACTTTTTTTTTTGCACACAATGGACTAAATTGCTAGATCACAAGGACTCCAAGGGCTCAGAGGAGGTTGGGGGAAGGAGACCCATTGGATAGCTGTTAAGAGACATGAAGCTTCCGCTGAAGGCCATCCAGCGTGTTTTTAAACCTGCACAAGGTATGGTTCTCCTGCACACACGGAGCCATGGTTTAAGTCCTATTCGATGGATGGCGGCCTTTCCAAGTCGGCGTGCTTTTCTGACAGAAAGCAGGAAAGGAGTTTAGCGGAAATAAATCTCAATGCTGGAATAGACAGGAACTAATTGTGTAGAGGTACTCTCACACAGCATAAAATGATTATATTTATGTAAAAACTAGCCTTTACCCCTCAAGCAGCTGCTTGCCACAGAGGTCTGACAGGAGCCTTCAGTTTAATACGCCATAGTAGAAGGTCTGTGAGGATGGCGGATAGAAAAACAAGCACACACATCCATGCCTTACCCGGAGCTCGAACCCAGGTCCCTTAGATCAGTAGCCAAGCGTGCTAACCACTCGGCCACGTGACGGCTAGATTACAATCTTTGAATTCCTTTTATTTGGGGCTGACCCACAGTGCCATCAGTATAGATTGATATACTGTGTGTTTGCATTGTGAATCTTTTGCCGTTTACATATTCTTAAGGGGTGTGGGAAGAAAAAAAAACCAAATTATGATGAGACACATCAAATTCAAGTCGAACCTGGTGAATGAAGTATTTGCCTATTATAGCGATGGCAGAATACAAAAATATCATTCACCACGACGAAGAACGATTCGATGGGAAGCTGCGTCGTATCATGGCTGTTACTTTAATGGAAATTAGCCCGAACAAAAACACTAAGGATTGTGCTGCGTGCTTTAACAGGAAAGACAGCGTGTTTTTAACAGCGCTCTACTTTTTGCGACAAGTGTAAGCATAAAACTGGGTTACACCACACGTGCCATAATGTCTCATGAAATTACCATAACTGAAGGTGTACTGAACATCAGTAAAGGTACTTATGAATTTGTAACCAAATTTACGTAGTAAAATTGTTCTGCGATTTTAAAAACATTTAGTGTTAATTCAAACTATCTTGCTGGGGGGGGGGGAGGGATATCTGAGTATACCACTTGCAAAGTTGAAAGCAGAGTGGAAAAGTTTAGGGGGGAAATTAATTTTATGCCATTAATTAGTGATTTTCCTACGGCGAGAAAGATGCAAGTCTAAGTAGTTCGAAAGCTCGTTTTCGTGATGTGCATCCAACCACCAGTGCTTAAAATAACCTTCAGATTATTGTTGCTTAACAAAACTCCCATTTCCGTAAATTTCGACAACATAGAACAATGGATGTCCATTAATGTTGAACCACCTTGGCGATTAGCACGAAACTGTCTCGGAGAAGCTTAACATTGAGATTGCTTAACATTTGATTGAGGTAAACTCTGAAGAAAGCTTTGAAGAAACTTCACGCCAAGGTGATTGAGGATAAAACCACGTCACACATCAATTACGTAGTTCCAAAAACTATACAGAAAGAAGAACGTCATGTCACAGTCCTGGAACTAAGGATCTTAATTCCTCATGCTGAAAGTTAAAACAGTTTTGCTATTATTCAGAGTTAAGCAAAAATAAATTGGAGATTATCACGTTAAAATAAATTGGTTTGACTTCGTATATTACGTGAAAGATAAATACTAATCATGCCTAAAGGTAGTGTGTTATCAAAAATTCAAAGTATTACAATGCTATATTAGAAAAATGTTACTCTGCACAGATACGAAATTACCAAAGCAGTTTTGAAAAACCCTTTCTGGAACACTCGATATCAACTCTGACAAATGTTATTTTAATAACCTGAATGTCCGAGCAGCGATAGCCTTGTATTGCACGTGGTTCGATTGCCTTGTATTTTCGCTAGGAGCAAAAAACAAAAAAGTCTAGAAGGGACAGAACTGATGCATACAGAGCATGTGATCAAAATATTTTTTTCTCTGCTGCCAAAAGTTCTTGGATGGACACCACACATCGAGGTGATGTGTACCAGTGGCGTACCGAAAAATTTCCGGGGGCGGGGGGGGGGGGGGGGGGGAGAGAAATGTCTCGGAAAGTCCTTTTGAGAAAATCCATTAGCTCTTAATTACTGAATTTTTAACATTAAGTTACATATTTTTTTACATTTTTTTTGTAGTACTTAATAATTGCTATTTTTAGAACCCATTTTACGAAAAACCAAAATTATTACCCCTTTGCTGCATAAAAAATATACAATTTTGTAGGTTTCGATTTAAACGATTCTCTTAATTTCATACCTATACTATATTTAAAACTATAAAACAGTCACCCAAAATTAATCATATGGTGTAAATTTTATTCTTTATAGAACTAAGTAAAAACTTTGAAACAATTAGTTCTAGTCCACGGAAAAAGAAGCTGATTGTTCAAGATCCGTTATTATTCGTTAATTCTAGAAACTCCGGGTTATTCCTTTAAGTAGTTGTCCATCAAGTTACCCTATAAAATCTGTAAACAAATTTTTGCAAATTGCTATCAGTACGTCACTGGTGTGTAATGCAAAAAGGAGATTTCTGTCAAGCCAAACGCCCAATATCTGTACTTGTCGAAACAAGCAAGAGTTAGATTTCCTCTTCCCCCCCCCCCCTCTGAGTGGCACATGTACACACAATGAACTAAATAGCAGGTCACAATGCTCAAATAAGGTTGGAAAAGGGTTCCACTGGGTTGGGTTGTTTTACCTCTGAGCGGCACTTTTTTGCACACCATGGGCTAAATGGCCAGGTCACATGGACCCCAAAGGCACAGAGAAGGTTGGGGGGAGGGGACCCACTGGAACAGCTGTTGGGAGACAGATGGTAGCCTCCCGTCAAGGCCATCCAGCGTGTTCTTTAACGTGCACAGGGTATGGCTCTCCCGCACACGGGGCCACGGCTTAACGTCCCATCCGACGGACGGCGGCCTTTCCAAGCCCATCGGTGTCCCCTACTGACCGTGGGCAGGGCGGGAAATTTTGCGGTGATAAATCTCAACGCTGACCCAGCTGACGAACCTGGGAACTACAGATTACGAGCCTGGCGCGCTACAGACTGAGCCACACCCGCCCCCGGGTTCCACTGAACAGCTGTTAAGAGGTAGATGTAAGCCTATTGTCAAGGGCATCCCAGCGTGTTCTTGAACTCCATGAAAGGTAGGAATGAGTCAGCTACGAATGATTTCAGTTGTTTTCCTATTTAAAAACAATTAGACCTTGCTGACTTAAAAACAATTAGTCCTTGGTTAGAGCACTCTGGCATGTATCTGGAGAGACGTGTGTTCGAGTCCCGCACCGAGAGCAAAGTTACTTTTTTGCCGCATAAGTATTTCTTGAATTCTACACAAACCGGCCACTGAATTAGAAACCTTTATGCAGAGGTATGTAAATATCACTTGCACAGCGTATGTGCAAAATACGTGATCACCTGCATTACCAGGTGATCTAAGCAACTATATAAGACTGCTGCTCGTCAGTAATCATCAGTAGTATTGATCACAATGGGAAAAAACAAAGGATATTTCGGGGTTCGATAAAAGGCTTATTGTGGGTGCCTGTCTGGCTGGAGCGACGATTTTAAAAACGGCAGAGCTGACTGGTTTCTCAAAAGGTGAGATATCTCGTGTTTTTAATCAGTGGAAAAATACTCCACATTGCTTGTCTAAGAGGCGTAAGTGTGGCGCAACGCAATCTGTCAGGAACGAGATCGCCGTCGTCTGAGAAGGCTTGTACGGAGAAACAGGACTTCCCGAGTGCAAATAATTGACTGAAGCATTCAAAATGAAATTGTTCCCGACCCATATCTCAGCGAACTATGCGCAGGGAATTGAAGAGGATCGGTATTAGCAGTCGCATGCCTATACGGAAACCACTGATTTCTGCGAAGAACAGGAAAGTTCGTCTACAGTGGTATCAAGAACACCATGACTGGACACTGGAAAAAAGTCATGTGGCCCAGCAAGTCGCAGTACACCTTGTTCTGTACCGACGGTAGGCAGAGAGTTTGGCGGGAGCCCCATGAAGCAATGGACCCAGCTTGCCTTGTAAACAGAACTCAAGGTTCTAAAGGCGGTGTCATGGTGTGGGGCACGTTCTGTTGGCACGGAACAGGAAGGACGGGATACTCCAAGGATTATCTAAACATTGTTGCCGATCAAGTCCATCCTGCAATGGTGACTTTTTATCCAGTAGGTGACGGCTGTTTCATGGACAATGCTACTGTCCATCGTGGAAATGTTCAGCAGTGTTTCAACGAGCATGACGGTGACTTCCACCATCTTCCCTGGCCAAAACAAAACCCGGATCTGAACCCCATTGAGAATGTATGGGGCATGTTAGAAAAACAGATCCGGAGGCAAAGTCCTCTTCCCGTCAAATCTGAGCTAGTTAAAGGACTGTCTGGTGAACGCCTGGTATGCTGGAGATGTAAAGGCACTCCAACACCTTATGGAATCTATGCCAAACTGCATACGTGCTGTAATTCGGGCTAAAGGAGGTCCGACTCGGTATTGAATCAAGGTTTCTAATTCAGTGGCCGGTGTGTGTATATTTACAGCAATTTGTGTATTTACTCTGGATTGATAAACTCTACATGTTTTAAAAATAGTAATATTTTTAAGCGACGTATCTGAGATGTATATAATTTAATTATGTGCCGACAGTACAAATATAAAATTACAACTTTATAAAGAAACTATTACTTTTGAGTCCAGCAGACCACATAGAATATGTCAGAATCGACCAGGTCAGCTGGGGCAGTATTGTACAGGAGCAAGGAAGATCGCACCCCACCTGCATTCCACGAGGAATTATCTCTGCTGTGCTGATTCTTTGGCTGATTACACACGCAGAGCTGGATAGTCAGATTTGGTAGAAGGTAAAGCTTGGTATTGAGAGTCCATTCTGTATATTAATATTCTCTCGGGTTTAGGATTGTTGAATTTTCGTCAGTAACGCAGTTGCCGTAATGCGAATTTTTTGTTTTTCAAATTAATTTTTTCATGGCATTTTCAGCATCTTCTTTCTTTGTTTTCATATTTGCCAGCAGTAAAGTATGTAGACCTTTGAGGGAAGAAGAGTTATAAGAAAAATTAAAAATTTGGGGTGGGGGGGGGGTTGAAGTTTCGAAATTTATCATGGATTCTGTCAAATAAGATATACAGCAATTTTCAGCAACTATTATTTTTCGTGTTTTCCTTCAAAAAATTTCCTTATCCCTGTCTCTAAAGAGGGGTTAAGAAGAATGAAGAAGGAGAAACATACGTAATGGGTCCATTTGGAGAATGATCAAGTCCCTCAAGGGCGCTCAAAGGCCACCAGCCCACTCCACGGATTGGGCGGCATGGTATATTAAGATTCGGATAAAGCTGAAACTTTTGCGAACTCCAGGGAATCCGAGTTCCAGCCTAATGATGGGTATACGGATGACGCACTAATCCGTCGAGTGGGCAAGGCCTTCGCCATTCCTTCAACCGAAACCATGAGATGCACATCAAGAACTTAAAAACTAAGAAAGTCCTATGCGAAGATGAGTTAGCACCTCCAAAATCAAGCATTTGGTAAAAAAAAGTCATTATATTAAATCTAAACATTTTTGACAAATGTCTATCCGTAGCCGAGTCTATCTTTGCACTACTTTCCATAAATCTGAAAAAAATGCACTCGTTACGATGCTTCCCAAGCAGGAAAAGAATCCGCCTTTCCCCAAGAATTATCGGCCAATCAGCAACCTCTTGCCCTGCTTGTGAAAGCTATTGGATCAGAAGAACTTAAAATTCTCCCATACGCTCAATTCGGCTTCCGAAAGCAACATTCCACAACTCATCATATCCTTAGGGTGGTCGAGGCTATTGCCGAGGCCAGCAACAAGATAGAACATACTGTTGCAGTTTACATAGATATTGCGAAAGCCTTGATAAGGTGTGGATCGAAGGCTACTCCACAAACTCATTAAATTTGGCATCCTCCCGGGGCTCATCTCCCTCCTGCGGAGCTACCTTACGCACAGAACCATCCACGTTAATTTTAGCGCTGAGGTCTCCGCAGGAGATGGATGGGCGCAGGAGTCCAGCAGGGGTCGCTCCTGGGTCCAACGTTTTTATTATCTATGTTGCCAAGAGTTCCAAGAGTGAATAGTTTTTTGTGCAATGTATGCGGATGACACCTCATTCTTGTAATCCACACTTTCGACTCAGATTGCTTGCGTAGTCAACAAATGCTGGATGTCTTCGAGGAATCGTGCACCACATGGCGAGTCCAGATTAATACCAAGTGTATGACAGTCCTTACGTCTCACAATTGAAACCCAATCATGAAAGTTTTTATTTATTTGATAAACAGATTTGTATAGAACGATTCTGTTAAATATTTAGGCATAACTATCCAGAAACACCTTAAGTGGAACAACCACATTACCAATGTACACTGATTTCCATAAATTAAGGAAAACCCCTATGTTAAGTCAATGGGAAGCTAACGTTAAAAACTCTATAACTTCTAAAATAAGTTTTTTTTGTTTGGAAAAATGTGAGTGCAGATAGATATATCGATCAAATAAATCAATATCTCGATTTTGAACAATATTCGTTTCAGTATTTAATGAATTATGGAAGTTTGAATATTTAACAACAGCAATGCCAGTCGTAAGAAACTTGTACAAAACTGAAGGATAGTGAAAGAATTCTTTACACAAAGTCCTGAAATACAAGCTTATTTTATTAAACACTTTTATACACTACTTATTACTAAGCTTTAATTAACTTCTGAAATCGATTTTTGTGGTTGGCATTGTTATCGCTAAATATTAATATTCAAACTTCCATAACTCATTCAATACTGAAGGAAAATTTTGTAAGAAATCGAGATACTGATTTATTTGATTGAGATCTTTATCTGCAATCACATTTTTCAAAACAAAAAAGCTTATTTTAGAAGTTATAGAGCTTTGACGTTAGCTTCCCATAGGGATTTTCCCTAATTTATGGAAACCGGTGTATTAAACAATGCCAAAACGGTGAAGTGCAAACTGTTCCCACTTATCAGCAGTAAGTCAATGCTGGGGCCAAAATTTAAACTCCTGATATATATATATACAGGTTATTCGGCCGATTATTATGCTGTCCCCATCTGGAGCAACTGCTCGCGCAGTTCCCTGGTTTGTCCGTAACTCAATAATTCGAAGGAATACACAAATCCACTCAATCGAGTCTACAATCATAAAAAAATGGTTGAGAACTTCTTTAGGATGCTACACAGCATCCGAACCAATTGTTCAGATATACTTTAAATTACGAAATCCACTATGGCACAAAGCACAAACGTTACAAATCCCTCGTCAGTCAATAAAACCCTTCTTATTTCTCTTTACTTTTCACTTCTGCCATATCTTCAACACAAATTTATGCCCGAAATAAAAATTTCGCCCAACCTGCAAACAATGGGCTGGGGCTTCCACGAGACTTGAATGCTCGAATTCAAACCTCCCACGGTCTTGCAGGAAAGGGCCAAATTTTACCAAATTTTCACTTGACATTCTTTGCCTCAGCACTGCGCTGATTTAATCTAAATTTATCATGAGAACAGAATTATCAGATGAAACAGGTTTAGGTTTATACTAATCTGAAGAAGGGAAACTGAGGATTTCTCTGCTTTTTGCTTAGCGCTTGAGGCATTACGTAAGGGCGCAGGGTATCGTCAAGTTAGATTGATTTGAAAAGGTTGGAAATACCGAGAAACCTGCGCGAATAGTAATCTCTAACAAGGTAAATTGTTGGTGTATCCTGACGAAGTAATAAATCCGTTTTTATTGTTATTTAAGTTCAGCAATTCGAGTCTGATTTGCCCAAGGTACCAGAAAGAAGCAATATTCCGTTTGAAACAGCGAGCAATACATCCGTTTAAAACGTGTATATGCCGCTCCACGTCCGGCATTACATACCACTCGGCAATAAAGTTTACGAAGTAACTTTAGCGATAGAATATATAGAATATATCACCACCTGGTGATATATTCTATATATTCTATTTAGTGATAGAATATATCACCACTGGTGATATATTCTATCGCTAAAATTCCGGGATAGGTATCGGGGAATTTTTATTTTTGAAATTGAGATTTTGCTATCAAAAACCTCGATTTTAGTAGCGTTTGATTTTTATACAGGCAACTTATTCTTTATATTGTGCTTATTAAATGCACGAAAATAAGTTTAAAATTACAGAACTAGTTTTCCCCCCAAGAACTTCTTTTCGTGATTATTGATTACTCCGAAAAAGGCATCTGTGTGCAACCCTGAAATGAACTGTTCTTGTACTGTTCGTGACCAATTAAGTTCAAATATTAATTGTAACGAATTTTACCTCTCTGCTGTTTGTTAACTTACTTCATGGAATAGTCCTGTGTAACCTTTAATTATAGTCTGTCAAACACTTATTTACTAAATAATTTCTCTAAAGCATTAGAAACAATGTTAGCTTTCCAAAGGTCCTTAACGTTTCAGTTATTTTTGGCAAAAAACAAAAAAAAAATCCTTCACTGAGAACCTTGTGCATAGTTGAGTAAAGAAATGATACACTGCGAGGATCAGCAAAGCTGTCAGTGAGCAACGATTGGTTCTGTTTTGCCCATCTGGCGCCAGTGTCAGCTGACACAACTGGCACTCTAAGAGGCAGGATCTGTTGACAGGGCCAAGGCGGAGCTCTCCGCTGCAGACATTCCTGTCACCACATTTGGGCCTTTAATAAGATGGAAGCGAGCATGTTTTCATTCACTGGGGACTGATCTTTTTTTACACACCTTGGTTATTTCTTTCCTTATCATATATTAATGAATATGGAGATTAGTTACTGACACACGATGTGACCATAGACATTTATTTGCTTATAAAATAATGAAAAATATATCCAAGTAAACTGATTCAGACCAATGCTTTGAAAAAACAGCTACTAAATTGTGATGAAAATATGCTCCCGAGTTCAGATATCTGTCATGATTCACTGTAAATAAATAGTTCACACCGAATGCTCTCCCCTTTCTTGTCCAATGTAGATTGTATGTCAATACCAAAGATTTTTTACGTGTAGCTTGCAGAGTTTGTGCAGTACTGAGTGCTACATTCACAGAACTTTATGGTCAAATAAAATGTTACGATAAGAAAATGCAAAAGGAGGAAGTCTCCAAAATTAGTATTAGAATCTTTGCCTCCAAAATAATCACATCGACCTCGGTCTGTTGTAATATTCCACACATTGAAATAATACATGAAATGAGGAGCTTTTCTACAAAACGCAGCATCTCTGTCCTAAATTGAGATTTTTTTTAAGGTTTTCTGAAAGAAAATGTTGAGCTGAACGAGAATATAATTTTTTTTTCTCGAAAGCAAAGAAACCATAAGAAACTACACACCGAAATAAATTTCCAGTCGAAAGTGAATATCTGCATTTTAAGGAAATCATAATTTTGTTACGTAAATTTACGAATCCTACAGAAACTGCAGCTTGAATTACAGTTTTTGTGTCAAGGGTGAATTCCATTTTAAGTTTTCCTGTATTGTTGCCATCATTTCGTTGCGTTACATATTTTTTTTATTGATTGGAATAATTAAGTGAATAATTGTGTGAATGTAAATATTTGTAAAAGGAGTTAAATTTTTTTTGTGATTTCTATTTCTTGTTGAAAATACTGGATGTTTTGTGCCATTTCTCTGCGGTGTTTTTGGGGCTCAGACCGTAGCGCGCCAGGCTCGTAATCGGCAGTTACCAGGATCGAGTCCCACCTGGGCCAGTGTTGAGATTTATCTCGGCAAAATTCCCCTCCCTACCCTCAGTCAGTAATGGCTTTTGAAAGGCCCCGTCCGTCGGATGGAACGTTAAGCCGTGGCCCCGTATGCGGGAGAGCCATACCCTGAGAGCGTGAAAGAACACGCTAGATGGTCGTGACAGGAGGCTACTTTCTTTCTCCTAGCAGCTGTCCAGTGGGTCCCCTATTTACAACCTTCTCTGAGCCCTCGGGGTCCTTGTGATCTGGCCATTGTATGCAAAAAGAAAAAACGTCCCTCAGAGTAACACAACCCAAATCTGTGGTGTTTTGTAAGATGTGTTCTTTTGTGTAGTACCGTGTTGCTGATGAATCTCATTTCAATGAAGGTGGGAAAGGGGGGGGGGGGTAACGTGTTTGAATCCCTAAATTTCGAGTTCTTAGAAAATATAAGCTATTCAAACTTTCAATGGTGAGCTACAACCCCCCTCCCCCCACACACTCCCTCTTGGGTACGTCATTGCAGATGTTTATTTAACGTAGAAGATTTATTATAGCAAAAATAATTCTTCAAATTTGGTAACTTGACTAACACATTACAACAGAAGGATTGGGTTTATTGAGATAATTTTCATATATATATACATAAATTTAACTTTGCAATATAAGCTTCTATATTATTGAAATTATATATTGCAATCTCGAACATATCCACAAATGCATCTACTCAAAAAAACCCATTAAGTCAGATTCATGAATCAAAAAATGTTGAAGACCCATGGTCTAACTATCTACACCCATTTGAAAATGAGTTCACCACCCATTTACAGTTACAGCTTAAAAAATAGTTGATAAAAATCAGTGTCTCCATCCAGTGTCACCATTCTGAACTAAAAGAGAGTTGTTTATTCTGTATCATTTGAGAATATGCTTGTGTGTGTCACTAAACATTCTTTTAGAATTTTATTGTTCAGTGTTAAAATTAGAATAGTATTTAGAGAGCTCTTTAAAGCCCACCAAAAACCCTGAAACGCCCAGGTTGAAGATTACTGAATGAGACTTTTCAAACGTAGGTACGTTCAAATAATTATATTTATTCTGAACTAGAGTATAAAATTTGAATAATAAATTAGTTAGAAGAGATATTTACCAACTTATTGATACGATCTCACAGTAGAATTCTATACATCTATATGAAATGAGTACTAAATAAAACTAAACAAGTATTAAATTGCCAGCAATTCCTAATTTTATGATTAATTGAGATTTTATTCAAAATAGAAGTATCAGAGATTATCGAGCAACTGAAATCTTCGAAGATCTTCACATTTGAGTCAGATAATCAATATCAGAGATGTATCCCATCATGCGTGCACGAAGGCTTCAAATCAGTGGTGCACAAACGCTTTTATCAGTGAACCAGATAGTAAAAACGTGATGCTGCCGCGGGTCAGTGAACAAATTTGATTAAGTAAATAAGTATGTCATTAACCAGCTTTATGCAAATATTCTTACATATTTTACAAAGTTTAAGAACAATTCGAAAAATAAAATATTGGTTGCATCGAAATGATTCTTTAGTGTGATTATCACTTAAAAATAATTATTGATCTGAGATCTTCTTACTCGTAGATGCTCAAATGAATATTTATGAAGGATAATACTGAAAGATGCACTCCGGACAAAAGAGTAAAAACTCTATTCAACACTTTACGACGTAAATTTCATTTTCGTATTTTATATAGATATTTCCGAATTTTTTAACAGCAGGTAAATTGCTGGCTGAACAATATTTGTTTTAAATTTTAAAGGAAAAATAAAGTACTTCTCAGGGAAAAATTAATATCATATAAGAAACTTGATTTTGAACCAAGAAACAAAATTTCAAATTCCTCATAAATTTAGCAAAGACAGTGGTTGATAAACATTCAACAGGAAAACAATGAAGTCTTTTGGCACGAAATGTTATCTGAAAAAAAAAGTGGGGGGGGGGGGTTGTCCGTCTTGAAACAGAGAGAAAAAAATAGATATATAATATTTCTGATAAGAATTATGCTAGCTACACATTAATTCTAAAAAAATAAATACATCCTCAAGAAGCTGCTTGCCACAGAGGTCTGACAGGAGCCTGCCAGTTTATACGCTACAGCAGAAGGCCTGTGAGGATGGCGAAATCTCATCAAAAACTACTTAATAGAAATTGCAATGTTGGAACCAATCCGCTATATGAAGGGAAAGGATTAATATTGAACTACTATTTTTTTTTATTTCTAGAAGGAGTCAAAATTTCCCTTGCAGAAAAAAGTCCACTGTCAAGTTATTGAAGTACACTATATTACAAAAGGTAACCGGACACTTCCATGTTATGTGAATGGAAAGCACATTCAAAGCTCTCTAATTTTGAAAATGTTTTTTTTATAAAAATATGTTAATGGAGATGAAATGAAAATATTGCTCAAATCTCTCTAAATATCATTTTCCCACATTATTCGTTTAATATTTAAATAATATGGGTGCTGAAACATTTAACTGTAACTTTTGCTACTCATAAAAATTTACTTCAAGAGATAAACGTATTATAACAAATCGTCCACTAACATAAATGCAATATTTAAAGTTTGTGTAACGATTATTCATTATCATTTATCCTTTATCCATTATGATTATCCATTATCAGTTTGGGGAAAAAAATGTTTAGGAAGGCTTGTGACAGTGGCGTCTGCTGTTAAATGTTCCAACTTCAATAACTCTTTAAATATTAAGCGAATATTATTTAAAATTGAAATTTAGAAAGATATGAGTTAGGTCTTCAATTTATCTCTGGTCACATTCTTCCGCAAAGAGATTATTTTCAAAGTTAGGGAGCTTCTAAAGTGACTTTCCATTCACATAACATGGAAATGCAGTTACTTTTTGTAAAATAATGTTGTTCTGGTAGTGATAAATAAATAAGGTCTATTGCCTAATGAAACTAAATACATCGACAAATGAGAGGAGAAAGGGTTAAACATTTGTTAAGTAAAAAAATTTATCCAGCAGAAAATTACCCGGGCTTCACTAACGAAGAATTTCGAACTATGGAGCTGTTCAATTGTCCCATTAATAGACATCGCTTGCTTTGCATTTACCGAAGCATGTCATAAAAGATACGCTACACGAAACTCAGACATTTTAAAACTATGTAATCTTCGGGATGGCAATATGGAGAGCAAAGCCCGGAGGACGTTAGCAGTCGACGCCCATGCCTGAATAACGCCCCCGCGTCTGCTCGGAGATCGCACAAGCCCATCTGCACGACATTAACTTCATCATTTGTCTTGCCAACCCAGAAAAGCTCCGACTTGTTATTGCTGAAGCCGAGATGTGGCTGTTTCGTAGGCAATCACAGCAACGGCAGCGCCTCGACTATTGTAAACATTGTGGACCTTTGCAGGAATCGATAACTGGGAAAACCTGTTACAGGAAAATGGTGTGGTTCAATTTCGCCGAACAAAAACATTGCGCTTAAATAGCTGTTTTTGTTTATTGCCTCGTTTCCCAATGGATATATTTTTCAGCTGTGCTTCTCAAACGTCTGAGGAATTTGCTGCCTGCAGTTTTAACAGATGGAATTTGGATATAGCCAGAACTTTTCACATTTGGAAACAAAGGGAATAGGACCAATACGTAGATAGCAAGCTTCATATGATGTTGCCAATACTATCGTCACATTTCTCCAAATTACTATTAGTTTCTTCCATAGTTCTAGCGTAAACTCGTCGTGTGATACAAAAAACAGTATCCGTAAGACGCAAGATATTAAAATAAATTGTTAACAATTCAATTTCAATATTACTAGTTTGGCGTTCATGCTATTCAATTTGCAATGCTGGTTTTGGTACTTAACCAAAGAAACTTCAGCTTGCCCCAGTGGTTCCCAAACTTTTTAACGTTTCGAACCTCCCAAAATCATAAATAAAATCTTGCAACCCTCCTTCCCTACACAGTTAAACCCAATTAATTCCTTATATTTAGGTAGGACTTTAAATTATTTATATTCTGTCTTGCTATATACGCCCTAAAAAGTAGAAAATACACCTAAAACATACCGATGGTGCAAATCAGTCACTGAATTCGTATTCACTTCAAAGGAAAGTAGGGCGCCGACAGTCCTGTAAATCAGCGCCCGCTTTCTTTGAAGTGAATATGAATTCAGTGACTGATTACACCATCGATATGGAAATATAGGTGAAATAAAAATTAAAATATATATGTGTGTTCCTTTTGCTGTTCGTTTGTTGTCATTTGTGGATTTGTAAAAATTATCGTTCCGCCATATCTTTCGAACGCGAAGGACAAATTTAATGATTTTTTTGTCAAAGAAATTTGTGACGCGGGGAGTGTCATAGGCTATAAAAAAATTTTTCCCATGCTTTCTTCCCCCTTAAAAGACGGGAAATATGAAAACGATGGTTCCGCTAAACCTTTGGAATGAGAGAGCCCAAAGCAACGGGCTACGTGTCAAATGAAAGCTTGTGACATGGGGAGTGTCACAGGTAGGGAGCCCAGACCCGATAAAATGTCCTTCAGACCTGCATAGCTGCTTTTGGAAGATGAAACAGAGATTTAAAAAAGGACAGCGCTTCTCTATCGGTTTGTGATGCCCCTTTATAGGAATTTCTCCTGCACTACAAGTTTAGAGGGTAAAAGTTGGCTTTTCTGCATTGACTTATTGGGTGTTGCCAACGAAAGCTAATTTGGAATTGGTAAATTTCAGGAATCATAAGGATTGTGACCTTCTACTAGGTGGCAGTGAACAGGGATTGAAAATATGGTAGGGCTAATCCATGGGTTTGTGATCCCCTTTATAGGGGGCTTCCTAAAATTGTGGGTTTGGGTCGAAAGTTTAGTTGGGCATTGCAAATTTTTGATTGGGTTGTTGTTTTACCTCTAAGCGGCACTTTTTTTGCACACTATGCGCTAAATGGCCAGGTCACATGGACCCCGAATACTCAGAGAAGGTTGGGGGGAGGGAACCCACTGGAACATCTGTTGGGAGACAGATGGTAGCCTCCCGTTAAGGCCATCCAGCGTGTTCTTTAACGTGCACAGGGTATGGCTCTCTCTCCTGTACACGGACCACGGCTTAACGTCTCATCCGACGGACGGCGGCCTTTCCAAGCCCATCGGTGTCCCCTACTGACCGTGGGCAGGGCGGAGAGTTTTCGGAGATAAATCTCAACGCTGACCCAGCTGGAACTCGAACCTGGAAACTACAGATTACGAGCCTGGCGCGCTACTGACTGAGCCACCCCACCCCCTGCAAATTTTTGATGTTTAAAGATTGCGACATCCAATAAAATGGCTGTAAGGGAGTTGAACTAATTTAGAGGTTTTCAAGTCCGGACAAGATAAAAGATTACCTCATATTATTTGACATCACCGTCATATGATCCCTGATTGCATTTTGCTGGGACTTTACGCTCCTGGAAAGGGTGAGATAAAAGAAGCAATATTACATAATTTTTTCGTTACTATCTAGATTATTATTAAAAGCGGAGGGAAGATAGGGTGACTGCAAAACATCACCCTATCATGTGATCTCTGATTGCGCCATTTTTCGTGGTTTCACTTTCTTGAAATTCACGGTAAGGGGCCTTTCCAATAAGTTATTAATTTTGATGATGTCATTGCAGCAATAGATGACTATCTTGATGGTTCTACAACGTCACTTCCGATAAAGTGTGGACTTTTTTTGACGGTTTTGATGCATTATGTGAACAGGTAACGTTAATAGTAAACGATTGCCGAAAATACACATTGAATAGTGAAACCTAAGTTCGAGTATTTACAGGATAATATTTCTTTCATCCAAGTTAGTTGCTCCATTTCAACTGTACTTATGTATTTATTGATAAAGATTACTAATTTTTGAAATGTTTGTTCTCTTACCTATCTCAATGTATTTTATGAAATTTTGTGGGTTTTTTCCAGTACCATTTCAGTATAATTTAGTTTTTACAGCCATTTTGTCATTACGGTGTATTTTGTGATCTTTTAATTGTTCTGTCTCCCATTCCAATGTATTTTTGGACATATTCTATCATTTCCTGTGCACGTTATTGATTTTGTAGTTATTCTGCTATTCATTCTACTGTACTGCGAGAGATTTGGAGGTGATTCAGCCATCGATTTCATGTATTTTAATGTTTTGAAAGTAATTCTCACTGTCATTCCAACGCATATATATAGCAGCAATTTTTACAGTTGTTTTCTCTGCTATTGCAGCATATTTTGAAGCTATTCTGTCATCCGCTCCAGTGTATTTGTTGAAGATATTTTGTCATCCATCCATCGAATAATTTTAGGCCTTGACAAAAAATGGTTTGAAATACAAGAATGTAATAAAAATGTTAATGTAATGGACAGTGATTTTTCTAGACCCTATTACAGTAATATACTGAGAGGTCAAAAGTCATGAGATACGTGCCTAATAACGGGTTGGTCCTCCTCGAGCCCTCAGCAATGCAGCCACACGTCGAGGCATGGAGTCAGCGAGGTTTCCGGTACCGTTCTGCAGGGATGGCAGCCCACACATACTGCGGGTTGGGTTGTTTTATCTCTGAGCGGCACTTTTTTTGCACACCATGGGCTAAATGGCCAGGTCACATGGACCCCGAAGGTTCAGAGAAGGTTGGGGGAGAAGACCCACTGGAATAGCTGTTAGGAGACATATGGTAGCCTCCCGTCAATGCCATCCAGTGTGTTCTTTAACGTGCACAGGGTATGGCTCTCCCGCACACGAGGCCACGGCTTAACGTCCCATCCGACGGACGGAGGCCTTTCCAAGCCCATCGGTGTCCCCTAATGACCGTGGGCAGGGAGGGGAATTTTGCGGATATAAATCTCAACGCTGACCCAGCTGGGACTCGAACCTGGGTCACACATACTGCAGTGAAGACCATAATTGTGTTGCATTGGATGGTGCTGGATTCATGGATCGTAAGCTTGTTTCCATTGTGTCCTACAGATGCTACAAGAGGTTCATATCGGGGGACCGTGGAGATCAATTTATGGTGGTCAAGTCCGTGGAGTGTTCCTCGATCCACCTCCTAGCAACCAAAGACTGGTGACACGTTGCATCTTCTTGGAATACCACTTCACCATCTGGGTGCTCGAGAGTCATGAAGGGGTGCAGGTGATCTGCGAGAATGTTCACGTATCTCATACTGTCAGCGATTGCTCCAAACGGACGAGAGAGCCCAATGTAGACCATGTGAATGTATATCACTACTAATATAGAATAAGATCTACAAAATAGTAGATGAAAATATATGCACTACTACTTTCGAAAACAGTCCAAATGATGAGTTGAGGATTCGTCCACAACTCATCATTTCGACTGTTTTCGAAAGCAAATCATTTGCCATCCATCATTCGGATTGTTTTCCTGCAACAACAGTGTCCAGTAGCTGGACAGATGTTAGCCTGCCTCCAACACCATCCAGCATATGCATTTTTATGAGTATGCGTCTGTGGCAAGCAGCTACTTGAGGGGTATTTTTTTTATTTATACATATTTTTAATGAGTGCAGAGTATGCCATGCCACTCTTGCATAAGGGACGTCGGTTTAACGTCCATCCCACGGACGACAGCTTTCCAAGCACATTGATATCACCTTTCTTATCGGAGGACAGGATGAGGATTAAAAAATATAAAATACCCCCTCAAACAGCTGCTTGCTACGGAGGTCTGACAGGAGCGTCAGTTTATACGCCATAATAGGTCTGTGAGGATGGCAGGACCTCAGCAGAAAAAAGACACATCCATCCATGCCTTACCAGGGGCTCGAACCCAGGTCCCTCAGATCAGTAGCCAAGCGCGCTAAACACTCAGCCACGGGATGGCAGAAGTAGCAGAAGTAAATCTCAACTATGGCATCATTGGAATTCGAATCAGGGAACCAGATTCGAATCAGATTATGTGCCTAGCACGCTACTACCGACTGAGCCATCCCCCCGCCCCAAAATCAGTAGAGCGTTGCCAAAATCTTTGGAACGGAGGAGGGGCTGGATTTTTTTTTATGCTCTATTCGTGGCTAATTATTGCAATTCTTTACTGTAATGCAGTGACCAGAAAGCCGAATTCTTTCACTTCCCTTTCTCGCGTGCCACATGCTGCACATGTGACGGAATTTGGAAAGTCCTGATCTCTAGTATAGTATTTCAACTTTCGAATGCGCCTTAACTCGCCTTTTGGTGAATAACACCGATGAAACGGCTAAATATGGCCAGATAGCCACGAGTATTAAAAATGTGTAGATAACACAAAGCAGCAAAAAGGAGCGTCTATAAAAAACATCACTACAAATTGTAGCTACGACTTCGGAGCAAAGAAGAGGTCGTGTTTCAAAGCAGCTCTTGTTTCTTTCTGGCTCTGTTGGACTTAACTCCGATAGTACTAATGAAGCCAGTGAATTACTGGCCGACGAAAGACATGCAACACGCTTAGGCTCAGTGTTATGTCCGCACTTCTGCCAATGTTCTCTTGCGGATCACATAATGATGCACGGCTTTCGTTGTGTGTTCGATAAGGAGGGTCGAACAGCTGGTGGCCACTGAGCTTTGACAGACATCGATGATTGAGGTTTAGTTTCAATAGTGTTGTTACAGAGGTCGAGCAAATTGGGGCATAAAAAAATAAAACTAGTAGGGTTCATCAAGCTTGCTGACAAAAGACATGTGGCCGTAGAAAACGTTCCACCTTCAAAGGATGTGAATGAGATTTAGTTCTAACATAGCATACTAAAATAAACCGGAAGCTGTTAAAAAGTCTTTATCAATATTAAACTTCGCATCGCTTTCTTTTAGCTAAATTCGACCTTTTCACATTTTATAATTTATATATCTTGGGAATAAAGGTCGAGTTATTTTACTCCTGTACAGAGGGAGTCTATGGTACGCCAATGGTTGCCACCACGAAGGAGAGAAGTTTTCTCTGTTTGCATTTGAAACTGGTCGCCCCTGCAATCAGCCGCTTGTAGTTTTTGCTACACAAATTATAATGGCTGATTTGCTCACAAAAAAACCAACTTCATAATAATCTAATTAGATTCAGTGTGTAAAAAATCTTTGATTCATAAAGTATTTTTTCCTGCATTCAACTAACTTTTTACTTAGAAAAAACAAAATTCATATTTACAACATGTTAGAATTCATATACTAACAAGGCGCGTACATTATCATTAAGTTGTAAGTTTTGGACTCAGCAGTGACCTCAATTTAACAAAAATATTGCAAATATACACCGAAGAATGAAAACATTATGACCTCCTGCCTAATATGATGTTGGTCCTCCACGTGCCGCCAAAACAGCTCTTACCCGGCGAGGCATGGACGCTACAAGATTTCTAAAGGTGTCTTGTACCAACACTTACCAGCAGATCCTTTAACTCTTGTACGTTACATGATTGAGCCACCGCAGATCGGATATGCTGTTCCAGCACAAACCACAGATGCTCGATTGGATTGATGTCTGGGGGATTTGGAGGCCAGAGCAATACCTGGAAGTCTTCCTCATGTTCTGCGAATCATTCTCGAACAATCAGTGCAGTGTGGCATGGCGCATTATCCTGCTGAAAGAAGGCACTACTAGAGAGGAATACAATTGCCATGAAAGGATGTATCCGGTCTGCAATGATGTTTAGGCAGGTGGTAAACCTCGTTGTTTCTTGCACATGAATGACTGGACCCAGGGTTTCCGAGCATAACATTGTCCAAAGCATTACACTTCTTCCATCATCTTGTTTTCGTCTCACAGTGCATCCCGTTGCCAACACTTCCCCAGGTAAACGACATACACGACCCCCGGCAGTTCACATAGTGCAACAAGAAATGAGATTCATCAGATCAGACGACCTTCTTCCAATAATTGAAGGTTCATTTTTGATGCTCGCATGCCCATTGTAGGCGCTTTCAATGATGAACCGAGGATAGCATGGGCACTCGGAGAGGCATGCGGCTACGCAGCCCCATTTTCAGCAGAGTTCGATGTACTGTGTGTTGTGACATATTACTCCTGTCACCAACACTCAAATTATGGGCGAGTTGCACCACAGTATCCCTTCTGTTGGCTCATACCATACGGGATAGCCTTTGCTTACCTCTAGTATCGATGAGTGTGGCTGGACCACACCTTGCCGGCAGTTCGTAGTTTTTCCCTCCTCAGACCACTTTTTGAAGGTACTAACCATGGTTGACCGTGAGCACCTCACAAGCCTTGTCTCGGAAATGTTCTGACCCAGTCGTCTGAACATTACAATTTGGCCTTTGTCAAACTCACTTAAGTCCGCTGCCTTTCCCATCTGAAGAGCAAGAATAACACTGATTAACAGCTCAGTATCAAGTGTTATTTATACCATTTCATGACCTTCACACATGCCGTCGTTTACCTGCAGTTGCTCCGATTTGCATAACGATGCGCTTGGCATAATGTTTTGGCTCTTCAGTGTATCATCATCATTCTCAAGTAGCCATGGGCCACGGAGGTCCAACCAGACTGCGAAATTTAGTTCTCCAAGCAAGTCTATCCTGAGCTACATCTACTGCATCTGGCCACTGCACACCAATTCTAACAAGGTCCTGTTTGACATTGTCTGTCCTTCTTTCTGAGGCCTTTAGGCACACTGTTCATAACCCTATTCGCCAATCTATAATTATTCATACGGGCAACATGGCCAAACCAACGGAGTCTCTCTCTGCACAATATGCTGCTTAAAGGAGGTTGCAAACTCCTTTGCCTAACCTAACCATTAGTTACAAAGTTGAACCACCTAATGCCCAAGATACTACCTAAGCATCTGGAATCAAAAGCATCTAGTTTTCTGTTATCTTGTTTACAAAGTGTCCAAGTTTCACTACCATAACTAACCCTAGAAAGAACCAAACTATTATACAGTCTAATTTTAGTCTTTAGGTGTATACGCCTATTTCTCCACACTCTCCATAGATTCTTAAAAGTCCCGGCAGCAATCCCTATTCGTCTGTTAATCTCATGCCGCACATCACCATTATCTGTTACATAGCTCTCAAGATCATTAAACTGTGACACCTGCTCAAGACTGCAACCATTCAGATTAACTGAATCACAGCCTGCCTGACCAATTTTCATCACTTTAGTTTTCTCTCTGTTTATAACCAAATCTACTCTACCACCAGTCTCATCAACAGCTCGAATGAAAGAGTTCATCTCATCAACATCATTTGCCAAAAGGGCTAAATCATCAGCATAATATAAATCAGAAATTTTCGTATCTCCAGTCCATTTAAGGCCAAAATCTTTCCCTTGAAGTGAATTTCGCATAACATAATCAATAACCAAGCTAAAGAGAAAAGGAGACAAAATGCACCCTTGTCGAACACCAGAAGTAATGCTAAACCAATTGCTACAAGCCTTACCAACTCTCACACACGACTCAGTGTTATTATAGAGAGCTTTCATTATGTTAACTAACTTGTCTGGTATACCATATGATCTCACAATCAACCACAAATTATGACGATCAACAGAGTCGAAAGCCTTTTTGAAATTAACAAAGCTAGCAACCAAAGGTTTCTGAAACTCTAAACATTTCTCAAGAATCTGCCTAAGTGAAAATATCTGATCCACACATCCCCTACCACTTCTGAATCCATGTTGCTCATCACGTAATTGACTGTCAACCAGATTCTTAATTCTATTAAGCACAATCATGGAAAGAACTTTACCTGGAACAGAGAGTAGGCTGATACCCCTATAGTTATCACAAGAACTGCGATCACCTTTTTTGAAAATAGGGATAACAATAGCTCTGGTAAAATCCTTAGGAACAATGCCTTTATCATAAAAGATATTCAGAATTTCAGTCATCCAAGTGGTAACCGAAACTTCCCCAGCTCTAAGCATTTCTGTAGTAATTTCATCTACCCCTGGGGATTTATGAAGTTTAAGTTTAGAAATAGCCAAACTAACTTCAGATTGTGTTATAGGGCCAACATTAAAGCCACCAATGCATCTATCATCATTGCAAACAATGGGAATAGAACTAACCGCATTGTTTAGAACATCACTGAAATGCTCAGCCCACTTAGCCATGACAGAATCCTCACGTTCTATAACCTTACCTTGTTTATCCTTCAATCCCTGTATACCTGTCCGTTTTCTACCACACAAAACATTAACTATCTGGTACAGCTCTCTGCTGTTGTGCTGTCTAACTGCTTCCTCGGCTTTGCCAGCCAAACCATCAAGCCAAAGATTCTTATCAGCAGCTAACTCATCTTTTATACGTTTATTAAGTTCTCTGTAATGCTTTCTATTAGGACTAGTAGGGTATTGATTAAGGACATTCCTGCAGTTCTTTCTTTCCGAAATAAGCTCAAGTGCCTTATCACTCAGATAATTTTGTGCTCTTTTTTTCCTAACAGGGTACTGTTAGTGTCCAAAAAAGCCTGTTTAAAATGATCCCATTCTTCCTCAACTTCAGTAGTATATATGGTATCATGATTGTCATAATGACTAAGTAACCTATCGTGGAAAGCTTTGGCTATAACTGGATCTTTCAGAGCTTCAGTATTAAAAGTAAATTTTTTAACCTAGCACAACACTTTTTAATTTTAAGCTGCAAGACACTTTTAACAAGGTAATGGTCAGATCCAATTTCAGCTCCCTTATATGACCTGGTATTCCTAACAGAACTAGCCCATTTGCTGTTAATTAATATATAATCAATCATATTCTTATGCAGCCCATCAGGTGAAACCCATGTGTACTTATGTATGTCGTAGTGTTTGTAATAACTATTAGTTATTCTGAAACCATTCAGTTTACTTACCTGTAGGAGACATTGCTTATTACAGCTACCAACACCAAAAGGACCTATCACCCCTCCCCAAAGGTCAGAGTCAGGACCAACTTTGGCATTGAAGTCACAAGAACAAGGTAATATCTCCTTTCTTGACAGAATTCAAAATATTCATAAAACCTATCCTTCTCATCCTCATCGGCATCCTCAGTAGGGGCATAACAGCAGATAACATTCAAGTCTTTAATGCTTGTCTGAAATTTTGCTGTAAGAAACCTTTCATTAATGCACTCATATCCTAGAAGAGCATCACTAGCGTGTCTGCTGAGAAGCAGACCCACGCCTTGGTGATGCTTTTTGTCGTCCCTTCCTGAAAAGAGAAATTTAAGATTATTTTTAAGAATCTGACCTTTATCTGTCCATCTGGTCTCTTGCAAGCCGAGAATATCTAAATTATAATGGTGGAATTCATGTGTGAGGGCATCAAGAGAAAAAGCTCTGTGCAGAGTCCTCACATTCCAACTACCTATGGAGAGAAAATGGTTAGTGGGATGTTTAAAGAAACTATGTTTATTGAGAGAGGGAATGCCGACAATATCAAACAGCCCCCTAATCGCAAACATGGGGCAAAGACCCGTTCCCCCACCACTAAAGGCTGAAGCCATCTACACTGGAAGACTTCCTCCAATGTAGAATTTGACGATGCCAATAGAAGCAAAGAGTTCAAGTGCCTGCGATGACCTCTGCTCAGGATTATCCACCAGCTGGTAAACGTATCCTGTGAATCTATTCACTTGGGGCTGTCAACCCACAAACAAACAGGAAACACAGCGGAAGATTTTCCCTCCACAGAAGCCCACCAGTGCAACAAAATCAGGATCCATAATCAAGCTCAGAGCCATATATCTGTCCAGTCCAGTGGGTTTATATGGTCAGCACCAGGACCCTGTGTGGTTGACCACTCCTCAGCAGGGAAGAAAAAAAAAGAAAAGTAGCCATAGTAGTCCAGATGAGTTTTCACATAGTAGTCCAGATGAGGCCACACTAATCTGGCAGTTAGCAAGCATTTATCAGGAGGGTTGTGGCAAGCAGCTGCTTGAGGGGGTATTTATTTTTTTTATTTATTTATACTAACTGCTGCACTCCATATTAAAATTATTATATAACATTTCAGCAGCCTAAACTAACAAAGGGTATTTCCATTAATAGTAAATTATATATATATATATGTGTTCTTCGAAAAAAAAAAGCAGTTAAAATGTAATCTTTGTTGCATATCAGACTTAGCAATAAATAACTTCACTGCTACTCAGAGGCATGCGGCTACTATTGCCAAACAAAGTTAGGGTCAATCCGATTGGCTGATTAATCAACCAGTTGAGAGATAAGGTGCCTTTCCCAAATTCCGTGAATTGAAAATAAGGGTTCCGCAAGAAAATTTCATTAAAATAAAAAATAAATACCCCCTCAAGCAGCTGCTTGCCACAGAGGTCTGACAGGAGCCTGTCAGTTTATATGCCATAGTAGAAGGTCTCTGAGGATGGCGGGACCTCAGCAGAAAAATGACACAAACAGCCATGCCTTACCCGGGGCTCGAACCAGGTCCCTTAGATCAGTAGCCAAGCGCGCTAACCACTCGGCCCATTACAATATTAAAAATGAAAACTAAAAATTTTCTTCGTTTTTCTTATACACGAAATGTGATTTTTGTTTCTAAATATGCGCAATTAAATAATATGCAGATCTCATATTCTTGTTTAAAATTTATTTATTATTAACCTTACTTATTTATGGTCTTCTTTTTTTTTTCAGCTTAATACATAATACTTTTATTAAGGTTTCAGCAAAACATTTCCGAGCACGAAAGAGTTCCGTGAGCAATTAAAAGTGGGAAACACTGCTCTAGGCTGACTGCGCCTTCCTCGATTACGTCACATAACTGGGCACTGCTTTATAGTATTTTGCACCACCTTTAAATTACTTCTATTCTTCCTGAATGATGACGTTTGATGTAGGGTTGAAAGCTGTAGGTTGAGCTGTTTGATGTAGGGTTGAAAATTAAGGTAAAAGGAAGAACTGACAAAGAGGATCTAAAAATTGAAACAAACTTTACATGAAAGAAAATGCTATGCACCCACACAAAGAGACAAATGTTCGCATCAATAGGTGGTGATATGAAATTACCTGTTTTCCTAGTTATTGTTGTTCGAATGTTTCCGCTTTGAATGCGCTCTTTCTGTCTCAATCTCGAATTTGCAACATGGAAAAATACCTTCATAAGAATCGAGGCTTTTCGCAGCGTATTCGGTTATTTTATAACCGTCATTCCTCCTCGATGGATCATTGTAACTTCTGTCGTTTATTTTTAACTTGCAGGATGCCGACAACGGAGTTTATTGTTCAGGAAAATTCGAAGAAACTGGATGCACTCCAGGATGCAGCTGGGGTTTTGTGCTTCTCGCTTTGTTCGGAAGAACAGCTTTCCACACAAATAAGCTGCGGAAAAATGTAACTAAACGCTGTCAAAGAACGATACAATTATGCAGCGCATAGTCCGCAAAAGAGAAAAATATCTACACTGTGCGTATGTGTGTGTGTGGCATCGTCAAGATTAATGAGGCAAACGTTAAAGAGGACACGTAGCTCGTCGGTTCGCCAAAGAAAAGAAGGACGAAAGTGTAATTTACGTAGAGAGGACAGCTTTCGCCCAAAATAGAGCAACATAAATTTTTCCCTTCCCTCCCCCCTTTCAAATCGTAGCAGAAGTGAGAAAACGTGGCTATGTTTTGGAAACGAAAGGAATATGTGTATCAGCTAGTTGGTTGGGTTGTTTTACCTCTGAGCGGCACTTTTTTGCACATAATGGGCTAAATGGCCAGGTCACAACAAGGACTTTGAAAGCTCAGAGAAGATTGGGGGAGGAGACCCACTGGAACGGTTACTGGGAAACAGATGGTAACCTCCCATCAAGGCCATCCAGCGTGTTCTTTGACGTGCACATGTATGACTATCACACACGGGGCACGGCTTAACGTCCCATACGACGCACGGATGCCTTTCCATCCGTGCGTCGTATGGGTCGTTAAGCCGTGCCCCGTGTGTGATAGAGTCATACATGTTCCTAGTCTCGGTCATCGGTGTCCCCCTAATGACTGAGGTCTCGGTCATCGGTGTTCCTACCTCAGTCATCGGTGTCCCCTAATGACTGAGGGCAAGGCGGGGAGTTTTGCGGAGATAAACTCAACGCGCACCAGAACCTGGGTACTGCAAATTACAAGTCTGGCGCGCTACCGACTGTCACCTCGCCCCGTATCAGCTGGTTCAGACATGTTCACATGCTTGTATTGGGTTATTTTGAATCTGAATAATCCGGCTCGGCTCTAAAACTCATCTTCCATGTGAGGAGGGGACACAACCAAATTTCCACAGCACATCTAAAATAACTTTGAAAGGAACGATTATTTAAAGTTTTTTTTAATCTTGATTGCATCAGTGGATCATTATGTATACTTAATATTAATGTACAATTAAATAATAAAAAAAATGCTTCAAAAGATCTAAATTTGAATTAATTGAAGCAATTATTTATTATTTAAATTATCGAGTTGACATTCTTACACTGACTGAGATACAGATAAAGGAACATGAAGTTCGCTTATATAACTTACATGGATATAATAAATTTCACAAATGTAGGCATAATAAATCAGGTGGTATGCTGGTTTTTGTTAGAGATACATACAACTTTATTTTAAACGAAAATAATGAATTGGTGACTGATGAATCGCTTTGTTTAACGTAGGCACATTATGATATTGCCTGTACGCAATATACAGATCTCATTTTTACACATCAAAACAGTTTATAGATGAATTAAATGACGAATTAAATGACGAATTAAATTTAATCAAAAATAGTACAGTTATTCTTAATGGTGATCTTAATAGTGACCTTTTTCTTGATAACGATATGTCAAGTTATTTGATTTCTAGCTTCTTTCATTTGGATTCCAACCATATTTCGATGAAATTATAAGACAGACTCAAACTGGTTTCTCATAGGAAGGGTTGAAGCTCACTATAGTGATTTTCATTTGTAGTAATTTGGGAAGTGTGAAAAAAATCCACCCATCCAGGAGATCCCGTGTTCGAGTCCGGGAGGAGGATGGATGGATTTTCTTACTTACCAAATTACTAGTGTGTCATGTTTAAACCATATATTTGTACGAAATGCATATAATATTGGAGTGCATTGTCGTATACCATATTTCTGATCATTATCCCGACTGTAGGAATAAGAGTTGATATATAAAATACCCCCTCAAGCAGCTGCTTGCCACAGAGGTCTGACAGGAGCCCGTCAGTTTATATGCCATAGTAGAAGGTCTGAGAGGATGGCAGGACCTCAGCAGAAAAACGATACAAACAGCCATGCCTTAATCCGGGGCTCGAACCCAGGTCCCTTAGATCAGTAGCCAAGCGCGCTAACCACACGTGAACAAAAAAGGAACGTCGATCAGTCAATATTTCCGAATGTCATCTATAAGATAAATTACGCAGCATTAAGGGAAAAATTAATGAACTGTAGTAGGGACGTATCGGGGGCGGGGGGAGAGTACGTACCCATGTCACAAGCTGTCATTTGACATACGTGTTACGTTTGGCCCTTGTGCTCCCAAGATATAGCGGAGCAATCGTTTTCATATTTCCCTTTTTAGGGGGGGGGGAAAGAAAGCATGTGGGGTCGATTTTTTATAGCCTATGACACTCCCTGCGTCATAAGATTTGACACATAAATCGTTAATTTTGACCGTCGCGTTCGAAAGATATGGTGGAACAACTGCTTTGACAAACACACAAACCAACAAATGACGAGCGAAAAGCAATAGGAAGATAGGTAAAATGTTTATTTATTGCATAAATTGAAATGTATTGGAGTCAGAGGCCTGCTCTCAATTGGTTTTCCAGCTATTTATCAAATAGAACACAAACTGTAAAGATTAATGGAACTTTTAGTTCCAAGTTGAAAAAAAAATATGGAATCCCTCGGGACTCCGTCTTAGAGCCAATTCTCTTTTTAATTTTTATCAATGTTTTCTGCTCTTTAAAAATACACAGTTTTGTAGATGATACAGCTATTAGATTTACAGCAGAAACTCTTGTTTACCTACAGAGTGTAAAAGTAATGATTTAACAGATATTGAAAACTAGTTTAAAATAAATGAGCTAGCTTTAAATTTTTCTAGAGCGAAATACATATTGTACACTCTAAAAGAATTAATTTGATATTATAGATTAATGGTAAAAATCCATAAAACTAATTGTGACATTAATGATGGCTGTTGCTGTGTACATATTAATAAATGGACCGTTTTATGACCTTCACACACGCCATCGTTTACCTTCGGTTGCTTCGATTTGTCATAATGTTTTGGCTCTTCGGTGTATATTTGAAAAAATGTGAGAATATTAACATTTTGTCACAATCAACCGATATTTGGCTCTTTAAATTGTAATTAATTTATGAGAAATAAGTTTAACTTTTTTTTGTTATTTCACATTAATGTTGACTATAACAACCTAGATGTATGTCTAAAGTGTTTATTTTAGTGTCAATGTATGTCTAAAGTGTTTATTTTAGTGTCAATGTATGTCTAAAGTGTTTATTTTAGTGTTTTTTAGTCAACCTAGATGTATGTCTAAAGTGTATTTAGTCTAAAGTGTTGAAAATACTTGAAAATAAAGTATTTTGATTGATTGATTGATGATTGAAAACATTTCAATAAGAAAAAAGTAAGAAGGGTTTGACTTAATAGAATAAAAATCAATATGGTATTTCAAGCAATCCTTTAAGTTTACCTATCGAAAGTGAGAAAACCTGAAAAGTAGCTCAAGATATCCACATATTAAAAATTTGCTTTAATGAAATTGAATTGCAGTATGGAAAGTACACATACTGTTCAAAACCACAAAAAACTCTGCAGTAGCGGGCCACTTATCATTCTGCATGGTCAAGCGCTAAAATATACATTAGCATGATGGTAGATCATGCGCTTACCCGCCATATTCCATCTTTTTCTGGATTGCGATGGAAACTTCCATGATAACAATTCCACTGTTTATCTTGGTGGATGTGTTTGCAAACGGTCCGAGGCATACAATAGAAAAGTGCGCATCTGACCTGGCCCCTACAGAACTCTTACAAAGAATTTATAAAATGTCCTTAAACTGGTATTCGATCGTACAATTCTATTCCTTCGATAACAGAACTGTCAGCTTACACTGCAAACGGAAGTGACGTAACATCGTTCTAACACTTTGCAGACTTAAAGAATCGATTTTTGCCAATAGGAAAGTGGTGGCTCAATATTGTATTTGGCTTTTCCAAATTTTTTGCCCAAGCTTTCTAATTCTTTCCCAGTATGTATAAAATATGGGAAATCGCTGCATTCCATAGTAAAAACTAAAAGCTCTTTCAGCGAAAGCAATAAGCAAAGTTAAAAAACGCAATGGCCAGTGAAATGTTTTCACCTGGATGTTTTTTTTCATCCTCAAAAATGCATAATAAATATAATAATTCCCCGTCACACGAACTGGAGAATACGGGCGTGAAAGGAAATTGGATTGATTTACCTCTGAGAGGAAAACTTGTACAGACAAGGTTCCAAGGACTCCGATCTGGTAGGAGAAGGGAATTCACCGGAAATCTGTTAGGAGATGGATGGAAGCCTCCAGTCAAGGTTATCCATCGCGTCCTTTAACATACATAGATTATGGTTCTCCAGCATAAAGTCCCATTTCTTAATGTCTCATCTGACGTACTTTTCAAGCCTAACAATGTCCCCTTTACTCCTCATAAACAGAGCAAGGGGCAGCGGAGAAAACCTTAACGTAGCCACAATAACAACTCGAACCAAGGAACATTATGTTATGAGCCTGACAAGCTAAGCCAACTCCCGTCCCAACAAGGTGAAAAATTACGGAGCAATGACGTGACGGAATAGAAAGATGAGTAGCTTTACTCATCGTTCTATTCTATTCATCACTCTAGTTTTGAGCAACAGAGCATATTACAAAAAGCTTGACTTGAAAGTTTGAACAATACGGTATACTGATTAAAATATACTTATTATTATTTGCACAAAATAAAAATGACAAGTACGTAAAAAGAAAACGTTTAGTAGGATTATTGGCTGTTTAAAATACTATTCTAATTTCAAAAATTATGGCAAAATACAGACAGGAAAAAGGAAGCGTTCTTCATCAATTTTAAAGTAGAATACAGTTATATAATCACAGTCACTTCGAAAGCAATTTCTGCTCTTTACTACGAAAACATTAAAATGTCAGCAGTAGCAATTAATTTCCCTACCGCCTGTCAAGAAATCCGAAGAGACATTTCTAGTCCTCCCTTTTGTTTCTGCAGCAGCACCCTTTTTAATTCATCATGCGAAAAAAAAAGGTCTTTTTCCACAGATTACCTAGCTGTCCGTGGCAATAGTTCAGCATATCCATTTCGAAGGCTCATAGTTACCGGAAGTGAAAGAAGTGAGGTGTGTGGAGTCTGTGCCCGGTTGCTGTCAACGGACTAATGCTTGATATATAGTATGTCAGATGGCAGTGGTTGCGTCATGTACTCTAATCTAGGTTGAGAGTATGAAAAAGTTGACAACAGGCACTCCGATATGAATGTCAATATTTCAGAGCTTGTTTTATACACTACAGCTACTCAATTACATTTTCAAGGGCTAGACTTCAGTTTTGAATATTTCAGCTTTTTTTTTCCGGGGGAATTATGTTTACATGTGAAGACCAATTAATGATTTTGGGTTGTTTTACTTTTGAGTGGCGTTTTTTCACACAATGGAATTTTGAATGGGGCCTGGTCACAAGGACCCCGAGAAGGTTGGAGGGAGGGACCCACTGGACAGCTGTTGGACAGACAGATGGTAGCCCAACTAATGGCTATAACGCGTTGTCTTGAAATGTGTTCGTAAGATGAACCGATTTTTCTCATAAAATACAATGTTAAATCTGTTAATGACATTCTTCGTCACTACAAAATATGATAATTCCTCGTAAAAAGAATATTTTTTTAATAAAAAAAAATCGAAAATGGCTACACATCGAATGACACACAATTTTGGTAATTACAGAAAAATAAACTGACACAATCGTAAAACATATATACATACAAGTAAATACATTTTTCACTAAACCATTTTTTATCACTTCTTATTGTAGGCTATTATAAACTTTAAAATCATTATTTGGAGGCAAAATTACAATGTAATTTGGAACTACAAATAGTGGAATTCAAAAAAACTGAATTTTTTTCAGAAATTATTATGAACACTTGAGAGCGATTTATTTATTAATGAGAGAGAATACCAGAAAGAAAAGAAATTAAAAGTTAAAATAAAAATAGTGTTTATTAATTTTAATTATTAAACGCCGATTAAAAGATTCAAACTATAATCAAAATATTTTACTTTTGGTCCGTCCCGTGGTGGAGTGGTTAGCTCGCTTGGCTACTGACCAAAGGGATCTGGGTTCGAGCCCCGAGTATGCTGAGGTCCCGCCATCCTCCAGACCCTCTACTACGGCGTATAAATTGGAAGGTTCCTGTCAGACCTTTCTAACAAGCAGTTTCTTGAGGATTTACATTTTTCACAATTCAGTGCTGTTCCTAACTTTCTTGGCGCCCTGGGATGATAGTGCTCAATCGGTAGCGCGCCAGGCTCGTAATCTGCACTTCGCAGGTTCGAGTCCCAACTGGGCCAGAGTTGAGATTTATCTCCGCAAAGCTCCCCGCCCTGCCCACGGTCAGAAGGGGACACCGATGGACTTGGAAAGACCGCCGTCCGTCGGATGGGACGTTAACCCGTGGGCCATGTGCAGGAGAGAGCCATACCCTGTGCACGTTAAAGGACACGCTGGATGGCCTTGACGCAAGGCTACCATATGTTTCCTAACAGCTGTCCAGTGGGTCTCCTCCCCTAACCTTCTCTGAGCCCTCGGAGTCCTTGTGACCCGGCCATTTACCCATTGTGTGTAAAAAAGGTGCAGCTCAGAGGGAAAACAACCAAACAACAACTCTTAGCGCCCTGTACAAGAAAATTATTTGGCGACCCTAATTTAATGGGGGTGGGGGAAGTATACATAAGCGTTTAAATTTAGTTAATTTTAAAGAAATTACATTCATTGTTGACCAAGTAAATATTGAAAAATATGCTAAAAAAATTCAGTCTATATAGTCATTTAAACTGAAAAAAAGGGCTAAGTTACAAACTTAGTGATCAAAAGAATTATGATTTTATATTTTAATACATTTTACAAATTTTAAGTACGAGTATTATAAAATTTGAATTATTATTGCGAAGTCTAGTAAATAAGAAAAAAATTGTGTTTATTATTTATTTAATCCCGTTTCTGCGCCCCTCTACGTATGGAGCCCTGGGTGACCGCCCTGTCCACCAGTCAAAATTATAAATAAAACTGTAGACAAACATTGCGTTTTGGGATAGCAGGAAGCCCATTGTTGAAGGGTTTCTAACCTTCCCATCACATTTTATCACATCGCGTCCTATCCAGGGCCGGATTTATACCTCACGAGCCCCAAGGTACACCAAATGGTAGTGCGCTTTTTGGATAGTAGTTTTTTTTTTTAATTTCGTATAAAAATATTGTAATCAAAATGGATGTATGAATTTTAATGATAAGTAATAAAGTTTTGTTATCAAATAGAAAAAATAATATAATAAATTAATATTATACATAGCATATAACTCGTAATATTCAGTAACATTCAAAATAAAATTATTTATTTGAAATTAAAACGTTTTACTTACTTGCTTTTTTTATCTCTGAGTATGAACAAATTGCATTAAATTATATTACTTAAGTTATGAAAAGTATTGAGATATTTTCCATGTTGCGTGAATGCAAAACTGTATTTAAAGTTCCTAAGTTTCAATTAAGTACAAGTTTTTTGTAGTAGACACAAGAAATGGAAAATTTAGAATATTCTCCAAAATCTAGATTTTGAGCAATATTTGCTTACTATTTAAAGAGTTCTGGAAACTGAAACATTTATAATATCAGTGTTATTACTCGTAAGAATTTATCATAAAATTCTAAGAAATCGTTTACCGAAATATAATTTTTAGAATTTGGGTAATGTTCTTCGTCTTGCATCAGTTATGAAAATGTTTATGACAAGCATAATAGGAATCTGCTGTCAAATATTTCAGCTTCAATAATTCTTTAAATATTAAACTAATATTTTCAAAACATTTTATTGACATCTACAATTTATCTGCTGCAACATTTTTTTTTTTATCTAAAAAGCTTATTTTCAAAGTTAGGGAGCTTTGAATGCAATTTTCCTTTCACCTAACAAGGAAGGTTGGTTGGGTTGGTTTGTTTTACCTCTGAGCGGCACCATGGTTTTTTGCACACCATGGGCTAAATGTCCAAGTCACGTGGACCCCGAAGGCTCAGAGGTTGGGGGAGGGGACCCACTGGAACAGCTGTTGGGAGGTAGATGGTAGCATCCCGTCAAGGCCATCCAGCGTGTTCTTTAACGTGCAGAGGGTATGGCTCTTCCGCACACAAGGACACGGCTTAACGTCCCATCCGACGGAAGGCGGCCTTTCCAAGCCCATCAGTGTCCCCTACTGACCGTGGACAGGGCGGGGAATTTTGCGGAGATAAATCTCAACGCTGACCCAGATGAGAATCGAACCTGGAAACTACAAATTACGAGTCTGGCGCGCTACCGACTGAGCCTGACAAGTAAATAATCCCAATATGGTTTGGTAATTTAGTGTATAGCTTAACAAACCGTTTTCTTTCAAGAGTTCGTTTTCGATTGTCACAAGAAAGCTGAAAAGAGAGTAATCGTTCTCCGTTGATACTTGCATTCTTATGCATTGTTATTATTACTGCTTCTAAAAATTAAAGACATAATTTTGTTATTTAAGTAAGCAAACTCTAGCATTTAAATGATGGTGGGACTAGTGCTTAACGTGCCTAATGGGAAATAAGGACCTGGTCCTATCTTCCTCTGAAGTTATTTTTTAATCATGCAATATGTGCGCTATTTCAGGACCGAATTCATCTCTACTACACATGTATTAGTCGCGTACAGTACTTGCAGCGCTTTATAAGTCAACTTTCGGAACCTAAATAAATAAAAAAAATAATAAATACCCCCTCAAGCAGCTGCTTGCCACAGAGGTCTGACAGGAGCCTATCAGTTTATATGCTACAGTAGAAGATCTGAGAGGATGGCAGGACCTCAGCAGAAAACAACACGAACATCCATGCCTTACCGGGGCTCGAACCCAGGTCCCGTAGATCAGTAGCCAAGCGCGCTAACCACTCGAGCATAAATCGCTAATATTTCCTCTGAAGTTAATACAAATTCAGTGTTTTCATTATCAGCATGTTTTACATTTATTTTTTACTTGTTAGGGCATAGGTAAGAAGAGAGATAAAAAAAAATAAAAATAAATAAATACCCCCTCAAGCAGCCGCTTGCCACAGAGGTCTGATAGGAGCCTGCCAGTTTATATGCCATAGTAGAAGGTCTGAGAGGATGGCAGGACCTCAGCAGAAAAACGACACATACATCCATGCCTTAATCCGGGGCTCGAACCCAGGTCCCGTAGATCAGTAGACAAGAGTGCTAACCACTCGGCCACGGGACGGCTAAGAAAAGAGATATATTTCAATTAATATATATTTTTTCCTAACATGGCAACTTCGATGGGACTTCGTTATTAAAAACACCCATCTTTTCCCTGCTTCGGAGGAGAAATTTTTTTTAGCATCTGTACTATTATCGGTCCCCCTTCAAATTTCCCTGCCCTTAAATGGAGGGGAGAAAGTGGGTGAATGATTCGCGACAGCTCCTGTCATCCCTCATATGATAAGCTTCCATTTGAAATACAAATAGTTGGGGTCATTTGAGCTTTCATTCTCAGCTCCTGTCATCCTCCATTTAATTAGCTTTCATTTGAAATACTAATAGTTGGGGTACAAAAAAAAATTGTAGTGAAATTGGCCTCTCCACTGTTTCGAAGCAAGGGAGCATAACTCGAGGTAGCCGATGACAGTCCCCATGTAACAAGCTTTTATTTTATAATACAACTCGTTATGGTCTGTCTTAATGTTCAGAAAATATAGTGTAATGTTTCCCAAAGTGGGCGATACCGTCCCCTGCAGGGCGCTGGAACGATCCATGGGGTCGGTAGTAGACTCAGGTGCAATTGGGAGGCCGTGGAAGCATAAAGAAGGGAAGATAAGAAAATTTTGAAAAACAGTTCGTACATGTTTCATCTGTTGTGTAACAGAGAATTAAAGTCGTGGTGATTACTTTATTTTCCAAATACACACATAAAATTATCCTTCGTTATCTTAATTTTCTGTGTGTAATGCGAATAATTTTATAATTTCAAGCTTCAAGGTGTCTTATTTACATAAACATCTTTCTTTTCTATGTTGTAAGGCTTAGGTAGAAATATAGATACATAAAAGAACGCAAATTTGTCACTGCATCTTTCTGTTTGTTCACTTAAAAAAGAAGGTAGATTTCCAGGGGGGCGCCGAGTAATTTTTTTTTTCTGAAAAGGGGGCTGTAGGACAAATAAGTTTGGGGACCTCTGATATAGTGGAACAATCGTTTCTCCCCTCCTTTCCCCTTTCTTGAGTGGGCGGAGAAGAAAGCATAAGAGGAAAAAATTTTATAGCTTATGATACTCCCACACGTTTGAGACAACGTTTTCGTTCATCGCTAGTGTTCGGTAGATATAGTGCAACAATTGAGGGGAAGGAGAGGATAAATTATTTATATCCTACGACACTATCACGTCACAAATCTTCATTTGGTACAAAAACTCGTTAAGATTGGCCACCGGGTGGGAAGATATTGTGGAACTGCTTTGACAAACACAAAAAAGGGATCAATTATGTACTGGACAAATTGATGGAGTCAGTGAAGTCACAAAAGCAATCCCACAGAAATACTTTACGCATATACCCTGAAAACACTTAACATAGATTCTACTGAGGGGGAAGGGAGCGGGCTCAGTCGGCAGCGCGCCAGGCTGGTAATTTGCAGTTCCCAGTTCGAGTCCCATCTGGGCGAGCGTTGAGATTTATCTCCACAACACTCCGCACCCTCCCCTCGGTCAGTAGGGATACTGATGGGCTTGAAAAGGCCGCCGTCCGTCGGATGAGACTTTAAAATCGTGGCACCATGTGCGGGACAGCCATACCCCTGTGCACGTTAAACAATACGCTGGATGGTCTTGACGGGAGGCTATCATCTGTCTCCTAACAACTGTCCAGTGGGTTTTCTTCCTCCAATCTTCAATGAACTCTCGGGGTCCTGTGACCTGGTCATTTAGCAATTTGAAAAAAAAGTGCCGCTCAGAGATAAACCAGCCCAATCCGATAACACTGAATTTTTTTCCATGCACATTGAGAAAATTAGAGTCATCTCTTTCATCCATTCCTTTATACAGTAATATGATCACAGTATCTATCCAATTAAGAAGAAATACTTTTTTCCCAAGCAATGTGAAACTAGGTCATCCTAATCTTTATATATCAGTCTTTATATTTTTGTTTCCGTAACAGCAGTTATTAAAGCCATGAGGGTCACCAGCTTATCGCACTCCTTAATTCAATACGTTCTTCAATTTCTGAAGCAGAACCAGTGAAGATATTTATTTCACTTTCACTCGTTACTTTCTCTTCGATTTCCTATCTTCAGCGCACTCGACTTCCAGTTTTTTTTTTACTTACATTTAACTTTCCCATCATCCAAATCACGGAACGATTTATCCTAAAAAGGAATTTCCATTTTATCTCTCAGTTGACTCTGCTTTTTTTGAGCCAAGTGAATAGCTGTGCATTTCCGTATTCTATTTTTAGTCTGAGATATATCTCTCTCGTTTTGCACGGTCTTCGATTTACACATTTTTGTCTTTAACACGATTTACGTTTTGGGGAACTTGTTTTGTATGATTTTGAAAGCTTCTTCTTCGAGCATAAAAAAAATTTCAAATTTAAGTAAAAATGGATGTATCGCAACAGTCTGACGTTGGTTTGTTTTACCTATGCATGTGTTAAATTGTCAGGTCACAAATGCTCCGAGTTGGGAAGGGGGGTCCCAGTTGAGGTGACAGATGGAAGTTTCTCGTCAAGCCCATTCAGCGTAGTCTTTAAAGTGCACAAAATATGGGGGCGGGGTGACTCAGTCACTAACATGCCAGGCTCGTAATCTGCAGCTCCCAGGTTTGAGTCCCTGCTGGGCCAGCGTTGAGACTTATCTCCACAAAACTTCCCGCCCTGCCCACGGTCAGAAGCGGACACTGATGGGCTTGGAAAGGCAACCACCGTCGGCTGGGACGTTAAGCCGTGGCCCGTGTGCCATACCCTGTGCACGTTAAAGAACAAGCTGGATGGGCTTGACGGGAGGCTACCGTTTGTCTCCCAACAGCTGTCCAGTGAGTCCACTCCCCCAACCTTCTTTGAGCCCTTGTGACCTGGCCATTTTGCCCATTGTGTGCAAAAAAAGTGCCGCTCAGAGTAAAACAGCCCAACACAAAGTACGTCTCTCATGTGTGCGGAGTGGCAGCTTAACGCCCTATCCAACTAACTTAACGTCTATAACAAACGACGGTATTCGAAGCACAATGATATCCCCTTTCGTACTGAGGACAGGACGGAAGTTTTCGGAGATAAATTAGAATGTTGGCAGAGTTGGGCGTATTTAGGAACATCAGATTATGAGCTTAATGTAATACCGACCGATTCTTTTCGTGTTTCTTAATATTTATGTTTCTTTGTTACTTGCATATATAGTTAATTACTACAAAAAAATTTCTTACAGAAATCTACAGGCAAAATTATCATCTGGGATTTAACGTCTCTCCACTTAACCATATAGTCCTATGGAAAATTTCATCTCGCTTTGAAGGGTCATTTACAGAAAAGCATTTCCTTATAAAAAAAATTCCCCCTCAGGCAGCTTCTTGCAACAAAGTATAATAGGAGCCTGTCTGTATAATATGACATAGACAAGGTCTGTGAAGTAGCGGATACCTCAAGAGAAAAACACAAATAATGAAACATCAATGGGGGGGCAGGGGGGCTCAGTCGGTAGCGCACTAGGTTCGTAATCTGCAGTTCCCAGGTTCGAGTCCCAGCTGGGTCAGCGTTGAGATTTATCTCCGCAAAACTCCCCGCCATGCCCACGGTCAGAAGGGGGCATCGATGGACTTGGAAAGACCGCCGTCCGTCGGATTGGACGTTAACCCGTGGTCAGTGTGCAGGAGAGAGCCATACCCTGTGCACGTTCAAGGACAAGCTGGATGGCCTTGACGGGAGGCTAACATATCTCCCAACAGCTGTCCCAGTGGGTCCCCTCCCCCAACCCTCTCTGAGCCTTCGGGGTCCTTATGACCTGGCCATTTAGCCCATGGTGTGCAAAAAAAGTGTCGCTTAGAGGTAAAACAACCCAACCCTAATGAAATATTCATGCCTTATCCAGAGATAGAATCCAAGACTTTTCGATCTGTAGAACAAGCATGCTAAATCACTCGACCAAGGGATATTTCCTTATAGCAATCCCAAAACTTATGTGTGTTTTCCTTCGTACAGAGATTTTAATATTGTAAACATGTATATCTTTAACTATCGAGTAGATGGAGAGGATTGCATGTCAGCTGATGTAGCCCAAATTGTTATTTTACCTCTGAGTGGCACACTTTTTGCACATAGTCGATTAAATGGCCAGGTCACAAGGACTCCAAGGGCTCAGAGGAGGTTGGGTAAAGAGGGCCCACTGGACAGTTGTTAGGAAACAGATGGGAACCTCTCATATAGGCCATCTAGTATAGTCTTTAACGTGTACAGGGTATGGCTCTCTTGCACAGGAGGCCACACCTTTCCAAGTATGCTATTTGACCGAGAGCAGGATTGAAGGGCTTAGCGGAGATAAATCGCAACGTAGGCACAGTTGGGACTCGAACATGGGAACTGAAGATTATGAGCATGGCACGCTACCGATTGAGTCAACCCAAGCCCGGCTTTTTACGGAAAACATTTCGTGGAAAATAAATTTCAGATCTCAAATTTAAATTTTCAACAATATTCGTTTAATATTTAAAAGCTATTGAAACTGGAAATTTTACCAGCAAACGCTACTGCTAGTCCTTTAACATGTTTCTTCAATATCGTTGAAAGCGTTTGAAAAAAAAAAGAAGATAAAAATTGAAAGCACACTGCATGAAAGTAGCATTACACAGACTTCTAAGCTAAGAATTGCTTTTAGTAAAGACTTATAATAGCTATAATTTGTTTTAACTTTCGAGGTAAGCGATGACTAGTAAACTGTTGCTTAAAAGTTTCAGCATCCATAAATCACCCAAATTGTTTAAGTATTAAACAAATATTGTTTAATACATTTTTATATTGTTAATATAAAAAGAACTGTTTAAGTATTAAACAAATATTGTTAAAAATCGTAATATGGTAGATTAGAGATCTTTATCTCTAGTATAGTAATATCTCTTTCGTAAAATGTTTATCCTTAAAGAAAATTTTTCATTGCTTTGAAAATTTTATTTCAAGTCAATGTTTAGCTTTGAATATATATTCCCATTCAGTAATATGAAAGTATTCCAATACTTTTGGTATTATTACGATTTTAATAGCGAATTTCCAGTGGGTTAAGTTGTATCTTTGTTGCCATTTCCAACTCGAATAACACCACTGACCATAGACAAAAGTCCCATTTCCCATTCAATGCTGAAGTTCGCTTTTGCAATCCAATTATTGCCTTGACACAAATAGAGCCCATATTCTTTAGTTGGCATCAACATCTCATTTCAAAGGATTAGTATTTACCTTCTATTTTTTTTTTCAACTATGTCTTCAATTTTAAATTCTACATCTCTTCTGAATCATTCTTCATCAAGATTTATTCCTGAAAACGATTTTTCGTGTCAATTTCAGACAACCACTAAACATATTAAAGAAAGAGTATTATGGTGAAAATTTCCAAACTCTAATTTTCGCATCATTATGGTGAAAAAGGGTCAAACTCGCTTAATGCTGTAAAGTCCAATGCTTTGGTACCATCCACACATTCCAGAGATATAGAATTTGGGTTTGGTTGTTTTACCTCTGAGCGGCACTTTTTTGCACACAATGGGCTAAATGGCCAGGTCGTATGGACCCAGAAGGCTAAGAGAAGTTTGGGGGAGGGGACCCACTGGAACAGCTGTTAGGAGACAGATGGTAGTCTCCCGTCAAGACCATCCAGTGTTCTTGAACGTGCACAGGATATGGCTCTCCCGCACACGGACCACGGTTAACGTCCCATCCGACGGACGGAGGCTTTTCCAGAGATATTTAATATATTCAGGTTTGATTGCATGATAAAACATATTTTAAAAACAGCGAAATATACGAGGTTATACTTGTAAATTCGTCCAGCTGGCTTAGGCAGAGATGTCGTTTCAACAAACTAAATCAGTGCTAAAACTGTGCTACGCGGGAAGCCGGGATTCATCAAACGCCCACGAATTTGACAATAATTTGCAAATGACAATAATTTGCAATAAAATCAGGCATAAATTTCTGCAAATAAAAAACAGGATAAATTTGTGCAGTAAATAAAAATCAGACATAGCTTTGTGTAAATGATCAGAAATCTAAATATTATATGTTTATAAATGAAAGGTTATGATGTGAAAAGCATTATTTCATTTCTGCACCTGAAAAGTACATTTTGTTGGTTGGTTTTGAGGGGTTCTATGGTGCAAGGGAACAAAGGTTATGGATGCGCCGAACAAGACACGTTTACTATGTAGAGAGGTTCAGCAATAAATTAGATTTAGTCATAAGGATTCCACAGATGTTAAGAGTTTGAAGACAACTAAACTAAATAAAGAAATGAAGCTTCATGAGCAGACTGTGGACCGGATGCAAGCTTTCCCAAGTCCAAGGATCTATATTCTGCAAGCTACGTTTCATCACCGGCAAATTCCACAAAACCCACATATGGTTTCCATGTGCACATACACCGAAGAGGGTGGGGCGGGGGTGGCTCAGTCGGTAGCGCGCCAGGCTCGTAATCTGTAGTTCCCAGGTTCGAGTCCCAGCTGGGTCAGCGTTGAGATATATCTCCGCAAAAATTCCCCGCCCTGCCCACGGTCAGTAGGGGACACCGATGGGCTTGGAAAGGCCGCCGTCCGTCGGATGGGACGTTAAGCCGTGGCCCCGTGTGCGGGAGAGCCATACCCTGTGCACGTTAAAGAACACGCTGGATGGCCTTGACGGGAGGCTACCATCTGTCTCCCAACAGCTGTTCCAGTGGGTCCCCTCCCCCAACCTTCTCTGAGCCTTCGGGGTCCATGTGACCTGGCCATTTAGCCCTTGGTGTGCAAAAAAGTGCCGCTCAGAGGTAAAACAACCCAACCCAACCCAACAACACCGAAGAGCCAAAACATTATGACCAGCGTCTTTATGCAAATCGAAGCAACTGCAGGTAAACGACGGCAGTGTTAAGGTCATGAAACGGTATAAATAACACCTGATACTGAGCTCTATTAATCAGTATTATTCTTGTTCTTCAGATGGGAAAGGCAGCGGACTTAAGTGAGTTTGACAAAGACCAAATTATAATGGCCAGACGACTGAGTCAGAGCATTTCCGAAACAGTAAACTTGTGGGATGCTCAGGGTCAGCCTTGCTTAGTATCTTCAAAAAGTGGTGCTAGGAGGGTAAAACAACGAACCGCTGGCAAGGTGTAGGCCAACCATGGCTTACTGATGCTATATGTGAGCTAAGGCTATTATTCCGTATGGTACGAGGCAACAGAAGGGATACTGCGGCGCAACTCGCCCGTAATTTGAATGCTGGTGACGGGAGTAATGTGTCACAACACGTAGTACATTGAACCCTGCTGAAAATGGGGCTGTGTAACCACAGGCAGCTCCGAGTACCCATGCTAACCTCGGTTCACCGTCGAAAGTGCCTACAATGGCCACGTGAGCATCAAAACTGTACCTTAAATAATTGGAAAAAGGTCGTCTGGTCCTATGAATCTCGTTTCCTGTTGCACTATGTGGACGGCCGGTACATATGAGTCATTCAACTGGGGAAGTGTTGGCACCAGGATGCACCATAACAACACTTGAAAACAAGCCGGTGGAGGAAATGTAATGCTTTGGACAATGTTCTGCTGGGAAACCCTGAGTACAGTCATTCATGTGCAGAAAACTATGACATCTACCACTTACCTAAACATCATTATAGACCAGGTACATCCTTTCATGGCAACGGTATATCCCTCTAGTAGCGCTTTCTTTCAGCAGGATAATGCGCCATGCCACACTGCACTGATTGTTCGAGAATGATTCGCAGAACATGAGGAAGACTTCCAGGTATTGCTCTGGCCTCCAAATTCCCCAGACATCAATCCAATCGAGCATCTGTGGTTTGTGCTGGAACAGCATATCCGATCTGCGGTGGCTCAATCATGTAACTTACAAGAGTTAAAGGATCTGCTTGTAAGTGTTGGTACAAGACACCTTTAGAAATCTTGTAGCGTCCATGCCTCGCCGGAAAAGATGTTTTGGCGGCACGTGAAGGACCAACATCACATTAGGCAGGTGGTCATAATGTTTTGATTCTTCGATGTAGCTTTGTAGAAGGTTTTTCACAATACAACGTTCCAATTGTCGTTTGTACTCAGACCTCGAAATATGTTTCAGGAGCAACCTAAACTTTGCGTTCTTATTGATTATTTACAAGTATTTCATGTCTAGTTTTAGATTATCATTTAACAATACAATTATAACTAAATCAACAATGTTTATTAAATGGTTTACTTTTCACTTTGCTTTCTCGATGGCACAATTGTAGCTCACGGTGACACTGAAATTTTAGGAGTTGGGTTGGGTTGTTTTACCTCTGAGCGGCACTTTTTTGCACACCATGGGCTAAATGGCCAGGTCACATGGACCCCGAATGCTCAGAGAAGGTTGGGGGAGGGGACCCACTGGAACAGCTGTTGGGAGACAGATGGTAGCCTCCCGTCAAGGCCATCCAGCGTGTTCTTTAACGTCCACAGGGTATGGCTCTCCCGCACACGGGGCCACGGCTTAACGTCCCATCCGACGGACGGCGGCCTTTCCAAGCCCAGCGGTGTCCCCTACTGACCGTGGGCAAGGCTGGGAATTTTGCGGAGATAAATCTCAACGCTGACCCAGCTGGGACTCGAACCTGGGAACTACAGATTACGAGCCTGGCGCGCTACCGACTGAGCCCCCCCCCCCGCCCCCCCCCCCCCCCCCCCCCCCCGCCCCCTAGGAGTCGGGATAAGAGTCTAAGATTAGCATGGTCATTTATTCTGTAATAATTGCAGATAAGCTACTAGCATTGCAGATCTGATTCCGGATTGAAATTAAATTCGCAGGAGTAAAAAACTTTTGGCCGTTTCTCGTTTCAGTGATTTTTATGTTTTGAAAAGTTGTACTAACATACTTATCAAAAAGAAATGATGAAAATGCTTTATTTATTACGAAGAAGCAGTACATCAATAAGTATTAGTGAGGTGTTTCGGTTTGGTCGTAAAAATGTCCAAGCAACTCCATTATAAGGACTTAGAAGAAGCTATTTTCATAGGCATTAGCAACTGTTTTATTTTGCAAGTGGCTACTGAGTAACGATCTCTTTGGCTGTTGATCTACAAAAGATCCCTACCATCATCCTCCAGTTGTGAACTGAGATTGAAGAAATGGCTTGGCTCCGAAATGGCAGTGGCTGCAATAGAGCACACAAGAATTTGAGTCCCACAGTAGTTAAAATCGATCTTTCTTGCACAGAACATAATGACCACTTTTCTTATCGATCACTGCGAGCATTTTTCTTTTCCTCCTCAAGGTCATCACACTGGTTTCTGGATCACTGGATGTCGTCGAGCAGGCTGAACTAAAGGAAACGTTTTCACCTAATCTCTGAATCCACGGACTTCTTTCAGAGATCAGATTGATAGAACTAATGACTAAGAATTTTTCCACAATGAAACGTCGCCCTCAGCGATGTTGTCGTCATATTCCAGATATCTGATTTAAGAGCACGAAAATGAAGCCTTATTGCATGAAACAAATAAGAAATGAAAACGATTTATCTATTAGCGCGAGGTAATAGATAAATCATTTTCGAATTTAATAATGAAATTAAATAATGAAGTTATTTTCTGTTTATTCCACTTCTTACCAAAACACTAACAGTGAGTGAAACTAGAGAATATTGGTAACGAAGATACAGGTCGCTACCTAAGTCACGTGACCTCTGTAAGATACACTACTTCGCAAAACAGATTTGGGTTGGGTTGTTTTACCTCTGAGCGGCACTTTTTTGCACACCATGGGCTAAATGGCCAGGTCACATGGACCCCGAAGGCTCAGAGAAGGTTGGGGGAGGGGAGCCACTGGAATAGCTGTTGGGAAACAGATGGTAGCCTCCCGTCAAGGCCATCCAGAGTGTTCTCTAACGTGCACAGGGTATGGCTCTCCCGCACATGGGGTCACGGTTTAACGTCCCATCCGATGGACGGCGGCCTTTCCAAGCCCATTGGTGTCCCCCACTGACCGTGGGCAGGGCGGGGAATTTTGCGGAGATAAATCTCAACGCTGACCCAGCTGGGACTCGAACTTGGGAATTACAGATTACGAGCCTGGCGCGCTACCGACTGAGCCACCCCGCCCCAAGCAAAATATATACAATGTGTATACAGGCTCGTAAGTTACAGTTCTCAGGTTCGAATCCCAACTGGGAAAGCACTGACTTGAGATTTATCTCCGCAAAACTGCCAGCCCTGCCCACGGTCAGTAGGGGGCACTGACGGGCTTGGAAAGGCCGCCGTCGTTCGGATGGGACGTTAAGCCGTGGCCCCATGAGTAGGTTAAGTCTGTGCACGTTAAAGAACACGCTGGATGGCCTTGACGGGAGACTACCATCTGTCTCCCAACAGCTGTCCAGTGGATTCCCAATCTTCTCTGAGCTTCCAGAGTTCATTTTGCCCATTGTATGCAAAAAAAGTGCCGCTCAGAGATAAAACAACACTGTTTACAGTACAGCAAAAAGAGTGAACAATGTTTTTTTGCAAAGTAAAGTTTTTTTCAATGTAAGAAAATAGCAATTTCACTTATGTGTTTTACAGCATTGCGTTTTTCTGATATTTCGAAAAAAATATAATAGACGTACCTTGAACCAATTTTTGTCATTAGTTTGAGGGCCACACTTTGAGAACACCTAAACTGACAGGCTCCTGTCAGACCTCTGTGATAAGCAGCTGCTTGAGGGGGTATTTATTTTTATTTTTTATAATCTAGAGAGTCGTATACTCAGATTGAGACACCAGCTCAAGTGAGCAAGCTCAATTTAATAATTCAGATTAACTGAACCACAGCCTGCCTGACCAAACCACAAATTGAAAAAAAAATACATAATCTTCAGAATTTAATAATTTTCTCCTGAACGTGCAAGTTTTTTTTAATAAATAAATAATAACTTTAAAACTTCCTTTAAACATCTTAAATAGCAAATTTAAATAGCACAGAACCTCGGAGGCTCCAGGACTATGGATAACCAGACTCAAGATGCTTGAGTGTAATACAAGCTCCCGAAGTTTTCAGATGCCTTAAACGGTATGGCGAATGCAGAATTTCTTCATAGGGGAGGAGATTTGTCACAGTGCTCAAATGGCTCTAGGGAGGGGAAGAGTATCAATATTAGTCTCCTATTTTCAGCCAAAAAAAGTCGATTCTTGCCAACCTTTTTTATGCGGCATAAATCATTACATTCCGCTAAAAGCCTATATGCAGTATCATTCTCATATAATAGGCATAATTCAGGGCGGACACATCTGATGTCATCGGTGGCAGAAATTGGCAGTTTCTCCGTGGTTCCGCGGCTACATGAACGATCGGTCCCAAATTTGGTGGGGTGGTTCCATTTAACCTTCTTAATGGGGTGGTTCTAGTTCTAACCTTCTCGGGGTAACAGATCCGAGTTCCTAGCTGTCGTGGGTCGGAAGAGATTCCTCGAAAAATGTAGAAATTTCTGGGGGCGCATGCCGTTGTCTACTTTGTGAGTTGAGTTGTGAGTAGTACGTGTGGAAAGCTGTAATTGAAGTATCAATGGACATAAGTTTGGCGCCAACTTTTGGCAGGATTTAATTGCGACTGGAGTGGTGGAAAGTTGCGCATGAACTTACCGATGGGAAGTGTTATCAATACGTTTCGCGCCAAATTTTTGGAGTAGGTTTAACTAGTATCAAAATATTACTTAACAGACATTGAAATTAAGAAATTGGTATTTGAATAGCGAAAGTAAGTAGTTTTCCTGTACTAAAAAATGCATTTAGTTACGGAGAACCCAGCTCTCTTGATAACCTTGTATAACCTGTCTTAATAAACTACACAGAATAGGTGTGAGACATCTACTCCTATATTATATGTATTTGTACAAAGTAAACACATGGTATTATATTCTGACTCCTATTTTGGGTCATCGTATCAAGATCGTTTGAACGTTAAGAGCCTAAGATAATTTCCAGTGGTAATTTTATATATCGATTAATAACATTACACTGCATTTTCATGAAAATATTCTAAAACATTCTCTTTTACATTGTTCCTTAATTTGGAACTTAATAACGACATAGACCGTACTAAAAATTTCCAAAATTAAGTTCTGCTATTATTTCATAAAATCAGACTTTAAGCATACGGTTAAATCAGCGGTTTGTAACCTCATTCAGATTCCTACCCTAATATCTGTCTGAGGCCCATTGCTTCTCTTTAGAGCGTCGCGACCCTCCCTTCAGTCATTTATAAATTTTGAAAGCATGAGCAATACATTTTCACTGCTTTACTGTTTAGTTTTTCTATTACTAACAGTCTATTGCTAACAAAATAAATTTCTTTGCCAAAACGTACAGTTTTTAATAACCTTCCATTTCTGGCACTATTTCATTCATAAAAGTTAATGGATGTCCAATGATTTATATTGTAAAATTTAAGAAAATAGCAGCTTCATCAAGAAACGATATCTGAACGTCCTTTTATTCTAAGGTTGGAAACCACTCGATTTAGATATTTCACAGATGAAGTTACAGTTGAACTAGTAAAAGAACTCATAGTTGTTTTACCTCAGACATTTTTGTGCACACGATTGGCTAAAATGGCCAGGTCACAAAGGACTCGAAGCTGGTTACGGCATAGGTTCTCAAAGTGTAAGTCGCGAACCGGTTGGAAAAGCTACAGGACAAACTCTGAAGAACGTAATGACATCAAGGAATTTAATTTCTATGTATGTCATACACTGTAGGGAAGTTGCCGTGAAAATATATCTACAATTATAGGAGGGTACAGTATAAAAAAGTTTGACCTCCGAGAGCGGCACTTTTTTTCACACAATGGGCTAAATGTTCAAGTCACAAAGACCCCGAGAAGGTAATGGGGGACCCACTGGACAGCTGTTGGGAGACAGATGGTAGCCTCCCGTCAAAGAATCCAGAATGTTTTTAACGTGTATAAGGTGTGGCTCTCCCATACATAGCATCACGGCTTAACGTCCCATCCAACCGACGACGGCCTTTCCAAGCCCATCTGTATTCCCTATGGACCGGGCGCAGGGCGGGCAGTTTTGCGGATATAAATCTCAATGCTAGCCCAACTGGTACTCGAACTTGGGAACTACATATCACGTGCTTAGCGCTCTAGCAAGTGAGCCACTCCCGCCTCTCTGGGTTAGGGAAGGGGATTTGCTGTAGTAACGCCCGGAGCCGAAGTGTGCCGATATCGGAAACTCGTTTGTCACGTGACAGATGGCACAAGGTAATCTTTACATAGCTTATTGCAAGGGGTTTGACTTTTGTTTTTCGATTTCCAGTACCAAATTATTATTATAAGTACTATGATAGGAACTTATTAGTAAATAAAATGCGCACAACATATCGGATTAAATCATTATTCAAAATGCAATGCAAGAAACAACCTCTTATTAACATTTACAATAAATGGTCATTGAATTCTGACTACTCCAGTTCATGTCATATGAATAGGAAAGAAATTTTGAATTGCTTTAACTTCTAAAATACGCTTTTTATGAAAAAATGTGACTGAAAATAATTTAAAGATCTCAATCAAATCAATTTAAATCTCGTTTTTCAACAATATGCGTTCAGTATTAAAGAATTGAGCCGTCCCGTGGCCGAGTGGTTAGCGCGCTTGGCTACTGATCTACGGGACCTGGGTTCGAGCCCCGGGTAAGGCATGGATGTTCGTGTTGTTTTCTGCTGAGGTCCTGCCATCCTCTCAGATCTTCTACTGTGGCATATACACTGACATGGTCCTATCAGACCTCTGTGGCAAGCAGCTGCTTGAGGGGGTATATATTATATTTATTAAAGAATTATGGTAGCAGAAACATTTGGCAAAGTTACTCATTCTGCAAAAAAAATTAACATAATAAATTTAGTATAGCGGTTATTACCCTAGTTTTAACTTGTTTTTAACAATTTATCACAGCAATTAAATTGATATTGTTGCTGTCAAACATTCCAAGTTCTGTAACTCTATAAACACTTAATTTGTTGAAAAGCGAGCTTTAAATACATAGATTTGACTGGATATATAAATTATTTTCGGACATATTTTTCATATTTTAGAACCAATTGCTATTCGAAATTTCTCTCCCATTCACATAATATGGCAATAGGACATCATAATTTAAGAATTTGGGGAGTGGCATAGGCTACAAGCAAATTACTCACTATGCTTTCTTCCCCCTTAAAAAAAAAGGGTTATGTGTCAAATGAAAGCTTGTGACATGAAGAGCGTCACAGTTTATAAATCCTGTCCCCCCCCCCTCCAAAAGAAAACACGAAATATGTGAAGCATTATTCTACTCATGGCTAAATCTAGGGGGAACAAAGGAGCCATAGCCTCCCCCCCCCCTTTCAAAATGCTAGTAAGGGTAAAAGAGGCAAAAATTATTCAATGCATCAATTATTCAATAAAAACGCTATTTTTATTTCATACATTTTTGAAGCAATTTTTTAAAGACCTGTAAAAATGAAGGACGAAACATTATACTACAATGAAAATCAAGTCTCTTGCCCCCCCCCCCTGTTTACATTTTTCTGCCTTAATTTTTGTTCCTTGCCCACCGCCAGACCCTCGATTTCCTTTTCTAGATCCGGTCCTGGTGAATGTTGTCGGTCATAAAAATATACCTCGCTCCCTGCTTTCTTCCTCTCTACAAAAAGAGGATATTTGATGAAAGTTACTATATCTTTCGAACGTAACGACTCCCATTTACCAGTTAGGTGTCAAATGAAAGCTCATGTGAGGACTGTCATGCCCTCCATTATTCTCCCTTCCTCCAAAGGGAACGGAAATTTCGCGGAGGTCGACCCTACAGAGTTATATCTCAAATTAAAGCTTGTGACGTTTTCAATGTCGTGGGCTCCTTCAAAGGTGATATCAAATAAAGGGGAAGAAAAATGCGGTCCTTGTTTATGGGTATTATGTTTACGATTTGCTTGCTCCGCAAATATTTATCAAAGGAGAAACAATTGCATTTCACAGGTGAATAAAGCAATTTTAACTTAGATCGTTATGTTGGGTTGTTTTACCACTGAGCGGCACTTTTTTGCACACCATGGGCTAAATGGCCAGGTCACATGAACCCCCGAAGGCTTAGAGAAGGTTGGGGGAGGGGACCCACTGGAATAGCTGTTGGGAAACAGATGGTAGCTTCCCGTCAAGGCCATCCAGCGTGTTCTTTAACGTGCACAGGGTATGGCTCTCCCGTACACGGGGCCACGGCTTAACGTCCCATCCGATGGACGGCGGCCTTTCACAAGCCCATCGGTGTCCCCCACTGACCGTGGGCAGGGCGGGGAATTTTGCAGAGATAAATCTCAACGCTGACCCAGATGGGACTCGAACCTGGGTACTACAGATTACGAGCCTGGCGCGCTACCGACTGAGTCACCCCGCCCCGATCGTTGTGCCAATTATTTATAACTGTACATATATGATTGAAAAATCCATACATCAAATTAACGTTTCTAAAGATAGGTGCTTTTAGCAAGAAAGAAAAATACAAAAAAAAAAACTTATCTTCTTATATGCACCCGAAAAAGAAAAACTAAGCTTAAAACATATCCATGGTGTCTGGTGGAATATTTTAGTAATGGGAAACCCTACTCAAATCGTATTCTCCTCCCCCCGGAACTAAATCCTGAGTGTCGCCAATTTACCTACGCAAGAAGATTGCCAGCGCTCTATCTTCCTTTGACGTGAATAAGAATTCAGCAAATGATTGCATCATCGATATGTTTTGGGTTTATTTTCTACTTTTAAGACACATATATGAATTTAGAATTTTTTTTGAAAGATGTGACCATAAATGCGGCATCTTTATTATAAATGTAAATTCTAGGAATTTTTTCATGAATAGGAATATTTTTTCAGAATTAAATTCAAATGGAGATTTCTAAAAAGGCGCCGCTTGAACCGTGTTAGATCAAAATAAATCGGGTAAAGAGAGAATTGGAATTATTTTCTAAACCGTATTATTATCAAAATCGTGTAAAAACAGAATTGGGTATATGAAAAATCAATCTAAGCGTATCTGAATTAGTGCAAATAAAGTACAAAATAATGTTACATTAATGCTTTTTATTGTTGCTGAATGAAATTTGAAATAAATATGCATAAATAAATCTTTCAATGTACGGTTATTCATAACAAGGATTTTTTCGGAATTATCTCCCTTTTTCCTGGAACTTATCTACCGTGTAAATCGAGGGACAGGTGTATTTCTTAAAGCTCGTAGAACTTTTTATTTCAAATATGCAGGACAAGCAAGAAAGTGAACAGAACAGTTTTTCCAATGGTATATTGTTCATTTATACCACTACTAATTATGAAGCTACTTAATATGGCAAATAGTATGACTTCATGCTAATATTAAAAAACTGCACCGACTTCTAGTCAGTCTAACGTTATGCAAATTCAATCTGACACATTTAATCCTGGCTCTAGAATATTTATGCGCTAGTTACTACTAACAATAGCTCGCAGATGTCATCTGAATCAGCTGGGCATTTTTAATTCCCCCTTGTATCTTTAAAAGCAACGAGCAGTTATTTTGCAAAGGTCATTTCGAATTGAAAGGGTCCATCTCACCTGCAAAGACAAGAACCGACTACCTAGTAAGATCGCCGCGTACACAGCTGGAAGCTGGTACTTAACACTGAATTATGGGCAGCAAATAAATACCTAATGATCTTCTCTACATCACAGGGCTTTCGTCGATTGTCATCGTAATTGTTTCTACATGGAGCGGAATTCGTAAAATGAATAAGTAATCAAGGTAAGGGAGAGACAATCCCGTAGAGTTGCTGTTTTATCTCCATCCTTAAAATGAAAGAACACAGCAATTATTGCTTCCTCCTCCAATAGATCATCGCAAAGGAGTTGATAGTGCAGAGGGAAAGAATCTGTTTTCGTTCAACGTCTCTCAATAACGCACTTCTCAATAAAACTGTATTGCGTCCGGGCGTGTCACCGCCTCTCTGCAGAATTTGGCGTTTTTGACATTTATTTTTATCGAAAGTATTTTGAAACTTGTTTTCGTAACGTTTACTGCTTTTTTTTTTATTACAAATTAACATTTATTTTACCTTTTTTATGACCTCTAAATATCGCCAGACGAAGCGAAGATGCGACCTAGGCTTTAACAGGAGGATAGACATTTTGCGCTTTATAGTGTTTTTTTTTTGTCAAACCTTATCATTTTTATATTGGGTAAATGGAAATCAAAATGTTTTTTTTAAAGGAAGAAGGTACTTCCCTACACAAAGGACGGAGATAACCTAGAAGCTATATTAGGCTTGTCCTGATTTTTCATACAACATACAAATACACAAGGACATGCCCTCTTCATAGTTAGGTACGCCAACCACTAGTCCAGGTAGGGGGGAAAATATTTTCTCATATATTTTATTGCATTATTTATTGTTTTCCCTTAACCCCCTATTTTCTATTGGACCTTAGTTTGCCAAACGCGATACTTTTGAGGAACGTAACTCCCACGCTTGGCGATCCCTCGCCAATTGTATTTCTTTTCTGCAGCTGTTCGAATTCGTAGTTTTTTCGTCGACTGTTCATATGAGTTACGTCCTTTGTCAGAATTTGAACAATAATTTTCCGCAATTGTGCAAATTCGTGCAATGTTTTTTAAAAGTATTTACTTTTATGTATTTTAATTATATAAATTATTTTTGATTAAAATATGCGAGTTCGTGAAGCCGTCCCGTGGCCGAGTGGTTAGCGCGCTTGGCTACTGATCTAGGAGATCTGGGTTCGAGCCCCGGGTAAGGCATGGATGTTCGTGTTGTTTTTCTGCTGAGGTCCTGCCATCCTCTCAGACCTTCTACTATGGCATATAAACTGACAGGCTACTGTCAGACCTCTGTGGCAAGCAGCTGCTTGAGGGGGTATTTTTTTTATATGCGAGTTCGATTTTTTTCAATTGCAGTGTAATTAGAAAGGTTCTTCAATTCTGAAACATTTTAATATTTTTGTGGTAGTACTGCATTGTTTTAAAAAAATTTTTCAGACAGGCCGCGAAAAAAATTCGGGAAAAGTCTTATCTGGTCCGAGCCCATCTGTAGAATTAGTCATAAAAAAAGATTGTGAGGAAAGCGAGGCCATAGCAAGGAGGGCATCGCATTCCAACATGCAAGGCCATTAAAGACAGTAAAAAAACATATTTTAACAACAAATCTGTTGAAAGCTTTATATAATGTACATTACACCAAGTTTCAACCATTTATTCTTCTTATAAATAAGACATTGCTAAAATGAGAACTTTATTTTCATGGCCACTATAAAAGATGGTTTGGATTTTAGCAATAGGAAATTTTAAAATATTGTTATTTTTTGTTTTATAGTTCGTGTTTATAATAAACCATACATTTGCATTTATTTTTCCTTTTTTTGTATTTTAATGATTTCTTAAAAATACAATGTTTCTAAAATATCTAGTCAAACTTTGTGAATGTGTTCTACAGCACAGATGATTAAAAAAAGTTCCTATTAGCATTGGGTCAGAAAAGCTTCCCATATGAGCTACAAAACGTTTTGAGAGTGCAAGTAAGAAAGCCTGTCAAAAGGTATATAATGCTAGTTAAATTTGCATGCCTGACACCATAGTAGTTGTATGCAAATATTGGACAAAATCCCACCACTGCTGGGTGATGTCAATCATACATATCTTGGCCATTGGATTGGTAGGACCAAGTGCATGGCCTGCACTCTCTCCCAATTTGAATCTACTAGATTTCTTCTTATGAGAGCACGTTAAGGCTGATGTTTATGCTACCCGGGTTTCTAATATACAAGCTCTCTGTGAACAGATTGTGGATGGTTGTCAAAGAATTCAGAACACTCTGGGACTTTTCGAATGTGTTTGATAGTCGATGAGAAGACACTGCGAGGCATGTATTGCTGCTCAGGGTGGCCATTTCAAGCACTTGTTCTGGTGTAGACTTACGTAATGTCCTCCTCGATAATTTATAGTGTGCTTTAATAGCTGGAATAATAACTAATTAACTTCAGAGGCTTTTTTTACTTGGACTCTCAAAATGTGCCCTAACTTGGAAGGGTAGCATTTCTGGCCCTATGTTCATAGGAACTATTTTCATCACTAAGCACAGTAAAACACATTTACAAAGTTTGACTAGACCTTTTCAAAACACCCTGTTGGGTAGGAAAATGTTAAACCTCTCCACTGTATTTCATAACTAATACAATTAGTTTTTTCTTTGGTTAGCAATAAAATATCATGTATTGCCATAAGACAGACATCAAGAAACTATTCTGAATATGAAGGAACTATATGAATAGCTACCTGAATAAAATTGAGTTTTACTGTGAGTGGGGCAATAACCTACCAGTCTCCCAGTTGCATGACAAGTGTTCTCACTACTAAACTATCAACAACTAACTTTTTGTTCAGCTGTTGTGACTATAAACTTTTTCTGATTTTTTTTTTTTGCTTGTGACACCATCTACCAGAAATGGACAACCAATTCCCACAAAAGTGTTAATAAATATATAGTCTTGTCGTTCTCTCAGCATTATAAAAATAATTCAATAATAGAGTATCACAGGAGATATCATGAAAACATGTAACATGGGACTGAATAGAGTTAACTAAAAAAATTGAATTTTGAAGTCAGTGAGGATGAGGTAATTTATTTCGCTGTGAGTAACAATCAGTGAATTTATTATCATATATTTATCAACACCTTTGAGACAACTTGGTTTTTCATTTCCGATAGATGTAACCACAAGTGAAACAACAAAAAATATAGAGCAAAGTTTATAGTCACAATTAACTGAACAAAAAGTTATCATTGATAGTTAGTGGTGAGAACACTCAGCAGGTAACTGGGAGATGTTGGTTCATGTCCTACTCACAACAAAATTAAATTTTATTCTGCTAAATATTAATGAATGAAAGAACTATTACTTTCTTACAGCAATGCAGAAATATTATATGCAGTAACCTCTCATGTGCTTTAATAAATGCTGATAAAAGATATCAACATGACTAATAATCAATCACAAATTCTTTATTACATAAAGCATTTGTAGATGGTCTGCAAATGTTACCATGATAGTAAATGAACAAGCTATATATAATTTAAACACAGCTAACAATAGTTAAAAAATTTAATATATCACGATTAAGCTGTTACATTTGGTAGCACAGTGTATCACAATCCTATTATGTGAAGCGCATATTATTTCCCGCAAAAGTTGGGAGCATAATAACTAAGATAAATTGATATTTCAGTAACTTAAGAGCCAAATTGTAATCTTGGAGCTATGCAAAGATACATTAGACCTTAAATTAAAGAAAGGATAGTTACCACTTTGTAGTAGCTGGTACAATTGCTTATCATAGGCATTCACAGATGAGATGATGTAATTCTCACAGCCCCGATGTTTGTAAGCTACCAGTCCTAAGAAGATGAACCGCCCAACTTTTGTGGGAAATTATAAGCGCTTTGCATACTAGGATTGTGATACACTGTGCTACCAAATGTAACAGCTTAATCGTGATATATTAAATTTTTAAAATGAACAAGCATTCAACATATACAAAAATTTTAGTTCTCATCATATCAGTAATTTTCATTATCATCTTTCATAACATGAGATAAACTCATAATCTGAGGTTTATTGCTTGATCAAAACCATTACAAGATTCAAGCATTCTCTACTTGTCTCCACTCTGTAAGATTCAAGATTAATTTTATCATCAGATGATAATGTAATTTTTTCCTTGGACTAAACTTTTCAATTAATGTTCTTTTACAGTTTTGTCAGGCACACCTTTTTAGTTTTTATTTCCCCAATCTTGCATTCAAGGTTCAGCACTATTACTGATTATGCCATTTGACATTTTGGTAAGGGTTTTGCTGTAAATTTAAATCTATGGCTAGGATGACCAGATGTTACAGTTTTGAATCTATTGCCCAGGGTCCCAAAAATGGCTTTTAGGATAAATTGTCCCAGTCTTTTCAAAACTTAATGGTCTGTCTAAAATATTTAATTAAAATTAAAATCATGCAAATTATAAATTGAATGGTTGGTTATAAAGAAACATGATTATTTTAATGGTATGTTGAGTTACTGGAACTTTTTTTTGAATCACACTATAGTTTACATCTGTATTGGCCCCTATTCTTAGAAAAGGAACTCTTGTTTAAATGCTACAAAGAATGGGAGAAAGACGTGCTCTGTCTTTCGAGAACACATCATCATTGATTGGCAATATAAGATCTGGTTTACAAAGTTCTGGTTATGAAAATTGTCACCCAAGGATAAATCACATACTGGCCAGCCTTCAGAGCTCAATAAGAGTGCAATGAAAGCACTGACAGGCAAATTTACATAAATTCACTTATGAATTGGCAAAATAATTTGGAACTTTCCAACCAACTATCTTTAATCATCTTTGTGCTATTGGAAAAGTCAGTAGACAAGGAGCATGAGTTCCTCATGTTCGTCAGATAAGAACAAAGTTGATCAACTCTCCATTACCCCTTCACTGGCTCTCTTGACCAGTTAATGAGCCATTTCTTGACCATATTGTAACTGGTGACAAAAAATAGATGTGCCGTTATCTCGACACAAAAGACAGTGGGTAAATCAGGATCAACAGCCTAAACTGAAGCCCAAACCCAACTTTCATCCAATAAGGCTGTGTTTGGTGGGATTATCAAGGTGTTGTATTACTATGAGCTCCTTAAAATAACCATAGAATCAGCACAGAAGCGTATTTACAAGAGCTACAATGGCTAAATGAGGAACTCATAAAAAAAAAACAGCCAGCACTTATCAACAGAAAGGGGTTTATCTCCTTCATGACAATGCTAGAAAATATACAGCACAAATGATTTGGAGGAAAATTTCAGTGTTCAGATGGACTGTTGTACTGCATCTGCCCTCTTTGCCAGATCTGATTCTTTCTGATTTTCGCCTGTTCCACACTCCTTACAAAACCATCTCAATGAGCATCGATTCCAGAATGACAATGAGGTCGAATGTGCTCTCATAAGCATTTCAATAGCAAACTGTTAAAGCTATATGCTCGAGGAATCATCCAGCTCACATAAAGGTGGGGAAAGGCCATGGAAAGGCCAAGGATTTCAGTCAATGAGATATTCACCATTTTGGTGAATATCTCATCGACTGAAATCTGATGTTATCATTAAGTTTTGAATAAAGGAGAGGAAAAACAGAAATTGTTTACAAATTAGCCCAATAGAACTATGCTTTTTTTGCTTGTGTGCTTTGTATTTTTACAATATTCTTTCATTAATATAAAGTTGTACTACCCGGTCAAAACATATATTCAGATAACCAGCATGGGTTTCTATGTACCATGAAATCCATTGAAAATGCACATATTCAGTGGCATACCCTCCAGATATACAACATGAACAGAACATGTCAGCCACAAGTTCAATGAGACAAAAGCTGTTATACTTCAGCTTAGATACATGAAGTAAGAAATATTTAACTACTACTACAAATTACTATTAATTAGCCCTTTGGTGCCATTTTGCTTCTTATTTTGGCTGCTCTCTGTCAATTTTTTCTCTGCAAGTTTACTATCCTAACACTGTTTTTTAATTCAAATGGTAGAGCAAGTATTGATATTGTTTAGCTGAAAAACACACCAAAGAAAATGTAAACTCAAGAATCCCTTTGAGAAACTCAGCATGTTAAATTGTGTACACTCAGCTATGGCATTGAATACACATACTGAATACACATACAGTATTAAAAATAGTGTATATTTTTGAAGATTTACCTTTTTTTTTTTTGTTACTAAAATCTAACAGGTTTTTGAAGATATATTTATTATATTTATTTTGACTATTCAATAGTTTTAAAACAGCAAATAATCAAATTGTTTTTCCCTTGGCCATTTACTTTATTGTCTACTACAATTTCCTGTAGCAGTAACAAGAAAACCTTTAATGTGTGCATCATACAGATTTTATAACAAATAATATAAATATATATTGCCCCTCAAGCAGCTGCTTGACACAGTGGTCTACCAGAGCAAAATAGTGTATAGAAGTCACAATGATTTGCTATATATGTTGAATAACCAAGGTCTGGTTCAAATTCCAGATAGAAGTGGCATACACTTTTGAGTTATGCATTATTCAGAAAAAATCTGTTTACATTGCAAAAAGCATATTTCTCCAGTTTAAATATAAATATATGAACAGAAAAATATTTTTAAAAAATTAAATATGCAACACACAAATTGAAGTGTTACCTTTAGGCAGAATAATCATGATCTAAAAATGGTAAAAAATGTATATATTCCAATTGTTTTGTCAGTATATGCTTTATAGATGCTTATTCTAAATTTATTTTGATAATCAGGACCAGATGAAGCTGATAAATGAGGTAAGTACTGCATCGGGGTGCCTTCAACAATATGGCACCTTTAAAGTGACTGAAGAGGGGTGCCTAAAAAGGGTTTTGCATCAGGGTACAAGCATAAATATACTTTGCTTGAGCCAATCCTGTTGGTAATATTTTGGCAGTTAGAGATTGCAGTTTTGAGGAAGGTAGGAACTATGAAGAATATGTTCCCACTCTCCCTATAAAACAATGAAATTACTAGCAGAATGTAGTATACCAAACTTTAAAATGGCTGAACATCAATAAATGAAGAAGTCACTGAAAAAAAGTTGTTGCAAGGTACTCCTGTTCTCATGCCTAATTTCATCATTCTCAGCAAAGCTATTGACTCACTATACCCATTTGTAATAGCAGTAGCATAACCATGTTCTTGGAAGGAAAAGGGGTTGAAAAAAAATTTTTATGTAATTGAACCAATTCTTTAAAAAAAAATTCCTCAAAGGTAATTTTTACTTGGCTATGTTACTGGTAATAGTATACAATTACTAGTATTTTCATAATAAATAGATACTTTTAAGCACATTTTTGTATTAAATTTCACTTTCTGAGAATTCTGAAAGTAGAAGTAATCATTCTTTTGAATTTCACATATGCATTCAGCGTTTCCCAAAAAAATTTTTTTTTGGCTGTACATTACTTTTAAGTTTTGAATTTTTCAAAAACATGCTCCCCACTAAATTTGCCACAAATAATGCAACCCCACTAAGGTTGGTAATAATTTTCAAGACCTCTCAAACATTGAATTGGATCAGCTGAATCCTAAATTTGCAGTATCAAGATACGCTCATCAGTTTCAGTAGCACTCTATAGTACGTCCATGCCTATTTTAATAAATTTTATAATCGCATTTGCTTATCAATAAAGGGCATGTTTCAGATAAAATGTATGATGGAATAGGTAAGATTATAAAATTAAGGCAGGAATAACATCTACTTGCTTTCGACTTTCACCATGTCTCCTTGAGGATCAGTTTGTAAACTATTATACTAATTCATAGAATTTTACAAGAAAACAAGTATTCACGTAAATAACTGGCAAATGGAAAATTTTAGTGAAATGCACCGGGTTCAGATTGGATATTTTACGAATATCGAAATTTAACTCTGATGCCAACCATCCCAGTGAAGCATGCTTAAATCCTACTTTACAGTACTGAATACAGTAAAACACGGTAAGCCGCCAAACTGTCACAACTCATATAGAGAATAACAATACAAGTGTGTACAGATTTTAATATTTTATTTTTCTTACCTTTCAGATGCCATTTTCAACGGCAATATATTACGAGATAGACACACAATAATACTTAATGACTTTAAAGTGTTTACATCATTTCGTACACAGAACATCGACACTACATTAATACCGCCATATTATCGCAAATCCCCTTTACATCTTTTTCACCAGCTCAAGATCACTCTCAGCTGCATCGTGAAGGGATAGCACTTTAGAACTGTGGCGCCATCTCTCAGAAATATATTGAAGATTCCATTCTTTAAATCATAGGCAGCATTTGATATTTACGTTGAAACTCTTTATAAACCGGTTAGAAATACTTCTTTTTAGCAATTTTAATTTCATTTGTTGCTTTACAATACTTTACGTTTTCTTAATCTAATATCTCTACAAACGAGCTTTGGCTCATGTGGAGTTTTGTATGATACACTTTCAAAATCGTTTATTTACTTTGGAAAAGTAAAACATTTATTCCTTTGTGTTATTATAAGTTTTAAATTACATGTTTGTAATGTAAACAAAAGTGTGAAATAAATTTGAATTGAAACAAAATTTTAAAAGTGGTTTCCAAGTAAGTGTTATGAAAATGGTAACTAATTGTGCTATTCGAACAAAAAGTAACCCTGATTTTGTTAAACTAAATTACTATCTTCTATCTTGTATTTGAAATGTAGAGGACAGCAGTTCTCTGAATCAGGGCCGTATCTGAATACTCTACTATTTCTTCTGATAAATATTTACTTCAGAATACATACATTCAGAATTAAATGTATTTTCAAAACGGTAGCAAAATCAAAATTTAAAAAGAAATTGTATTTAAATGTTGAATTTCGAGAAACAAGTAGATAGAATTACAAATAATCGAATGTCCTCTTTTTACTTAAAAGTGTGTTTTCGCGGGTTTTCAGTTTACCAGATACTTTTTTTTCATGTTTCATTGTTTTGTCCTGGGACAGGGATTCCGATTTGAAAATCATCAAGTTTGGTGATTTCGATTCTGTATACATTAATGTCAAACTGAAATACTAGGTTTTCAATTTTCTTTCATTGAAATATTGTAGACAGTCTTATGCTCTAAATGAACAGAAAATTCCAGAAGTAGAAGTGTTCCTTAATTTAAAAAAATTTCTTGTTGAAACCTATATATATACACACACACGACGTGTTACATGATGTTATATATATATATGCGCGATGTGTTACATGATATGTTATATATATATATGCGCGATGTGTTACATGATATGTTATATATATATTGCCACTGACAAAGAAAAACGTTTTCATCTAAATAAAGACTTAAAATTTTGGTTAGTAGATAAAAATACGATATTTATTTCTTAAGCACTTCTTACGATTTTGTTCACTGGAAACAAATTCAGTCCAAGGTATATAAAAAAATTGCAATTGAATAAAAGTATGCAAATTGATGAAAAGGAAAGCATGCATTCATAGTTTTTTAACTGTGATAGACCTGCAATGTCTGTGAAAAATATTTTGTTTCTTTTACAACTGATTTAATGATAATTATTAATAGTAAAAGCCAAACGTGTATAAAAACTACTGACATTGTAAGGATAGGGTGGGTGTGTGGCAGGTTCTCGTAGTTGGAAAAGTGTATGTGTAGAAAGGTTTCTGCTCAGATACCTTAGATATCATTTTCATAAATGAAGACTGAAAGAATGATTACAGACGTTCCTGAAAAACATGTTTTCTAGTAGATTGTTTTATATGTTATTTCTGTTTTAATATACTTAACAAATGAAACACTGATTAATGAATAATATAATAAATACTCTCTCCATAATAGGAACTCATCCCCTGTAACCGAGGAAAATTAGCATTCAGTTAGAGATTATCATATAAAAGATGTCAATAACATATAACGTAAGAAACTCCCCATCTCCCACTAATAAATATTTTTAACTTATTGGCTGTACATAATTATAAATTAGCGAGAGAATAAATTTGACGCCAGAAAGAGACATTTTACAAAACGTGAGTTCATTTCTTCTGACTAACAATACTAAGGTTGTTTAAATATATTACTGGGCAATCAAGACTAAGTTTCTATACTGGACCTTTTCTAGAACTGAACGTGGAATAAACCGTGTTGATTCATTTGTATTATATACATCAAATAACTCAGCGATAAAGCTAGTTAGTAATAAGTTACACAATTATTATACTATTAAATTTTCAAATATAATATTAAATATAAATTTCCCAAGACCCATAAATGCTTTAGAAGGTTCTATAACAAGGGGTGAAAAAAAAATAATTAAATTAATATGTAAAAATAAAACCTTCATCACAAGGATCAACCAAGCGAAATTGCATAACGTATATTATTTTCATTGAATTACTGGAAATGACACATTTACCTGTTTTTAAGCTTTGAACTGAACCAAAAAACTCTTCTAGATATATTTGCTATAAATCACATCAATGCAGGTCCCTAAAAATTTAATAAATATAAATAAATAATAAATACCCCTCAAGCAGCTGCTTGCCACAGAGGTCTGACAGGAGCCTGTCAGTTTATATGCCACAGTAGTAGGTCTCATTGGAAATGTTACTACTGGCAAACATATACGCGGTCTCAATTAGAGACTCAGCTGTTATTGGTATATTCACTTCAGTTAGTAGGAATAGTGACACAAAAACCAACATTAACTTATTGAAATCATACTAGTTATAGGCAGTACAAATAACATTATCTTTCAATCTGATTGTGTATTGGCCAAATTAATTGTTAGACTTTTTGAACAGAAAGAAAATGTAATTTACACATCGTCCAAGAGCTTTTATTCATTTTGATAGAAGTGCTTCATTCGACGGGAACTGATGAACATGTTCTTTTTTCAATAGATTCCTATACTGGAGGACACAACAATACGCAACATATTAACGACAAAACTAAAAATATTGTGCTATAAAAACCCTAAATATTGAAAGAATGCTGTTTCAAATTGGAACGCAGGAGGCACTCAATGAAAACCTATGCAGACAACATGGTTAGTTTTTAGTGTTTGCGAGCTCTCTTGCGGATATGTTTTTGCATCTGAGCACCAATCGGAGTAAATCGAGAAAATTCGAATTGGGCTGGTTGGTATCGTTGGCATCATGGTTGGCACGGGTTGTCACCATAGAGGAAGGAAGAGGGGGAGGCGCCCTTACTATCTCTTAGCATAGATCGCTAGTATAGCCGCGGAGAACGGCGGTAGCCATGTTGTTCGTACTCAGAAAGTTGCGCGCTGCACGTCAGTTGCAATATATCCGAATGTTTTATGCTAATACTGCCCAATAAAATCGAAATTGTTTCATATACGAAAAAGATGCTTATTCAACATTTAAATGTCATTGAATCTCTTTGATTAAATTAGCATATTATTTCTATAGTTATTGCTAAATAAAATCTTTTTTTATTGGAAGGTCAATAATTCTTTTATAGTTAATAAAAAACTACTCTTTTCGGCTTCGGTTTTGCATTCACTTTGGTTTTTAAACCCAGTTATTTAACCTTACTTAAAATTAGTGAACAATTCATATCAAATGAAAGCTACGCAGCTCTTTTTCATAAAATAGGGATTGATTGTAGAATTTTATCCAGTGCAGTAAATAAGGGTAATAGGGACAAAAAATTATTGAACTTATTTATATTTATGCTATGGAAGAATTTTTAAAGACCTATAAAACGGAGAGAAAAATATTACATTGCATTGGAAACCATCTCTTGCTTTCCCCCCCCCCCTTCTATTTTTCAGGTCGATTGAGTTTTTTTTGTCCTCCACCCACTTCACTGCGATTCTTTCCCAATCCTGATTCAGCCGAACTTTGGGAAGGAAATTCTCCCCACGAGAAAGTTCGAAATACAAATTTTTGGAATATATCAAATGACACTTTATATTTTACATAAGCTTAATTACGTAAAACTAATTTAAAATTCGTAACAATACATTAATGAAGAAACGTGGTGCCTGATGTAAATATGCTAAATCCCCCCCCCCCCATAATATTTCAAAGTTGTATCATTGTTTAATAAAAAGTTTCTAATGTTCAAAGTGGATATTTAAATAGGCGGACCATACGTACCGTACCGTTTTAAACGCGACAGTACCGTTTTTTCGTATTTCTCGGCCGTCCCGTTGTTTTAATAAAAATGTCAATTTTGTCCTGTTTTTAATAAAAACTGTAAATATACTTTAATATTGGTCTACAGACAGGAAATGTCCTTAATCAGTACCCTACTAGTCCTAATAGAAAAGATTACAGAGAGCTTAATAAACGTGTAAAGGATCAGTTAGCTACTGATAAAAATCTTTGGCTTGATAGCTTGGCTGACAAAGCTGAGGAAGCAGTTAGGCAGCACAACAGCAGAGAGCTGTACCAGATAGTTAATGTTTTATGTGGTAGAAAACGGACAGGCATACAGGGATTGAAGGATAAACAAGGTAAGGTTATAGAAGGTGAGGATTCTGTCATGGCTAGGTGGGCTGAGCATTTCAGTGATGTTCTAAACAATGTGGTTATTTCTACTCCCATTGTTTGTAATGATGATAGATGCATTGGCAGCTTTAATGTTGGCCCTATAACACAATCTGAAGTTAGTTTGGCTATCTCTAAACTGAAACTTCATAAATCCCCAGAGGTAGATGAAATTACTACAGAAATGCTCAGAGCTGGGAATGTTTCAGTTACCACTTGGATGACTGAAATTCTGAATAACTTTTATGATAAAGGCATGGTTCCTAAAGATTTTACCAGAGCTATTATTATCCCTATTTTCAAAAAAGGTGATCGCAGTTCTTGTGATAACTATAGGGGTATCAGCCTACTCTCTGTTCCAGGTAAAGTTCTTTCCATGATTGTGCTTAATAGAATTAAGTATCTGGTTGACAGGCAATTGCGTGATGAGCAATGTGGATTCAGAAGTGGTAGGGGATGTGTGGATCAGATATTTTCACTTAGGCAGATTCTTGAGAAATGTTTAGAGTTTCAGAAACCTTTGGTTGCTAGCTTTGTTGATTTCAAAAAGGCTTTCGACTCTGTTGATCGTCATAATTTGTGGTTGATTGTGAGATCATATGGTATACCAGACAAGTTAGTTAACATAATGAAAGCTCTCTATAATAACACTGAGTCATGTGTGAGAGTTGGTAAGTCTTGTAGCAATTGGTTTAGCATTACTTCTGGTGTTCGACAAAGGTGTTTTTGGTTGTTAATTATGTTATGCGAAATTCACTTCAAGGGAAAGATTTTGGCCTTAAATGGGCTGGAGATACGAAAATTTCTGATTTAGATTATGCTGATGATTTAGCCCTTTTGGCAAATGATGTTGATGAGATGAACTCTTTCATTCGAGCTGTTGATGAGACTGGTAGTAGAGTAGGTTTGGTTATAAACAGAGAGAAAACTAAAGTGATGAAAATTTGTCAGGCAGGTTGTGATTCAGTTAATCTGAATGGTTGCAGTCTTGAGCAGGTGTCACAGTTTAATTATCTTGGGAGCTACGTAACAGATACTGGTGATGTGTGGCATGAGATTAACAGACAAATAGGGATTGCTGCCGGGACTTTTAAGAATCTATGGAGATTGTGGAGAAATAGGCATATACACCTAAAGACTAAAATTAGACTGTATAATAGTTTGGTTCTTTCTAGGGTTAGTTATGGTAGTGAAACTTGGGCGCTGTGTAAACAAGATAACAGGAAACTAGATGCTTTTGATTCTAGATGCTTACGCAGTATCTTGGGTATTAGGTGGTTTAACTTTGTAACTAATGATGAGGTTAGGCAAAGGAGTCTGCAACCTCCTTTAAGCAGCATATTGTGCAGAGAGAGACTCCGCTGGTTTGGCCATGTTGCTCGTATGGATAATTATAGATTGGCGAATAGGGTTATGAACAGTGTGCCTAGAGGCCTCAGAAGGAGGGGGAGACCTAGGATGCGGTGGGCAGACAATGTCAAACAGGACCTTGTTAGAATTGGTGTGCAGTGGCCGGATGCAGCAGATGTAGCTCAGGACAGATATGCTTGGAGAATTAAACTGCGTGGTCTGGTTGGACCTCCGTAGCCCATGGCTGCTTGATGATGATGATGATGATGATGATGATGATGATGATGATGATGATGATGATGATGATGATGATGACAGACAGGACTCCGATTTCCGTAACATTGGCAGCCATGATCACAGGCGGGTGTGCTTGCAGACTTCTTAAGAATGCAAGAATACCCATGATGCCTTGCGAATTGCTGGTAAACGACGATGATGAATGAACGCCGACCAAATGATTGAAACGATCATGGAGGTAGGAAAAAAAGAGGAGGGGCCCTAAAAAAGAGGACGGCGACTGCGCGGCAGCCATGTTGTTCTATTCAAAACATTAATCAGTAGTATAGAAGGGTAACGAATCTTGCGCTATAAAAATTTGATTATTTGCGTTATGGAAGCCTATTCCACTTTTGGCTGCATGAATCGCCCTTCAAAAAAGATATCAGGAATTACCTTTCATCGGTCAATTTGTCATTTTTGTTAAATTTTTATTAATTATATAATGATACAAGCATCTTTGCGTCCTATGAAATCAGTTTTATTTCGAGTTACAAACCTCAATTCTTCAAGTTTTTTTTTTATTTTCTTAGGATTGTATTCAGTGATAAATGTCAAGATCTACTTCTTATATTAGCAACAGCAATATATTTATAAATAAGCACAAATTCAGGGATGTAGCTACCTCTAAAAATCGGAAGTGTCATCACACCAGAGATTTGTTTTTCCCCTTTTACGAGTTTAGAGGTGTGTTACAAATTTTACATATTTATTTCAAACTTAATTCTATTTGTTTACTGTTCGGTACTGTTTTTTTTTTTTTCAAATATATTTCTTGAAAAGATGCTTTTTTTTTTTTGCATTGTAAACTAAAATGCACTGTCAGCTTATGCAATACATAGAAATTATCTTTTATTTCAGCTTTCCATTAAATAAAGAGAGACGAGAAGCATTATAGATAACAGTTTTGCTAATGTTTCTGTTTGATTAGTTTCATGAATTTTGACTTTATCACAAAACAAAGAATTTTGATGATGCACAATTTGTAAATTTTGTAAATGTTAAGTTCTTCATCTATCAAAAAATATCTTGGATAGATGTGATTGTACCTTTATCCATTATCTGAAATATTGGACAATTTTAAACAAGGTCAGTACAAGTTTTAAAAATGTCTAATCAATTCTTAAAGGTTAATTATGTGGTATAGATGAAGCCCTGAGATCTTGGGGCTTCATATCAAAACAACACACATATTGCAACAATCAGAACAGTGAATATGAATAGTATAACTGTAAATTAAGGTTTTTAATAATGATGTAATTCAAACTAGGTTACAAGTGACGTCCAGCAGTTAAAATTTAAAAAGTTATAACTAAATGTTATAAATCATAATTTTAAGCTAATTTGCATCCCTTTCTGCACTTTATGGTCAGAGAAGGAAACAGTTAACAGAAAAATTCTCCAAATAAAACAGCAGAATTAATTAATCAATAAATAGTAAATCCAGAGATACCTGTTGACTTTGAAGTCAATAAATCAAGAAATAGTTTTGTGTAAATGAATTTTGTGAAAATACAATAAATTTTTTTCCAGTAAATATATGTTAACAGCAGGTGTAGTTATTAATGTTACAGAAATATTTTCAATTTTTCTAGATATTTCTGCATATTCTTGCACAATTATACCCCCTATATTATAATTTAATTGCATTGACTCTTTAATATATTATACATCTAGCATTTATGGTTTTAAACAAGAAATCTGGAAGTAGGGTGGGATAAGTGGGGCATGGAATTTTATGGTGGAACACAGATGTATTTTTGAATTATGTTTTTTAAAGAATTTATTACTTCATTTTGTTTATTAGAGACTTACAACCTGTTACTAATTCAGAGAAATAAATGATTTTTATATAGAAATTTTCAAATATACAATTTTTCTTAATATTTTCATTTGGATTTTATATATTTATAATTTTTGTTGATGTTTGACGTGGCCGAGTGGTTAGCACGCTTGGCTACTGATCTAAGGGACCTGGGTTCGAGTCCCGGATTAGGCATGGATGTGTGTGACGTTTATTCTGCTGAGGTCCTGCCATCCTCTCAGATCTCCTGCTGTGGCATATAAACTGACAGCTCCTGTCAGACCTCTGTGGCAAGCAGCTGCTTGAGGGGGTATTTATTATTATTATTATTTTAATTTTTTGTTGTATTATATGCCTTGTGGTTACATTATCTTTATGGTAAATATACATAGCATACACTTTTATTATTCAATAAAACCACAATGATTGACTGTGTATGTGGGGTCATGTTTTTTGCCCCAGGTTTCAGAATTCATAGTTCCAACACTATAGGAGTATAGGCAGGGCCGGACTTTGACTTCTGAGATCCTAAGCTATACACGCTATACTATGGCCCCTATGGCCGAGTGGTTAGCGTGCTTGGCTGCTGATCTAAAGGACTTAGCTTTCAGCCCTGGGTAAGGCATGGATGTTTGTGCTGTTTTCTGCTGAGGTCCTGCCATCCTCATAGACCTTATACTATGGCATGAAACCTACAGGCTCCTGTCAGACCTCTGTGGCAAGCAGCTGAGTGAGTAAGTGAGTGGGTATTTATTATTTAAGCTATACAAATTTAAGAGGCCCCAAATATTCAAAAGTTGAAATATATATATATATTTATTATGATTGAAGGGAGCAGTAAACATTTAACAGGAAATTGATGTGAGAACATTATTCCTGCAGTGCTAGGTTAAAATGAAGAATGTTTACATAATCGATTAAATATATTTTTTTTCCTAACAGTAAAACTTGAAATGTATTTCTTTGAGGCTCCTCATATTGGAAGGCACTAAATTGTAGTTTACTTAGCTTAGGCATACGTCCAGCTCTGAATACAAGAATGTAATAAGCTAAAGAAATCTTCATATTGTATTCACAGTTTCCAAACAACTCGGGATTAAACATAATGTTGCAAATCATATTGCTCATTTAAATTAAAACAAGTGTACAATTGGAAAGGAATTTTGTGAAGCTTAGAAAAGCCATTGTCTGTCGGATGGAGTTTAAGGTTGGCCATCTCATGTAGGAGATACATACCATGTGTATGTTGAGGAACATACTAGATGGTCTTATCAGGAGGCTATCATGTGTGCTAACAGTTGTCCAATGGACCCCTTTTCCCAAAACACCACTTAGATGTAATTTGCATCTAATACTCAACTGTTCATTTTTAACCATTTTGAAATAAAAGTTTAAATTCTTGTAATTCTATATTTCACATTTGGATTACTTTTGATTTATTAAAAAAAATAGAATAAGAAATATTTTCCTAAAGCTTAGAATCATGTTTTTAGGAGAAGAAGGAAAAAATAAATTTAGAAATTAACAGTGGTTTCTAAAATATTAAGGGTATAGCATTGTACTCCTTTCAGTTAGTATGTAAATTAAAGCACCTCCTGGGTTAAGGATTGGGTGAAATTTGTATTTTCTATGATTCACTTGATCCAGGAGCATTAAATACAACCTTTACAAATTTTGACACTGGGAAAAAATATCAGTCTTCTTGGATCCTTGTGCCATATGATTAAGTCGGTAAGGAATACTTTGGCAGAAAAAAAAAGTAATAGTTGATCCTGATAACAATTTTATTGAATGGAAGTATATATTAGCCATTCATGAACTGCAAGAAGGTGAAGGCTTGAATGTAGATAATAAGTTAAAGGTTGCTCACATACAATTTTGGAAACAAAAAATGAAAGGACGGTTGGCTACTCAACTTGAAATAGAATTCTGCAATGTAGAATTAAAATTATCACAATTTAGAGGATCTGAAGCCACTGTTGCATTCATCAGAATAGTCAATAACTTGTTTGGCATTCTAAATTCTAGGAATGTCAAATAATATGGCTTAAAAAAGGCATTTATGCAATTATGAAAGTGTATTTAATTTGCTTAGTGTCATTGAAATTTTTCTAGCATCTCTGCAAGTGAGCAGTCAAGATCACATTGAATTATTTTTCCAAGCAGTTAGATTTCATGGTGGATGTTTAGGAATATACATTTCAGTAAATTCATTTCATCCAATGTTTTTTTGAAAATTGTTGATCTTTTAAATTAGCAAATGTAGTTGTTAATTGGTTATGTTTAAAATTTTTTAATGCAACTTAAACATTTTAAAAATACTGGGATATACAGAAGTTTTCTGATAACTTCAGAATGGGTATGGAAAGAAGTCCCAGGTTTTTTTAACATCTCTTTATTTCTTTTGCAAATACTTATAGAAGATAAGATGTAGTTTTATTCTTTTAGAGCATGTTTGGTATTTACTCAGCTGCTTCATTTAATTAGAAACCCAGTTTACATAATATAATTTTCTTCCCTTACACACTTGGACAAAAAAAATGATGCACCCAAATAAAATAATCCACAAACCTGTGAAAGCCAGCATGCAAATACCTCTTGTCCAGGCATGCAAATGACTAAGGTTTCATCACCAATGAACATCCAGGTCATTCCCAGAGTGCAGTTGAATTGAATGTGCTATGTTTCATTACAATGGGACACTTGCTTTGAGGTAGGTCATTTTTTTTGTCTAAGAGTGTATATTAATAAATCTCAGGGAAATGAATCTTGGTATTCCTCTAATTGAAATATATGCATACACAATTCTCAAGCAGCTATATATTATTAAGGTCATACCAATGTCAAAATAAATTAAAATTCTCTGTTGTTGAACCATAAAAATTTTTAAATTTATCCTTCAAACTATTTTCATGTTAAAAGTTTTTAGGAGAAAACTCAGAAGCTTTCTGGAGCAATGACAGTGCTTCTTCAGTGAGGTGAACTATGTGGTGACTACTTCAGTCACATAAGGTATTGTCATAGTATCCATCTTAACTGATGAAGTCTCTGTGATTCACAAAGTGTCCATCGTCATTCACCTTTTCATATAGTGTCACTTCACTTAAGAAGAAGCACTGTCCTTGCTGTGAAAAGCTTCTGAGTTTTCTCCTAAAACCTTTTAACATGCAATTAGTTTGAAGCAAAAAGTGAAAAAATTTATTGCTCAATGACAAAGAATTTTAATTTATTTAATTTCTGAGCAAGAAGGTTTTTTTAATTGTGTATTTAAAGAGTGTTATTTAGTCCTCCAACTATCCTTTGGCCACTGCAGATTAATTTTAATGCGGTTAGTTTCAAACTGCCCACCTCATTCTAATTTTAGGTACACTTCATTATCCTATATGCAAATCTACAATTATGTATGTGGACAACATAGCTGAACAAATGACTAATCTCTTATACACTGCTGCTCTAAGGGATTTCTCACCAGCATCATCTTTGCTTATTTCAAACCACTTAATTCCCAAGATATTGTGTTGTAAGCAGATAGAATCAAGGACATCAAGTTTTAATTTACGTTGCTTAAATAGGATCCAGGTTTCACTAACATAGCAAATTATTAGAAAAGACCAAACTATTATGTAACCTAATTTTTGTCTTAATCCTGTAATTAAACTACAGTTGTAATAATAAAAATTGATTTTCAACTTAGTAAGACTTGAATAAATAACCTCTTAGTAACATACCATATGCTCTAGCAATTGAGCTATTGGCACCCAAATTAATCATAAGTCAGAAAAATCAAAATTAAAGCTACCATATTTTTTTTTGATAAATTTCTTATTTGAAAGAGAGTATGAGGACTGTTTGATTGCAGAGAATCATCATTTAAGGTATGATGTGTAATTTAATATATGAAAAGTAATAAAGTATGCAAATTTAAAATTCAGAACCCACTGCATATAAATGTATTTACTGTTTATGAAAGTATTTTCTTTGGATTTAAATTTAATGATATACTTTATGTGAGAAATGAATTTTTTTTTTCCTCAATTGACTTTTATGTCTAAAAAAACCCGTACAGTATATATTTTTGTTTAATAATAAAAATTTTTGTTCATTAGTAAAGTATATATGATATTTCAGTATTAATTGTAGCATAAAGTAGATATTGGTATTAAAGATATTTCCATTTCAATCTGGAATTGCAGAATGTAGTCCTTTCAAATCCCTTAGAGAAAATGGTCTGATTATTTATATTCTGAATAAGATTTATTTAAATTGACTGTACTTTTATTTTAATGAAGTTTTGGATTTTTTTTTATTTAAAACAGTTTATGAATAAAGCTTCTAAGTTCACAAATTTTTGAAGATTTAATAACAAATTCAGTAAAAATAGGTTTATGCATTTAAAATGAAAATTCAGTACACTCATGTCTTAATAGTGGGTGTCATAACTTATTAACATATTTTTGGAGTTGAATCTTTACTATGGTGAAAAATCACTGGAAAGCATTTTAATGTAGGTGTGTTATACATGATTTCTCCACCAAAGTTTAAAGTGTTTTTAAAATCTACCATTTTGACTCCTACACTATTGGCTTTATTTAGTTTTGTTAGGCAAATTTTTTTATTTTTGTGGAATCAGAATTTTTTTTAACATAAAACAGCTATTTTCTGAATTTTACAAATGTGATTTTTTGCAGTTTAAATGCTGCTATTGCATATAACTTTTATGTTTTATCCATAAAATATTTTCTGCTATTATTAGTGCAGTATAAATAAACTTTCAAAATCTTTTATTTGTTTGTTATTGTCGTATTGAATGAAATACATAAATAGTTCTGCTATACAGTAATTCCGTATCGAAATATTCATTGCATTAAAAAAAAGCAATATAAATTCCAAAGTTTAAATGGGCTTTCTCTTAGTTCTAAAAAAAATAATCTTCCCGTATATAACGCAGAGTAAAACTGAGTACAGCACGTGAAAAGTAGGCTTGATTGCAGCGTGAAAAGTAGGCAGCGGCAGACGGTTTGTTTTGGAAGTAACAACATGGCTACCGCCCTTTTGAGTCAGCATCATGACTTTCGACAGGGAAAGCGCGTTAGGGCGTCTTCTCTCATTCATACCTCCGTGGGATTGATGCAGAACTTTGCTGTTTTTTGTTTTTTATTTCAATGAGGTTATTCCAGTGTAGTAATTAAAACAATAAAACAGATTTAATTAATACACACTTATTGATTTATATCGGATGAAAAGCGAAGACGCTGGAAACTGCTTCACTTTCAAATTGAAGTTTTGTATGAAAATTTATAAAAAATTCGATATACTCCTAATATGTGATTAAAGCTGAAAAAAATTGACTGTAAACTCAGCAGACTTTACAAAAGCCCGCAAAATTTATGGATCTTAATTGTGCAAATCCGCGCCCCCATTTAAGAAGAAAACATTAAAAGTCAAATTTATTTTCTTTCATTAAAAAATATTAAATTATATTAAAAATTAAAATAATTAAATAGTGTGAACCGTTTTAAATTCAGCTGAGGCAGGAAACCAAATCCTCCTCCAATAAATGACATAATTTAATTTCACGCTATAAAAAAACCCAAATATTTTAAGCATGCTATTTCTGCTGAAGCAGAAAGAAATTCAAGCCCCCCCCCATACAAATGATATAATTGAAATTTGATGCTATGAAAAAACAAACATTGTAAACTTTTTTTCGGTGATTCGCTGCCATTGGTTGATTGAGTCACGTGGTTTATGGGCACCATGTTTTGTAGTACCGTGAGACGAAAGCCTATGAGTTACTGTTTGTACCAAGTTAAAACTTCTCAGTTGTTATAGTTTTATACAATTGACCACTTTTTTTGTCTATAAAAGCTGTCATACTTTATGAATGCTTCACTACGCTGCATTTGGGTGTGAAAATTTCGCTCAAAAAAATCAATTAATGAATAGTTTTTCCCGAGAATCTCCATCAGACGACAGCAATCGGCTGCAAAAGTGAAATGAGCTAGCTGAATACCAACAAAATATTTCTTTTAAGGTTCGTTTGAAAGACGAGCTAACGTTTTCACTTTGTTGTCTGCCTATGCCAATATTTGTTCGTCTGCCGGTCCGTCTCTCTTTCCACCTGCCTGTTTGTCTACAGACAATCAATTTTTATACTTTCAGAGCTAAATGAAAAATTCTTTTTGGGTTAGATAGGTGTCGAAAAAATATTGCGATTCGGAATTCTGAAAACTTTCAATGGCTTTAATAGCGCCCTCTAGCGATGTGAAAAGATGAAAAATGCCAAAATTTCAAAGGAACATTACAAACTATTTACACTGGTAATCTGAAATTTTGGCAGTAGTGTTATGGTCAGAAGGTTTACAATGGCAACAAGGCTTTGCCGTCTTAGCCAAAAGGGGGTGCGGAAATGAAACTTTTTTAAGAGATAAACGAAACAATATATATTGTTTATATATATATATGTATATTGTTTTACATCTATATTTGTTTTACAGACACTAACAAAATATTAATGATTTAAACATTATTTGACAATCTCAGCGTTACCTGTAGATGTTTAAACGTCTATAAATCAATAAAGTTTTTTGGAAAAATTCACCGACATGCAGGATTCGAATCCGCATCTTCAACGAAACATGCCAGAGTATTCTAACTTGTTGAACTAATGCCGTCTCAGTCTTTTTTCTATTAATAATTACTATCACTCTTCCCATGAATTTGAGCGCCTCCTTATCGCGCCATCTATAATCTTGGGTGGCAACTGTTTCTTTTTTAGTGTTCTGAGTAAGATGGAAATAAATAATGAAGTCACATCACGCTGTTTAGCATTATTAATGATTTAAACAATATTTGATAATCTCAGCGTTATCTGTAGACGTTTAAACGTCTATAAATCAATAAATAAGTTTGTGAAAAAAGCCTGCGTTAGTTCAACAGGTTAGAATACTCTGACATGTTTCTGGAGAGATGCGGGTTCGAATCACGTATGTCCAGAAATTTTTTTCGACAGAAATGTTAATATTTACATTTTTCGAATCTTCATCAGTGCTATTTCCAATGTTAGAGAGTGCTAAAGGCGGTATATAAAAATTCGAAAGGCGACCTCTAGCGGTGAAAAAAAGCTGGAAATTACCAAATCTTTAACTAAATATTGCAAACGATCTATTTTTGCTAAAAACTTAAATTTTTGTTCATAGCGTGTAATGGTCAAGTGGCTTACCCTAATTCAAATGGCAAATTCAACCGTTCTTCAATTACCAAAATTTAGACAATTTGCTTATGCTGCCAAAGAAGCTAAAAATTTGTTCCAGGTTATATGCATAAAGGTAAAAAGATATCACAATCTTTACTTTTCCGAGTAGTGAGTTTTATTTTATTGTCCTGTTGGTAAAATATAACTTTTCTGCTTTAAGAGTCAAATTATTTTTTTTTAACACATTACAGGTACTAATAAAATATTAACTTTATTTTCTCATTTATACAGTAATTCGAATTTCCACTGTTAGAAGGTACTGAAAGTGTAAAATAACTAGAAGAACGCATAACGCCTCTGGTGCACATGGGAATCTCATTTTCAAAGTGTAGAAAGTTCTTTCTTTGCCTACTTTTTCACTCCTTGAAAGTTTTAATTATGGATGTTTGTGTTGTTTTTCTGCTGAGGTCGCGCCATCCTCATGGACCTTCTACTATGGCGTATAACCTGACAGGCTCCTGTCAGACCTCTGTAAAAGGAGCTGCTTGAGGGGTTATTTATTTATTTTTCAATGTATGATGGGGAAAATGCACTTAGTAGTATTTTATTACTAATTATAAAACATAAAATGTATTTGTCATTTAGTTCTTAAATTTAAAAAGTTGGTTTTCTCTAGTTCCTCTGAAAATAGTGGGCAGATCATTGCTGTCAGTGGAATCTCTACCATAACAGAACTAGAAAACTACACAGAACTCTACACGTCGAAATTTCTACCATAAACAGATCATTTGAAGCATTCATTAAAAGTTTTGCAGTTTCGATATTTAGTAATCTCTACTGATATAAATTAAACTACCTTTGAAAATGCGAATTATATTTCATTAGTAACAAACTAAAAAAGAGATTTCCAATTATCTTTCAAAACAAAACCTTTTCATTTCTTATTTACCTTGGGCTTAGGGTCAACTCATTGTTGTCAGCAGAATTTTCAATACTGTCAGATTCGATGACCAAAATTTCAAATTTCTAGCATAACTACATCGTTTGCAATTATATTAGCTTTAAATTTTGGGAATTTTCGATTTTTTCCAGTTAGAGGGCGCAATTATAACTTTTGAGAAGTTCGAAAAATGCAAATTGTAATATTTCATCAATACCTGTCCACCCCAAAAAGAATTTTTAATTTATCTCTAAAAATATACACTTTTCTGTTAAAACAAAAAAATATTCGCATTCATCCCTCCCCCTAGTCTAAAGGGTCAAGTGATTGTTGGCAATGGTAACTTGGTAACCGTCACATTTCAACAGCAAAATTTTAAACTTCGAACATAACTACATCGTTTGAATATTCATTTGATATTTTGGAATTTTAAATTTTTTCCACCGTTAGTAGGCGCAGTTATAACTTTTGGAGATTCGAAAAATGCAAAACATAATATATCATTGATATATATGAATCTATCTAACAGAAATATAGTTTTTTATTTATCTGTATAAACCAAAAAAAGTTCGATGTCTACAGACGAACAGACAATAAAGCGAAATTATATCTTTTTTTAAAAAAAGCCCTAAAATATGCTATTTCTTTTTTTAGCCGTTTTCTAAAGTACTTCCAATCATGAACACTGAAATCTGTATCAAATATTACCCTTGCAATATAAAGATATCACAATTATATTGCAAACGATAATACAATTATTTTGCAAAAAAACGAATATATATATATAAATATATATTCGTTATAAATATATATTCGTATATTCAATTATATATAAATATGAATATATATGTGAATGAATTAGAATATAATTTGTAATGTGTTCTTTTTCATGAGCCATTCACAAAAATTTGCTTTTATACTATATTAAATTTGCGCTATTCAAATGGCAAATTCAACTGTTCTTCAGTTACCAAAATTTAGAGAAAAATTTGCTTATGCTGCCAAAGAAGCTAAAAATTGGTTTCAGGTCATATGCATAAAGGTAAAAAGATATCACAATCTTTACTTTTCCGAGTAGTGAGGTTTTATTTTATGTACCATATTTTTAATTCCGTAGATATCAAAATTTATTCTTTTTTCCGGAATCCATAAGTACTGCGCAATACCATTCAGCTATGCACGCTAAACTCTCCGAGCGACGACAAAAATGGCATCCAATATTGAGATGGTCAACCTCTACCTTTACATGTCCTCTGATATACCTCGTTGGTTGATATTCTATCATTATTGGCCAAGGGTAGAATCCATAGATTGTGAGATTTAATCGTAATCGGTTTAAGTCAAACATGGTCGCATATACAGCTACGAAGTGGTTTGAATTAATTCAAGTTTACCCTGCTTATAATTTGTAATGTGTTCTTTTTCGTGAGCCATTCACAAAAATTTGTTTTTATTCTATATTAAATTTGCGTTATTCAAATGGCAAATTCAACTGTTCTTCAGTTACCGAAATTTAGACAAAAATTTGCATATGCTGCCAAAGAAGCTAAAAATTGGTTTCCAGGTCATATGCATAAAGGTAAAAAGATATCACAATCTTTACTTTTCCGAGTAGTGAAGTTTTAATTCCGTAGATATTAGTCTAATTATTTGCCTAGAATGATTTGTCGCATTTTATTGATCTGTGCTTAATAGGAGATGTAGAGGTCCAGGATCCTTAAGTGGTGCAAAATTTAAACGCCCTATGGTGTGTAGTTGAAACAATATCCTCATGCAGTTATGGGCTATAGCGGTCCAACCAGATTCTGTAATCTTCCTCTTCAGACATGTCTGTTCTGAGCTACAACTGCTGAATTTGGTCACTCCACACCAATTGTAGCAATGTCCTGTTTGAGATTGCCCATCATATCTTAGGCCTCACCCTTTTTCTGAAATCCTTAAGCACACTGTTCATAATCCAGTTTGCTAATCTGCAGCTATGCATATGGGCAATACGACCAAACCAACAGTCTCTCTTTGCACAATATGCTGTTCAATGTAGATTGATGACTCCTAACCTCATCATTACTTACAAAGTCAAACCACCTAATGCCCAAGATACTGTGTAAGCATCTAGAATCAAAGACATCAAGTTTCTTGTCATCCTGCTTACAAAGTGACCATGTTTCACTACCATAACTAACCTTAGAAAGAACCAAACTATTATACAATCTAATTTTAGTCTTTAGTTGTATTTCTCCATACTCTATATAGATTCTTAAAAGTGCCAGCAGCAATCCCTATTTTTCTATTTATGTCATGCCACACATCATCAGTATCTGTTACATAGCTCCCAAGATAATTAAACAGACACTTGCTCAAGAGTGCAACCATTCAAGGCAACTGAAACAATATCTACCTGACCAATTTTCATTTAGTTTTTTCTTTGTTTATCACCAAACCTACTCTATTACAATTCTCATGAAAGCCCTAATGAAAGAATTCCTATCATCAACATCATTAGCCAACAGTGCCAAATCATCTGCTTAATTTAAATCAGAAATTTTGAAGTAGTTGAAATGACCTCTGCAATTATGAAGGCAATTCACAGAATAATTTGGGGAAGTGGGGCTGAGGAGCCAGGGCCCAAAGCAGCCGCTTATCAGTAAATATGCCCCTGTGCTAACTTTTGACAAAAATCACTATGATCATATGTAGTCCTGCTACAAACTACTACGTATGATCATTCAAGTAAATACGCCCCTGTGCTAACTTTTGACAAAAGTGAATAAATAATTTTGTGGAACAATGTGTTTTGTTGATTCATGGGACTCAAACCCATGTCTCCAGATTCATGCCCGAGTTTTTTGGACTCGTGATACAAAGGTCACTAGTTCTAAACCATTTCAATTTTTTTCTTCCATAAAAATTGCTTTTCTTTTTGTACTTACAACTTGTAAATTTTCATGTATTTAAACTAGTTAGCAATAATGCATTATTAAAGCTGTAGGTAAGTTAAAGTATATACCTACATTGGTTAAATACATGGTAATACATTTAAGACACATGCAAAATATTGCCAAAATTCAGTTCTTCAGAGCAGCATTCTCAGATGTGCAGTTGGAGGTTCCTTGTTTTAAGGTTTATCACAGCAAATTTCAGTTCTTGATTCATCTTGTAGTATAATTTCATTGTTTCACAAAATGTCTTGATTGTGTGATTGTGTTTTCCTTCTTGATAATCAATGTATTATCACTTTCCAGTTATTTTTTTATATATATAATTCATTGTGTTATAAAAACTTTGCATGCTAATGTAATATTTTTAATGAAATGTAAACTGCATTTGTTAAGCATTGGTTATAGTAAACAGGGAGTGGTGGATAGCTATTTGAAACTGTGAAGCCTTGCCAAATTGACATTGTAATAGATTCATTGTAATAATGGGTCTATAGTAGTTACTGTATTCTTCATCTATGCATAGTTTCCTATCTTCCAAGCTTTGGCATTACTGTTACAGACATGGGGGGAAGGGATTCTCTTGCATAAAAGTCAGAATAGAACTAAATAAAAGATTAACTTTTTTGTGGATCTCACCTGCATGTTTTTCTATTCTATATTAATGTAATACAGCCAAGTCTGTAGTGTAAGCTGGTAAATATCATTTTCCATAGACAACATTTGTAATAAGCAAAACCATATTTCTGAAATTTTATTTTCATACAATTTGAAAACCATTAAAATGTACCATACCAAGAAAGAGATGCTACATTAAATTCTGGGGAAAATATAGAAACTAAGCCTTTTTTTGCTCTAGATGTATTGTGCTTGTATGCACAAATTTTTTCATTACTGTTCTTTCATATTGTGTCAATAATAAATTCTAGGGTACTTGTAATGAATGTCTGTCTTCTGCTCTTACATTCAGTTTTTTTTTTCACCTTTTCAATAGTGCCTTCCTCTTCCTATTCATTATGCCTTACACATAGTGAACTGTAAAACTGACACAAAGAACAAAAAAGACAATATTAAAGGGGCCAAATATTCATGGACTTTGTAATATATTTTGTCTACAGAAAATAAACATGAAAGTAATCATTTCCATTCCATCTAACCTAGTATCAAGTTAGATAGAAATTTAATATCACCATGTCACAAAAAGTATTATGCTTAGGACTCATGTGGTTGATGATTTCCTTGAAATTGAAGACATTCATAGGATAGAGTGGCCTGCAAGATCTCCAGACCTGGATCCAATTGAGCATGTATGGGACACCCTGGAGAGGCAAAGTGCATAATTCCATTTCCCATCCAGAACACTCCATGAGCTGTCTGCTCTTTGGAGAAGTAGGCTTGATACCACAAAACCTTATTAAGAGATGATGTTACTGAGTTGTGTGCCTGCCAGAGGGTGGATCATATTTCTTATTAAAATTTCCTGTCCTGTAATTCTATCTCTTCCATTATGGGAATTCATGCTTTCATATATAGCTCTCATGCATGTTATACAATTTTTTCATTATCCCACTTGCTTTTTACCTAATAATGTCACAATACCTTTCCATATGACATTATTTTGTTGAAAGCCATTTTGAGTTATGTATCCTTTTTTCTATTATCCTTTCATTTTGATCATTAGTGTTGTTTTAATCATTATGTATGTTTTTTTTTTATCCTTTCTCAACAATACCAGGAAGGAAGAATGAAGAGAAAGGAATAGCACTGATTAGATGAGTCCAATTAAAATCTTGGCCATTTTGAGCTATGGTACTGAAAGGGTTAAAGTAAATTTTAATGTTTTGAGTTTTTAGAATGTGCAAAAAGAAGAGTAATTTTGTTCATAATTTCCTTTCGTATATATTTTAAAACTTTATACATCAATCCATTAAGTAACAGCAAGTGATGTGAGATGTTGCTAAATCTGAATTCTTCATCCAGGAGGTTAAGATCAGTTAAAATTGGAATACAATATCAGTTGTTGATATGTATAAACATTTTTCAGTTTGTATTTGCTTGCCTTTTGAGTATTGTGAAAAAAAAAAAACATATAATAATAATAAACAACATAAAGTTATAGTTTTATTTATTAATTAAAGAGGTTATGTTTTATAATTATAGGTTTTATTTTCTTTTTTTCGTAGGAATGAAGCAAATGCAGAAAAAGTTAAAAAGTGTAGACTGCATTATAGAAGTTCATGATTCTAGAATATCCTTATTGTTTTACAATAAAAATTACTGAGTTATTCAAAAATGGAAGTTGATAAAACAACTTGTTGTCCATAATATGATTAATTAGAATTATGAGATAAAGAAAAATTAGAACTGGTTTGTTGTAAAGCTGTTTTTTAAGCTTTAATTTCATATATAGTAAATGTATGGTACTAAAAAGTTAAATGTTCTAAAATTAACCATTAATCTTAAAATTCTAATAAAACTCAATTTTAAAAATTCAAAACAAGATTTTATTTAAATCATCTGTATAATGGCAAAATTTTATTCATGGACATATGGATTCCAATGTTATATGAGTGTAATATTTTGAAGTGAAAAAGGAGTTAAAATTGTTTATAAACATGGTGATGAAATCAGAATGATCTTATCAACAGTTACTATTATTTATACATATGATTACTTCTCATTATTATGTAAAGATAATTGTTACTCTGTTTGTCTAATAGTAAACTGAATATATATATATATGAAAGCATGCATCTATATCACCATTTTATGCACAGCGATGGATTTAGGCCTTTGGTGCTAAAAATTGGAGGTTACAGTGAAATCTGTCTTCACAACTATCCGCTGTTAACAGATATTTTTCTTTGGAATAATGAAAAATGGTAGACATTTTACAGAGGTTTCACTTTAGGTAGTAAAAACAACCAATAAAACAATATCGCGAGATGCATTGTAACACTGTTGATGAGATCTCTCAAATCACTGTCTGTATTGCACAATAACTGAAACAGGTGTTTTTAAAAAGTTTTTTTTTATCATATGAGCTCCACTGAAATAAAAATAGTTTATAAATGCAAAAAATAATGAAAAAGTTGGCTATAAATGCTAATTTTTTTAACTTGTCAATGTATATGGAGAAATTCAAAATTAAGTGGTAGTCAGTGTTCCATCTAAGTTGTGCGAGTTCATGTCTGTTAAATTATACCCACACAAGTCTGTCATTCTTCTACATGAAAGTCCTTTTTACCCTTTTGTAAATGACAGCCCCATGCAGGAGAAGTTTTTTTACTAACTTCTCCTACATGGGCTTCACATACTCTCTAAAAATTAGATGGGACATTGATGATAGTCTACATAAAAATGCCTTCAAAAAATAAATTTAATAATACTTTGAATTTCTGTGTTATACAGGGTGATTCAAAACTTATCGTTCAAATTTCGTGGGGAGGTAGGGAATACGTCAGGAAACGATTTCACAGAGAAAAGTATGTCCGCAAACGTCATCTACATGAACAAAATGGACAAGTAAAGTGAACACAAGGAAACAGTACAGTTAAGTGGTAACGAATGTGACTTTTATTCCAACAAGGTAAAGTACAGGTTCACAGTAGGTTGTGATGATTGCGATGATGATTCGCGCAGATTGCGATGTACACGTGCAAACATTTGATGCTGCGGTATTCTTCTGTTGGGGTATCGGTCTTCGTAAACTTGAGTATAGTTGGCATTACTATACTCAAGGTTAACAGCCTTTAGCAGTTGAAATGACCTTGTCATGCACTAGTCTCACTCAAGCATTCATTCCTTTGTGTTGTGTCAGCTATGTCATTTTCCAAAAACGAATGTGTATTTATTGTTGAGACTTATTGTGCGTACAAATCTTACAAATGTGTGAGAGTGGAGTTTGAGTTGAAGTTTCCTCAGTTGAGTTCTGCAGTTCCCAACAAGTTGACAGCATCTCGTTTGATTGATAAATTTCATGACACTGAGTCTGTACAGGATCGAAAGAGCCCAGGCCGACCATCACTGTTAACTGCTGAAGTTTTTGATGTGTCTCAGTGTTTAACTCGCTCACCCAGAAAATCTCTTAGAAAGTTATCTTCACAGGTTGAACTGTCACCAGCTACTGTTTTCATGATTACAAAGAAGTTAAAATTTCATTCCTAGTGCATTGATGTCATTCAGGAACTGAGAGAAGCAGGCCATGAAAAACGTTTACGGTACTGTTGGTTTCATTCTTTTGTTGATGAAAATGGAATTGAGGTGTTGGACCATGTTTATTTCAGTGATGAGGCTTGGTTTCAATTGGATGGGTATGTAAACAGTCGAATATGGAGCAGTGAAAATCCTCACACTTTTCACTAACGACCATTACATGCATGGAAAATTGGTGTTTGGTGGGCAATCTCCCGTCATGTGATAGGGCTTTTATTTTTTTACTCAACTGTAACTGGTGAAGTTTATCTTGAACTCATCCAACAGTTTATTGCACTACTGGATGTGAATGAACGAGAGTGTTGGTTTCAACAAGATGGCATGACCACCCATACTGCAAATGACACAGTGGTAACATTGCAGGAATATTTTGGTGATCATTTGATTTTAAAAAATTTGTTGCCCCCAAGATCCCCAGATCTTACTCCTCCAGATTTTTTCCTTTGGGGATATCTCAAATGTGTAGTGTTTCAAAACAATCCTCATACACTTGAAGACTAACATTGAAAGAGAGATTTTAAACATAAAAAAAACATTACGAAAGGTGACTGCAAATGTCATGAAACAGGTACAAACCTGCATCCAGCTTTAAATATCTATTGTAAAGGTAGATATATGTCTAATTTGCATCTTTTGAAATTTGTGTCTTTTGTCAAGTTTAAATAGAAAAATACAATAGAGGGTTGTGTCCTTTTTGAAGTGCCCTGTATAAGAAGAGAATAATCTAAAAAAAATAATTTTTCATCCAAAATTAAATGTTGTTATAAAAGAACTTCAGTGATGAAAACAGCTGCTTAGTACTGACCTGTGAGGTAGGCAAATATGATACAACTAACAATTATATTTGTTTGTGAAATTCTTCATGAAATTTTCATTCACAAGGTTGCACCTAAGTTCTCTCATAGAGTTGAAGGCCACAGATTTTCCTAAATGGATGTATCACGGGATGATTACAACTTGAACCTTCCTCCACTCTGAAGAACTAATTGGAAATCAGATCATGCCCTTCACTCCAAAATTTTAAGCAAGAAGGGGTACTATGAAGCTGAAGCTTCTGTGCTATAAGAAAGATAAAGATTAAAACTTTTCTCATGCTATAGCTGAAGATTTTGGATGATTTCTCTGACATTTTGATCTGATATCTGCTTTGTAGAAGGTCAACTAATATATTTTAAATTTCATAAGCCATGGTGGGGAAATTCAGAAAAATCTTGCCAACAGTTCCTTACCAGAAGGAACTGCTGTCTTGTAAGATTTTTCCACAAGAGATAACCACAATATACCAAGAGAGGAAGAGGCAAAAGCATTTTCCTTGCTTTTATGTGCATTAGTAAAAGAAATTAATGATGCTGTATTCAGAGATGAAAGAAAGTTGATGTTCTTTCCCTGAAAATATTTTATGGTTTTAATTTTTCATACCTTTGAAACAAACCATGCCAAAAAATTCACTCACAGATAGCTTTTATTATTACCATATTTTTAGGGGAAAAATGTTGAGGGGGTACTAAATCCACATTTTGCTTTAAATCATGTTAAGAGAAAACTTATACCAAATTCATTGAACTAGCTCTTACCATTTAAGAAGAGTTCTGGAACAAACAAACAAGAGAAATAGACAAACTAACATATACAGTATTAGAAAATATCCATCTTGAATGTCATGCAGATGAAATTTTTAAACTTCAAATATTTTGAAGTATACAATTCAAATATATTGAAGTAACTTGGTATATTGTAAATGAACTTCAGAACTAATGAAATGAGCAGAATTTCTATTTCAATATTATCGTTTGGTAAATTATTTTGCCAAACATCATTTTGTTGAATGCATGAAATTGGTCACAAATGAGACCTTCCTTAACATTTTTTAAATACCTTTCAGTGGCAGAAATCCACAATTTTACAGAATGCTTACTGCAATTAAACCACATATATTAGTGCTCAACAAAATGGATCTTGTAGATATGAAGCATAAATCTGCTATAGAGGATCAGTTGAAGAAAAAAAGCATTCAGAATATTATCTTCACTAACTGCAAGAACCAAATGGACAGTGGCCTTCAAAAGGTAGATATGAAGTGTTATGATCTATGTCAAATGATTTTAGCTTCCACATTAGACACTTATGTTTTTCTTGTACCTTTTAATTTGTAACTCAACTGCATTTTTAGGATTACAAGGGAAAAATCTAACATCTGTGTTCATATGTTGGTATTGTTTAAACTTTTCCCTACCATACCGGCCCAAACTGCAGGTAGGAGGTAGTGAAAAGGAAGGAATAACATTGATTGGAAGAGTCCATTTAAGATATAGGCTGTTCCAGGGTATGGTAGTGAAAGGGTTAAATGGAATGCAGTATTTAATAACAGGTTATTATTTTTTTTTTGCTTCATTGTAATAATAAAGCTGTGTTCCAATTTCCATACAGCCATTCATTAGTAAATGCACCTTAAATATCTAATAGAATTATTTCTTATTAAAGTAATATTTCGTTATTTTAAGAGTAATATTTGTTTTTGCGTGCCTCTTGTAGTTCAACTAAGTTCTTGTATTCAAGTTCAAATGACATGATGTTTAAAGTGCTGTATGTATTCTAGAAAATACCAAGTCATTAGTCTTAAAACAAATTAAATTTTTTTTGTTTGCTACACATTGTTTTTAAACATTCCTTGTATATATAATTTTTATTGCATAAAATCCGATATTCTTATCAGACAAGGAACTAATCAGTTCATAACAATTTTGCCAAGGCTCATCCATTTCATGAAAGTTCAAATAAAATGGATTCCTGGGCAGGGTGATATCCCCAATGATGATACCTAATGTTTCTCTACATCTAATATAGGGTTATTTAAAAGAATTGCCATATTTTAAAGTATTATATTTTATTAAATGATCAAGTGCAAAAATAATATATGGGTCCAGAATATCAAAAAACTCTTGAAGTTTCCTTCTTATAACAGCACAGAGTAAGTTACACTCTTATCCCAATTCTAAAATTCTGAATTCCTGAATGGGTACAGGTGGAGCAATTTGGTGACTCCTGAGAAGCCTCATTTAACACAGTTGGACTTCTTTTTTGAGAGGATATATTAAAAACATTGCTTATTTCAAAAAGTTTGTAAGTTTAAGGGAAGAATCACTGCAGCCAGACATGCTGAGCTCAGTATGGATGGAAATTGAATATTTTGCCACTGATGGTGCCCACTTTGAAGTCTGTTGAACACAAAATGAAACTTTGGGAGTTCTTGATATTTGGTACAAACAATTACTTTTGCTACTTAGTTACTTAATAAAATATAATATAATATATATAGATATTTAAGGATCATTTACTATTCGTCTTGAAATATGAATATTCTTTTATAATGACATTTTATACACTGAAGTGCCATTGAATTAGGGATAGGAGACGTTATCCAAATTCAGTACTGCAAGTCCCACATTGACGCGCATGCGTAGCTGAAACTGGTCATACACTGCTCGACATTGAAAGTGCCCCACCCAGAAGGACACGTACAAACATGCAAATAGAAGGGTGGGTGTGTGCAGTTGAAATATGCAAATAATGATAATCTGGAGCCAACGATATGTGTGGCTCAAGAGATAAAAGGTGCAAGAAGGAACAGGGATGGTATTATGCTTATTCAGGTGGAAGTCGTCTGAAAGGTTGAGATTAGGTGATTTCTGTTTGGAAATAGTTCAGCAAAGTCTGAAAATGCCTGGTACATGCCGTTGGCAGGTTTATCGCCATTTGGATACTTTTGAGAGAGGAAGAATTATAGGCCTATGTGAAGCTGGATGGACTACACATCATGTTGCTGCCCATGTTCATCGGGATGCACAAACTGTTGGACACTGTTGACAACGGTGGCGAAATGAAGGTTCTAGCATTAATTGCAGAGGAAATGGTACCATCTGACAGATGTCAGCAAGGCTTGATAGGCACATTGACATGCTCGTTTGTCACCACAGAGCGCTGCACGTGATATTTGATGGGCTGTGGCAGCAGCCATGGATGTCCCCATAATGACCCGAATGGCAAACTGAAAGGATCCGAAAAAAAGGACCGAATGGACCCAAAAGGTTGCATGAGACACACCTGCGCTCTAGGCAGCCGTTATGTCGACTGCCATTGACTGCAAACCATCATAGCACTCATCTGGAATGGTGTCGAAGTCATGCGAACTGGGGTCATGAATGGAACACTGTTGTATTTAATGATAAATCCTGTTTCTGTCTGGGTGCTGATAATCGACAGGTCCATGTATAGTGACAACCTGGTGAGAGGACACATCCAGCTTTTGTTTGTGACTGACACACCGCCCATCAGCCAGGCATAATAGTATGGGGTGCTATTGGATATGATAGCAGGTCACCTTTTGTCTGCATCATGGAAACGCTGACAGCTGCACGATACGTTAGTGTGGTTCTGCAGCCCATTTGTTACCATTCCTGGGAGGTATGCAGCAGCCCATGTACACACTGCCAGGTCTCCAGACAATGTTGCAACATGTTCAAGTATTGCCATGGCCAGCACAATCTCCAAATTTAACCCCAATAGAAAATCTGTGGGACCACATTGGACGACGTGTGCAATCCTCCCACTGGCTGGTGCGGAATCACAATGAATTATGGGAGCAAGTCAACACTGCTTGGTGTGCAATTCCTCAGGACCATATCCATCAACTGTATGACTCCATGCCATGCTGTATTGCTGCCTGTTTGACTCCATGCCACGCCGTATTGCTGCCTGTATACAGTGTTGTACGGCAATACAACCACCTACTGAGGCAGTCACATTGTGCTGCATTATCTCATCTTCTAACCACTGTAAGGGGATGCAAATTAAATCATGGTATGCCAATATGTGTTGTTATGTTTGTGTGCCCCTCAGTGCGAGCTCCTGTCCATGGTGAGGGAACTACCCTGAAGGTTCCACTGGCTCGGGTATCTTCACAGGGTCCTGAACGCTCGCCCACGTATTTGCCATGCATGGAGACCCATGTCCTGGGAAGGGAGGATGCTGGTAGTTGCTTGGGGGTCCCCATCTTCTCTCCTCAGCTCATGACTGGTAGGGTCCCCTTTGGCCGCCTTACCATTGGGGAGCCTGTTGTCGTGGGGCTGGACAGTGGATTCTGAGGCCTCTGCTATACACTGCTTTGGCCTCTACTTCCGGTAAATGTTTGCTCCTGGGGTTACCCCCCAGGAGCAAACGGCTGGTGGGCAGATCCTGCTAGGGTCAACTGTGCAGAGCGGTGAGTAACCTTGCCCACGTCCGGGTACAGGTTTGTGAGTTTCCTCACAAATTATTTTCCTTTTGTAGTTATAATTTTTTTGTGAGGCCAGTTTGGTTGTTCAAATTTTGTTATTTTCCACTTAGTTCCTCTTGTGTAGAAAGTTTATTTGTACACATTTCTCTTTTCATTTTCCTTTTATTTATTTGTGAGGGCTTGGCTCACTGTCTGTATGGGTATAGTGCCTGCATAGCCCTGGCACCTGACTGGATGTCCCCTTGTCCTTGTTGGGCTCCTTGGAGGGTGGGGACAGCAGGCACTGAACCACACAAAATCAAACATGAAAGTAGATGATGAAATTAATGCGATCAATGCCTCTAAGAGGGCTTGACATGAGCCCCCATCTTACTCACTGTCTCTGTTATCTACGCTGTCGTTGTCTTTGTCAGTGTCTTCATTCCTAAGATTCCTGATCATCCACTCCACAGGTGATCAGGTACTTGGGGACATGTTCCCATTTTTTGTCAACAAAGGTTTGAAAGGTCATGCAGGAGAGCCGAAATACGTCAAGCACTTACGATCTGGTGACTTGCAGGTTGAGACCGCCTGCTCCGAAAACTCGGAACTGCTCCTGAAAATCAGAGAGATTGGTGGGGTGTCTGTCGAGGTCACTCCGCACAAAATTTTGAATTCCTCTCGGGGTGTGATCACTGAGTGGGGCCTCCTCAAAGTCACTGAGGAGGAAATCCTCTCAGTGCTCACTCCCCAAGGAATAACAGCGGTCCACTGGGTTTTGACGCATCTTTATGGTAAATTAGTACCCACCCGGGTACTGATTGTGACATTTAACACACCACTCCTGCCTTCTTCCATCAAGGCAGGTTATTTACATTGTGAGGTGCGGCCATATATACCAAACCGTCTGCGCTGTTTTCAGTGCTAGATATACCATCATGCCCGCACAGCTTGCTGGGACAAACCCACCTGTGCTCGCTGTGGCAGTAAGGATCATCTCGATCCTGACTGCACAGCAGAAAAGGCAAGCTGTGTGAACTGTAGTGGTGAATATCTGGCATATTCTCGCAACTGTCCCAAGTGGAAGGAGCTGCAGTGCCTGAAGATCATCAATAACATCTCTTACGCTGAGGTGAGAAAGCTCGCTGCACTGCCCGTCCCACCTGGCAAGGTATCCTATGCCAGTGCAGTCATTGGAAGGCCCATCGTTCCAATGACTTTGGTTGCAGTGCAGACTGACATCAGTGTACCACCTACTGAATCTTTCACACCTGCAGCAAGATACCTCCTGACACAGGTGAAACCGAGGGTAGTGTCGTCTTCGACATCAACCCCGGTTTCCACTCCTTCAACTCAGCCTTCCACCTCCACCAAAAGGCCTCTTTCCTGTCCTCAGATAGCTAGACCTTCCAAACTGAAGGGGGGCCCCCACCAGGACCAAAATAGAAAATTATCACTCCTCTGCAAAAGGCGGTCATCGATCCGTGTCCCTCAGGCAATTCCAAGGACATGGATACAGACCATTCCCTATTCACTAAATTGCCCTCTGCGGCGGTTAAGTTGAATAGGAATTCATCGTCCGCCCACTCTTCTAAGTCCTGAGATGGCCACACTCCTACAATGGAATTATCATGGATTCCAGAGGAATAATGACAACATCAAGGCTCTCCTTTAGGCACACCAGCCCATCTGTGTATGCCTGCAGGAGACATACTTGCAACCAGTCACAGATCCCACAATCCGACACTTTTCACTAGTTCACCGGGACCAGGATGGAGATGGTTCAGCTTGTGGTGGTGTCACCATCCTTGTGAGCAACCATTCTCCATTCCAGGTCGTACCCCTCACCATCAACTTAGAGGTGGTAGCCGTCCACCTCTTTGTGGGGTTCTCGCTGACTGTCTGCTCTGTATATCTTCCACCTGGGTGCATCATCTTCCAGGAAGACCTTGATGACCTCATCTCGCAGCTGCCGTCCCTCTTCTTCATCATGGAGGACTTCAGTGGATACAGTCAACTATGGGGCAGTGCTGACACCAATGGATGGGGTGGGGTCCTGGAGCAGTGGCTCCTGGATCCTTCCCTCTCCCATTTGAACACTGGTGTCAGTACGTACTTTCACACCCCAACCTGCACATTCACTGCCATTGACCTTACCATCTGCTCCTCCTCGATCTTTCCACTCTTTAGATGGGAGCTCGAGGGCAACCCTTATGGAAGTGATCACCTCCCCGTGGTGTGCACCATCTCCCATGGAGGTCCTTGCAGCCCTTCACGTGCATCTCATGGTGGAGGCTTGATTGGGCTGACTGGAGTGATTTCAGGCTGCTCTCTGACCTTGATAACCGCTCTGTCAGCCAGGAGCCCATCAATGTGGAAGTAGCAGAGATAACGGACTGTATCGTAGATGCAGCGGCATTAATAATTCCTCAAACTTCGACACGGTTTCCTTGTTTTCCGAAATTGTGGTGGAATCCAGATTGCACCCAACTCATAAGGCTCGGAACAAGGCTTGGGGGTGTTTCAAAGATATCTGACAACCCCAACCTTGAAATGTTCAAACGCACCAGGGCAAAACCTCATTTTGTCCGGCGCTAGAGCCAGAAGGAATCGTGGATCAAATATACATTAGTATATACGTCTTCTGTCACCCGCACGACCAGTTCTAAGGTCGTGTGGTATAAAGAAGTCCACAATATGGCTGTAAACTACACGTTCCACTCGTTATCGATCCTGGAGCACAATGGACAGGCAATTGCTGATCCCAAAGCAATTGCCAACACTCTGGGGGAGTCATTCTCCTCCATCTCTTCTTCTGCCTACTCCCCCAAGTTTCTGGCCCAGAAGAGCAGGGTGTAATGCTCTGTGCTGTCCCTCCACTCAAATGGCCTGGAGCCTTATAACAGGCCATTCACAGCGGAGAAGCTTCGCCTTGCTCTGTGCACCTCTCGTGCATCTGCTGTTGAGCCAGACAATGTCCATTATGCCATGCTCCAACATCTCTAACCATCAAGTAAGGATTGGTTGCTCCATCTTTTCAATCGCATTTTCATTTTTCTCAAGGAGCAGTTTTCGAACTCCTAGCAGGAGGCCATCGTCTTGGCCTTCCTGAAGCCAGGAAAGGATCCAAGATTCCTTCCAATTATTGTCCCATTGCATTGACGAGCTGCGTGTGCAAGGTGTTGGAAAGAATAGTAAATTCCAGACTCATCTGGTATTTAGAACACAACCTACTTTCTAACACCCAGTGTGGCTTTCACAGGCAACGGTCAACTCTTGACCATCTGATACGCCTCGAATCGGCTATCAGAAATTCCTTTTTACATAGAGAGCACCTGGTCAATTTTATTCGACATCGAAAAAGTGTACGACATGACTTGGAGATTCGACATTCTTCATGACCTACATAGCTTTGGCTTGAGGTCACATGCCAATCTTCATCTCCAACTTCTTATCGGCATGTTCTTTTTGTGTCTGTGTCGGCAACACTCGGTTGCAGCCATACCCCCAAGAACAGGGGGTGCCACAAGGCTGCATTTTGAGTGTTATGCTTTTAGCTGTCAAGATTAATTCTATTACTAGACAACTTCCTCCATCTGTAAGCAATACCCTCTATGTTGACGATTTTAGCATCTTTTGCTCTTTGTCCAGCATGAGAGTCATTGAAAGACAATTGCAAATTTCCCTGAACAATCTTTTGGTTTGGGCGATGGCAAACGGGTTTCGATTCTCCCTACAGAAGACCGCTTGTGTGGACTTTTGCCACAAGTGTAATCTTCACCTGGATCCCGAGTTACAACTCGGGGGCAACATCATTCCAGTTGTGGCTCCAAGTTTCTCGGTCTCATCTTCGATCAGAAATTGACCTTTTTACCACCCATACATCATCTCAGGTCCAAGTGCATGTGGGCATTGAACATTGTCAAGGTCCTCTCTCTCCTGGGGAGCTGACTGATGTTCTCTGCTCTACCTGTACCGTGCACTTCTCCGGTCGAAACTGGACTATAGATCCCAGAGTGCGACTCCATCCAGGATTTGGTGGTGAAGGTGCTGGACCCCCTCCATCATCAGGCCCTCCGTGTTTGCACAGGAGCCTTCCCCACCTCACCGGTCCAGAGTCTTTACGTTGAGACTGACGAAGCTTCTTTATCTCTTCACTGTAAGCAATTGTTCCTACAATACTCATCTAAATTGTGATCCCTGCCTGTCCATCCCACTTGGGACAGCATTTTCAGTCCAAAGTGGGAAATGCTTTACACTAATCACCCGACTGCCATTCATCTTTTTGGTTTGCAAGTCAAAGGATACCCAGAGACATCAACACCAGTCTGGGTAGCATTGCACAGTCAAGTCACTCCCACTGTGGCTCACTGTTTCCCCTTCCTGTGATTTTTCCTTGTGCAGGATGGGGAACATCTGACTGTGTACAGGCGACTCTTTGCCAGCTATCATGCTGAGTACCAGGACTTCTTGCCTGTCTTCGCAGATGGCTCGAAATCCGGCACATCAGTGGGATCAGTCATGGTCTGTTGTGATGTAATCATTGCAGACCAGATCACACTCAAGTGTTTCATCTTCACTGCAGAGTTGCATGCTATTAGTCTCGCCTTGGACCACGTGGTAGCTAAACATCGTCGTCAGTTTGTGCTTTACACCGACTCGCTTAGTTTGCTACAGGCTTTGATCTCGGTGAGGCATCAGCCTTACCCAGTTCTTTCTAAGATCCGTCAGCAGCTATATCCTCTGGCAGCCACAACCACCATCCATTTCTGTTCGGTGCCCAGTCATGTCGGTATCAGGGGCAATGACTTGGCAGATGCTGCTGCCAAGTCGGCAGTGCCCCTGTCCAGCTCTCTCTTTCCGGTTCCATATCTGGATTTCTGCAGCATTTTACCATTGAGCTCCAGGCACAGTGGCAGAGATCTTGGTCAGAACAGCTTACCAACAAGCTCTTTGAGATCAAACCTATCATCAAACCATGGCAGTCTTGTTACTGCAGGAATCACAAGGAGGATTCCATCAGTATGATGCAAAAGGAACTTTGATTTGTCTGATCAGGCTACCTATTTCCAGCCCTCAAAGGTCAGTGAAGAACAGGAAACCATGTCTCCTGTTCTTCACTGATATTTGTAACAAGGTACATAGGGTGCATTCAGAGATAATCTTCTGCACACCAATGTTTAATTATGCTGTGATTTGCCCAGTTGTGGACTGTCTGTTTGCCTGCACGATTCTCACCAGTCTCCTTTGACCCCTCTGATTTACAAGATGTTTTCGTTCAAAGGATTGCCAATCACTGGTAGTTTTTTTTTTTTGCTTTTCATCTCATTCTTGGTAGACTCTTGAAATGGTTGTGAATGAAAAGCCCGAGAGGATAGCTGCTTGTGAGATGCTAGAACCGGCATGCCTAGGACCAACTATCATGTTCAAAATCACTCAGGTTGCTTGTTTTGCCCATTCTGATGCTTTAAGAGCTGGTCTGCCTGATATATACCATACACCACAGTCACATGGCATATTAAATGTTGGAATGACCTATTTATATGACAAGGGTGGCGTACCTAATAAACTGGCTTCTCAGTGTAGATCAATGTATATGGTGCCAGACACACATTGTGGTGGGATTCAGAAATTTTAACAACTGATTCTCTCTCACCTTACCACCATTTCATAGTGAAAAATCAAAATAAAAAATATTTTATTGAAATTGTGATTTGGTTAATAATCATCCATGGAGTAGCGCAAGCAATAATTGCTACTCCGGAATGTGAATAGCAGCCTATCTGAAAGAATTAAGGACTGGTTCGGCAAACTTGGGAAATTCTAGGAACAGGCTCGCATAAACCAGTGTGAACCAGCTGAATCCCACCACTGCATACATACTATTTTACCAAAAGTGTACAGACAATTTCATGTTATTTGGAATGGAAAGCCACATTCAAAGCCCTGTAACCTTGAAAATAAGCTCTTTATTAGAAAAATTTCATTGAAGATCTCACTCTAATTTTCTTTAAAATTTTCCACAAAATTTGTTTGATGACTAGCATTGAAGAGACAGCATTGCTGGTCATAAATATTTACTGCAAACTTTAATTAAAACACAAATAATAACTCTCATAACAAATTGGTTATTAATTGTAATTTTAGATGTTTTTTTTTATTATTTTTATTTATTTTTTTATTTTTTATTTTTTTGTAATTTTTCTTAATTTTTGAAATGTGTTTAAGATTATTGAAACAACTGATGCTCTAACACTGGGTATTAAATGTTCCAACTTTAATAGCGTGCTAGGCTACTGATCTAAGGGACCTGGGTTCGAGCCCCAGGTAAGGCATGGATGTATGTGTCGTTTTTCTGCTGAGGTCCTGCCATCCTCACAGACCTTCTACTATGGCATGTAAACTGACAGACTCTTGTCAGACCTCTGTGGCAATCAGCAGCTGCTTGAGGGGGTATTTATTTATTTTTTATTTACTTAAATTTTAAATTACTGTTAATGAAAATTAAGATTAGGAGGACCAAGTTTTTCAGCTTATCCCCAATGACATTTTTCCATGAAAACCTTATTTTGAGAGTTTAAATGTGGCTTTCCATTACATTCAATAACATGGAAGTATCAAACACTTGTGGTAATAGAATTGTTTACAATGGAATGGTATCATAGTTAAGGTAGCAAAAAATGACAACATTTCTGCTGACTTTACACTTATTTAATTTCATTTTTAAAGCCACTACTTAAAATTATTAACTCAGCAAATTATAAAAAGTGATATTCTGGTAACAGGCTTGGTTTATTTATCAGTTAATGCCTAAATTGCCAACTTTTGCAGTTGTAATTTGTTGTAAAGGTCTAGGTTTAAAATTTGAATTGTTAATTTATTGTATTTTAACATTCATATGTTTTCACTTTCTCAGATGGTGTCCAAAGCTATAGATCTGATAAAAAATGGAGAGCAATATAATAGAGCAGAAGTAAGTTTAAAATGTTATATATTAGCAAGAATAATTAATTATCTTACTTTGTCACCATTAGATTAAAACTAAATAAAAAAGAGCCTTAGAAAATAGGGTAGAATTTGAAGTTACTTAGTTTTTCCTAACTTTTATAAAATAATCAGTGTATGGTAAATTCAAATATCACATTATTATTGTCTAATAAGAACTTTTATCACAATATTCCTCATAAATTCTCTGTAATCATTAAATAATCTTCCTTGAATATCTACATCTGCCAAAAAATTTGTCAATCTTTTCTATTCCTTGTTCCTGCAACATAAAATTTTCCCATGAGCAAAAACTGATTCTTGTGAAAACATGCCTTTTTCATCAAATGTTTATATCTGTAATTTTCTTTATTAGTATTGTGATGTAATTCATATATTGAAAATTTTATATTGAAACTAGGAAGCAATAGATAGTTTGAAAAATATGAAGACTGAAATGTGCCAACTGATGTCTTGAGATTTTAAAATAATAACAGAATATTATGCATATTTATTAAACCTGTTTACACTTTAGTTGCTATAATAAACATTAATATTCTTTTAAATCCTATGCAAATTTGTATCGTTTAAAAGAATAAATGCAGATAGAGATGAAAGCTCCCAAATAGAAATTAATGAATGTTTTGTAAACAAATATTATCATGAAAACTATGTCATAAATTGTATTTGTTATTAAATAACTTATTTCTCAAACAATGTATAAATTCTAATTTGAGCTCAGTATATGCAATATAAATAAATTAAAATTTTTAAAAAATGCCTGTTTTTCCACAAGCTCTCTAAAAAGTAGGAAATAAAACTAAAGCATATCAATGAGGCAATCAATCACTGAATTCATATTCACTTCAAAGAAAGATATGGTGCCAGTTTGCTTACCCAACAAGATTGCTGGCACCCTCTCTTCTTTTGAAGTGAATACAAATTTGGTGACTTATTGCACCATTGATATGCCTTAATTTTATTTTCAACTTCTTAGAGCACATATGAAAAGCTGGGTATGTTTAAAATTTTCAATTTATTTATTTTTTGTCCTAAAAACACCTACCTTCAGAAACTTTTATATATGACTCAAACTTTGACCACTTTTTTCCTCCATATTTCCCTTCTATTAGGAAGAAAGCATGAGGAGTGATTTTTTTATAGCCTATTTCCACCCCCCTCAAGCTTTCATTTGATGATTGATTGATTCCCCCACAAGCTTTCATGTGATGAATAACATTACTTACAGCTGTCACATTCTGAAGATAGAATGGTCGTTTTTGTATTTTTCTTTTTTTAGGGGGAAGAAAGCATGGGGATGTCAATTTTTTATTGCCTGTGACACTCCCCACATCACAAGCTTTCAGTTGATGCATTGCTTTTTACTTTCAGCCATTGTGTTCTGAAGATTAGTTTTGTATAGCCTTTGACACTCACTGCATCACAAGCTTTCATTTGACAGATAGCTTATTACTTTTGGCACTCACATTCTGGATACAGAGGAACAATAGTTTTCATATTTCTCATTTGTTTAGGAGGGGACAGTTTTTTATAGCCTATGACACTCCCCTCATCACAAACTTTATAATAATGATAATAATGTTTAATGACTATATATAACATATAATACACTTAATAATAAATAAATAATGCTTATACAACAAAATGAGTTAAAATAAAATCCACAATTCGGTATGACAATTGAACAAAATATACAACTGATATAAATAAATCCATGTAATGTAAAATATTTATTGTGAAATGAAATGCAATAAAATAGAAGCCATATAAGAACAACCAATAAGCTTTATGCTCTTACAGGTTGTCAAACTGAATTATTAGTTATTAACAATATGCATTTTTATAATACAGAATTAAAGATTTAAGAGTGAAAAATTAATAATTTTAGATTTATTCATTAATGACATGAAATGAGATAAGTAACTTAACAATGAAATAAAGACTCAATATTGTGTATATGTAATAATCTTTGCTTAATTTTTATTTTAAATATATTTTCATTTTTTTCTTCCCTTATATTTTTTGGTAATTTATTAAAATTTTGTGGAGCTAGAATCATGAAATGTTTATGGATAATTTCTTTTCTTGAAAAAGGTACATAATAAAGTTCTCTATTTCTAAGATTTATTTTTGTATGGTGTAATTTTAAGAAATCTGGGTTTTTAAACACAAACATAAGGATTTTTTAAATATATAATTGTCTTATATTCAAAATTTCATTTTCAATAATCATTTTTTTTAATTCGTAATATTGTTATTCATAATAACCTTCAGAATTCTGCTTTGTAATGTTATTAATTTATTTAAAGAATTAGGTATGTTCCCCAACTAATTAAACAGTATTTTAAGTAGATTGAATCCATGAATAATAAAGAGGTATTAGAAAGGAAGTATCTACAATTTTCTTTAGATGATATATTCTAATTAGGAAATATCTTAAATGTTTTGCAATTATATTTGTATGACTCTTGCACTTCAACTTATTATCAATAGTAATCCCCAAATATTTGTATGTTTTAATTTGTTTAATTTCTGTACATGTCCATACAATATTATTATCACAATTAAATCTATGATATGTGATTATATCTCTGAAATAACTCTTGTTAGTGAGACTGAAATACATTGAATACGATTTTTCTATATTTAATGTAAGATGATTTTGATGAAACCATAATTGAATTGTTTTTAAATCATGAGATATAGTCGATTTCAATTCTTCAAAATTATTACTTCTATATACTATAGCAGTATCATCAGCATAGGATATAGGATATCAATATGCATTTTTATGCATATTGATATCCTATAAGTTATTGAAAAAAATCATTGAAATAAATCAGGAATAAAATAGGTCCTAAAACTGAGCCCTGAGGCACTCCTTTAGTAAGCAATAGGGGTGAACTTTTTGCATTTTTTTATGTCTGCAATTTGTTTTCTATCTGTAATATATGATTTGAACCATTTTAGTGTATTTCCTCTAACACCAATGTAATTAAGTTTCTGCAATAAGATATCATGGTTTACAGTATCAAATGCTTTTGCAATGTCTAAATAAATTGCCATAGTTTTTTGAGAGTTATTTATACCATGTAAAACAGTAGTGGTCATTTCCAGCACTGCATGATCTGTACTCTTATGTTCTCTAAACCCAAATTGCGATTTATAAAAAAAAAATGAATTATTTAAAAATTTCATAAGTCTATTTTTCATTACTGTTTCGATAGCTTTTGAAAAAATAGGTAATATAGAGATTGGTTTATAATTATTTAAAATATTTTTATCTCCTTTTTTATATATAGGCTTTACAATAGCAGTTTTCAATTGGTTTATAAAAATACCAGAATTAAATGATATATTTATGATTTGTGTTAAAAATGTTGCATGGTATTTATTAATGATTTTTAATATTTTTGGACTTATATTATCAAATCCATAAGCTTTATTTTCATCTAAATTGTTTATAATATCATTCAATTCAGCTTCATCTGTCTGTTTTAAAAACATGGAATTTTTGTTATTTAAGATAGAGGGATAATTATGAAAGTTAATAATTGTGTCATTATTATAATTATTAAGATTAATGAAATGATAATTAAAGTCATTAGTTAATTTTACTACATCAGTATACACTGGTAATGTTGAATCAGGAGTTTTTTCATTCAAAATTTTCTTTACATATTTCCATTGTTTTCTTGTATCTTTTTTTGCATTTTTTTAATTCGGTTTCATAATATTTATTTTTTAAATTTCTTATTTTTGAAACTATGTTATTTCTAATTGTTTTATAATCATCATTATATTGCAATATAAATGGATATTTTTTGTGTCTTAAAAATTATTTTTCTCTTTTTTTAATCAAAATAATTATTTCATTAGTTATTCAAGGATTACCATTAATTTTTATGTTTCTATCATCAATATCATGTGTTTGTGTGCTGTTTAATATTGCATTATTAACTAACTGTATAAAAGTTTGATATATATATATCATTAATATTTGAATTATCAGTTTCATCTAATTTAAAATTTAAATATTTTATCTTAGATTCCAACTTTTTAAAATTGATACTAGTTCTTTGAGATATTTCATGTTTCTGTTTCATTTTTGTATTAGGTTTAAGAATTTTTAAAATTAAAGTATAGTGATCTGTTATATCATTTAGAAATAGTGCACATTTGTAATCATACATCTTATTTTCTCTAACAAAGATATGATCAATGCAACTTTTAGAGTGATTAGAAATTCTTGTATAGTCATTTATGAAAGATTCAAATCATTTGCTGATAATATATTGAAATATTCATTAGTATTAATTTTATCATTACTTATATCAATATTGATATCTCCAATAAATAAAACATTTTTGTATTTAATAGTATGTAAAATTGAATCTAGTTCTTCCAGATAATCATGAGTTGATCCCTATATAATGCCATAATATAAAGATCAGTTACTTTATCATATACAGTTATATTATCAGCAGTGTTCATTTCAATGTTAATATTATGAAAATCAATTTTTTTTTAAATAAAAGATTATGCCACCTGATTTATTGTAGTCTCTACATTTAAAAATCATGTGAAATCCTGTTATATTAAATAAACTGATTTCATCATCTTTCACCATATTTCAGTATATTATTTCAATATATATATTTATACTTTGAACATAAATCATTAAGTTTGACCACCTCATTCAAAAGATATGGTGGCGCAACTGTTTTGACAAATACAAAGACAGACTGGCAAACGATGAGTGAAAAACAATCGGAAAATAAGTAAAAATTGGGGAAATCCAGTATTATTGCATAGTAACTAAAAGTGAGTGGGGGATTAAAACTCATTTATGGGCTGCAGTACCATAAGTGCCAATTTTCAGTTTAATACATGCTACAATGGCTGATATAATTAAACATTGCATACCAAGTGGCAAAGTGTTTTAATTCCAAGCTACTCATGTTCATTAAAAATGTTTTGCTTGTTTGCATTTGAGTGCCGGTCACTGCTGGATCATCACCACCATCAAGCAACTGTAGACTACAGAGATCCAACCAGATTGTGCAGTTTAGTTCTCCAAACACATCTGTCCTGAGCTACATCTGCTGCATTGGTCACTGTAGACCAATTCTAACAAGGTCCTGTTTGACATTGCCCATCACATCCTAGGTCTCCCTCCCTTTCTGAGGCCTTGGTCACTGTAGACCAATTCTAACAAGGTCCTGTTTGACATTGCCCATCACATCCTAGGTCTCCCTCCCTTTCTGAGGCCTTGGACACTGCTCATAACCCTATTTGTTAATCTAGAGTTATTCACATGGGCAACATGTCCAAACTAACAGTCTCTCTCTCTCTGCACAATAAGCTGCTCAAAGGAGGATGCCGACTCCTTTGCCTAACCTCATTATTGCTTACAAAGTCAAACCACCTGTTGCACAATAACTGTGTAAGCATCTAGAATCAAAGGCATCAAGTTTCCTCTTGTTTACAAAGCATGTTTTAGATTCAGTGATGGTTTAGTAAAAAAAAAGTAACATTTGAAACACATGGATATTCAGTGTCGTAATGCAACAGCCACTTCTCAAGCAGAAACAGAAAGCAATGTCAAGAGTAGTGCCGAATCTAGAGAGGGGGCATGACTTCCCTTTCAGAATGTTAGTAAGAGTAATTGAAGCAAAAAATTATTAAACTTATCTGTATTTCATGCATTTTTGAGAAATTTTGTAAATACCTGTAAAATGGAGGGGGAAATGTTACACTGCATTGGAAATCCATTCTCTTGCTCCCCCCCCCCCCCTTTACATTTTTCCAACTATTGTGTTTCTTGCTCTCTCCCCTCGATAGTTTTCCAGATCCAGGCCTGGTCAAGAGTAACAGACTGCTTGAAACTCCAACGTATCATATTATATGGCTTGCACAATAATATTGCCTAGATGGTAAATACACATACTGAATCACTAATCAAAAATTATTACTGCCTGACTTTAAGCTGAAAGAAAAGTAGCTAGAATTATCACTCTTCCAGATACTAATGATAATTATAAACTTGACATTTCTCTCACTGGGCAAATTTTGGAGTAGTAGAAGTAGAAAAATGTTCAACCTAACATAAGGTGAGGGGTTGTCTCAGTTGGGGTGCTTGCCTGGCTTGTAATCCAATGTCCCCAGATTCAAATCCCCCCCCCCCCCCACACACACACACAATAGCTGTATTGAGATTTTCTCTGTTAGTCTCTGCCCTGTTCTTGGTGCGAAAGGGGACACCTAGGACTTAGAGATGCTACCTTTTGATGAATGGGATATTAAGCCTCTTGTACAAGGTAAGTCAGCTCTCTAGTTCCATATGTCTCTTCCTCTACATAGGTTTAATTCCTTTGGGTCTGTGTGAATTGTCCATTTAGCCCATTGTGCACATAAAAGTGCCACTCAAAAGTGAAAAACCCAAATAAATTAAACAAGTGTTTATGTTAGTGACTTCTTGTTCTGCTATTTAAACTGACTAAAGAAGAGATTTATGATAACTAAATGGGTTATTCTAAGATATTTTAACTAATGGGTTATTCTAAGATAGTCTAAATGGGTTATTCTAAGAAAACCATACACATTCACCTAAATTTGATTTAATATCAACTGTTAGTAAGTTTCTGCTATTTTATATTTTGTTCATTAATGAATGTTTCATGAACACTATGCCAGTGAATCATTAATAAATAGTATTTAAAGTTAGCTGTTCTGGCTAGTTTGTTTTTGCCATTAAATGAGGTAATGATAATTTTTTATCAGTGACCTTAATATGAGGAAATATATGTTAAAAAAGATCATTTGAACTGCAGCATTTTTATTAAATGAATATTGTTTTAAAAAAATCAAGATTTGCACATTTACTTTATCTTTAGTTTCATTTTCACATAAAAACCATCTTTCAAAAGTTACAAAGCTTTAAATTTGCTTTTCCATTGAAATAAAATATAAATGTTCCAATACTTCCATCACCAAAATTAAAGTTTCTTTTGAATCAACAATGTGTTATTTTAATTTTTTAAATAGACTTCTTTTTGTGCATTATGAAGGCTTTTACTGCTACAAATATTTTTCTTTGTAGGTCAATGAATTTTCTATAATGATCATAGGAATTCCAAATGTAGGAAAGTCATCACTAATTAACATGCTAAGGAGTAAACACATGTATAAAGGTAAATGTTTTCTCATCTATTTCAACAAATATTTGCTTGTTACTGTAATTACAATGAAACCTCTAAAAAGAAACTACTATTAGGTAGAATCCTCTGTAAAAAGGAACTCGTATGAACCTCTTTATCAGAATATTTTCTTGGTTATTTCTGCCAGTTAAAGTATTTTTAGCCACTGAATCTTCTCTTGACCTGAAATGGAAAGAACGTGCAGGAAGCTTTTAAAAAGCTGGGTGAAATATTAATTTTTTTTGAGGAAAGGGAGAAGTGGTGCCAGAAAAACTTTCTGGAATTAAGTATGTGGAAAGGGTTAACTGTAAGCGTTCCTTTCATTGATGTAATGTCTAAGGCAGTGGTAGATAATGTAGGATTGGTAAAATATCTGGGTGCTATAGAAAAAGACTGGATTATGAAACCATGCTTATAAGAGCTTACATGCTTATATCGAGTATGCTTATAAAGGTGGGAATGCATGGTTGTGGGTCTCAGGGAGATTTTTCAATTTAATCTTACCTACCATTTATAACCATGGACATGTCAGTAGCGTTAGAAATGAATTAGTCTTGTGATAACATTGTCACTGAATGTTAAAACTGTGTTTAAATTTTTTCGTTAAAAGTATTGTGCTGATTAATTATGTCAGAAATACGAAATTTTATTGAAAAGTGATGGGTTAATATTGCACTAATCAAGTGAAATGTCAAATGAAGAATGGTATGAAATAGTTAGTGAAACAAAATGAAAAATTTATGTTATGTTTGAATAATTGCTGCAGACTGAACTTTTTCCATTCTCTAACCCTTCCCAGGATCCAGTGTAAAAAAATTGAAATGAATCTGAAGGTCTAGCTATTTTTCACTTGTTCAGTAAAAACATAAAGTTATTAGCAGTAATAAATGAATATGAACTAAATGAATAATAAAATAAATTGATAATTAAATAAATATGAATTGAGAAGGTAAACTTTATTTATTAACTTTAAAGCATATGGTTCCTCAAACGTGTGTAAACTAAAATTAAACAAATATTTAATTCTTTTTAAATGAAGGTTTGTGTGTTTAATAAAAATATCTGTGTCAGTTTATAATCTATGATTGCAAAAATTTTCAACATCTGCACATGATGGAGACTCCGGAAGGTGGTTTAAGGGTGATATTCAACTGCTTAATTTGGTTAACAATATTTGTGATGTGCTAAGAGATGTAGAGGTTTTTTACATATCTTCCTATTGCTTTTCACTTATCACTTGTCAGTTTGTCATTTTGTGGATGTCAAAATAGCTATTCCACCATATCTTTCGAACATGATGGACAAACTTAATGATTTATGTGTCAAATGAAAGCTTACGATGTGGAGAGTGTTATAAGATATAAAAAAAATTGATCCCACATGCTTTGTTCCCCTCCCCAAAAAAAGGTTAAATATGAAGACATTATCTGCTGGTTAAATATTCTGCTATATCTTCAGAACACAAGGGCCAAAAGTAACAAGCTATGCATCAATGAAAGTTTGTGACATGGAGAATGTTTCAGGTAAAAAAAAATTTACCCCGTTTCTTCCCCCTGAAAAAAGAAAATATGAAAAAAATTCTTCAGCTATATCTTCTGAATGTGAGGTCCTACAATTACAAATTATGTGCCAAATGAAAGCTCATATCAGAACTGACTTAGACTATTTCTAATTTTGCCCCCCCCCCCAAGCATATTTTTGTGGAGAGTGGATTTTAATGAGTTATATCTCAAACTAAATCTTGTGATATCTCCAATGTTAAAGGCTGCCTTTAACATTGGAGATATCACAAGTGTGACTCCAAAAACAGGGAGGAAAAATATCATCAATATTTATGAATCATATATCAAATGTAAATGTTTGAAGGTAGGCATTTTTAGTGACAAAGAAAAAAATACAAATAAAAAATTTAAAAATATGTTTCTTCCCATATATTCCCTAAAAAGTAATAAAAAACTAAAGCATATCGATGGTGCAATCAGTCATTGAATTCATATTCACTTCAAATGAAGGTAGAGTGCCAATTTACCTACTCAGCACGATTGCCAGTGTCCTATCTTCCTTTGAAGTGAATATGAATTCAGTGACTGATTGTGCCATTGACATGCTTTAGTTTTATTTTGTACTTTTGAGGGTACATATGGGAAGATAGATATTTTTTAATTTGTTCATGCTCTTCAAACAAAAAAATTCAGACTTGAAAATGAAAAAGATTCATATTTCAATTTTGAAATGGAGTGTGTGGTAGTATCCAAGCTTAATTCTTCAATAAATGATGGGACTTGCTAGTTGGTTTAAAAGAGTTAGTATGAGATTTATTTTAATTTGCTTGCATTTAAATTTTATAACACTTTTGTCATTGCATTTTATAACAATTACAGCTTATCTATCTGCTGTATTGTTGTTTTTAACAACTGTACCACTAACATCAGTGTGAATTTCAAGTGCCTTTTTAAGTTTTTGTAACATAAATTTAAGTTTTACAATTATAATAGAGTTTTGAAACTATGTATTTTGCATATGAATATATTGAAAATAAAGTTTAGTGAATTATTTTGTGCATTAGTTGTGAAGCAAAACTATATTTTTTATTCTTGTTATATTTGTTATAGGAGGAAGAGCAACACAAGTTGGTGCTTCACCGGGTGTGACCAAAAGTGTTCTGGAGAGAATAAAAGTTTGCTTATTTTTATTATTATTTATTACTTAATTTTAAGTATAAAAATATATAGTGACCAAATGGGGAAGCAAAATTAATCATGTTCATACCCATCCTGAAAAATAAATGGACCCACAGGCATGCCTTTTTTATCACTGCTTTACCCCAAACAATTAATTATATATCAATGGAAAGGAAATTTATTTTCTTTCTAAATATGATAGAAAGAATTGCCTAAAATGACTGTTTTTTATAATTCTTTTACTCCAACACTCATTAAAAAGGCCAGATTTACACAAGGGGACATTGCCCTTTTCACACTCATGGGAGCTCTCTGTCCTGTTTATGGCATTGGAGCAAATACTTTCTATCTGGCTGGTTTCTTTTTCAAAGCACACCACACTTTTTTTTTTACTATCACACTTTGGAGGTCTTGACAAAGTGCTTACAAATTAGGTATATTAAGCAAAAAAAAAAATTCAGTGTGTTCATAGTGGCTTAGCCAAAACTTTTTGAGGTGGTGGGAGGTAAACTTTTTTTAAGCATTCTATGTAAATTGATGTGACATTTTCTTTAAAATGATATTTTGCCAAAGATGGGGGGGGGGGGGGCGTTTAAGCTCTCTCAATAGCAGAGAGTTAACACCCCTGATAAAATTGCATTGTCATCCTTCTCCTAACTGTAGGGTACTAATTTTCAAGTTAAAGAAATTCTCTTCCCTTTTCTACAACATTATTCATTTTCAAGAAATTATTTGAATTTTTTTTTCATTGGAAAACCAAGAAATAGAGTTAAAAATATATATGCAGCAACAGGTTGTAAAACTTCCTCTTCATAAAATAAACAGTAAAGATGTAGCCATAACTTTAAAAGATTGATAATGATAAATAAATCTATGGAAATAAAAACTAAGTTTAATAAAAAAAATATATATATTATATAAAGTACTAACTGAGCAAACAAAATGTTATCCAATGTTTATGATATGCAGGTCAGTGCTGCACTAGCATGGAACTGCACTGGCATACATGCACATCATGTATTCAATTAACCACAGCTATATATTGTGTTTCACTGCAGTTGAACTCGGAATATGTATAGAAGCAAAGACTGTACCAGTTTTGGTTTCACTTTCAGAAAATAACGCAAAAAATGATAAGATAAATGTTGAAAATTTTATGCACTAAAAAGTTTATGATGTGCCAAATGTGGCTGCTGAGAAATGATAAACTGAATGATGGCAGAAATTATTATAATGTACCAAAATTTGCACCAAATTGAAAGGGTAAACTTTTTTGCATTAAGATATTTTTATAAGATATGTGTAAAAGAAATTCGAATAAAAATTCTTTTAAAAAGTTTGTTTATTTAATTGTGCTAAGTCGTTTTTCTGCTGAGGTCCTGCCATCCTCTCAGATCTCCTACTGTGGCATATAAATTGACAGGCTCTTGTCAGACCTCTGTGGCAAGCAGCTGCTTGAGGGGGTATTTATTTATTATTTTTAATGACATTAGTGCCTATGTGAAATCCATTCAAAATTTTTAAATGCTATACAGTGCTAATGCTACTTAAAGATTTAAACATGAAATTTACATACTGACACATATAATAACTCCAGGAAGGAATCATAACAATAGCACATTAAGTAATAAGCTATGTTTTTTCTTAGTAATGAGCAGTACAATATTGAGCCCAAGCAAAAGTGCAATAATGAACTCAATTTTCATTAAAATTGAAAGAGAATTTACTTTTTTAAATGCATAGTTAAATGCTTTATTTGAAAATTCAGTTTTATGTCACATATTGTACTCAACTTGAAAATCAGTACCGCATATATGTGTGAGCCACATTATACCAAACATAGCATTTGCAAATTCTTTATGCTCTTTCATTGTATTGAAAAATTTACTTAACATTAACCCCTTAACAGTTTTGCCCGAACACCACTCGGGTGCTGTGAAAGGTCACTTTTCTGATTTACCCGTACGCCGCTCGGGCATCTTATTTTTCTACACCAGTCCAATGATTTGCCCGGCTTTTTAACTTTTTTTTCGTTTGCAATGTTTCTAATAGGTGGCTTTAGTAGTCCAGTAAAGATTGGAATGCGAAACATGCGTACACCGGTTTTAGCATCAGGTTTTACTGCTTTTCGTTTACACGGGAGAAGGAGTGATTTTTGTTTTCACTTGTGTAGTGTATCACATGTTGCGAATACTATTTCTTTTGAATTTTGTGCTAAAATAAAAGGGGAATGAGTGACAGTGAGCAGCTCATAACAGAATATAATTATGATATTGGATCAGATAATGAATCGGAAATTTATCTAAATAATTCTGGCAGTTGTGAAAGTTCGTTATCGGACTTCTCTAGTGATGAGGAAACGGAAAGTTCCGATGATCTAACTCAGGTGCGGAACTTTTGTGAAAAAACCGATTGTGATATAGGACTCTGCTTATCTCCATGTTTTAAAATTTATCATACAAAAGCTGAGTTTTGAAATTAAATAAAAATGTAAGTATTAAAAAAATGCATGCTCTTTTCTCACATCATTTCTGTCAAGTGTTCTTAAAAGTTCTTGTTCGGAAAAGCCAACTTTAAGTAAAAATGCCAATTTTTCGCTATAATTAAAAGTTATTATAAATTATGCAATTCAATACTTGTAACAGTTTTGACTGTTGATTTGAATTTATATGATCGATTTGAATACAAAATTGTTTATCAAAAATGTGCTTATTTTTGGACACAATATGGCAGAAAACAGAAACTGTTAAGGGGTTAAAGTTTAATGTTTTGTAATATTGATAAAAATGTGCTAAAGTCTTAAAAAGTATGCTACAAACATGATAATTCTTTTTCTTCAATTTTACAAGTAATACAGCATATCCAATATACTTCATACAGAATAGAGTTTTTTATGTAAAAACAGGATAAGATGTTGTTTGTACCATAATTGTTTTCAAAATAATGCTAAAGTCCCTTCATATCAAACACGTTTAAGTCTAGCTAATAATACTCATCATTATGCACTGTCTTTTCCTGGGTCAGGGGTTAGCATGCCAGGCTCATGATCTGTAATTCCCAGGTTCAAGTCTCACCTGGGCCAGCATTGAGATTTATCTCAAGTAAACCTCTACCTTGAGCTCAGTCAGAAAGAGGACATCAAGGTTGGCTGCTCCGACTTTTTAACCACATTTTTCATGAGGAGTAGTTTCTGGACTCCTGGCAGGAGGCTATTGTTTTGGCCTTCCCCAGGCAAGAAAAGGATCCCAAGATTCCTTTCAATTACCATCCCTTCATGCTGACAAGCTGTGTGTGCAAGGTATTGGAAAGAATGGTAAATGCCAGACTTGTTTGAACATCACAACTATTGACTATTTAGAACATCACAACCTTCTTTCCAACACCCAGTGAGGCTTTTGCAGGCAATGTTCTACCTTAGACCATCTCGAATCAGTGATCAGGAATTCTTTTTTTATATAGAGAAAACCTGGTGTCAATATTCTTTGACATTGAAAAAGTGTATGATACGCCATGGAGATGTTACCTCCATGCCTTCAGCTTGAGAAGTCCCGTGCTGATCTTCATTTCCAACTTTCTATCTTCCCATACTTTTTGTGTCCATATCAGCAACTCTCTTTCGTGGCCCTTCCTCCAAGAACAGTGGGGGGGGGGGGAAGCCCCCAAGATGCAGTCATAAGGCTACATCTTGAGTGTTATGCTTTTTGCATCAAGCTAAATTCTATAACATGACACTTCCTCCTGCTGTAGGCACTGCTCATTATGTTGATTATTTTAGCATCTTTTGCTCTTCATCTAGCATGAGGGTCATTAAATGACAACTTCATTAAACAATCTTTGGGTTTAGGTGACAAAATCAATGGATTTTGCTTCTCCCCACAAAACACTGCTTGTGTACATTTTTGCCACAAGTGTAATCTTCACCTGGACCCTGAGCCATGGCTGAGGGGTAACATCATTCCAATTGTGGTGAAGACCAGGTTTCTCAGTCTCCTCTTTGATCAGAAATTGATCTTTTTACAACACATATATCATCTCAGATCCAAATGCATGCAGGCATTGAACATCCTCAGGTCCATCCTCCCTCTTATGGGGAGTGGACCAATGTTCTTTGCTCCTCCTGCACTTGTGTGGTTGAAACTGGACTACGGATATCAGGTGTATAACTCCGCTCAGATTCAGTGGTGAAGATGTTGGACCCTCTTCACCATCAGTGTCTGCATGGAGGCCTTCTGTACCTCACCAGTCGAGAGTCTTTACATTGAGACCAACAAACTATCTTCACAATCAGCAATTGTTACTAGAGTACATGTCAAAATTTTGATCCCTGTTGGGCCAGACAATGTCCATTATGCCATGCTCCAACAGATCCCACTGCAGATCTCTCCCCAGTGGGGAAGGATCGGGTGCTCCATCTTTTCAAATGCATTGTTTTTGAGTAGCTCCGGACTCCTGGTGGGAGGCTATTGTCTTGGCCTTCCTGAAGCCAGGAAAGGATTCCAAGATTCTTTATAATTATCATCCCATTGCATTGACGAGCTGTGCAAGAAGTGTTGAAAAGAATGGCAAATTCCAGACTCACCTGGTATTTAGAACACCACAACCTTCTTTCCAACAACTGGTGTGGCTTTTGCAGACAGTGGTCAACTCTTGACTATCTGATATGTCTCGAATCAGCTCTCAGAAATTTATTTTAACATAGAGAGAACTAGTGTCAATTTTCTTCAACATCAAAAAAGCATACGACACAAGTTGAGAGGTCACATGCAAATCTTCATCTCCAACTTCTTATTGTCATGTTCTTTTCATGTCCATGTTGGCAACACTCTGTCACACCTTACCTCCAAGAATGGGGTGCCACAAGGCTGCATTCTGAGTGTTATGCTTTTCACTGTCAAGATTAATTCTATTAATTGACAACTTCCTCCATCTGTAGCAGTGCTCTCTATGTTGACGATTTTAGCATCTTTTGCTCTTCGTGCAGCATGAGGGTCATTGAGAGACAACTGCAAATTGCCCTGAATGATCTTTCAGTTTGGGTGAGGGCCAACGGGTTTCAGTTTTCCCCACAGAAGACCGCTTGTGTGCACTTTTACCACGAGCATAATCTTCATCTGGATCCTGAGCTATGGCTTGTGGTAACATCATTCCAGTTATGGTGGAGACCAAGTTTCTGTCTCATCTTCGTTCGGAAATTGACCTTTTTACCACTCGTACGTCATCTCAGGTCAAAGTGCATGCAGGCATTGAACATCATCAAGGTCTTCTCCTCTCTCTCTCACCTTGGGAAGCTGATTGATATTCTCTGCTCTGCCCATACCCTGTGCTTGTCCAGTCGAAACTGGACTATGAATTCCAGGTGTATGACTCTGTCTGGGATTTGGGGTGAAGGTGCTCAACCCCTTCCATCATCAGGCCTCCATGTTTGCACAGGGGCCTTCTGCACCTCACCAGTCCAGAATGTTTACGTTGAGACTGATGAACCTTCTTTATCTCTTCGCTGTCAGCAGTTGTCCCTACAATATGCATCTAACTTGCAATCCCTGCTGGGCCATCCCACTTGGGACTGCGTTTTCAGTCCAAAGTGGGAAATGCTTTGTACTAATCACCCGATTGCCATTCATCTTTTTGGTTTGCGAGTCTGAGGCTACCTCAGAGACATCAATGCAGTATTTCCTCAGGGACATCAACACAGTATTGATAGCATCACACAGTCGAGTCACTCGACTGTTTCCCCTTCCTGTGATTTTTCCCTGGACGGGGAAGGCCTTTACACTTGACTGTGTACCGGCAACTCATTGCCAGCCATCATGCTGAGTACCCGGACTTCTTGCCTGTCTTCACAGATGGCTCAAAGTTTGGCACATCAGTGGGATTGGCCATGGTCTATTGTGATGTAATCATTGCAGACCAGATCCCACTGCAGAGTTACACACTATCAGCATTGCTTTACACCAACTCGCTTAGCTTGCTACAGGCTTTGATATTGGTGAGGCATCGGCCTCACCCAGTTCTTCCTAAGATCTACCAGCAACTACATCATCTAGTAGCCACAACAACCATCCGTTTCTGTTGGGTGCCTGGTCATGTGATATCAGGGGCAATGATTGGCAGATGCTGCCAAGTCAGCCACACCCCTGTCAGGCTCTCCATTGCTGGTTCCATATCTCGATTTCTGGCAGCATTTTACTATCAAGCTCTGGGCACAGTGGCAAAGATTTTGGTCATAACAACTTACGAACGAGCTCTTTGAGATCAAACCTATCATTAAACCATGTCAGTTATGTTACCACGGGAATCGCAAAGAGGAATTTGTACTAGCTCGGCTCCACTTAGGTCATTTTTTTGTTACTCATTCGTTTCTTCTATGGGCGAATGACAAACCTAAGTGTGAGTTTTGTGACACCATTTTATCTGTTTAAACATATTTTAATCGAATATCCTTGTTTTAATATCGAACAATGTTTGTATTTTAACTTTTGTAATTTTATGTCCAAGACTCTTACACTCAGACATCAGACATCTTTTATCTGATGGTTGCTTTTTACCACCAGTTTTTTCCTTTTTAAAATATTGTGGCTATTTTACTAGACTCTGATTTTATGCTATCTTTTTGTATTATATAAACCAGGCCTCTTACACCTGGAATTAGTTTATTTTCTATTTCTCCTGTTATTTTACTTATTTATACACTTGTTCTTTGTTGCTTTACCATTTTACTATGTAGTGTTTATATTTTAACTTTTGGTTGTGGGTTCATATTCTTTTATTGTTTATATTGTCTTTTGTTTGGTGCATTATGGCCTAGTCACCCTTGCACCATAAAATCCCAATCAGCCATTCAACCTCAATGGTAAATGCTTTGCACAAATTGCCCGACTGCCTTTCATCCTTTCAGTTTGAATGTCTGAGGCTACCTCAGAGATATCAACATCAGTCTCGATAGCATTGCCCAGTTGACAGCTGAGCCACTTCCATTGTGGCTCACTGTTTCCCCTTCCTGCAATTTTTCCCTTTGCAGGAAAGGGAATCCTCTACACCTGACTGTGTGTACCAGCCATTGTGCTGAGCATCTGGACTTTTGCCTATCTTGACTGACAGCTCAAACTCCAGCATGTCTGTGGAATCAGCCATGGTCTGCTGTGATACTATTATTGCAGACCAGATCCTATTGCAGAATCGCATGCTGTCAGTCTGGTCTTGAACCACATAGCGGCTAAGCATCATCATCAGTGTGTACTTTACACTGACTAGCTTAGCTCACTACAGGCTTTGATCTCAGTGCAGCATCGGCCTCACCCTATTCTCCCCAAGATCTTTGGAGAACCATGGATGGAGATCCTTGGTTCTCCAATCGATGGAATGCTTTCCAATCCAATGTTCTCCAATCTGAGAATGTTCTCCAATCCAAAACGATCTCCTGGTTGCAAGATGAAGAACCAAGGATGAAGATCCTTGGTTCTTCATCTTGCAGCCACATCTACCCTTCTCTTCTGTTGGGTGCCTGGTCATGTCAAAATCAGGGACGACTTAGTAGACACTGCTTCCAAGTTGGCCACACCTTTTTCCCAACTCCATTGCTGTTCTTACATGGACTTCCAGCAGTGTTGTTTTTTTACTGAGTTTGTGCACAATGGCAATGATCTTGGTTGGAACAGATCACAGCCTCTTTGAGATCAAGCCTATTATTAAATCATGTCAGTCATATTTTTGTGGGAATTGCAAGGAGAAAGCTGAACTTGCTTGACCCCACTTAGGTCATATGTTTCTAACACATGCATTTCTTTTATGAGTGGACGACAAACCAAAGTGCTAGTTTGTGACACCATTCTAACAATAAAACATATTTTACTAGACTGTGAAGCATTTAATTGTGAACATCATTTGTATTTTAGTTCATTGCATTTACCATCTGAGCCTCCTTACATTCGGACATCTTCTATGGAATGATTTGGTTTTGGTCTCAGTTTTTGACTTTTTATGTTATTTTGGTTATTTTAACTTTTTATAACCTTTTACACTTTTTTTTATATAGATCCTTTTCACCTGTTTTTTTTTCTTCTGCATTTTACACTTGTTGCATCTTTTCTTACATTGCCCATTTTATTGACTTTTTGATATCTTTTACCACTTTTGCATCTTGCTTTTCATTTTGGTTGTGGGTTTCCATGATTTTTATCTGTTTATGCTTTTACTGGTAATCTTGTTTGGCATAATATGGCCTTGGTTGTTACACCATAAAACCCCAAACAACCAAATCAAGGCTTAAAAAGTATGGACATTCAATGGGACATAAAGCTGTAGCCCTGTGTGCAGGTGAGCCATACTCTTTGCATGTTAAAGAACATGCTGGATGGCCTTGGTGGTAGGCTACCATCCATCTCCTATCAGCCTTCCAATCAGTACCCTTCCCCCAACCTTCTTTGAGACCTTGAGATCCTTGTGGCCTGGTCGTTTAGCCTATTGCGTGCAAAAAAGTGCCACTCAGGGGTAAAACAACCCAAACCATTTCATACACCAAATTGCTCACACTTTATATGACAAAACAATAAAATTTGATCACTCTTTTTAAAAATAACCATATTACTTCATACATACTTATATATATGTGCTTAGGCTCATAAACAGATTAATATTTAATATACCAAATTTTTAGCAATAGACCTTATCTGATGGTCAAATTAATTTTGAGGTGTTTTCAGCTGAAAAAAAAAACACAGAATTTATCCTGGAGTAATTAACAATCAGAAAAAAGTTGTGTTTTATACCAAGAAAAGGCATTTAATTATTTAATTCTGCACTTTAATATATATTCTAAGGTAAAGGAAGGTAGGTGATTTTTTTTTTTATGAATTTTTTTTTTCTATAAAAGTAAAAATAAATTTTCTTTCATTTAAAAGTTTAGTTATTTGCTATATATAGAAAAATTTAGACCTAAGTTATATTTATAGTAACTTATTTAATATATCTAAACATATAATAGTCAATAATAATTTTTTTAAATATATTTAGATATCTGAAGATCCACCAGTCTATTTGTTGGATACCCCAGGAGTCTTACAACCTAGGATTGATAATGTTGAAGTTGGAATGAAACTTGCTTTATGTAGTAAGTATATTATTTGCTGCTGATAGAATAATAAAATGATGGTCTTCTGGAATTAGACATCATTAAGTACTTTCTTGGTGACCAAGTGATTAGTGTACTTGTCTACAGATCAAAGGCAAAGGGATCTAAATTTCAGTTAAGTCTAAATTGAGATACCAAGGCATGAATATTTTTTGTTTTTCTGCTGAGGTTTCATCTTCCTCACATATTTTCTATATGGTGTGGCCTCTGCGACAAACAGCTTCTTAATTTGTTTGTTTTTTGTTTGTTTGTTTGTAGTTAAAAATGTAATTTAGTATGCCCATATGAATTTGTGCAATTTATGTTTTGTTCATTTAAACTCTTACTTAGAGTTCACATCAAGTCTAGCATTGAGTTTTTTCTGCAATCCACTCTGAGAATTGAAACACTGATAAGTTTTCAAAAGCCATTGTCCATCAGGTAAATTGACTTAGTGTGTTAGAGATCACATTAGGACATTGACAAAGCAATATTCTGATATATGTTTGTGCAGGAATGCCAAGAAGCTCTACATAACTATGAGCATATATTAAAACAGGGTAACTAGAATAAGATGGAAACCACTTCATGGAATGCCTTCTGTCTGTCTCTAATGTTATCCATTTTGTATCATTCCAAAATATCCCCTTATCATGGAGATCCTTGGTTCTTTGCCACTTAGCACATTATCTAGCAAAATATGTCACTTAGAAATAAAACAATTAAACCTAGTTGTAATTGAAAACTTATTCTTCAAGTATTGGGTTAAGAAGAGGAATTAATGCAGTGAAGCTGAAAAGATTATTTTTCGTAATTATTTTTTATTCATTGTTAGCTTTAATGTCATAAAATCTGCAATGGCTCAATGGTTTATGCAAGAATAATTGCAATACTTCTGGCCATTATGGTTATTTTATTAGATTTTAGGATGTGTTGTACCAGATATGAATTTTTTAAAATTTACAATATTATAATCAAAATTTTTATTTCAATATGATTTAATTTGATAATGTTGGCTGTACTTACAAATTAAATAGTAAAAATATGACATTCATCATTAGTAGTATAATATATGCATGCAATAATTATAAACTTTTATATCTATGTATTTTTTTAACTTAGGAAAGTGAATATCCACAAACAAATTTTTTTCCTGTATTTTTTTTTAATCTAGATACCTTGAAAGATCACTTAGTGGGTGTAGATATTATTGCTGATTATCTACTTTTCTGGTTGAATAAACATCAAAATTTTAGGTAAGGGAAATATACATTGTGGAAGTGATATTGGTTATTCATATTACAAGCTATTATTTTAACTAACAATTTATCCACACTGAATTTTGTTTTGCTATGTTACATATACTGTAATATTAATAGATTTATAGCATGAAATGTTACAGGAAAACTGGTTTGAGAAAAAATAACACTGAGTGTTAGTATTTTATATTTGTAGCTTGAACCTGTTTCTCTACTTAATTAAAACTAAGTTAAAATTAAACTCAATTTTACTAAAATTAAAATTGATTAAAAATTTATAGTTTAAGATGGGTTTTGAACTAATATTTGTTATCTACCTCTTTCATTTTTTGATATTTGTTAGGTTTCCTTCCACAATTTGAAGTCAACGAGATAAATGAGTAAATGAACTTATGAATTTCTATGTAGGTGAAGAATTGAGTGTGAACGTATTTTTTTTTCTAGTTCTTGTGCTAGAGCATATGTATTTTAGGTATATAATAAATATAAAAATTTCTTAGCTTGGGAAAATAATTATTAAAATAAATAAAATTTACTGACTAAATTTGAGAATTACCTTTGACTAAAATATTTTAAGTCTGATCTTTGGTAATTTTTAGAAAGTGTTGTTTTTAAGTTGATAATCACTGCTGTAATATTTTTGGTAGTGGCACCACTATTGCTTGAATTGTGTGTATTCAGATTTTCTGAGTATTGACTTGGTTGTTGGTACTAGAATTCGTTTATTGAAGAAAATTAAATTAACTGTATATTATTCAGAATTCGTTTACACTTTTAGCATTAATGTTGTAATTATAATAGAATTAATGAAATGTAAAAGAATTAATTACAGTTACATAAAATTTTGTTTGATATATATCTGTTTATCTTACTTTCTGAGTATGGAATCATACATTACCACCAATAATACTTATTAACCCTTCCAGGGTCCAGCCTGAAAAACTGGTTTATATCCAGAGACCCATTTATTTTTTCACTATGCTCAGCCAAAAAATTAACTTTACAACTTTTTTGTCATGCCTTATGGCATGTTCAAATATAGAATTCAAATCATCATTTAATTCTGTATTTTTAGAAAATAAAATATTTAACAAACAAGATGACTGCTTTTATTGAAATAGGGCCTTTTTAGAGTCATGTAGTAAAACAAATAGAAATAATTATAATGAATATGAATAGAAAGGCTTTATTTCTGAATAATGAAAAAAAAAATACTTGAAACTAGAAAATTAATCTTTCCATAATTTTTTTCCAGGTACTATACTTTGCAAAAAGTCCAGGTTTTTTGCCAATTGTTCTGAGTCATATGAACATGTCAGCTTTAGAATTTAAAAAAAATAACCAATCAACAGAAATAGGTCATGCTATATACCAAATTAAACAGAATTTAATTCTGAATTTTTTGAAAATAAAAAATGAAACAAATTTACAAACATACTAATTTTAATAAGATTTTTTCATAGTGATGTAGTAAAAGAAAATAGATTTGACTATGTAATTAAGGCTTAATTTTGCAAAACCTGATCACTAAAAGCAATTAAATTATATATTAATTGAATGGCAATTTCTTTCTGAATAATACTGTTCAGTTATAGTTAATGCAAAAATTACATTATTTATATTAAGTATAGAATATTTATTTTTATAATTCTTTTCAGTCTGGTATATTTTAAAACACAAGTGTCTTTGACTGATCACATTCATGGAGTTTTCTGTCCCATTTATAAAGTGGAGAACAATTTCTTGGCTTTATTTTCTCTGAACATTTTTCATTTTTTCTTTGGGTGTTGCATTTTGGGGCTCTTGGCAAAGTGCCAAAAAGTTGGCAGAACAAGGCTAAAAATTGTCAATATCCTCAAAATGGCACAGCCAAGATATTGAGGGGGTGGGGGAGTAAACTATTTAAAAACTATTCAATATAAACTCAGAAAATAATAATTTATTATTAATTTTGGTTAAAAAATTGTCTAAAAGTAAGAAATTTCTGGGAGAGGGGGTCAGTAAAATGTCTTTAGTGCAATTGCAGAAAAGGTGAGTGGAGTTATAACACCCTGGACAAAATTGCCCTCTTAGATATAGAACTGATTTCCATGCCAAGGCTTTTTGCTTCCATATCTAAGACCTCATTCATTTTCAGGAAATGATAAAGATCAGTGTTTTGAGTGAAAATAAGTAAAGAAAGAAATTACATATAACCTAATTTGATGTTGAAAGCATATCTGCAATAAAAATTTGTAAGCTGACCATCATCATACCCAGCGATGTATCAAATCCAAAAGCTCAATAATGACATATAAATATGTGGAACTAAATTCAATAAATTGATAGAAATAAAGATGAATAAGTTGTTATAAGCCAGCCATTGTCACAATCAGTGGTGTAGCATAACTGAAAGATCTATGGAAATGGAATCAATAAATCTATAGGAATAAAAACGAAAAAACAAGTTGTGAGACTGCCATTGTCATAACTAGCAATGTAGCATAACTCCCAAAGATTGATACATATAAATCTATGAAAAAAATTTGTAATAAATCTATAGAAATAAAAATAATTATAGAAGTACAAATAAAATTCTGACTGAATTAAAAAGTTACCCAATGTTGATGATGCTATATGTAGCACACATTACACACGGCTGACACTTGCTACTAATTACTGCCAACTGCATCTTGTTGGGCAGTGACCTAATTTATCAGCAGTTTTGCACAAACAAGGTATGTTTAGTTTTGGTTTCAGTAGCCAGAGAGCACTGTTGAATGCAGGGATGAATAATAAAAATAATTCTGTGCTTATTGAAATAGTTTTAAGGCAGAAAAAAAAGAGCATAAAATGAAAAAAAAATAGAGGTATGTACTTCGTAATTACTTACAAAAACTTCATGTTTTAAAATAGCAGTTTATGGTTAATTTTTGGGATGGTTTCAACATTTGACAGACATAGACATCATGGGCCTCTCATTTCAGATTCTGTCAATGTGTATAATCGATGGGGACCCTGGAAGAGTTAAGAGTTTTTTTTTTTACAATTGTGGCTATTATTTTGTTACTCTAATTTCCCTGGTTTGTAGTTGAACCAGGTGCATGAGAGCTTCACCCATTTTTTTTTTAACAGCAGGGCATGTCTCCTCCTCTTGTTTATACATCTGGCTTTTCACCTGCCATTTGTTAGTTTATATTTTTTCCAAAATAGTTATTCAACCACATCTTTCGAACCTGTAATCGATTGTAACAAGTTATATGTTAAATGAAAGTTAGTGATGTGGGAAGTGTCATAGGTTATAAAAATTAACCCCATACTTTCTTACCCCCTAAAAAAGGGGAAATGTATTAAATTATTGTTCCACTGTATCTTCTGAACACAAGAGCTGAGCATAGCAAGTTATGCATCAAATAAAAGCTTATGATGTGGGAAATATCAAAACTGCAAAAAAAAAACCCCTCATACCTTCTCCTTCCCTTAAAACAAGGGAGAAATGTGTAAATGATTGTTCCACTGTATCTTCCAAATGCAAGACCTGAGAGTAATGAGTTGTGTGCCAAATCAAAGCAAATGACCTGGGGAGTGTCGCACACTATAAAGAATTTAGTCCTACAAAAGGAGAAAGTGTAAATGATTGTTTCACTTGATCTGCTGAACATGAGGCAGAATACAATGAGTGAACATCAAATGATTATTTATGTACATATAAGTTAATACTTGCCTTTATCTTTATTCATAATATTTTTAAGCATATTTATGCCAGGTGACCAGATTAACACCAAACCCTTATTTATGTACAGAAATTTTGAAATTGACCATAAAGCAATTGCAACATAATTTGATTCTGTAATCAAACAGAAAGCTGCCTAATCACTACAAAACATAATTTTAATATTATCTCTGTTTTATTTCATTAAAAGGGTTTTTATTTTTAAAGAAAAATTTACACTGAAAGTGGCATGTTCTCAGCAACAAATGCTTTTATTGTTGAACAGTATTTTAAAGAATCATTATTAAAGGACTGTATAAATTAATTTCAAAATTTCTGAGATTGATAATAATTGAGTAAGGTGATGTGGGATGTCATCAAACACTGGGGAGGCTTATAAGACAGAATCTGTAAAGCCTCCACAACACAATTATACCAGAAGAGCTGTAATGAGTTAAAAGTTAGAGATAATTCTTGAATCAATTAGTCACAATCCAAAAACACCTGTTCATCATCCAGTTATAATTGAATATTGGCAGAGGAGTCCTGCAGAAAGGCTCTTTGAAAGTCTCTTTGAAATTTTACAAGATAAGCATCACTCATCAGTTGCTTCCTCCTGATTTTGAAAAGTGCACTGCTTTTTGTCATTGGTTTAAAGGTATATATATATATTATACACTGAAGAGCCAAAACATTATGACCAGAGTGTCTTTATGCAACTCGAAGCAAATGCAGGTAAACAATGGCACGTGTGAAGGTCATGAAATGGTATAAATAACAGCTGATACTGAGCTCTATTAATCAGTCTTATTCCTGTTCTTCAAATGCAAAAGGCAGCAGACTTAAGTGAGGTTGACAAAGGCCAAATTTTAATGACCAGATGACTGGGTCAGAGCATTTCTGAGATGGCAAGGCTTATGGGATGCTAATGGTCAGCCATGGTTAGTACCTTCTAAAAGTGGTGCAAGGAGGGAAAAACACGAACTGTCGGCAAGGTGTGGGCTGACCACAGCTCATCAATGCTAAAGGTGAGTGAAGGCTATCCCATATCGTACGAGCCAACTGAAGGGATTCTGTGGCACAACTCACCCATAATTTGAATGCTGGTGATGGGAGTGTAATGTGTCACAACACACAGTACATTGAACCCTGCTGAAAATGGGGCTTCATAGCTGCAGGCCACTCCGAGTGCCCATTCTAACCTTGGTTCACCATCGAATGCACCTACAATGGGCATGTGAGTATCAAAACTGGACCTTGAATGATTGGAAGAAGGTTGTCTGGTCTGATGAATCTTGTTTCCTGTTGCATGGCCAGGTACTTGTGCATCGTTTATCTGGGGAAATGTTGGCACCAGGATGTACCGTAGGACGAAAATAAGCCAGTGGAGGAAGTGGAATGCTTTGGGAAATGTTCTGCTAGGAAACCCTGGGTCCAGTCATTCACGTGCAGGAAACTATGATGTCTACCACCTAACTAAGATTGATCTAAAAGACTAGCCATCCAGATCACCTGATTTGACTCCTTGTGATTTTTATTTATGGAAATTCTCCTTGTGATTTTTATTTATGGAAATTCTTGATTCTTGAAGAAAACTACAATAATTATCCTCAGGCTATTGAAAACTTAGAAATCAACATCACTAATGCTTTCAAGGAATTTCTCTTAATGTTTTGAGAAAAGTGGCAAACCAAGCAAAAGCAGTCGCCATGGTAGGGTGCTGTTGGACAACATTTTCAACACTTCTTATAATGACACATGCTGTAATTTGATGATTTGGTAAGTTAAAAATTGTTTATTACCTTAATTGCATAAGTTACCGTGATTTCCATCTTATTCTGTATATAAAAATATATATTCATAATAACTTGCTCAGTTATGTAGAGTTCCTCGGCATTCCTGCACCAACAGATGATATCAGAATATTGCTTTGTCACACAGCAATTGTTTTAAAAAAGGTATTAAAATACAGAACACCAGAAGGTGAGTTTGTTTTTTCTCCAAAAGAAATACTTATTTTACTATAAACAATAAAAATAATATATCTATTTCACACTGATATAATAACTAATAAATAATTAGAAGTGTTTTCTCAATGAATGACATAAACACAAAGATAACAATCACCTAATTTAATACATTTATTTCCACCTTGATACCTATACTTGGAAGGCAACTGGTATGAGGAACCTCACACACATACAGAAGGCATTCAAAAATTTCTTGACACATCTGTATATTTCCACTTGTTCCTCTGAAGTTGGGGCGGGGGTGACTCAGTCGGTAGCGCGCCAGGCTCGTAATCTGTACTTCCCAGGTTTGAGTCCCAGCTGGGTCAGCGTTGAGATTTATCTCCGCAAAATTACCCCGCCCTGCCCATGGTCAGTAGGGGACACCGATGAGCTTGGAAAGGCCGCTGTCCGTCGGATGGGACGTTAAGCCGTGGCCCCGTGTGCGGGAGAGCCATACCCTGTGCACGTTAAAGAACACGCTGGATGGCCTTGACGGGAGGCTACCATCTGTCTCCTAACAGCTGTTCCAGTGGGTCCCCTCCCCCCAACCTTCTCTGAGCCTTCGGGGTCCATGTGACCTGGCCATTTAGCCCATGGTGTGCAAAAAAGTGCCGCTCAGAGGAATGAGTTATGATTTGTTTGAAAACTTGTTATTACATGTTAAAAACAGGCCATATCATCATTTCACTCTTTGCTGGTGGCACATAAAGTTTTGTCTGCAAAATCTGTGCACTGTTGCTATGGAGCCTTCTAAAGAAGGGAAAAGATTTGACATTTACACAAGGATGCAGCTTTGGGAAGACACAAAAGAAATTCATGGTGATTTATCATAAGTGTATGTGGATTACACCTATTATTATGGCACTGTTATGGGATGGATGCACAAATTCAGAGAAGGACAGGCGAGCTTCAAAGACCTCCCTCGTGCAGGAAAACCAAAGGAGGCCACAAACAAGAGAACCACCGCTGCTTGTTCATAAACTCATTAAGGAAAATCCACACATCACCATTCAGTTAATAATTTAGATATCAGTGTATCAATTGGCAATGTGGAAACAATTATTCATCAACATTAAAAGTTCTGAAAGATCTGTGTCAAATGGGTACCCCACAAACTGACAGAACAGCAAAAAAGGGCTAGAGTTGACTCATGCAAGAAGATACTGGTAATGTTGTCCCCAAACGGTTAACAGATATTGTCATAGGTGATGAGACATGATTTTATTATTATACAACTCTCAGAAAGAAATCAACATCACTAATGAAACTATGTTTGGGTTGCGGAAGATGAGCTTTGTACCCAAATCCTCTGACAAGACTTTCACTCAAGGAAGAAGATTCCCAAGGAGTGGTAGCTGTGGACACCATACCTGAAAAAATGACTATAAATGGTCTATACTGCACCAACATTGTTTTGCCCAAAATGGTTAAAGAGATGAAGGAGCAGCATCCAACAACAGGTGTCCCAAGGGTTCTCTATGCTCACAAAACCCCAGCAAGTTATGGCCTTTCTGGAGCAGGAAAAAAACAAACAGCTACCCCATCCTGCATATTCACCAAATCTTGCACTATGTAATTTTTGTTTGTTTCCAAAAATTAAAAAGTAACTTGCTGGGAATCTTTTTCAAGAGTGCAAGACCTGGCAAATGTTTTCATTCTGAATTACAGAGTGTTCCCCAAAGAAGTATCACCAAGTGTTCCAAAATTGGCATAGATGTCTGCAACTTTGCCAGATGCTGGAGGGGAGTACTTTAAAGGAGAGTAAAAGTTTTACTGAGGTACATGCAGTGGTTTTTTTGTTTTTTTTTTCAGATACGTGTCAAGAACTTTTTGAATGCCCTTCAATCTCAATCCAGGTGTTACTGGAGTGAGGAAAAATATGAGTTGTTTTAACTCTGAGTGGCACTTTTTGCAGAGAATGACTAAATGGCCTGGTCACAAGGACCCCAAGGAGATCCACTGAACAGCTGTTAGGAGACAGATGATAACCTACCATCAAGGCCATCCAGTATGTTCTTTAATGTGCATAGCGATGGCTCTCCTGCACATGGGGGCCATGGCTTAATGTTTCGTCTCGTGGATGGCAGTCTTTCCAAACCCATCAGTGTTCCCTTTCTTACCAATGGCAGGGTAAAGGTTAGTGGAGATAAATCTCAACACTGGCACAGATGAGAATGGAACCTGGCAACTGCAGATTACAAGCTTGGTGTGCTACAGACTGTGCCATCCCAACCCCTGATAAAGCATGATTAGTTCTGAATTGTTCAGAATGGAAGAACTGCCAATGATTATGTTCATAAGTGTCATGAAGGACCTAAAGCACAAGCAACATGATAAGCATATGTCAAGTGACACAAGCATATTAAAGATATGAAACAATCAAAAAGTTGTGAAATAAATTTCTCAAATATGTTATTAATTCGAATTTGGATATGCATATGCCTTTGTATGTGAATAAACACATCTAAAATGAGATCTTAAACTATGTATCATTGAACTATGCAACATACATGTATGTTTCACATAATCTGTTACTGATGCAGAAACTGCATTTAGATTAAATATTATTGGCAGCAAGGTTTTTAAAATGTTTTATCAAATATTTAAGTAATTTTGTGTGAATATTGCAGAAAAAAAGTACTAAAGAGTTTTTATGTAGTGCAACATATAAGATATTGTAGTAGCAGCTGTAAAGCAAGCTGCAAACTGTATATATATGTATTTTTCCAAGCTATATCACCATGTGTTGTTGGCACAACACATAATATAATTTCTGCTGCAATTCATGTGAAGAAATGAATCTTTGCCTGAATTGCAGCAGCAATCTTATTCGGCATAGACTCCCTAGTCGTCAGATATAGTTTATATCAGTTTCTAGTCCACTCCTCAAATGGTAGCACATTTAGATCACATGAATGGGTATTTCGGTGTTTCACCCTCTGTCCAAGATAGTCCCAAAGAAGTCTCCTGGAACACCTGAGTGTCTGGGGGCGGAGGTGGCTCAGTTGGTAGCACGCCAGGCTCGTAATCTGTAGTTCCCAGGTTCAAGTCCCAGCTGGGTCAGCGTTGAGATTTATCTCTGCAAAACTCCCCACCTTGCCCACGGTCAGTAGGGGACATCGCTGGGCTTGGAAAGGCCGTTCGTCGGGTGAGATGTTAAGCCGTGGCCCCATGTGTGGGAGACCATACCCTGTGCACATTAAAGTACACACTGGATGGCCTTGACGGGAGGCTGCCATCTGTCTCCCAACAGCCGTTCCAGTGGGTCCCCTCCCCCAACCTTCTCTGAGCCTTCGGGGTCCATGTAACCTGGCCATTTAGCCTATGGTGTGCAAACAAATGCTGCTCAGAGGTAAAACAACCCAACCCTAAGTTTATTTTGTGCTCATCTTTCACATGAAGCACGAAAGGCAACACCTGGTCATCCAGAATCTGTATATAGCCTTCCTAATTCAAAAGGGTTGATACCTCAACTGATGGGCCTACCTCATGGTAGGCAAAGCATCCCCAGAACATCACAGAACCACCTCCAGCTTGACAAACTCCAGATGGAAAGCTTCAATACTCCTGTGATGCACTCTCCACCTTGCATTGTTGGAATACAAACAAATGTGACTGATGAGATAAGGGTTTTCCAGTTTTCTGTAATCCAATGTCTATAGCACCTAACCCAGTGCAACTGGTGTGCTCTATATGCAGCTGTTAGCACAAATCTCTTTCCAGATACGCTGCTCCAATGGAATGCCTTTGCAATGATGTTCTCTCTGAAATAGGCTGGTACTGTCATTCATTGACTCTCTATAGAAATTTCTATCTGGTTTGTAATCTATCTGCAGTCACTAGTCATACTTGTTGGTGATACCTATCTGTGAGCTGACTTGCAGTTACAGTAGCATCTACGATTAACAATTGAATTTGATGTACACCACTGTTTATACACTTGTTGGACTCTTTGCTTTGAAACACCCACTAATTAGTTACTTCCTTCACAGCATCTTTAACCCTACCAAATTCAGTAACATTCTTTTTCCACTCAGTCACGTCTTTCTTCCAACTCATGATTCACAGCAGAAGCATGTAACCGACACTCTACTGGTACTGATGACACTACAGAGCAGATGGAAGGTCACATGCCTCTATATAGTGCTACATTACTACAGGTGTGACATCTACTAATTTCTACTGATGCAATTGTACCATCCATGTGGGAGTAACTAATTTTTTGTCTGGTGTGCTTATTGGTAGATATCAGAGTATTAGAATCATAATACTTGTCTATAATGATAACGCAGGGGCCACAAGATTTATGATATGTCTGAGTGCCATAATAAACAAGGCTGACTTGAATCAGAACACAAAATGTTTGAAATATAAAGTTATGTCTACTTATTACAATATGTATTTGCATCCAAATTAATGATTAAGTTAACGAGTTGTGAAGGGGGGAAAAACTTGCATTCTTGTATATCTTTATTTATAAAAACAGCATTAAACTTTTATTTTTTATTTGAAAATTATATAACAGCAACATATTAATACAGAACCTTCAGTAAACCAGTATCAGCTAAATTCATGATGGGACAAAAAAATTCATAATACTTATTTGCTTTCCTGCTGAAGCCCAATGTACTCATTCAATATTGTCTTCAATATCAGCGATTATTTGCACCATTCATGATCACTTCCTATTGTTTCAAAAAACCTCGATGCTCTCGTTAGAGCATCCAAGACGTCTTTTGTAGTAGGTACATCTTCCTCCATATTCTCAGCTTCTTCTTGTCAATCTTGGTGTCTTTGCAAGCATTGCTTTCATCATAATTTTTAATTTCTTGGATGATCTTAAAATTCATTTGTGCTTCTGTAGTTCGCAAATTTTCATCCACATTTTCAAATTCGTGTAATCATAATGTCACATAACTAAGCTCTTTGGAAATCTTTTAAGCTACCTGCTGAGTAGTAAGTTGTCATAACTTGCCTCTTGCCTTATAGGAATTAAACAATCGCAATGACAACCATTCCTTATTTTTTTTTGGTCACTTGTCTCCATGCTTTTCTTAAAAAAAGATGGCATCTTACAAACTTAATATGCAATTTTTTTTTCAATATATTCCATAACTTTTAACAAAACTTGCATGTGGTATTTGCATTTCTAAACCTTCAAATGACCCCTTGATCCAAGGGTTATAATTTGCTGGTACAGTTCAAATGGAGGTACACTAACTTAATTTTCTGCAAATTATCAATCATAGGATGGGCTTGGACAATTGTCTACAATAGGGGTTCTCAACACGGGGTACATGGTAAAATTTTTTGGGATACGCTGTGAGAGCTCAAAAGTCACTAGATATATGTTATATATATATATGTTTTATTTTATTCCCATTGTTATACTATAACTATAGTTTTATCTATCTGTGCAAGGGGTACGCCAGTTACATACACATTTCCAGGGTATGTGAAGCGTAAAAGGTCGAGAACCACTGGTCTAGGAGATGGAGTGCTTTTTTGTTTCCTTTCTGCGGCTCCCAATCCCAACATTGTTTTTCTGCTTGAAACAAATCCAAAGTCATCCAAGCCGTTTTGTTAGCATGATATAGAACTGAAAGACTTTTCACATTTTTAAAACATCTAGGATGCTTGCTCACCCCAATCACAGTTGACATCTGTTTCACTGTACCATCCTTATATGCACAAACAAGAACTGTAATACAATCCTTAGAAACTTTGCCTCTGATGCATTTCTTTTCCTTAAATTTTAAAGTTTTATATAGAGAGTTAACCAAAGTAAATGCCCATTTCATCAGCATTAAAAATTTCCATGTCCAGATAGGTTACATGACATTTCATCCAGACTGTACTCAGCCATTTTTTGCTGTTTCTTCATTTACACTTTTGACCTCTACATATATATTTGCAAAAACAATATTGTGACGCAATTTAAAATGATCAATCCAAACATATGAGCATTTGAATTCTTCATTTTTTGAAAGCTTAGCTAGTTCTTTTGCCTTTGCCATTAGAAGAGGGCCATTCAAAGGAACATTTGCATTCTATTGTTGCCAAACCACTTTAGCAATGCTTCTGTATGCATTTAATTTTTGATCCATTTTGTTGAAATGCATTGATATTTTTACTTTAGCTTTCCTATTACACATGGTTGAATTAACTAAACCAAACATCAGCTTTAGTTTTACTGTTTTCTAACTTGGTTATAATTTTAACTTTATCCTCTAAAGTCAAAACTTTTCTCCTATGGCCAAGTCATGGAAAATGACTGGTATATCGCAGATTTTGTAATATCTGCAAAGAATTGAACATTGATTTACACTAAAAAAATTGCTCCCTGGTAGTGTAGGAGAGATAAAATGGCTGGTTGGACATGTTTCATGCACACCCCAAGCATTTAGACAATGTCATTTCGTAGAAAGACAATAAAAATTTGGCTGCTCACTTTCAAATTTTAAAATACTCATTGAAAACTTGACATAAAGGCACAAGTGTGTCCCTTTTGCAGAAGGACAAAAAAAATTCTCCCCTTTGGATTAAAGAAGCTTGTCAGAGTAAATCCTGCACCCCTTAGTGCTTTGTTCAGTCCATCAAATGGCTAGTGCTTTCCATTCAGCTAGTGAATGCAGGGGATTACTGTACTCTGCAAATCCTAAGGTACTTTTTCTGCCATGCAGTAAACAGCCTACCTACTGCACTTAGATGTAATTATTTTTTTTTCTATTTTAAGAACATACAATTGATGTCAAAGAGCAACATGTACTAACATGTATTTTAAGTTGGGCATCCTCTGATTTAATTTACAAGTGACAAGAACTGAAAAGAAACAAATGATGTTAAAACCAAGGTTGACATTTTTGCTGATACTATTCTAAATGAGGCTATTAAGTATTAATTTCAACAAAACTTTGTGGGGGGACTGATATTTTTATTGATTTTTTTGATGTTATAGATTCAGTATAGTATAAAATGAGGATGTTATAATGAAGTTCTACTGTATATTGACTTTCTTTTTGGAATAATTCTTGAACACTATACATACTGATTAATATCATATATTAATGGGTGTGGGCAATCTACATTTGCATATTAAATACTGCTGGTGAATTGATTATAGAATTAAACTTAAGAATCCTTTTTAGCAGTTAGTACATTACCTCAATAAATAGTTTTGTGAAAAAAAATGAGTTTTGCTGTGGTATTCAAACCCACATCTCGCCAGATTCATTCCAGAGTGTTCTAAGACCACTAAACTAATGCCAGCTCCTTTTTTTCCCTAATGTGACCTATCAATCTTTCATCATTGTTGCCGCTGGTGCCATCTATATTCGGGGGAAGCAACTTTTTAATGTTGCACTTGGTAAGATGTAAATAGATAAGTAAGCCCCTCACACTAAAGCATTAGTAATGAATTAATCAATAAACAGTTTTGTGGCAAAACTCATTTTTTCCTCAAAACTTTATTGATTTATTGACTTCAAAATCAACAGTCTCTGTGGATTTACTATTTCTGATTAGTACTTTACCTGGTGCTCAAAATTTATGGAATTTATGGATTCATGGATCAAATTATCTGATTAATACTTTACCTGGTGCTCAAGATTTATGGATTTATTTTTGTATTTTGATTGGGAACCCTTACAAGAGACAATATTTTTGGCACTGCATAAGGCACATGTAATCACATACTGGCACAGTTACATAGAAAAGTTGAGTTATGCTTTGTAACTCAGAGTTAGAAGGAGTTGAGGTCAGTCCAAAAGTAAAGATAATAACCAATTATATAACCAAAGGTAAATAAAATAATCAGAGAAGTAAAAATTAAGGGCTAACCATTGTATCCTAACTGTGCTAGTATTCAGAATATCTCCACTCTACCCTTGGTCTGAAAGAGGATACTGATAGACTTGGAAAGACTGCCGTCTAATTGGGACATAAAGCAGTGGCCTTGTGTGCAGGAGAGCCATATCCTGTGCACATTAAACAACACACTGGACGTATTTTATGGGAGACTGCAATCTGTCTTCTATCTGGTGGGTCCCCTTCCCTTAACCAGCTCTGAACTTTGGGGTCCTTGTAACCTGGCCATCATGCACTGAAAAGTGCTAGTTGCTAACAATGGTAAAATAACTTGAAACTTGGTCGGTGGTGATGTTGATACTAAACCAAAAAATTTATTTATTTCTTCAAAAGAAATATGATAAGCAAATGAAAGGTTGAAAACTATGTTAAAAAACACGATTGTGTATTTTTATTTTTATTCGTGGCCCCTATTTATTTTCTCCTCTTTTTTTCAAAAAAGATGGAAAATTCAAAAAGTTACTGAGATTTAGCTCATTTGAAAATATAATTGAGTAGTCCTAGTTTACATAAGCTTTCAGAACTTGGACATCTGACATAACTAGTGTCATGAAAATATTCACAGGATTATGCATGAGAATGCAGTCTTAAAATTAATGAAGTTATAATTTCAGATTATTATTTTCATTAAAAATTAAGCAGGGTAGAGAGGCATAAAATGTTTTTTTATACCTGTATAATTTTTTATAAAATATCATGTTGACCTTTAATTATTAAATTGTGAACAAGATACAAACCAAAAGACCAATTATTATTCATAATCTATAAAGTTTTGTGATGGGTTCCCAAAAATAATTTTAAGAATTTACCAAGCTCTAGTGCATAGTGTATACTCTTTTGTAATAATAAAACTGAAAATTGAAAGATGTGAAAATGTAATACTGTTTAATGTGCATATTGAAATAAATTGAGTTTTGCAGAAATACTTAAATGTATTGTCTTAAACATTCCTGAAATATAAATTATGGAAGTATGGTAATTATTGTTTGCACAGACACAATTGGGTACATTTACAAAACATTGACAGTGAAAAAATCCAAGTAAAGTGAAACCTCACCAAAAAAAGATAAAATTTTACTTGAACTAAATACTTGCTCTTTGATATTTTTCTTTTGGTGCAATATGGCTTTAGCTGCCATTGTGCCATTAAACCCCAAACAACCAACCAACCAATATTTGATATTTTTGGTTCTAAAGATTCTTCTTTATTCATAAAGTGTTAATAATAAATCATAAGTTAATTTTTCTCCCTAGTAATACCATTTGATCTTCCAAAATAATTCTTAAAGTAACAAGGTCTTCAACTATTGGTTTAATTGCTGATTGATTATAGCCAATTTTGTTGAAAGGGTCACCATCGCTAATGCCCTAAGGCTTACAAGTAAACTAGGAATATTTAGCAGAGCTCGTGTATATAAGTGCCATAATGCACAGTGACAGATCAGGGGGGTATCCTACCCATTTTTTCCCTTCTAGATTCAGGTTTGTACACACACAGTTTAAATGATGAAACTTCTATAGGTGAAAGCAGTGTTGAACAAACTAAAGAAAATGATGAAACACAGATTCCGAAATTTAATGTTATGAATGATAATTTACATAGCACAGCAAATAATCATTACATAATGAATGTAAAAAAATTTGAATTTGTAATAAATTAAAAAAAGCTGCACAAGTTTGAAAGAGAACTTGATAAAATTCTGTAATGTTTATTGGTAATAGTGCTCTAAGCACTCTAAGGGACAGGCTACCCATTGTATACCTATATGTATTTAGTTATGATTCATTATTGTATATAATTATATATCACTACTTTTATGTGTATGTATGTATATAACTTTTTCATTTAAAACTTTATTTCAGGCACAGTTGTGAACAGACCAAATTACGAAGCAGCAGCTGAACACTTTATTCGTGCTTTTCGAGATGGAAAGTTTGGAAGAGTTTTACTTGATGATGATAAAATTCAGTAATATGTGTTTATTGGTAGTATTTCAAATTTACTGTCATTATGTACATAACGTAGGAAATAATACTTAATTTTAAATAAAAGTTGGAAGATATATATACCTTTGCCTAGTTTTATTCTTTGAAGCAAATATTAATGCAAGGATTGTCCAGAAATTACGTTGTAACAGGCACAGATCAATATGCAGGTGTGCAATTGCAAGGGGTATCCTTTCACTAGGTTAGTGTGTAACAGTAATTTCTCTAACAGCAAGAAGAGCAATTGTGCATGGGTATATGACAGAACAATGATGGCAAAAAATGGTAGAAAACAGTAAATAAGATGTGAAGTGTCATTCAGTTTTTGCATTCCAAATGCAACACACCCAAAGAAATTCGTCATAACTTGTGCCCGTATATGGTAAACACGTCCTGAGAAGAAAACAAATATTAACGTGTTATAGTGAGTTCACTGCAATATCTATGAGGTGTCATGAAACGATGGCTACATTCACCCACAACAGATATCATGTGCAGTAGAACTTGACCCCTGAAATTGTCCATGATTAATTCAGATACTAAGCATCAGGTGCTTCTTAATTATAATGTGTAAAGAAAGTTTATTTTAGTAATTCAATAATTTTTCAGAAGTGCTTATTGGAATGTGTCTTAATTGGCATAACAAATAGTGTATTTTTAATGTATATTAAAGCCAAATTTAACGAACATTCAAAGGAAGGAAAATGATTGATTTTTTGTGCATACGAGTGCGGTTATGGTTAAGTAACAACAATGTGCTAATACTCACTTTCACCGAGTGTTAGGGAACCATCTTTTTTACCAGTGGGTATATTTGTATATTGTGTATTAGCTATAACTGAGGTAGTGGTCAGAGCAGAGACACCCAGGATATAAACTTACAGGTAGTGGTAGAGCAAAGACAAAACATATCGACGTACCCATCATTTAGTTTGGTGGGGCTGAGAATAAGACGAATAGGGTTTCCCAATTACTAACTAAAATAATCCACCAAAAAGGAAAGGCTATAAAATGATATTCTATATGGAATAAGATTTTATAATTATTTTTTATCTGTCTTTCGTGTTGTATATTAAAGATGAGGTCAAAATGAAATTATGCAAAGACCACCGTTTTGGATTTCGAAGGAAGAAAATTCTGAGATTTCGTATAAGACTCGGATTTTTTTTTTTTTTTTTTTTTTTTAGGGGGGGGGGGGGTTGACCCCTATTCCTTCCTCGATACGCCCCTGGGTCAGAGAACATAGCTTCTGATTTAGTCGGGCCTTCCTTGTATGAGAAGGCTTATATTAGCTTTTAGGATTCTTCTGTGTAGCATATAAAAAAGTGCTATTAGTCAGGGTTTATATAAAAAAAGTGCTATTATTCATATTTTCGTTTTGCGAAGGAAGAATATTCAATAAACTTTTCTTGCTTTACCCAAAACGCTTAAATTTTGGATATTTTGTCACTTGTCTAGTCATATTTTTTATTGTATTATAAAAAAAATTATCCCGCTAATGAGACCTAAGTGAAAAGCTGCATTTGTTAAACTTGGTTGTACTAAACGGGGAAGAGTGGATGTCTCCTTCGAAGTTGGGGTCCGACCAAGAGAGACATTGTGATCATTTCATTATAACCATGGGTGTACTGGAGTTAAATGGCGGCATGTGACTTACACTAGACAAGGACAATGATATATATAGCTTATTATTTCCATAAGAGAGAAAGTACGCTCAACAGTTTCCGAATACAACATTCTAAGCAGTGTATACTCACTAATTATTTCTCTCCTACTCAAAATAATTTGCTAATGCTACATTCAGTATTGTTCATTTTGTAATTTCGCATTATAGCCTTGTAAATAATTTAAAATTAATCTTCAAACTAGTTATGTCAAGGTTACGAAAGTATCTGAGTGCAGGTAGACCCGGATTTCCCATTAGGCATATCAGACACTAGCGTAGGGGCGCCAACATAACCAAGGCCTCATCTTTTAAATGTTACAGTTTGTTTATTAAAGTAACAATAAAATTGTCTTTTCAATTTTAACTACCTTCAAGTATCCATGGAGAGCAAGTGCTCTCATTTCAAAGTACTGCATCTCCTGAAAATTCTTAAAAGAATTCGGATTTTGAAGCTATCACTCTGTTTCTAAACGTATTGGGATTCTTCTATATTACGTGAAAACAAAACCATATTCAAAATTCCCTAACTTTAAAAATAAGCTTTTTCTACTGAAAAATGTGGCAGAAAATAAATTGTAAAAATCAAATTTATCAAAATTTGTATTTTTGAATAATAAATTAAGATTTTTTATTCATCCTAAACACTATTTCAAAACTGAGGCAAATGAAAAACTTTACCCAAGCTTTTAAGATTACATTTATTTCAGTAAACGATTTGTTATAATTTTAAGGTAAATTCTTACGAGTACATTTTCTTTTAGATTTCCCTTGTAACATTTTGCTACAAAAGCTTAATTCAAAGTTAGGGAGATTCGAATACAGTTTTCGCACAATATGAATGTCAATATTTTTGATAATTAAGTGTAATTTAATCATTCTCTGAGTGCTAAAGCAAGGAAATATTTTTTGAAATCTAAATTGATAATTTGATTGTGTACTCCATATAGAATACAAGTTGTATGTTATCCATAATGTTAATTTATTGCATTAATTTCGCTATTTATTAACAAAACTCTTATCATTCAATTTCTACATTCATTTATATTTTTACATTATTTCCACTTTTCGTGGTTGTGAAAGAAAGAAAAAAATATTTTTATTCAAATTTGAAGATATTGTTGATAACGGCGGACTACCATTTCGTGTGCCTAAAGACACGTGGTGTAAATTCGGCCCTGCTTAAAAAAATAAAAACCTCAGACAGTTGCTTGTCACAGAGGACAGACAGGCGGATGGTGGGACCTCAGAAAAACACACAACCGTGCCTTAACCGAGCCTCGAACCCAGGTCCCTTTTTTTAAAAAATTACCAAGCACATTAACCACTCGGCTACGGGACAAAAAAGCAAATGGGTGAAAATTGCAAAACATTAAATACATATAATTTTATGAATAATGCTTGTTTTTCAATCACATAAAAATTGCTTTGGCTTTTTTACTATTTACGTAATACAAGTTTATTCAACATTATCGACATAATAGTACTTTTGCACAGTAGTTCAATGTATTAAAACCACCCGGCATCAGAACGCCGATGAACAGTTTGTTAAAAATAACTTTCTTCAATGACGGGGAGATTGCACTCTTCTCAACCCCCATCCCTACTTTGTTACTAGACTGTATATATATATACTATTAATACTTGATTTAAACGCTATAGAACTACTTTCCCTCAACGATTCGGAAACATTAAGTATCGGAACGCCGTTTCGGTTCAATGATTCGAAAATATCTAGTAGCGGAACTATGTTCCGTTTTAGTACCTTTCAAAAGAGATGCTCTCTTGTGGAAGTGAACGGAAGGGGAGGGCTGCCAGATTAATGTGGCCTACTGATCTGGACAACTATGGCTACTTTTCTTTTTTTTCTACCCTGCTGAGGAGTGGTCAACCACACAGGTCCTGGTGCTGACCATATAAACCCACTGGACTGGACAGATATATGGCTCTGAGCTTGATTATGGATCCTGATTTTGCTGCACTGGTGGGCTTCTGTGGAGGGAAAATCTTCCGCTGTGTTTCCTGTTTGTTTGTGGGTTGACAGCCCCAAGTGAATAGATTCACAGGATATGTTTACCAGCTGGTGGATAATCCTGAGCAGAGGTCATCGCAGGCACCTGAACTCTTTGCTTCTATTGGCATCGTCAAATTCTACATTGGAGGAAGTCTTCCAGTGTAGATGGCTTCAGCCTTTAGTGGTGGGGGAACGGGTCTTTGCCCCATGTTTGCGATTAGGGGGCTGTTTGATATTGTCGGCATTCCCTCTCTCAATAAACATAGTTTCTTTAAACATCCCACTAACCATTTTCTCTCCATAGGTAGTTGGAATGTGAGGACTCTGCACAGAGCTTTTTCTCTTGATGCCCTCACATATGAATTCCACCATTATAATTTAGATATTCTCGGCTTGCAAGAGACCAGATGGACAGATAAAGGTCAGATTCTTAAAAATAATCTTAAATTTCTCTTTTCAGGAAGGGACGACAAAAAGCATCGCCAAGGCGTGGGTCTGCTTCTCAGCAGACATGCTAGTGATGCTCTTCTAGGATATGAGTGCATTAATGAAAGGTTTCTTACAGCAAAATTTCAGACAAGCATTAAAGACTTGAATGTTATCTGCTGTTATGCCCCTACTGAGGATGCCGATGAGGATGAGAAGGATAGGTTTTATGGATATTTTGAATTCTGTCAAGAAAGGAGATATTACCTTGTTCTTGTGACTTCAATGCCAAAGTTGGTCCTGACTCTGACCTTTGGGGAGGGGTGATAGGTCCTTTTGGTCTTGGTAGCTGTAATAAGCAATGTCTCCTACAGGTAAGTAAACTGAATGGTTTTAGAATAACTAATAGTTATTACAAACACTACGACATACATAAGTACACATAGGTTTCACCTGATGGGCTGCATAAGAATATGATTGATTATATATTAATTAACAGCAAATGGGCTAGTTCTGTTAGGAATACCAGGTCATATAGGGGAGCTGAAATTGGATCTGACCATTACCTTGTTAAAAGTGTCTTGCAGCTTAAACTTAAAAAGTGTTGTGCTAGGGTTAAAAAATTTACTTTTAATACTGAAGCTCTGAAATACCCAGTTATAGCCAAAGCTTACCATGAGAGGTTACTTAGTCATTATGACAGTCATGGTAGGCTTACTACTGAAGTTGAGGAAGAATGGGATCATTTTAAACAGGCTTTTTTGGACACTAACAGTACTCTTTTAGGAAAAAAGGAGCAGAAGAGACAGAATTATCTGAGTGATAAGGCACTTGAGCTTATTTCGGAAAGAAAGAACTGCAGGAATGTCCTTAATCAATACCCTACTAGTCCTAATAGAATGCGTTACAGAGAACTTAATAAACGTGTAAAAGATCAGTTAGCTGCTGATAAGAATCTTTGTCTTGATGGTTTGGCTGACAAAGCCGAGGAAGCAGTTAGACAGCACAACAGCAGAGAGCTGTACCAGATAGTTAACGTTTTGTGTGGTAGAAAACGGACAGGTATACAGGGATTGAAGGATAAACAAGGTAAGGTTATAGAAGGTAAGGATTCTGTCATGGCTAGGTGGGCTGAGCATTTCAGTGATATTCTAAACAATGCAGTTAGTTCTATTCCCATTGTTTGAAATGATGATAGATGCATTGGTGGCTTTAATGTTGGCCCTATTAACACAATCTGAAGTTGGTTTGGCTGTTTCTAAACTTAAACTTCATAAATCCCCAGGGGTAGATGAAATTACTACAGAAATGCTTAGAGCTGGGGCCATTTTAAACAGGCTTTTTTGGAAACAGTACTCTTTTAGGAAAAAAGGAGCAGAGGAGGCAGAATTATTTAAGTGATAAGGCAATTGAGCTTATTTCAGAAAGAAGGAACTGCAGGAATGTCCTTAATCAGTACCCTACTAGTCCTAATAGAAAGCATTACAAAGAACTTAACAAACGTGTAAAGGATCAGTTAGCTACTGATAAAAATCTTTGGCTTGATAGCTTGGCTGACAAAGCTGAGGAAGCAGTTAGGCAGCATAGCAACAGAGAGCTGTACCAGATAGTTAATGTTTTATGTGGTAGAAAACGGACAGGCATACAGGGATTGAAGGATAAACAAGGTAAGGTTATAGAAGGTAAGGATTCCTCATGGCTAAGTTGGCTGAGCATTTAAGTGATGTTTTAAACAATGTGGTTAGTTCTACTCCCATTGTTTGTAATGATGATAGATGCATTGACAGCTTTAATGTTGGCCCTATAACACAATCTGAAGTTAGTTTGGCTATCTCTAAACTGAAACTTCATAAATCCCCAGGGGTAGATGAAATTACTACAGAAATGCTCAGAGCTGGGAATGTTTTGGTTACCACTTGGATGACTGAAATTTTGAATAACTTTTATGATAAAGGCATGGTTCCTAAAGATTTTACCAGAGCTATTATTATCCCTATTTTAAAAAATGGTGATCGCAGTTCTTGTGATAACTATAGGGGTATCAGCCTACTCTCTGTTCCAGGTAAAGTTCTTTCCATGATTGTGCTTAATAGAATTAAGAATCTGGTTGACAGGCAATTGCGTGATGAGCAATGTGGATTCAGAAGTGGTAGGGGATGTGTAGATCAGATATTTTCACTTAGGCAGATTCTTGAGAAATGTTTAGAGTTTCAGAAACCTTTGGTTGCTAGCTTTGCTGATTTCAAAAAGGCTTTCGACTCTGTTGATCGTCATAATTTGTGGTTGATTGTGAGATCATATGGTATACCAGACAAGTTAGTTAACATAATGAAAGCTCTCTATAATAACACTGAGGCGTGTGTGAGAGTTGATAAGTCTTGTAGCAATTGGTTTAGCATTACGTCTGGTGTTCGACAAGGGTGCATTTTGTCTCCTTTTCTCTTTAGTTTGGTTGTTGATTATGTTATGCGAAATTCACTTCGAGGGAAAGATTTTGGCCTTAAATGGGCTGGAGATACGAAAATTTCTGATTTAGATTATGCTGATGATTTAGCCCTTTTGGCAAATGATGTTGATGAGATGAACTCTTTCCTTCGAGCTGTTGATGAGACTGGTAGTAGAGTAGGTTTGGTTATAAACAGAGAGAAAACTAAAGTGATGAAAATTGGTCAGGCAGGTTGTGATTCAGTTAACCTGAATGGTTGCAGTCTTGAGCAGGTGTCACAGTTTAATTATCTTGGGAGCTATGTAACTGATACTGGTGATGTGCGGCATGAGATTAACAGACGAATAGGTATTGCTGCCGGGACTTTTAAGAATCTATGGAGATTGTGGAGAAATAGGCGTATACACCTAAAGACTAAAATTAGACTGTATAATAGTTTGGTTCTTTCTAGGGTTAGTTATGGTAGTGAAACTTGGACGCTGTGTAAACAAAACAGGAAACTAGATGCTTTTGATTCTAGATGCTTACGCAGTATCTTGGGTATTAGGTGGTTTAACTTTGTAACTAATGATGAGGTTAGGCAAAGGAGTCTGCAACCTCCTTTAAGCAGCATATTGTGCAGAGAGAGACTCCGCTGGTTTGGCCATGTTGCCCGTATGGATAATTATAGATTGGCGAATAGGGTTATGAACAGTGTGCCTAAAGGCCTCAGAAGGAGGGGGAGGCCTAGGATGCGGTGGGCAGACAATGTCAAACAGGACCTTGTTAGAATTGGTGTGCAGTGGCCGGATGCAGCAGATGTAGCTCAGGACAGATATGCTTGGAGAATTAAACTGCGTGGTCTGGTTGGACCTCCGTAGCCCATGGCTGCTTGAGGATGATGATGATGATGGGAATGTTTCGGTTACCACTTGGATGACTGAAATTCTGAATATCTTTTATGATAAAGGCATGGTTCCTAAGGATTTTACCAGAGCTATTGTTATCCCTATTTTCAAAAAAGGTGATCGCAGTTCTTGTGATAACTATAGAGGTATCAGCCTACTCTCTGTTCCAGGTAAAGTTCTTTCCATGATTGTGCTTAATAGAATTAAGAATCTGGTTGACAGGCAATTGCGTGATGAGCAATGTGGATTCAGAAGTGGTAGGGGATGTGTGGATCAGATATTTTCACTTAGGCAGATTCTTGAGAAATGTTTAGAGTTGTTTGTCTTTGTTGATTTCAAAAAGGCTTTCGACCCTGTTGATCGTCATAATTTGTGGTTGATTGTGAAATCATATGGTATACCAGACAAGTTAGTTAACATAATGAAAGCTCTCTATAATAACACTGAGTCGTGTGTGAGAGTTGGTAAGGCTTGTAGCAATTGGTTTAGCATTACTTCTGGTGTTCGACAAGGGTGCATTTTGTCTCCTTTTCTCTTTAGCTTGGTTATTGATTATGTTATGCGAAATTCACTTCAAGGGAAAGATTTTGGCCTTAAATGGACTGAAGATACGAAAATTTCTGATTTAGATTATGCTGATGATTTAGCCCTTTTGGCAAATGATGTTGATGAGATGAACTCTTTCATTCGAGCTGTTGGTGAGACTGGTAGTAGAGTAGGTTTGGTTATAAACAGAGAGAAAACTAAAGTGATGAAAATTGGTCAGGCAGGCTGTGATTCAGTTAATCTGAATGGTTGCACCCTTGAGCAGGTGTCACAGTTTAATTATCTTGGGAGCTACGTAACAGATACTGGTGATGTGTGGCATGAGATTAACAGACGAATAGGGATTGCTGCCGGGACTTTTAAGAATCTATGGAGAGTGTGGTAAAATAGGCGTATACACCTAAAGACTAAAATTAAACTGTGTAATAGTTTGGTTCTTTCTAGGGTTAGTTATGGCAGTGAAACTTGGACACTTTGTAAACAAGATAACAGGAAACTAGATGCTTTTGATTCCAGATGCTTACGCAGTATCTTGGGCATTAGGTGGTTCAACTTTGTAACTAATGATGAGGTTAGGCAAAGGAGTCGGCAACCTCCTTTAAGCAGCATATTGTGCAGAGAGAGATACTCCGTTGGTTTGGCCATGTTGCCCGTATGAATAATTATAGATTGGCGAATAGGGTTATGAACAGTGTGCCTAAACGCCTCAGAAAGAGGGGGAGACCTAGGATGCGGTGGGCAGACAATGTCAAACAGGACCTTGTTAGAATTGGTGTGCAGTGGCCAGATGCAGTAGATGTAGCTCAGGATAGACTTGCTTGGAGAACTAAATTGCATGGTCTGGTTGGACCTCCGTAGCCCATGGCTGCTTGAGGATGATGATGATGATGCTTTTGCTAATTGCTTCCCCTACTCAAATTGTCACGCTTCGCCACTGGCATACAGTAGTTTCATGGCGAAAATAAGGCAATGCCCCAATTTCTAATGAAATCAATCACTGAATCACTGAATGATTTAGTGTTTTATGGAGCATTAGCAGCTAATTATTTACTTAAAACTATTGTTACTTAAATAAACAAATTGTAACATTTAAAAAATAATGCCCTGGTTATGTCTGAGGTCCTGCCATCCTCTCACATCTCCTACTGTGGCATATAAACTGACAGGCTCCTGTCAGACCTCTGTGGCAAGCAGCTGCTTGAGGGGGTATTTATTTTTTTATTTATTTATTATGTTGGTATAAATATTTATTAGATGATGATTTAAAAAATGATGCCCTTGTATAATTATTTATTTAAAATTATTGTTACTTAAATAAACAAACTGAAGCATTTAAAAGGTGATGCCCTGGTATAATTATTTATTTAAAATTATTTTAACTAAATAAACAAATTGTAGCATTTAAATGGTGATGCCCTGGTATAATTATTTATTTAAATTTATAATTTATTGTTACTTAAACAAATTGTAGCATTTAAAAGGTGATGCCCCTGTTATATTGGCGCCCTTACGCTAGTGTCTAACATGCCTAATGGGAAATCCGAGCCTAGCTGCAGTCAGTTACTCTCGTAACCTTGACATAATTAGTTTGAAGATTAATATATTATGCATTCTTGTTCCCTGTTGCCGTCCGTGGCCGAGGGATTAGCGCGCTTGGCTACTGATCAGTCTCGCGTTATAACAACACGATATTGCTGTAGAATAGAACTGCGATAAACTCTTACGTTCCATCACATGTTAGTATGTGAGTTTCAACGAAATGTTGCCATCAAACCACTGATAAGCAATGTCATTTTTAAGTGATTTCAGTTTCCCCATTCAAATTAAATACAGGAAATACTCGTAAATATAAACTTATTATGTATTAACCGGCACAGGGGCGGATTTACCGATAAGCGGCAGCTTAGGGCTCCAGATACCGAGGGAGCCCTCAAATCGTTTTGGGAATTTATAAGCATTTGTTTCGTAAAAATCTATATCACCCCTAAATGTTTCGCTTAGGCCCCCTGGACATCTAAATTCCCTACCTAACTGGCATAGTGGTTAGGGAGTTAGCTGCTCTTCCAGCAGCGCAAATTTGTGTGTTGTGTTAGCTCTAGCCATATATACAGGGTGAATCTGAAAAAGTGGGCAAAACTTTACGGGGTGGTAGAACGCAGCTATACGAGCAATATTCGTCATAGAAAGTATGGGCGGAACGCAAACGGCGAGCCGCTAGGTGGCGTTGGAAATGGTATAAAAGGGTCGGTCCTCGCACCCAACGGCATTTCTACCGTGGATTGCCGAGAGGATGGCTGGTTATACTAACCACGAAATGGCGGATATGCACTTTGTGTACGGTGCGGCGGACGGGAATGCAAGTGAGGCACAGAGTATCTCCTCTCCTTCTTGTGTTCATTCTTTAAATGTGACAGTGGAAAACTATCTTTTAACTTCTCACCGCTTGCGTTCCGACCATACATTCGATGACGAATATTGCTCGTATAGCTGCGTTCTACCACCCCGTAAAGTTTTGCCCACTTTTTCAGATTCACCCTGTATACCGTATTTCTTCGATTCTAAGACGCCATCGATTGTAAGACGCACCTTAATTTCAGTACCACCAACAGAAAAAAAAAAGCCTTGATTCTAAGAAAAAAATAAAGCGCTGAAATATATCTAACAAATATTTTTATTATAATAGAATTCAATTTACTAACAACAATAGTACATATTTATCAGTAGGTATGTTATTCATCACTTCTTTCTAAATCAATATTCTTTTCAATATTCTTCAATAAATTAATCAATATTCTTGATTCTTCCGAGCCCTCATATCTGAATCAATATCAGTAATTTCATTTTTGAATCGTTTTAATTCTAATTTGAAATATAAAAAAACTCAAGTAGCTGCTTGTCGCAGAGTCCAAGAGAATCAGGATAGTAAAATATGCATAGATACGATTCGTGAGCATGGCGAAGACCTCAGAAGAAAGAACATCAGAGACGTCCATGGCTTATCCGAAACTCGTTAGTTGAGAAATATACCTTGAACTACAGAGGTCCAACCAGACTGTGTAATTTAGAACAAATGCAGAGCTAAGGCTGTTGCTTTTGACACTGTATGCAATTTCTAACCGGGTTCTATTTGATATTGTCTGCCCACTATATCCTATAATTGGGATGAGGTTTGGCTCAGTTAGCAGCACATCAGGCTCATAATCTGCAGTTCTCAGGTTCAAGTCCAATCTGTGCTGCCATTGAGATTTATTTCCCCTAGCCCTCACCCTGCCCTTAGTTAAAAAGGGAACATCAATGGGTTGGAAAGACACTGCCTCTCGGATGGGATGTAAATCCATAACCCTGTGTGAAGGAGAGCCATACCGTATGAATGTTAAAGAACAATCTGGATGAATTTGATGGGAGACTTCCATCTATCTCCTAACAGTTGTCCAATGGGTCTTCTGACTCAACTTTCTGTGTGTCCTTGTGACATGCTGTTTAGCCCATTGTGTATAATAAGTGCTTTTCAGAGGTAAAATAACCCATCATCCTACACTGTATTCAGGGGCATAGAGAAGGGGCTGTGTTTGGGGAGGGGGGGTGGAGAATACGAAAATTTGACACCTCGGAAATCAAATTTTGCCAACTTAAAAAAAGAACTTTACAGAAAATTTGGCTACTTCTGTCATTGGCGTACCCTAATTCTTGTTCAGTGCGGGGGGAGGGGGTTTGCATCAAGCTACAAACTACCGTCTACGTTGTTTTATTAATATGTGCATCGATTTTGCAAGCTTGCCATGATTTCATCACATAAAAATACCAATTTCATTCCCTTTCCTACATTTAACAAATTCCCGTCGAATTATGTCAACTATTTAAGGTTTTGCATAGTTTTGCAGATTGTACCAACTATGCATTAATTACACAAAACCTATCCCATCCTTCCGTGGTGAATTAACCTATATTCAGTGGTGAAAGTAGGCCGGTACGCCGTACCGGCAAGAAATTATTTGCCAGTACGGCGTACCGGTAAAACATTTTTCAGTTGCTTTTATTTTCTTTACATATTAATGCAGTTTCAACCGAGCATTAAATTTTTTAAAGAGCGAATCGTTCCTTTTAAGAAAAATTCCTCGATTTTTTAATTATACTACTATAGTTTAACCTTTTAGATACCTGTTGCTTGAAAACCGCATACTTGAGGCGCTTGAGGTTCCATTTCTGCCGACAGGGAGTGCTAATCCAAATATTTGAAGTAATGCTTTCTCTCTTTGAGCAATTAGTAAAAGCTGACTGGGGAAAGAGAACAGAACTAAGACAAAGGTGATTCCAACCAAAGCCGTCCCTCGGAGAGTCGTTAAGTATCCACGGACAATGCGCATCCGCCGTAGCTGTCTGGGTTCGGTCCTAATCCCTACCAGAAGCAGAAATGGGAAAAAGGGATGACAAATCAAAGAAAGGATATGACCTAGACGTTGAAATGTAATCCTTTGCAAGATAATATTTCTGGTTTTCTAATTTTCGTCTTTTTAATCTAAGGGACCTGAGTTCGAGCCCCGGGTAAGACATGGATGTTTGTTTCGTTTTTCTGCTGAGGTCCGACCATCCTCACAAACCTTTTACTATGGCGTACAAACTAACAGGTTGCAGTTAGACCTCTGTGGCAAGCAGCGACTTCCGGTATAAATATATTTTTGTAAATAATATTAATATAATTTTAATATTAAAAATAATTAATAATAATTGCTGAATTGAAAATCCTAATTTCTGAGCATAACGGATGGTAATTTAATGGGGGCCATGGGGCACATACTTCCCCAAATTTAACTAATGTGTTTGAAGTTTGGGAGAGGGTCCCGTAAAAGTTGGCCATTATTTTTCTTAAATATAATTTTCGATTAGCACTATAAAGAGAGCTGCCACCTTTTGAGATTAAAATATCCAGAGATCATAAAATTAGCTTTAAGTAAATTCCGCCCCCCCCAAAAAAAAATAATAATAACGATATATTTTTTTTAAATAATCAACGCAATCATTATTGTTTTTTCAAAATTTTATTAATTAATAAAAAAATATTATTTTTTAAATTTAGATTTATGCATTCAATTATCTTTACAATCTTTTTAGAAACCTTTCGTTCCGGCTTCTGAATATATTCTAAACATTTTGCACAATTCACATTATAATCAGTTTTCGTGCATAATTCTGCTTTCACTCGAATTTTGTTCGTTTTTGTTTTTAAATTGAAATATAGGGCCTTTTTTCGTTTCGGCCCAATCCCTGGGTTCGAGCCCGTGATAATGCATGGATGTTTGTATTGTTTTTCTACTGAGTTCCCCCTAATACTCACAAGAAAAAAAAAGGAATTGGGCCTCTTTTCGTTTTGGTTTTCATAATAGATTTTTTATAAAATGTGTTTAGCATTAGTTTTTAAGGGAAGTGCTAATTTTTGGAGCTGGGTTCTCTAGTCATTTTAGCGAGTTGAGCTTGGGTGAACCCAGTATTCGTGTGTGCAATCTACGGTTTTGCACATTTCCTAACCTGTGTAGGCCGTGGTAGTACAAATGGCGGCAATTCTTTGATCATTTCAAAACCGAAATTGCAGAAATCAGAAATTTGCTTTCAAAAATCGAAGTCTTAAGATAGATTTCAAAATGTGGAGTCTCCGGATGAAAACCGGAAAGGTGGCATCCCTAACTGTACGCGAAGTATTGATAACTTTCTTTTTTCTTGATAAGTGACCTAGACAACAGGGAAGGGCAGTTGAAGCTACTTCTAGATTATACAGCCTTCTTCTTTATATAGGCCTTCTCTTGTACAAGAATAGCACAGAACAAACAACCACGCCAGTACAGGATTCCATAGAGAATATTTGTGAGTATGAAAACAACATTCGCTTGGCACTCAAGAGTGCTTAGCAAAATCGTCTCGCATCTTTTTTCTGGCAAAAGTCACGCTTTTCTTACCGCATTTTTGATTCGCGAACCCTGCAGTTTTGCATATATGTCGGGATATCACAGAAGCGAAATTTCCGTACTTCTTATAATCATTGACTAAACTTTGATCTTCATATGACTACTCTTGATCTTCAATAAATGTTATTCTAAAAAAAATGCTTATTTGGCATTTGGGTTTAGATTATGCAAGTTGAGTGATCATAATTACAATATCAGTCAAAAGTTCATTTTTCCTTCTGAAAATTTGCATTAAGTTCTAAAATAATTTTAAAAACATCTACAAATTACATTTTTTCAATAACACTGAAATACAAGAATAGAACGCAATTGCAAGTATTTAGGTATATTAATATTGTTTCACATTAAAATTGCACAAATCATTCGCTATTTGCGGAAAACATGGAATGAAAGACAAAATACAGGGATACTGTACTTTCGATGCCACAGTCATTATTGCCCCTGTACTGTGGCTTCACTGGAGTGCACGCCTGAGTGTGATTTTCCACACATAGCTATACTTTGTATCGCACCGGAAAGAAGTGAAATCTACTTTCACCACTGCCTATATTTCACCTTAAAATTTTAACTACTGCTCTAGATTTGGCAAATTGTTCTCGATTGCGCCAACAGCACTTTATTCCACAACACCAATCACATTTACACCTTTCTGCCTATTGCTTTTGGCTTTGACATTTCTCGGTTGGATCTGACAAAAAGTTATTCCATCTTACCTTTCTAACGCGATAGAGAAATTTAATGATTTATGTGTCAAACGAAAGCTTGTAACTCGAGGAATGTCAAAGGCTATAAAAAATTTACTCCCAAAATGCCTTCTTCCCTACCTAAAAAAGGGGAAATATGAAAGCAATTCTTTCCCAATATTTCCAGAAAGGGAGCGCCGAAAATAACAAACTATTCTTCGAATGAGTTCTACGAAATTTTGACCCCCCATGCTTCCTTCCACCCTAAAAATGGGGGGATAATATGAAAATGATTGTTCCCGTGTATCTCCTGAATGCGAGTACTGAAAGTAACAAGCCATGTGTCAAACGAAAACTTTTGACGCGGCGAATGTCCTAAGCTATAAAAAAAATGACCTCCTTGCTTTCGTACCTCACCTGAAAAAAAGAGGGAGGGTAATATGAAAACTATTGTCCCCTTATATCTCCTGAAAGCGAGTGCAGTAAGTAACAAGCTATGTGTCAAATGAAACCTTGTGCTGTGGTGAGTGTTATAGGCTATAAAAAATTGTCACCCCTATGTATTATTTCCCCCTAAAATCGAACGTGAAAGTGAATTAGATGTGAAGTGAGTTAGATGTCAAATGAAACTCGTAGCCATAGTACAAATATTACTGTCGTAAACTATTACGAATCTTATCTCTACTATTCCCCCCTGATAAAAAGGGAGGGACAGAATTTCGCGGGGTTTGACTTTAAAGAGTCATTTCTCAAATTAAAGCTTGTGACGTCTCCAATGTCAGGGGATAACTTAAACACGACTCCAAAAGGGAGGAAAAATGTGGTCGATGTTAATGAGTCATATATCAAATGAAAGTTTCTGAAGGTAGATGTTTTTTAGTGGCAAAAAATAAATTAAAAATTTTGAAACATACATATCTTCCTAGATGGTCCTAAAAAGTAAAAATAAACCTAAGCATATCAATGGTGCAAGATGTTTTTAGTGACAAAAAATAAATTAAAAATTTTGAAACATACATATCTTCCTAGATGGTCCTAAAAAGTAAAAATAAACCTAAGCATATCAATGGTGCAATCATTCACTGAGTTCGTATTCACTTCAAAGGAAGATAAGACCTCGTTTCACCTATACAACAAGATTGCCGGTGTCCTATCTTCCTTTGAAGTGAATACTACGAACTAGGTGACTGATTGTACCATTGATATGCTTTAGGTTTATTTTCTACTTTTTAGGATTATATAGGAAGATAGGTATTTTTTAAAAATTTCAATCCACAACTCATTGTATTTTACCAAGTTGCTTCGAATTTTTGCCAACTTGCCATAATTTTACAGAAAAATTCCAATTTTTACATCTCACCTGAATTTTACCAAGTTTCTTGGAATTTTGCCAACTCCTGAACATTTTGCCAATGTCACAAAACCAATCCCAATTTTCACAACTCACCTGTATTTTACTAAGTGGTGTACAATTTTGTCAACTCCCATAGATTTTGCCAACTCTCCTTAATTTCAGAAAAATAATCCCAATTTTCACAACTCACTTGTATTTTACCAAGTAGTGTCCAATTTTGCCAACTGCCCTAGATTTTTGCCAACTCGCCATAATTTTACAGAAGCAAATCTCAAATTTTATATCCTGAATTTTACCAAGTCACTTCGAATTTTGCCAACTCCCCAAGATTTTCCCAAGTTATCTCGATTTTGCCAACTCTCTTAATTTGATAAAAGCCAATTCCCAATTTTCACAACTCACCTGCATTTTACCAAGTGGCTTCCAATTTTGCCAACTGCCCTAGATTTTGCCAAGTTACCTCGATTTGGCCAACTCGCCACAATTTTACAGAAAAAAATCCCAATTTTTACATCTCACCGGAATTTTGAATTTTTGAGTCACTCCGAATTTTACCAACTCCTCAATATTTTGCCAACTGCCCCAAATTTTGCTAACTTACTTAGTTTTACAAAAATAAAATCCCGATTTTCACAAATCATCTGGATTTTACAAAGTCGCTTCGAATTTTGCTTCCGATTTACTTTTGGGGGGAGCCTCCCCCCATCCTCCTCATGGCTATACCCCTGACTATATTTCACATAAAAGAATGTAGTGACAATTCCCCCTCAGTTTCTTGTCCAATTGTCACTTAATACTCTTAATCATGAAAGCCAATAAAAAGCGTAATGTGAAGCCTGAAATGGTATCAATCTACAGCTCGTTAGGGAGCTTATACGGCAAGACTTTTGCAACGCGAATCTGCCGATGGAATAGGAATTATGCTTCATAGTGCACTTAAAATATTATAAAATTCAACACAAGTTTAAAAACTTCCAAAGCAAAATATTTAACCGCAGAATAGCGGAAATAGAGTTTTATGTCTCAAATAATTATGCTTCATGCTTATTGGTTTCGTTTTCGAAATTCAAAATCGATGTCTTCCAAGCATCCTACAGCGTAGCTGAAAACTGTATCATCATCATCATCCTCAAAACCATGGGCTACGGAAGTCCAACCAGATTATGGAATTTAGTTCTTCAAACACATCTTTCCTGAGCTACATCTGCTGCATCTCGCCACTGTAGACAAATTTGGATAATTATCCTAAAAATAGAAAATTCAGAAGAAATATATAGCTTTTTAACAATTAGTACATCTATAATAATGTTTACCATGAATTTGCCAAATTAAATTTTGGTGTTTTAACGAGTTGGTAATAATAATACCACTGGAATAATCATTCTTTCTTCATAAATAATTATTGCATTATTTTAAATACATCAACAAAACCTTAAGAAATATTTTCAGCCCTCCCGTGGAAAAAATCTATGTTACTTACAATGGTAATGTTTTTGACAACATCCCCTGTGTTGATTCAGCTTTATTCGAAATGATCCTTATGGAATTTTATTTGAGTTTCCTATTAATTTATTCAACCAAAATGCAGAAAAACCAGCTCTATATTTTCTCAATTATTTATTTTTTCTAATTATTCGTAATTTCCAATTAAGTTGGAAACCATGCAATCCCAACATGGCATTTTTATCCAACTTAAAGGCTAATATTTTGAACATTTGTTATAATATCGCATGATTTTTGACCACTCTAAATAAGTAAGCAAAATCGTTGATTCCAATAATAGCCCAAATATAAATTAGCTTAATTTTTTGTTTATTTCATAAAACATTCATGAAATTTAAAGCCTTTTTGGGTGTAAAAGTAAAATATTTCAATTGCCCTTTGTCTTATTCCACTTTGGATATTCTACCAAATTGTTGCAACATAGATATTCCACTAAATTATTCCTCCTTGGACATTCCACCAAAAAGTCAACCAAAATTTGTCCATTAATTTTTCCACCAAAATGCAGGAAAACTAGTTCTGTCTTTCCCTGCAATGTAAAGGTACTCAAACAACAATCATTTGTTTTGGATTACCTGAACGGATAAAGCAAATCAATGTTGTTGTTTCAGGTAATCAATCCAATATTGGATCTAAGAGCGGCTAGCGTACAATCCCAACATGACATTTATATCCAACTTCAAGGCCAATATTTTGAACATTTGTTATAATGTAGTATGATTCTGGACCGCTCTATATAATGTAACAAGAAAGATGCTATTTTAAAAAACTTTTTATTTTATAAAATATTCGTGAAATTTAAAACATTTTTGGATGAAAAATAAAATATTTCAGTTGTCCTTGGAACGCTGGTTTGTGAAACTTAGGGCTACAACAATGCTTTATTTTATCGGTGAATATTTTAATCACCAGATTCCACGTGCATCACTTGCAGCGTGAATCTCACGTTCTCTGTTGGCTAGATAAATTTGGAAGCCATTTCAGTTAGTAGAACTAATTAGAGTAGGCTCAAATTCTCTTAGTATCATTTTCATTTAGCTTTTTTCTTAAATTCCTTTTGCTAATGTTGGAAAGTTTATAAGCTGGTATCTGGAATATTTCTTTTCTACATTGGCTAGTTTTAAATTACAAAGAAAAGTTTCCTGTCAATGAACTTTTAGCAGTGATTCTAACTTTCCATACTACTTTAAGTTGAAATGTTTGAGAGTGATTTTAGATTTGTGTCATCGACTGAGAGAAGGAAGTACATGTAAATTCATTGTACATAATGGGCACGCCTGTAGATATGCTAGCAATTCCGAAGAGGGATTACATTGACAATTTTCCAACACGTCGTCCGTCTTGTGTTTTGCCAGCAAAAGCACTTCCGGCATGGACACGTCTGCCGTTGCATACTAAAATACCGTTGGTGTGGGGTTCAAGCAATCCTGTTGTTCTCACAAGACTTCCACTCTGCTGTACGGTAGGTATAGTTTGATATATTAAATGTGCATAATCATGATTTATTTTCATATTTTTTATTGGTAATTAACTACTACTAAGACATTTCGCCAATTTTCTTAGCTTTGAAAGTGAGCAACGCCAGAAAATGACTCGCCATTGGCGAGTGGATTTTCGCAGCTCTGTTCGTGGGGTTTGAAACTGACATTCATTTAAAACGTTAACGTGTATTAAGTAGATTCTGCTTAAAGCACTATGTAAGGTAAAAGTGCAGTGTAGAGAGCCCCCAGCTGCCATCTTGTTTTTGTTTAGCCGCTTTCAAAAAAAAGTCCCAATGGTAAAAGTCCGTTCCGCATCTACTTTGAGACATGTTTAGAGGATATATATATATAAAAAATATAACGCTATATTAAAAGAAAACCATGTTTCGGCACTTAAAAAAAAACTTAATCTCATCAAAACAAAGCTCATTGGTTACAGAATAAACCTTCGTTTCGCACTTAAAAAAAAGCCCTAAAAATAATCTCAAAAGATTACATTAACAACGCTTATCGCTAAACAATGAAACTTCGTTTGGCATTAAAAAAAAAGCCCTCAAAATAAATAATGTCATCAAAAGTAAATTTCTTTAATAACGCTTATTTCTAAAGAATCAGCTCAATAAACCCAACCCCCCCTCCAAAAAAAAAAAAAAAAAAAAACGATCTCATTAGAGATAACTATTGTAAACAGCGTATAACAGTCATAAATATAAAGTCAGCGTATAACAGTCATGCGGATATTATATTGCAAATCAACTTTACAGGTTTTCTAATTTTCTGGGCGAAAAATCCAAAATGGCGGCTGAGGGCCCTATAATGCACCGTAGCCCTATGTAAAATGACGTTTAACCCTCTTAGTGATAGTAACCAGTAGATCGTAAAAGGATATTCGATGTTCCGGGCAATACAGTACCCTTAACCATCTCCATCTAAGGTTGTGCCTGATTGGCATGAGTATAAAAACAAAGGTAAACCACTCTTGGGTGGGCCCCGAAGGGCTAATAACTAAAAGAGCAAAGAGCAAGATAAAATCGCACAAGAGACCTAAAATGGGAAGCTCTCCTCAGAGAAGGCCATCATTTTAGGCCTCTTGTACTTATTCAAAACAGTATGATCATAAAGTAAAAGACGAGAAATAATCTCGTTAGGATTATTGATAGTAACCATGAGGTTAAATACTCATTTATAACATTTTCATGCCGATTAAGTGGCTCTGCCCTAGAACTCATGAACTTGCAGTGGCGGATTAACACTCCCTAGGTATCAAGACTTGGAGGTTCTTTTATGTGTAACTTGTAATGGCATACACTAAGAAATGTTTATTTAATATTATAATTACAACTATGAAAAAAAAAGTGCACTTTTCTTCTAAACGCGATAATAAGTCTCATAAATACACCCAAATGTGTAACAGATGAATTATGTATGGACCAAACGAACTACAACCAGTTGGATGAGACCTTCAAAACTAGTATAAGGAGTATTGTATTAATTGCTGTATTTCAATTTCTTAAAGTAGAAAAAAAAAACACGATATTTTTGCCTATTTACATTATTTATTTATTTATTTTTAACTTCACTAATTATCATCCTAATATTATATAAAATGCGTAATTCTGGGCGGGCGGAGACATCTGACATCATCGGTGGCAGAAATTGTTCGTTTCCCGTGGTTCTGCAGCTGCCTGAGCGATCGGTCACGAATTTGGAATTTGGTGGGGTGGTCCCGTTTAGTTTTGATCCTTTTGGGGTCGTGGATCGGCTTCCAAGCTGCCGTGGATCGGGAGTTATCCCTCCAAGGCGTCTTCGATTTCTGGGCCGCTGCCGACGCCTGCCTTGGGAATGAAGTTATCGATATTCGTGCCATTGTGAGTGGAAACTTGGGAATGAACTAGATTTCCGTTTCGTGCCAAACGTTTGGCGTGGGTGTTACTAGTTCTTATATAATAGTCTACGGAGGCAGGAGGCCCCTAACGTCGGGGCTCCTAGGCAGGTGCTTATTGGGTAATCCGGCGCTATAATCGTGCATTTTTGTGGTGCTAGGTATTTCTGTTTAATTGAAACATATTTCTATTTCTTTTTAGCTGAGAAGGACGTTTGGGAAGGAAGATGTGGACACTTCGGATCCTAAAGGCTTACTTCTGCCGTTCACATATTATTGCCTCCATGATCCGCATCTGAAGCGTTATTTCAACAAGAAGGCTAATTACCAGCATTTGATTCGGGATGGATTTGTCGTCCCTTCTACCAATGGAGTTATCTGCACTCTGGAAGAGTTCAACCGATACAGAGTGTACTGTCGCTATATCATGGCTATGGAAGAGAATTATCGCAGGAAACTGGAAGTAAGTACTTCTTTTTTTACTGTTTATTCCTCTCTCCAATGACGTATGCAGAAGTTGGAGAAGTATCTTTTACAATTGCAAATAATATGTGCTAACAGTTATTTTTGTAGCCTTTGTGAAAACAGTAGCATCTGTTGATTTTAGTGTGCACATTAACTAGTGCTGACTTCTTTTTGAAACATGACGAGAAAGGTGTTGTTTTCCATATTGTTGGTCGAATTATGATATGCCTTAGCTTGCAGTGTGGTTCGATTACCAAAGACGAAAGAAAAACTACTTTAAATAAGTAAAATTCCGAGAGAATGTGCATAACTAATAAAACTGTTGTTTGTGGGAAACATTTAAATCCGATGTCATTTTAACGTTTTGGACTTTTTTTACTCTACAAAAAGCATTTCAGTCGGAGGAAATGATACAAATTAATAGTTATTCAAAAACAGAGTAGTAAATTTGGCAATATAACAGCCAATGATTTTCTTTTTTCGGATTTTCGTCTGAAGAAGTTAACTATAGTAGAAATCTTTCTGAGGGGAAAAATATTTTGATCAAAGAACATGAAATAAAGGAAATGATTTTAATTCACGATGAGAAGATTCTAGTTTTCATCGCAGGTTATGCTGCTTACGAGGCAAAGAGTTATCAGATTGCAACTCATGCATGTCACAAACAACCAAGAGGCAAAGAGTTATCAGATTGCAACGCATGCATGTCACAAACAACCAAGAGGCAAAGAGTTATCAGATTGCAACGCATGCATGTCACAAACAACCAAGAGGCAAAGAGTTATCAGATTGCAACGCATGCATGTCACAAACAACCAAGAGGCAAAGAGTTATCAGATTGCAACGCATGCATGTCACAAACAACCAAGAGGCAAAGAGTTATCAGATTGCAACGCATGCATGTCACAAACAACCAAGAGGCAAAGAGTTATCAGATTGCAACGCATGCATGTCACAAACAACCAAGAGGCAAAAGAGTTGGAATTAGATGAAGTATTGATGAAAAGGATTGACAAGAGTGGTCTTACTTTCTTGACAAATTAGTTATGACAATTGTTGTAAGTTATTCTGTGTTGTTGGAAATTGTATAACGGGCATATGAGGATCAGTTTTTTAAAATTAAAGACACTTTTGATATTATTTGTCATGGATTCACTTCAATTTGAAGAGAAAATCTGTATATATGATAAAGTCTTCTGCTGGCTATTAAAGCATTTTTTTTTTCCCGAAAGTGCATTAGTAATAGACTGCTGAAGAATTATTCACACATAAAAAAGCAAAACCTGGGACCACTTACGGAAGAAAACGGAAATCACACAAAATCCTAATTCTTCAAAAATAATATACTACGTTTGAAAAGAAAGTTAATTGTAATTAAATATTTGGCAAATTGATATAACCTGTCTTAAAAAAAGGAAATATTATTAAACTAGTGTTTTGGCTTTCTAAATATCATTGTATCTCTTTTTTTTATATTTGCTCTTGCAATTCTGTTTCTATTAATTATTATCGAAGTTGAATATTGAAATCTTGTCAGATATGCATTAGACGCTAATGTTTATGTTGGTGAAAGTAAAGTAAAAATCGTTGGTGTAAGTAAGAAAAATATATTGTTTTCGATCTGTTTTAAATCTATTAGATTTTAGTTTCATAGCGAATCTAATAATAAATCAAACCAAAGAAAATTTTTCACAAATGAATATCACAACTATAAAAATGATATATCCGTAGGTGACCTACAAACAATTAATTATATAACCCATTACTTTGTTTACAAAAGTCTATTAAGAGTGGTAATTTATCACGGGATATAAAGGAACACCATGATCTTGTGTTCTTGGAATACATATAGCATAAAGTTTGAAAGTTTCTTTTTTTTTTCAATTATTCATAACTGATAATAATGGGAAATAAACATATGAGATTTAAATGTTGAGAATTACATGAAATATTTTTAATTATTATTGCCAAAATGTAAAAATTTCGTGCAAATGTTCAAATGAATTTCCGATAACAGCCTTTAGCATTGAAAGAAAAACTGTCATTGTTAATTTTTTTGTGCAAAAAAATAAATAAATATAATAACACATAAAATAATGCTTAAGATAAACATTCAAGGAATATGTCAAAATAAAATGCAGTATGACGCTTACATTAATTTAAAACGGTAAAAGCTTGCAAAACGTGTTGCAACTCAAGCAGAAATGCCGCAGAGTCGCTCCCTAAACGGTCGCTCCCTAATCAGCACTCCATTTTACGAAAAAAATCTTCGAATAATTAACGTGGAATGTGCAGGTGCATTATTGTGAACAAAAAACAGTTCTTGTTTTCATGGGTCTATTTTGACCCGTCGAATTCTTTGAAACAATCTTTCCTTCAATTCTGTATAAAAAATTGGCCATTTATGGTTCTTTCTTCTAGAACAGAGATGTCCAACTAGCGGCCCGCGGGCCGCATACGACTCGCACAAGGATTTTTGTGACCCGCGAACAAAATCAAGTTTTTACTTGAAATTCTAAATAAATATCTGTAATCGACCTTATAATTTTTTGTCAACTTATATTACTTTACTTGATATGCAGTCTTCAACTTACTCATTCTGTTTGCAATTATTATTGCATTATTTCAACTTACTCATTCTATTCTTATTGCCCAACAACTACGGCCACAATGCTCCCATTAAATGTATTAAATATTTGATAAGGTTTAGAAATTTATATTGATTTATTATTACTTATTTTTTTTTGTATAAATAAAATAATTTTTTGAGGTGACATGAACTGACTTTTCAATTACCTATCCTGTCCTATTTTTTTTGGCCCGCGAAATATTAGTGAAAGAAAAAAATGGCCCGCGAAATATTGGCGAAAGGAAAAATGGCCCGCGGTCTTAGAGAAGTTGGACAGCACTGTTCTAGAAGAAATTCCTTGTGAATGATTCCATTTGAGGCGAAAAAATAATTATTACATCTAAAATAATTATAATATATATTATATATTATTATTTATATAATTATAATACAGAAAAAATAATTATTAATCTTATACAGAATTCCTCTCATTACTTTTCAGACCACGTGTGTATACTTTGTGTCAATCTACGCGTAGTAAAGAGTAGTTTGGGCTGTTTTATCTGTGAGAGAAACTTTTGCCAGAAGGAAAGGAAGGAAATCCACTGTACTGCTATTAGGAGACAGAAGTCTCCCATCTAGGTCATCTAGCGTGTTCTTTAACATGCACATGGCACTTCTACACACGAGGTCACTGTTTAATATGGAGAGAAACAGATATTCTTCAATGAGAAAATCAACATGAATCGATCAAGCCATCCATCGTCAAAGCATTAATATTTCGGAAATGATTTTTTGTTTCTGTAATTTAGTTTTTTTAAGCATTATTAGTATAATTGGAAGCACGCACCATCCCTGGTCCTAGTTTTGAGAACTCGTTAGAGTGACGAGAAGGCGTCCGACTTAAGCTTTGTACCCTACAAATCTCCGCCCCCCCCCCCCCCAAAAAAAAAAGAAAGCTCTAAGATGGTAACTAAATTGGAAGATTAACGCTTCGACGACGGATGACGAATAATAAACTCGTCATTCTGCAGTCGACAGACATGCGGTGTCAAGATTAGAAATTTCTCATCAAACGATGGAAAGCTACTGGCCGAAACTGAAATTTCCGACTTTTTGTCACTTTTCATCGATCGTTAAAATGCTATTTTTTCCTTGTTAAGGAAATTATTTTTAATTTTTCTGTGATTTATTTGTTCTGTGATGCTTTAGTGTATTACGTATAATTGTATACCTTTCCAAACAGTAAATGAAAGATTTTTACAATTATATCGAATTTTTCCTCCCATCACATTTTTGTTTACTTTTTGTTAAACACGCCTGGGCTGAACTTATCTCTAGAAACAACAAATCAATTTTGCCATTTTGTTGAAACTGCGTGTGACACTAAAGCACGAATCCCGGAATTATCGGAAAAATAGTTGGGGGGAATTATTCATTTACACATACTTCAAAGTGTCGGGGTGTGCATGATTAATCTAATAGATCACACCCCTTTTTAACTTTTTGTATCCATTAAACGAAAAATTACAATATGTTCAAAAGATATTAAAATGAGAATATATAAACTGAATATATATATTGTTCACATCTTTGAAATTTCTTACTAGTTTTATGGACATCTAAACCTTTTCTTCAGGCACCTCCAATTCCATCTGATTTTTTCATGGACGGCTGACAATCTTGCCATCTTGACTAAGTAAAAAAAAATCATCTCCTGTGCTTTGAGCATATTTACGGTGATCAATATTCTTCGAGCCAAAATTCGGGTACACATGGTTTTCCCTGAACAAAGTAAAATGTGAATTTCTTGATAGGAAAAGTCCTACAAAAGTAAAAAATTAAAATAACGAATCACCTTTATTGAGAAGAATATAATAGCATAAAAAAATGTGAAATTCAGCAAAAAATATTTATTATGTGTGTGTGTTTTTTGTGAGCGATATTTTTTGAGTCTGTGAGCCTACATCTTTTGTGATTTTGACATTCTCAATCTTGTGATTTTCTGAACTGTATTTTTTATAATGCTTACTGACTTCTTTCATTCAATTACTATTTGCCGAAATATTGTAATTTCGGAATATTTCGATGGTTTATACAGGGCAGAACCTTGAAATCGGCACAATTGATCACCAAAGGCATAATTATACTTAATATCGTGAAATTCAAAATGCTCTTAACTTTGCTGTTTTGAGGAGAAATCTTGTAAAAAATATCGTGTTTAGCTACTAAACTTATTCGTTTACTTCTTTTATTCTGCAACTCGTAGGAGGAAGAAATGAAAAGGGAAAAGGAGAAGAAAGAGCAGCTTCGATACCTCCGGATTTTTCGAGACACGAAGAAACTATTTAAGGAGAAAGATAAGAAGAATAAAGAGCGGCTGAAAGTATTTAAAGAGAATGAAGCTCTGGCTAAGCGCAAGTAAGTGGTTTTCGTAGAATACTCTTGGAAATTACCGTTCTTACGATTCACCAGTGGTTATTTTAGTGCTTACATTGCTGTCGATTTAGATATTTCGAAAACCAGAGCTTGAAAACAACCAGGCCCCATTTTGAATTCATTATTTAAAGTTGTTCCATGACTTAAAAGATTTTAAATCTACAATGTTTGGATTGGATTGTTTTACCTCTGAGCGGCACTTTTTTGCACACCATGGGCTAAATGGCCAGGCCACAAGGACCCCGAAGGCTCAGAGAAGGTTGGGGGAGGGGACCCACTGGAACAGCTGTTGGGAGACAGATGGTAGCCTTCCGTCAAGGCCATCCAGCGTGTTCTTTAACGTACACAGGGTATGGCTCTCCCGCACACGGGGCCACGGCTTAACGTCCCATCCGACGGACGGCGGCCTTTCCAAGCCCATCGGTGTCCCCTACTGACCGTGGGTAGAGCGGGGAAAATCTACAATGTAGAATAAATTAAGATAAATTCTTTTGATTAATATGATTTCTTTTTAAATGTCTAATTAAAGTCAGTTTGTATTACGAAACCGTGGTAATATGATTTGAAAGGAGTCTGTTTTTTTCTCATCATCCTAAAAGATGAAATGTCAACAAATCAAAATAATAGAAAATGGTTTTTCATATTTTAATTAAACAAAATTTTCGTGTTTAAATCTCGAATAATAAAAAACAGCCTCGAGTGTTCACACTTTCGTATATAAAAGAAGGCCATCTGTACTTGTAAATCAGCGGTCATAGCAATGTGTACGAGTTTGTGCTTTGTACGAAAAGCCAGAAAAGCCCAATTAAGCTTCGAGGTTATCTCCGCCCTTTGTGTAGGGAAGTGCCTTCTTCCTTTTTAAATAAGAGTACTGTCACATTCCAATCACATTGGTTTAGGTCTTTGCTATTATTTGCACCTGCCATTTTTCGGGACAGTTGCAAAGTTTATAGCTGTGATGCAACAGCATTAATCATATGAATTACACGATTAAAGATTGTGTTGCAGGATTCATATTGCCTCGGAATTTATATTTTCCAAATTTTAGAGTATGTTTGTTTGAAAGTTTACATTGTCTAATTCAATTATTAACCCTTTAAGTTCCGATTAATGTGGCCAAAGGTGAGGCAGATTTAGATTTGCTCACAAAAAAAAGTAGCAACGAACATGACCGGAATGATTCTGAAGAATAGAGTTCCCAAATGCATTCAAAAGACAGTAATTAGCATAACTTCACTAAATAAACATTTTCCACGATGAAAGAAATTAAAAAAGTGTGCAAAATTTTTTTGAATTCTTTTATTATAAATCCTTACGAGTTCTCATATGAGAAGCAGTATTGGAAAATGTACTTTATTACACAGTTTGTGTTCCTGTATGGGCATGCCCATATAGATAGGGGGCAACAGCACTATTTCGCCCATGCACCTGGCCTAGATTGCCTATTTTTTAGTTTATCGGTTGAAAATTTCGATTTAACGCTTTTAGAATCTTCCCCACCATCCACCACCCCTTCTCCATAATATCTTCAATACTTGATCTGTCAGTCTTAAGTTTTTTCTATGTTGCCCCTTGGCCATTTCTATTGATATTCAAAAGTAATTTTGCTAGTGTTTATTATTCGTTATCACCATTAAATATTAATGTAAAACATCTTTCTTGTCTTTTCTGCAGGATGATGGCGAAATATCAAGCCAAGATGGCGAATCAGACGAGACTGATGGAGCTTCAATTGAAGGCGATGTGCGAACGGCGGGATGTTCGTTTGGCCAAAGCAAGAAACATCTATGCGGAATATACCAATCTGAAATACCGGGTGAGCCTGCGCAATATGTTGCATTTAAATGGAATTTACTTTCTCAGGAGGAACCCATTTTTGTATCGAATTGCAGCAACAGCAATAAATAACTATTCTGTCTTTCCACACCTAAAAGACTACATTCTTCACATTTTTAAGAAATAGAATTTTTCACATTTTTTAAGTCATTGTCAATGTGATTATTCAGTTGCTGTTAATCTGTGCTACGTCATCAAGAAGCCACCCATTAACGATATCTAGTTGTGACACAATTGTTTGCCAGCCTCATAAAAATGCATAAAATAAAAATAAATAAATACCCCCTCAAGCAGCTGCTTGCCACAGAGGTCTGACAGGAGCCTGTCAGTTTATATGCCATAGTAGAAGGTCTGTGAGGATGGCAGGCCCTCAGCAGAAAAACTACACATACATCCATGCCTTACCCGGGGCTCGAACCCAGGTCCTGTAGATCAGTAGCCAAGCGTGCTAACCGCTCGGCTGTACGAAATTCCGTTAAAAGTTAAATCTTGATAAATTTATTAAGCCTAAACTAGATCACTATTTTGAGTAATATTTCAAAAATTTCTGTTGCTTTCTTACGGAAATTCATATAACAATTTTTCCCCTCCCTTTCATTGCCGGACTACTATACACATAAAATCCCATAACCTTGGTAATTAATCATTAATTAAGAACAACAAATGCTTATAAAATGTCGAAACCGCAGAGTAAAGAGAGCCAGAGGATCCACTTCCTACATCTCCAATGGAAGCATTTTCCAAAAGTTAATCTTATAGAGCTGCGGTGCCCAACCTGTAGCTCGCGGCTCGCGTATTCAGATTCATCACGTTTATTAAAAAAAAAATAGTTTTAAAAATTATACATAAATATATATATAAATTAATTTTTATTAGTGGCCGTTTAGGACATACGTCCCTTTTAGCCCAAGTGACACGCCTAACAATCGGCTGGCCTTGAACGATGCGCACTTGACATGCGCATCTACTGACCCCTCCCCCCTCTCTCCTTCCTCTTAATGCAGCGAGTTATCATTCGCCGCGAGAGCAGTGTATGTATATTTTTATAGTGGTTGTATGTTTTTATTTTCGTAATATTTAACGCGTTTCCGTATTTACACGGAGCGTACTTTGAATTTGTGTATGAACTGACGGATGGTTTCAACCAGGTATAAAAATATTTGATTTATTTTAAGGGTTAACATACTAACAATTATATTTATCTTATAGTTACCCTAATTATGTCTGAATATGAGCCAGAGAAAAAGAAAAAACGGACATACACTTACAATTTTCAAGAAGATTGGGAATAGAAATATTTTTTTATTTATTTTAAGAACAAATGTATTTGTTTGATTTGCCGTTCAACAGTTGCTATTGGAAAAAAAGTGCAACGTAGAACGACATTTTACAACGATTCATAAAAAAATATGACACTGAATATCCTATTAACAGCAGTTTAAGAAAATCTAAAGTGAAAGAATTGAAAACCACATTAGTTGCCCAACAATCTATATTTACTAAGTCCGTGACTAAATCAAGAGCTGCTACAATTGCTTCATTTAAGATTGCACATATACTTGCAATGCACAAAAAAACTTTGACGACGGCAACATAATTAAAGAAGCAATGCTTGCTGCATCAGAAACATTGTTTCAAGAATTTAAAAATAAGAAAGAAATTATATCAGCTATTGAAGATGTTCAATTATCAAGAAATTTAGTCACTCGTAGAATAGAAGCAATGTCTGAAAATATCAAATTACAAAGAAAAAAAGATTTAGAAAAATGCGTTTTTTTAAGTTTACAATGTGATGAATCAACAGACATCTGCAATATTGCTCAAATAAATATTTTTATAAAGATGGTCTTTAACGATTGCTCAGTAAAAGAAGATATACTCTCAGTTTTGCCACTACAAGGAAATACACGTGGAAAGGACATATACCAAGTTATTAAAAACTACATTAAAGAAATTAATCTGCCCCTTCAAAAACTTGTGTCCATAACAACCGACGGAGCACCTGCCATGATTGGTTCTGGTGTTGGCTTCATCACATTATGTAAGAATGATGCTGAGTTTCCAAATTTTTTTTCATTATCACTGCATCATTCATCAACAGGCATTATGTACAAAAGTGTTGCATTATGAACATGTCATGAAAGTTGTTCTAAAAATTGTAAATTCTATTCGAGCCAGACCACTTCAGATTATTCAAAATACTGACTGATGAACTTGATGCTGAGTATGGAACTTTAATGTTACATTCTGAAGTTGGATGGCTTAATAAGGGAAAAGTCCTACAACGATTTGTAGAGCTTCTTCCAGAGATAAAACTGTTTGTAGAATCCAGAAAGGGAAACTTATGAAGAACTAATGATCATGGCTGGTTGTCAGATTTATCCTTTCTTACAGATATAACAATCAAAATGAATAAACTCAATCTTGAACTTCAGGGGAAGCAAAGAACACTTTTTGAATTAATAGGAAGTGTAAATGCATTTCAGTCAAAATTAAATTTGTGGATATCCCAAATTAAAGAATGTAACTTTAGCCCTTTTCCAAATTTAGAGAACTATATTCATAAATATAAGGAAATTGAATCAGATAAATATTCTGAAAATCTCGCTGAACTTAAAAAATAATTTCGAAATTAGATCTACTTGTAAAGGAAACTTTTCAAAAGGTTAAACTCCTGCTTTGGATCATCTTACCTTTGTGAAAGTGGCTTTTCGACAATGAAATTTTTAAAATCGAAGTTCAGATCCAGAATAACAAATGAACATCTGAATGATTGTATGACTCTTGCTGTAACACCTTATGTACCAGAGTACAATAAACTGGCCGAAGACATGCAAATGTCAGTCTTCACATTGATTATTAATGAGTTTTGTTTGTCCTGTATTGTATTTAATTTGTAGTAGATTAGTAGTAGTAATAAACAGTAGTAGTGTAATATTATTGTGTTTTCTTTTACCTATTGTTGCCGATTTTTTCAAAAAAAAAAAGGTCGTCGTCCTATGTGTGACTGCCTAAAATTTTTAAATTCTGAATTTGCTCGAGATAGACTAAAGGTTGGGCACCACTGTTGTAGAGCACCGCTCCCATGGTGGACTAACTTCCGGCGCGCATCAGTCGTATCTAGTTGAGCTTCGAGTAATATGTCTATAATCTAATCATAACATAGTTTTTTTTTAAAGTCTAATTCACCATCAAGGCTCTTGAACTGAAGAAACGTTTCCACGTCTACAATTAAGAAAGGGGACTGCTAAGTGTAGTCTTTTGGATTTTGGATATCGCTCTGTGTGGACTCTTGAACTGTTACATTTATGGGTTTGTTAGTCAGGCTAGAGCGAAATCCGAGGTCACGTCGAGAGAAAAAAAGATATCCCGTATGAGTGAATTTGGAGTCGAATTTTAAAATAATATTTTTAAACTTTAGCCAGTCGTGTTTTTTTAATCTAGTAATTAATTTCAGATTACTCTATAATATTTTTATATAATCGTGACAAGCAAATTATTTCATATTTGTAAATTGTTTGGATCCTTGCTGTTTGTAGCCATTTACAAAATCACGATGCGAAGCCCTAGTTCCATAGTCTGACGTTTGTGACGCTAATAATTGCTAGGAAAGTAGGCAAAAGTATACCCTCTAAACCAGTGTTTCCCAAACTTTTTTGTGCCATGCCCCACTTAAGTCATTCTAAAATTCTTATGTCCCCCCCTATGTAAAATTAAATTGTTCGTTGAAGTAACTTAATGATTTGAAGTAACTTAAATGATGGGCGTCCTCATTGTTCTCTTGAAGAAGGATAATGACGACTAACAGTGTAATCTTCGGATTTTCTTTTGTCCGGGCTCGCTAATCCTACGGCCGCCATTCGGTTAAACTCTGAACGAGTCCATTTTCGAATTGCCCCCCTTGACAATCAAATTGCCCCCCTGTGGGGCGTGGGCCCCACGTTGGGAAACACGGCTCTAAACCTTCTTGACTCTGCTGTCGAAACTATGTAGTACCTTTACTCGAAGCAACGACACCATTTGGTGCTGCCACTCCATTCTAATGAATTGCTAAATTGTTGTTGCTTATATGCGGCTTTAAAAGTCTCAGAGGTGATCCGAAAGATAAATAACTTTAATTATTAAATTACTGGCAGTTTAAGAAAAAAAAAATCTATGATTTTTTTTTTAATGGAGGATTCTTTAATTCTGAGGTAGTTTAAATATTTTTTTGATTCATCAATATTCAGATTGACAATATATGAATATAAAATTGTTATAGCAATAGCTGATTACGTCTTAGTCATTTTTATTAAAAAATATCTTGTGGTTTTGAGTAGTTTTAACTCTGAGCGCACAATGGGTTAAATGGCGAGACCTTGCATTTTAATACTTGAGCCAAGTGCAAAATAAGAAGTAAACGTTTTAATAGCCATAAATAATTTGTTTATCATTCATTATATTTACTTAGCCTCTCCTGTGAAACAACTGAAAAAATAAATATTTGGCACATTCCTTAATCATAGCATGCTTATCTAAGAAATTGCAATTTTGGTTGGGTTGTTTTACATCTGAGCGGCACTTTTTTGCACACCATGGGCTAAATGGCCAGGTCACATGGACTCCGAAGGCTCAGAGAAGGTTGGGTGAGGGGACCCACTGGAACAGCTGTTTGGAAACAGATGGTAGCCTCCCGTCAAGGCCATCCAGCGTGTTCTTTAACGTGCACAGGGTATGGCTCTCCCGTACACGGGCGACGGCTTAACGTCACATCCGACGGACGACGGCCTTTCCAAGCTCATCGGTGTCCCCTACTGACCGTGGGCAGGGCGGAGAATTTTGCGGAGAGAAATCTCAACACTGACCCAGCTGGGACAATTGCAATTTGAATACATGATTAAGAGACGTAGGACAGATACCCTGCGGACACTGGGACTCATCACGGTGAATTCTTGGTACCCTTCTCGATGCCAACCCATTCATTCTCGGACTCAACTTATATAATGACCAAATCAGTTGCCCCTGAAAAATATGACGGAGAGCATTTTATTTTTAAACAATAAACGCTGTGAGTGTGAGTGACAGATATTACCACCATCAAATGTGGCGGCTTGGCTGACCCATTATTCCCTGCCAATGGCAACTCAGCAAAAATTTGCGGGAATGCATATAACATCACTTGTTAAAAAGATTGTCAGTTTCTGATGGTCAGGGGTCAGTACGCCCGGCATGCTCCTGAGAGGCGTGGGTTCGATTCCCACTCAGAACAACAATTTTTTTTTTCAACTAATTATTTCAAATAAACGTAATTATATTGCCGGGGCTGTGGTTGGCTCAGTTGGTCGCGGTTCAGGCCAGTCAGGTTCGAGTTCCACTTGTACTTGCGCTGAGACTTATCTGCACTAAAACCCCCATCGTGCCCTCAATCAGAAAGGTACACTGATGGGCTCGGAAAGGCCGCCATCTATCGGACACAACGTAAAGCCGTGGCTTCTTGTCCACTTTAAAGATGGCCTTGACGGGAAGCTTTCATCTGTCTCCTAACAGCTGAACACTGGGCCCCTTCCCCCAACCTTCTCTCAATTCTTCTCTGAGTCCTTGGGGTCTATGTGACCTGGCCATTTAACCCATTGTGCGCTCAGAGTTAAAACAACTCAAAACCACAACTGATATTGCTGTTTTGTTGTTAAATGTGTAAAAGTGAAAAATAAATCTAGATTTCATTTTGCGTGTCTTCATTTTCAGCTAAAGGCGACCATATTTATTCTCCGTACCGTCGTGAGGCGCAAGATCGTCGCAGTCGAGTCAATCTAAAGTTCGCTACCATGATTTTGATAAGACAGTATTGCTTGCGGCAGCATAAATGACTTTGGGGGCCATGTTTTTTAGACCTCTAACGTACATCGATAATCCTCATATTAGAACTTCGGTTATGTCTGTTTACGATATCTGGCATGGTCCTCTGCAACTGAAGTATCGTTTCATTGATTTCTGCAGGATGAAGAAAGGAGGAATAAGCTGATGGAGGATTGGCTGGAAAAGCAGCGAAAGAGCGAAGACTATGTAGAGAAAACGAAAAAGACTGCTCGGAAGGAAAAAGATAAAAAGGTGAGATTAGGGAGTGGGAGGGAAAAAAAGCTTTTAAATATTTTCTTCCTTGTTTTATACTAGGATTTCAAGTACAATGCATTCATTTCATAACTTTGATATTCACAGATTGTGTTTTTTTTTTGTCAATATATACATATATTTCAAACAATTTCTTTTTAGAATAAAGCATGTTAAGCAAATAATTCTTTTGTTTCCTGTAATGCTGGCAATAAAGGCAAAGCATATTTCATATAACAAAGAATAAACATAATACTGACAGTGTTTTTTGGGGGCATTTTTCGTTTATAGCAAAAGTAAAATATCAAGAACATTGATAAGAAAAGCTTTTCTTAAGTGTACAGTTATGCTTGTGTTTCCCAAACTTTTTTGTGCTAAGTAACGTAAAAGCTAAACGTAAAATATTGACATCTATAATTTTGTGGAAATTATGGCCATCTCCATTGTTCGCAATTGTTCTGTTTTGAGGCAAAGCTTAACAATGTTCATAATGTTGTACAACTCAAAATCACTTGCCTAAATATTAAAAAACACCAAGCTTTTTACACAATTTCAGAAAGTTGACATGCATTGGCGTCTTTTTGGCGCTTCACAGTTATATATATATAATAGCTTGTGTTAAATTCGTAGATTTTCTGGAATGATCTAGAAAAGGTCTTCAAGAAACATATTGGGTGTTTGGAATTGGTTCCAATGTCTGCTTATAATACTCTGACTCGCATTTGGTCAGCTGGCCACTTCCTGATTTGGACCTGTCTTCATTCTACCTATTGCTCTTCACAGTAAAGAATCATCGAAACGGTTTCTTTGTAACATTGTCAGAATGTGGTTGTCTAAAACGTGAAATAATAAGAGTTCTCAGTGCAATCTGTTTTATAAATTTATTTAGAATATTAAACAGAACTTACTTCATATAAAACGTAAATTTGGTTTAATTATTTTAATTCGTTAAAATGCTATTAAAGTTTTAGTATTTGGTCATTTTGAAATGAAATGAAAATCCCTAGAAGCCTGAATTAATGATCAATTGCGAATTTTTCCCACTTTTGCTCGAACGGAAGAGCATGCCACTTGCTCGTAGTAAGCTTGGCAAAGAAGACTCATTCGGTAGTACAAAGAACTGAAATGATTTTGAAGAGTAAAAATTAATAATTTTGTTTGTTTTGGTTTCTACAAGCCATCTAATATTTTCAGCTTTGTAAAATGCTTCAAATTTTGCCGAAGCGATAAAGAAAAGGAAACCTTTGCTCTATTTTGTTTGCAGGAAGCTGACAATTGGCTCCGTCGAGAAGCTGAAGAGAAAGAATGGCTTCAGAGAGAAGACGAACTGATTGCGGAAAACTCGAAGCTCAGAGAAGAGGGGAGACAGAAGAGAGAGAGGGAATTAGAACAGAGAAGGCAGAGGGATGCTGTTCGTAAGTAAAGCTTCGTTGCGTTTTACGTAAATTATGTTAAAAAACTCTACTGCAGATTTTTTTAAATTCTTTTTGGGAATTGAATGTTACGAGTCATTAATCACTCTTCCCATAACACCTGCATTTATTGCTAACAACTGTTTCGGTTACGAAGAGTAAAATTTAGGTTTGATTTAATTCATTTCACATCACACTACAGTCTCATGAGAATGAGTTCCACGAAAGATTTCTGGGTAAATATAAAATATAATTTCGGGTAAGCGTACTTGAAAGTAACTATACAATTCGAATTTGTAGTTGTTGAGTAAAACACTTGGGGGAATGATTTTGTGGGAAGAACCAGCATATTATTTCTTGCGAGTCAGTGTCTGCACCAGAAAGCGACTGACAAATCTGAAATGACATGATGTGAAATTCATCCTCGGTGGCGATGCGGATTGCACTGGTTCCCTTGACTACAACCGCAGAGTACCAAGGTCATATGTCACCTCAGAAGCGACTTCTCAGATTCGACATTTACCACTGAAGCAGCCAAGGTCAGGGTTCAGATTCTGAGAATGACCGCAGCTATGTAGGACTCGACCTGAACCATTTTCGTACTCGTACAAAAGACGGGAATTTCAGTAATGTGTACCAGTAGTTTAGCGTGAGTGGTAACAGGGAGACTATGAGACTGCGCAGTTGACGCTTCGACAGTTTTAATAGGTAAGGGATTTTTTAAATCATCTGTCAGTCAACTTATGATCTGTGAAAACCACCGAAGTGTCAACTGCGCAATCTCATAGTCTCCTCAGTTGTCACTGCTAGTTGCTACGCCTAGATGTTTCTATGCATCATCACAATGGATGCCTAGCTACCATTTACAAGACAAAAGAAGTACGTTGGGTTGGGTTGTTTTACCTCTGAGCGGCACTTTTTTGCACACCATGGGCTAAATGGCCAGGTCACAAGGACCCCGAAGGCTCAGAGAAGGTTGGGGGAGGGGACCCACTGGAACAGCTGTTGGGAGACAGATGGTAGCCTCCCGTCAAGGTCATCCAGCGTGTTCTTTAACGTGCACAGGGTATGGCTCTCCCGCACACGGTGCCACGGCTTAACGTCCCATCCGACGGACGGCGGCCTTTCCAAGTCCATCGGTGTCCCCTACTGACCGTGGGCAGGGCGGGGAGTTTTGCGGAGATAAATCTCAACGCTGATCCAGCTGGGACTCGAACCTGGGAACTACAGATTACGAGCCTGGCGCGCTACCGACTGAGCCACCCCCGCCCCAAAAGAAGTACGAAAATGTATTTCAGTCGTTGTGAGAGGTTTTTAGAAACACCATATAAATTCATCAATTAACAAATAAAAAAATTTATCATTCATCTCTCAAAAGGTGAACTTATATAAACAAATTTTATATGTATTTTGGAAAGTTGATTGTTTGTTATTCATTTGGAAACTTTTTTAAGATATTGTGACCAAATTTTGCATGATGGTGTCTGATTAAGGAAAACATCGTTCTTTGTTTTTAATGTAAGTTTTTTTTACCGAAAACTTTCTTCCTCCCCTCTCCCCCCCCAAAAAACATCTCAACGGTAAGAGCTAAGATGACCAAATTCGGTATACAACCTTCTCTTATCATAACAAAGCAATGTAAAATCATCCCCCCACCCTGAAAAAAAAAAAAAAAAAGATTTCTATCCTCCTTCATTAAAGAAATAAAAAAAGATGGATTTTTTCCGATGGCCCAAAAGAGCTCCTTCTATCCCTCAAGAAATGAGGTAAAAAACTCCTTCTAAACGGTAAGATAATTCAGTATACAGTTTCCTCTACTCATAACTTAAACCAATGCGATGGTTTGGTTCTCAATCTTTCTCACTTCCGAAAAACAAAATCTTTAGATAAAGAGCTATTAATTATTTTGCACTGCATTATTTTTTGCTGGGAATTATATTGGGTTAAATTTATTTCGTTGCGAATTATTTTATAATAATAAATAAATATCCCTCAAGTTGCCACTTTCCACAGAGGTCTGACAGGAGCCTGTCAGTTTATACGCCATAGTAGAAGGTCTGTGAGGATGGCAGGACCTCAGCAGAAAAACAACACAAACATCCATGCCTTATACGGGACTCGAACCCTGGTCCCTTTGATCAGTAGCCAAGCGTGCTAACTACTCGGCTTTGCTTTGCATTATTTTAATTATGAATTGTTTTGCGTTGTATTATTTTTGTTGTGAATTATTCGCATGGCATTATTTTTGTTGTGAGTGGATATTGCGGATTTTCTATATATATATATAAACAATATTAGATACTACATATAATACATTATATATATATACATATAATTCAATATTTTCAATATTATATATAATTTTTTAGGTCATTTGCTTAAAATGCGAACACCTGAAACAAAGGATGAGTTAACCCAAACGGATAAGGAAAATGATACCATTTCTGGAGATTATGAAAGTGGTAAGATTTTTATGCTGTTATAGTTTCAAACTTTTCAAATTAATTCTCCATCGTTTCAATGACTATATACGTTTCTACGTAAAAGAGATTATTGCAACTTATGCACTGCCATGGCCGGAAAGGCTTCAGAAAAATAGAGATATCTTTCTTAGTGGCGAAGTTTTTAAAATGGGGGATCAATTGCTGAAAAAACAACTGAGAATGGAACGAAGCGACTTTCTAGTACTTAATGATTTCGTATATTGCAATTTTTAGCAGTTCAATTTCTTTGCTTTAGTTTTAAACAGTGTTGACAAAGGAAAAAAAAAGTTTCATTATAGCCAAAAATTTAATGTCGTTTTTGTTATAGCAAAACTTTAAATTTTGTTTTTAGATAACGTTATAATGAAATATTAATTATAATATTATTATTAATTATAATGAATTATACAAATACAAAATTACGAAGTTATTATTTTTATTATATATGTATCCAGTGGTTCTCACCCGTTAGATCAATCCATTTGTTAAAAATCAGATGTATTTGGGGAAAAAAATAATAACTGGAATGTAAAACTTTTAAACATATATATGTATTTTGGCGAGAAATATTTTAAGACCACTAAACTGGAGGTGAATTTGTAAACCTGAACGGCTCACCAGATCTGTATTGTCACTTGCTCCCTTCCCCCTTTTTTTCACTGGATCTGGACCTGGTCTATATTCGAAGGATCCGTCTTTAAACAGATGTTCACTCCCTATTCATTTCTGAGCACTTTGGATCTTTGTGACCTCTTATGCAGTCAACTTCATCATATAGTCAAAACCTGGTCATCCGTTGCATAGTGGGGCGGGGGTGGCTCAGTCGGTAACTCGCCAGGCTTGTAATCTGTAGTTCGGAGATAAATCTCAACGCTGACCCAGCTGGGACTCGAATCTGAGATCGTGACGCCCACGGTCAATATTAGCAGTAGGGGACACCGATGGGCTTGGAAAGACAACTGTCCGTCGGATGGGACGTTAAGCCGTGAACCCGTGTGCGGGAGAGTCATACTCTGTCCCGTTAAAGAACTACCATCTGTCTCCCAACAGCTGTTCCAGCGGGTTCCCTCCCCAACTTTCTCTGAGCTTTCGGGGTCCTTGTGACCTGGCCATTTAGCCCATGGTGTGCAAAAAAGTGCCGCTCAGAGGTAAAACAACCCAAACCCGTTGTATAGTGAGAGAATATGTTATTTATAATAGTCTCATTATTATTTATTAAACAATCTCATTGCAACACAAGAGACGTATTAATAATTTGTTAATATTGTCTATTATTAAATAATCTTATAGTACAAACTGAATTTTAACCAGAAGCACTTTAATAGTTCGTTTTCCTTTAGACAAAAAATAGGCAAAGGAGGCGATTTACATTAATTAATTAATTAAATTAATTAATTTTTAGATTATCCATAAAAAACGATTACTTAATATATACCTTATGAAATTGTGTAACTGCATATTTTACATTAATTTTTTTTTTCCTTTTAAGCATAATGAACTCAATAATAATCGGTAATTTTAAAACACAACTTTTTGTCACCTCATAAAAAATTTCAATCTAGTGTGACAATCGTCTTGTCACATACACCGATGAGATAATTTTCATGAGTAACAAAAATATCGTTCTTAAAATTATTCATTATTCGTTCATTTTATTATGATATCGTTAACTTTTCATGATCAAAAGACACAAACTCACTGGGGCGGGGGTGGCTCAGTCGGTAGGGCACCAGGCTCGTAATCTGCAGTTCCCAGGTTCGAGCCCCAGCTGGGTCAGCATTGAGATTTATCTCCACAAAATTCCCTGCTCACCGTCAGTAGGGGACACAGATGGGGTTAGAAAGGCCGCCGTCCGTGGGATGGGACGTTAAGCTGTTGCTCCGTGTGCGGGAGAGCCATACCCTGTGCACGTTAAAGAACACGCTGGATGGCCTTGACTGGAGGCTACCATCTGTCTCCCAACAGCTGTTCCAGTGGGTCTCCTCCCCCAACCTTATCTGAGCCTTTGGGATCCTTGTGACCTGGTCATTTAACCCATGGTGTGCAAAAAAATGCCGCTCACGGGTAAAACAACCCAACTCACCAGCCTTTACCAAACAGTTATACTAGCTTTGGGTTCTGAACAAAGAATTCTAAACGAAAGATTTTCTTGCAGTGCATCATTCAATGCATATTCCGGAATTTTCTTGTCTCGGAATATTATCCATTAATGGAAAATATGTCCCCCTTAAAATTTGACGCCTTTAGGCGGCTGCACACTTTACTTCTGTGAAAAAGTTATGAGGTATCGAACTATGCTTTTTAAGGGAGGTTCTATGTGCACTAATTAGGGTTAATATAATTATAAATTTAATTAATTAAATTAGGGCAATGAAATAAGAATAAGTGATATTTTAAAGATTTGATTGTCATCAAAATTTAAAATTAACGCTATTAAAACCTGAAATCTTAAAAGTTCTCTGTTTTAATTTCTATTTCCCTTCTTCAACTGCAGTTGGGTTGGATTATTTTACCTCTGAACGGCACTTTTTTTGCACACAGTGGTCTAAATGGTCAGGTCACAAGGAAAGGGCTAAGAGAAGATTGGGAAGGGAATCCATTGTCAGCTGTTAGGAGACAGTTGTTAGCCTCTCTTCAAGGCTATCCAGCGTATTCTTTAACGTACACAGGGTATCGCTCTCCCACACACGGTTCCACGGCTTTACGTCTCATCCGACGGACAGCGACCTTTTCAAACCCATTGTTGTCTCCTACTGATCGAGGGCAGGGTGGTTTTTGCGGAGATAAATCTCGACGTTGGCCTAGGTTGGACTTGAACTTTGGAACTGCAGATTACGAGCCTGGAGCACTACGACTGAGCACCTCGCCCCTCTTCAACTAGGGTTGGGCTGTTTTACCTCTGAGCGACACTTTTTTGCACACCATGGGCTAAATGGCCAGGTCACATGGACCCCGCAGTCTCAGAGAAGGTTGGGGGAAGGGACCCACTGGAACAGCTGTTGGGAGACAGATGGTAGCCTCCCGTCAAGGCCATCCAGCATGTTCTTTAACGTGCACAGGGTATGACTCTCCCGCACACGGGGCCACGGCTTAACGTCCCATCCGACGGACGATGGCGTTTCCAAGCCCATCGGTGTCCCCTACTGACCGTGGGCAGGGAATTTTGCGGAGATAAATCTCAACGCTGACCCAGCTGGGACTCGAACCTGGGAACTACAGATTACGAGTCTGGCGCGCTACCGACTGAGCCACCCCCACCCCACTTCAACTAGAGTAAGTGCCGTTAGATTTACATTTCGTTAAGGAAAAGCCATTTTTTGTTTTGGTACACCTGATTATTATTCAACATAAATTAATTTTTCGATGAATTTTTTTCCAGGGAGGGGCAACTTCTTTTCTTGTTCTCCTCCTGCCTATGCCCATGTTAATAAGAATTATTATTATTATTTTTTTCTTAGGCGGAGAGTCTGTGGCTAACAGTGTAGACGGAGAGTCTGTGACTAACAACGTAGACAGCTCTTCGTACATCTCCGAGTCCCTTGATGAGCTAAGTATAAGCCCAGAATCGAAAGAAGTAAGCATCGAAAACGGCCGAGAATCGAAAGAAGAAAATGGCAGGGAATCGTAAAAGTAAGCTAATCTCGTATAATTTTAAAATGGCCTATTTAAAAGTCTTTACCACCATTAATTGTTCAGTAGCATAGCCATGATTCTTGTATGCGATAGTTAATTGAAGATTGTTCTTAACGGTTTTGTCAATAAATTAAGAAAGATAGAACAATTCCTTAATACTGACTCTTCTTGGTTAAGCCATTGGCAAATTAAATCTGCAAGTCAAAATATAAGCAAGAAAAAAGGCTAACAATTTAGTAAATATCACATGTATTTGGTAAGTGATGATAATGAAAAGCGACTGTGACAAGTCTACTTTTTGACAACACTAATCCAATTACGTTTTCACGGCTGTTTGTTAAATTCCCGATTTTCAAAAGTTGTAATTGGCAACCTCTCGTTTCAGATAATATGAATGTTTTCGAAATTTAAATGATTTTCCTAAACTGAAAGTCTGGGTTGGTTGGGTTGTTTTACCTCTGAGCGGCACTTTTTTGCACACAATGGGCTAAATGCCCAGGCCACAAGGACCCCGAAAGCTCAGAGAAGGTTGGGAGAAAGGACCCATTGGAATAGCTGTTGGGAAACAGATGATAGCCTTCTGCCAAAGGCCATCCAATGTGTTCTTTAACGTGCACAGGATGTGGCTGTCCCGCACATGGAACTACGGCATACCGTCCCATCCGGCAGCGGCGGCCTTTCCAAGCCCATCGGTGTCCCCTACTGACCGTGGGCAGGGCGGGGAGTTTTCAAGAGACGCTGACCAGCTGGGACTCGAACCTGGGAACTGCAGATTACGAGCATGGCGCACTACAACTGAAAGTCTGACAGAAGACTTTAACTTAATCCATCTTTAGTTTTTAAGTGGCTGTCCTTTTTTTATACATTGGTAGAATAATTTAATTTGATTGGAGTTAAAATTATTAAGGTATTGCACTGATTGTAAAACATCGAAATTTAAAAAAAAACGTTTATTCTTGTTAGTTATACAGTAGAGTCTCCAGTTACAGTACTCCTCAAAGTTAAGCAGGGATCACCAAAATGTATAAAAAAATCGTTAAAGATAAACAAGCGTTTTTTTAATGTACTTAGGTAACATAATATGTAGTTTGGAAAATTCAACATGTAAATCCCTTGCAAAATCAAGAAATGTGTATAACAGATACCCATTAAAAGGAATACTTTGGTAGGCGCTCGATTATTTCAAATTGAAACGCTACATTGTCAATGTGGAATAGCCGATTGCTTTATGATGCCTCAGAGAAAATGTTCAGACCATTAAAAATGATGGGCAGCCTTTGGAAGGTTGGAGGCTGGGAAAACAATCATGGATGTGACCTTATTTTTTGGTTATCTCAATGCTGTGGATGCAAAACAACCCAGTTGTCGGAAGACCAAGGACGTCCTAGAGTTCAAACCCACCAGATCATCGCTCTATTAAACTACTAATCCGACAGAACAGCATTATTTCTACCTTCAGACTTCATTGCAGCTACAGGAAGGCAGGTATCTGTCTCTAAATCAGTGGTGCACAAACCGTGGGTCGCATCTGACCCATCACTGTTTTTTGTGCGGCCTACGACAGCTTATGTTGATGTCAAAAATTTAAATCATATTTGACGTAATTTGTTCTTCTTACTGTTGTCATTGTTACAAATTTGTAAATAGTGTAATTTTCTAAGTGAAGTATTGTGTTTATGCCTGAAATTATGCCTTCAGTGTGTTCTACATGTAAAATTTAGGTAAAACTGTTTTTCCAGAAGAAATGACACATAAGTAACACTAGGATCTTATATCTACATATACAGGCCCGGATCTACAAAAAAAAAAGTGTGTGTGTGGGGGGGGGGGGGGGGGGGAGAGCAAGAGACTGGATTTCCATTCCAACATTTTCCCCTTCGTTTTTTTTTTTAATCTTGAAAAACGGGTGAAATATGCACCAGTTTAATAATTTTTGGCCTCATTTACCCTTACTAGCTACTCAAAGGAGGGGTCATGGTCCCTTGTTCCCCCCATAGAGGGGCGGGGGTGGCTCAGTCGGTAGCGCGCCAGGCTCGTAATCTGTAGTTCCCAGGTTTGAGTCCCAGCTGGGTCAGGGTTGAGATTTTTCTCCGCAAAATTCTCCGCCCTGCCCACGGTCAGTAGTGGACACCGATGGGCTTGGAAAGCCCGCCGTCGGTCGGATGGGACGTTAAGCCGTGGCCCCGTGTGCGGGAGAGCCATACCCTGTGCACGTTAAAGAACACGCTGAATGGCCTTGACGGGAGGCTACCATCTGTCTCCCAACAGCTGTTCCAGTGGGTCCCCTCCCCCAACCTTCTCTTGGCCTTCGGGGTCCATGTGACCTGGCCATTTAGCCCATGGTGTGCAAAAAAGTGCCGCTCAGAGGTAAAACAACTCAACCCAATCCCCCCATAGATCCGATCTTGTACATATATGTATATAACTGTTTGAAGTCGGACTAATTGTTTTGTCCTGAGCCCTGCAAGAACACTCCACAGGCTCTGAATATATTTAAATCATCATGGCCCGAATTTTCACGACTACGATTAGCTTTATATCTTTCGTTGAACTGTTCGTATTGTCATTCAGTGATTCTATATATGCCCCCCCACAGCCACGCAGTTTCTTAACGATAGATCAGAGTCAGAAAGGCTTACAGATTGTAAACATAAAAATGATATCGGTATTTTTTTATTTTAATTGATTGGTGTCCCAAAATTATTTATTGCAGTGGCGACGGCGTTGATCGTTGCTAAACCACTGGCTTGAACAAATAATGTTTTGAATAGTTTCTAGACTGAATGCAAATAGCTGATGTAATTTAGATTTCTTTTTATAGTGATAAATTTGGATTATATCCTTATTTCAGGTTTCAACTGTGTTCTTTGGAATTGAGTTGGAAGTTGACTGTTGAGAGTAAAGCAATTAAAGAAGCCCATCTCCTATAATCTGCACAACTGTTATTACTTTTTTCCTCTGCGCTGCTTGAATCACACTTCTGGTCTTCATTCAGAATAAAATGTGATACCTTAATCAATGAAATATAGTACGTTTATTCATCCTTAGTGTAATTTGATTCGGAAGACAAATAAAGTCATTACTAAGCCATATAGACTTGTAAATATCCTCTCCTTGCCTTATATTGATGGTTCAATTGACTTATAATATTTCTGATTTTTTTTATATATTTCTGAGTGCACTTCGTTAATTTTCAGTTTTCAAGAACCTAGCATATATAGAGCTCTAGCCAAGTGTGTATGGTAGCTTTGAAAGTGCATATATGAGACAAAGGCTGCACATCATCAGTTCTCTTTAATTATTGGTTATTGAGTAGTCAATCATTTGTCAAATAATTATAAACCAACCAATGATATCATAAACCATTCGTTGATTGATTGGTTAAATTAATAAACGATCTGTGAGAAGTGTCGATATGCAGATCATAATCACATTTGTTTCCATGGTTACCATAAACGTTTCGCCAATGTTCCATATATTGCTTTGGAGCATAATATTGGTCAAATAATTTCACATTCCAAAAGAATACAATTCGCATTTGGGAGTGTAAAAATTACCTATGAAAATAGATGGTCATAATATCAAAAACTACATATAAAAAACACTATATTAGGTAGTTGTTTACGAAGGCGTCTTACAGATTTTCCAGGACTTTATATCATGTTTATTAAACACACTCAATGTTTCCAGCGTTCTGTCTTTTTTTTTCCCTACCGATTATAGCATATATTTATTTCCCAAGATCCCAGTCGTTTCAAACTTGTAAACTAATCTGATTATTACAGACCTTGGAGCTTTCCTGCATTTAAATTCCACTCGAAAGTTACACTGCACCTGACTAACACTGGCAGTTTGATAAAAAATCTTTTCACTACAAATGCGAGCTGTTCGATTGAGTATGCCATCTTATTCAATGCTGATTTCTTGCAACTACCACTGGGGGCAGCACTTTCTCTCAAGACTGCTGAGTTAGCAGACAACAAACATAACTAATGATGTTCAGAAATGGCCCTGTATGCGTTCTATAAATACCTTCTAGGGATAGGCGCCTAATGCGCAAAAAACCTAACTTACGACTATGAAACTATTCAATTTAGTCGTTTAGTTTTCGCTATTTGCTAATTAATTTTACAAAAATAGAAATTTTCGGCTGTAAAATAGTTCACGCAGGAATGATTTCAACACTGATGTAGTATAAAAGGTAATCGCATTCCTTTCAAAACGTATATTTTGAAAGCAGCAATATCCGTTGGGTGCTTCAGTTTGGAACAGCATATTTTCGGCACTAAAGTAAAATAGAATAAGCACTTGCCACTGTACAAATTACTGAAATGAATCGGAGCTGTATCAAAGCTTAAACTGACAGATCACCAAACAGGTTGCTGTTTCTGTTTTACAAGCAAGTTCTAATGTCACAAGACGCGATATAAAAGAGATAAAAAAGAAAAATAACTTCTTATTTTTTATGGAGTATATATGAGACAAATACTCTAGTTTAATGTTTGGCAATTTCCATATAGTGTATTTAATACCAATAATAATAGGTTTTTGTTTCACGTCTGAGAAGCAACTTTTTTGCACACGATATTCTAAATGGCCAATTCACAAGGGCTCGGAGAAGATGTAAAGCTTTTAATTGTGAACAGGTAATACACTTTAGCTGTTATCATTTAGCATCTGAACTCCTTCTACTGGAACAACTTTTATCATTCACTTTTATCACATGTGCTTGACTCTGCAATTTAAGTTATTGAAAAGATATAAATTTTTTACCTTCATATTTTGTACTTGTTGATTGTTGGTTTTTCAAGGTCCTCTGCACTAATTGTTGATTTTTCGAATTATCCATTGTTGGTTTCATGCCTGTTTTATATAACCATTGTTGTTACACAGTTTTATTATTGTGTTCGTTACTCTTTTGACTTTAAATTTAGTTGTGGGTTTGAATTATTTTCATTCTTTTATTGTATATCTTATTTGGCGCAGCACAGCCGCAGTTGCCTTTGCACTATAAAATGTAAAACAACCAATCACAATCTGAGAAATCTGGACAGCTGTTAGGAGATTTTTTAGATAGGTCGAACTTCAGTGTAAACTGAAGTTTCGCCCATTGATGTTCGACTGTACTTCCATGCTCAAACAAATTTAAATAAACAGTCAACGTCATGAAATTTATTTTGACGACCACCTCCCATTGATGTACTCTTGTGATCAAATGGCATCTTTTTAAAGGAACAAATTTCATGCTATACATGAAAATAAGGACATTGTTCCCAGACTTCCATTTATTTGAATAAATTTCTCTAACTTTGAAAATAAGCTTTTTACGGGAAAATGTCACTGAAGATCCTTTTTAACTCGATATTCAACAACTTAATATTTTAAGAGTTATTGAAGATGAGAAATTGAACACCAAACATCACTGTTACGTTCATCCTAAACACTTTTCTTCAAATTTAAAGAAAACTAAAAGATTAATCACACAAACTTCTCAAATTACATTGTTGTTAGTAAAAGATTTGTTACAACATTTATTATTTCTGTTTTAATTAACTTTTGAGGTAAATTCTTATGACCTGAAACCCAATTGTTTAATGTTTGAGCCTCGATAACTCTTTAAACAGAAAACTTATACTGTTGAAAACCGAGTTTTAGAGAAATTTGTGTGCGATCTTAAGTTATCTGGGAAATGATTCTGGTTAATAAAAGTGACATTTTTTCCGAAAAAAAATCTTATTTTCAAAGTTAGGCAACTTTAAATGTGGCTTTCCACTTAAATGACTTCAAAGGGTCCGAACGCTTTTGGTAATATATTGTACTAGAAAATTTATCCGACTTTGCTCGGGTACGACGCTCTAAAGCAGGTTTTCTAAAGTTTTCTTCAAGGCCCAATTTTTATACTAAGATTTGTAGGCAGCACACATGTCTTTTGCTTTATATAATATACAGTATGTACACTACACGAATAATTCAAGATATGATTTATTAATATGAGCTGTGGGGCGGCACTCTGGGTTGGGTTGTTTCATCCCTAAGCGGCACTCCTAAGCGCACTTTTTTCCCCCATAATGGAGTAAATGGTCAGGTCACAAGAACCCCGAGGTCTCAGAGAAGGTTGGGGAGTGGGGACCCACTGGAAAGCTGTGGGAGACAGATGGTAACCTTCCATCAAGGCCACAGGGTATGGCTCTCCCGCACACGGTGCTAAAGCTTAATGTCCCATCCGACGGACGGCGGTCTTTCCAAGCCCATCAGTATACCCCTACTGACCGAAGGCAGGGCGGGGAGTTTTTTGGAGATAAATCTCAACCCTCGCCAAGGCGGAACTCGAGCCTGGAAACTACAGATTACGAGCCCGACGCGCTACCGACTGAGACACCTCGCTCCTTGCACTCTGGGAATCCCTGCTCCAAAACACATAGTAGAAGGCATTCCCCATGTTTCAAGATTTCATTTAGCATATACTTCCCCACTTTAAAGAAGTGGACATAATTTGAGATAGTGCATAATACTTCCCACATTGGGGCGTGGGTAGCTCAGTCGGTAGTGCACCAGGCTCGTAATTTGCAGTTCCCAGGTTCAAGTCCCAGCTGGGTCAGCATTGAGATTTATCTCCGCAATTTTCCCCGCCTTGCCCACGGTCAGTAGAGGACACCGATGGGATTGGAAAGGCCGCCATCTGTTGGATGGGACATTAAGCCGTGGCCCCGTGTGCGGGAGAGCCATACCCTGTGCACGTTAAAGAACACACTGGATGGCCTTGACGAGAGGCTACCATCTGTCTCCTAACAGCAGTTCCAGTGGGTCCCCTTCCCCAACCTTCTCTGAGCCTTCGGGGTCCTTGTGACCTGGCCATTTAGCCCATTGTGTTCAAAAAAGTGCCGCTCAATGGTAAAACAACCCAACCCAACTTCCCACATCAGAAGCTTCAAAACCGAAACTCAGCATTGCCTCGCTCAGAAAATCGACCATTTCGAATTATTTTGTAGCCATCAGAGTTGCTCGGATGTAATTTACTAGGATCACGATTAAGGGGGCCTCTGCAAAAAATTTTTTACAAAATTTATGGTGCTGATTGGTTTTATCTCTGAGCAACACTTTTTTGCACACAATGGGTTAAATGGACAGGTTAGAGAGAGTTTTGACTCATTTTAATTCAGATTGGCCTAATTACTGTAGGGTTATTAATTATTATAAAGCTGGAAGTTTCGATCAATAGATTATAACCCCTTTGAGGGCGAGGGTTGGCTCAGTCGGTAGCGCGCCAGACTTTTAATCTGCAGTTCTCAGGTTCGGATTCCAACTGTGCCAGCCCTGAGATTTATCTCGCCTAAACCCCCTCTGCCCTCGCTGCGAATACTTCTACTTCTTCGAAAGTAGACAAAAGTGGGCTTGGAAAATCCGCGTCCATATATTAAGCCCCTGCCCCATGTCAGGAGAGTCATACTATGTACACGTTAAAGAGAACACACTGGATGGCAATTAAAGAAAAAGCTGGAGATGAGATATCCACTTGTCTCCTAACAGCTATCCGGTGGATCCCCTTTCCCAAGCTTTTTGAGGCCTTGGGGTCCTTGTGACCTGGTCATGTAGACCATTGTGTACAAAAGATAATGATTAGTAGTATTTTTACTTATACTAATTACAAAAAAATATTAATTTGTAGACAGCACATATATCTTTTGCTATATAATATACAGTATGTACACTACACGAATAATTCAAGATATGATTTATTAATATGAGCTGTGGGGCGGCACTCTGGGTTGGGTTGTTTCATCTCTAAGCGGCACTCCTAAGCACACTTTTTTTCCCCATAAGTTAAGTAATATATGTTATCAAAAAGTGTTAATTAGAGATAATATAGAACTCGAAGCAAATTCCATTTACTTTAAATGAAGACCACTCGACTAACCACTAGGCCAAATTAACACATTAACCGTAAGAACTTCAACAATCCGTAACAAACAGGAAATAGCTGCTTCAGAGCGCACAAGAATGTCTAATCCGGTTCATCTTTTCTAACAATGAGAAATTTATTTTCTTCCCGAACCTCCTGGAAAGAGAGAGAGAGCATTTTTATGCTAGACATCTTGAAACAGGATTGGGGCCAGAAAATTCTGAAAGGATTCCGCGAGTTGCAATTTCCCTCACCTGCACTAATCCATTCGGTAGTAAAAATCGTTTCACGTGGGAAGTGTCTTGCGGACATGCTTCCGGATGTCTCTGGCCTGATCTTCATGTCCTTTCTTGCCAATAAATAACTAAAGCCACAAATATCTCCCACTGCACAAAAACAAAAGAGTAATGGAGCGAATGAACAGATTAGCCTTGCCAAGGCGTCCCATTACTGACCATGTCTTGCTTCCCAGACCCGAAGGCACTCTCCCTTTCGGTCTGCCCCCCAGATACGAACGCTTGGAGATCAATGCCAAAATCCCCAAGATGTGGTACCCGGACAACTCCATAGTTGTGTCCAGGGGAAAACTTGGAGAAAAGGTTAGTTCACATTACACACGACAATTTTTAAATTGAGCACGGTTTGAACATTTTAGTTTCTAGTCGAAATCGTATATCTTTACAGATATATTAATTTTTACGTAAATCTTATCTAAGTTTAGCACTGAAAATGATAATGGTATGTCTTAATAAAATATTGTTCATATATCAATACACACACTACTTGAAGCGTTTAGCTAATTTGTTGCTGGTATCAGCGGCTTACCTACAAATTTTCAATGGGGAAAGGGTAGTGACGGGGGATGGGGTTGATGCCTAAAGTCTACGATTTTCTGGGATTTCTTTAAAAAATATGAGTTATTCAATCTCTCAAATAGGGGGGGGGGAGGGTTAAACACCAAAACGCCCAATTTGGGTACACCCCTTACTGGCACATAGGGGACATAATACTCAGTTACGCCATGAAATTCGATCCTGCGTCGTCTGAGGCAGAGGGACTAAATAACCGTGTAAAATAAATGAAATAATAAATACCCCCTCAAGCAGCTGCTTGCCACAGAGGTCTGACAGGAGCCTGTCAGTTTATATGCCAGAGTAGAAGGTCTGAGAGGATGGCAGGCCCTCAGCAGAGAAACAACACTAACATCCATGCCTTACCCGGGGCTCGAACCCAGGTCCCGTAGATCAGTAGTCAAGTGCGCTAACCACTCGGCCACGGGACGGCATTAACCATGTGCAGTAATACAAAAGGGTATAATTTATTAAATTCATGTTATATTTGACTTTGTACTTACTATACATGGGCATTATGTTTTTATTCCTAATTTTATTACATGTATTTTCTCCGATATTTAGTAGTATTCTCTCTTTTTAATTTCTATTTGTTTGAATTAAGAGTTTAGAGACGTAGTATTTCCATTTCTAGAAAATAACCCAGGTACATATAAGAATTCGATTTCCGTCTTTTACACTGAGCATCGCTTTCCAGGAAATGAATCTGACACAAACTGTAGAATTGTTGCATAAACAAATAAAACGTCAACATTTTCCCGCAGAAAGAAAAGATCCATCTTCTTTTTAAGCAGTTCCACTGAGTTCCGTTTATAAGAATTGTTCACTGAACCACCACCCCTCCCCCAGTGTGTTTCCTGGGACCACACCTTCGCTTATGTTTTGCATTAAAGAATTGTTTAATACTGTTTAATGAATTAATTCCCACATTACCTTCAATGTGTAACTCCCAGTAATTTCCATTCAGTTTGAATGCGACTCTCTGTTGCTTGAAAAATATTGCATGCGGCTCTCAGTGTTATGATGCTTAGCTATATATTCTCTATACCAGTGGTTCTCAAACTTTTATGCCTCACGTACCCCCTTGGAAATGTGTATGTAACTGGCGTATCCCTTGTATAGATAGATAAAACTATAGTTATAGTATAACAATGGGAATAAAATAAAACATATATATATATATAACATATATCTAGCGACTTTTGAGCTCTCAGGGCGTACCCCAAAAAATTTTATCGCTTACCCCCAAGGGGTACGCGTACCCCACGTTGAGAACCCTTGCTCTATACAGTAGTATCATCCCAATTTATTAAGCATTGGTATGCGCCGAAAATTTATTTTAGTGATTAAATGACCTTGTTTTTAATCACTAAATAGTCATTATTATTCATTCCGTGTTATTCTAATTGGATAAAGGTGATTTCGGATAAAAGTGATTATAGTACTGCATTTTAATGTAGATTCCGGCAGTGTATATTTCCTCAACAATCTTTAGTAAAATATGCTGGCTAAGCCTCTAACTGAGTTTCCAGTAAATCAGCGACAGGAATTTTTCTAACTATATACTTCACGTACCCCCTTGGCCCTACATCTACTGGACATAAAAATGGAAACAGTTCCATGTTATCTCAATAGAAAATCTCATTCAGAGCTTAATAACTTCTTCAGTATGATTCTTAATGAAAAATATGTCTAAAGTTAAAGATCTCAATTAAATCTTACTAACTCTCGATTTTGAACAATATTTGTTCAATATTCAAAAAATTATGAAAGTTGAAATATTTAACAGGCTACAAAAATTTTAATTGAAACAATAAAACAGATTACGAGATCATAATTGACTCTAGGCTGTATTGCATCCCGTACTGATCTCTTAACGTTTCAATTAAATTTGTGGTCAAACTTTTGTAGCTTGTTAAATATTCCAGCATTCATTACTTTTTGAATATTGAATAAATATTGTTTGAAATCGAGATTTAGATAGATTTGATTGAGATCTTTAGTTTATCTTTAGATATATTTTTCATTAAAAATCATAATGAAGTTATTGAGCTCTGAGTGGAATTTTCTCTTTAACATGGAAATATTTCCATTTTTATGTCCAGTACCTGTAGTTAAAACCAACAATATCGATGTAGTCTTATGTACCCTGCATTTAACCCCTTAAAAATTCGCACCTCGATTTCAAGTCCTGTGCGAAGCACTATTCTACTAATTTATAACGCTTGACGAAATTAAGGTTTTCCTTTTTAAATAGAATTAATTTCTGAGAATGATTGAAAAGAATACTTATTAAGGATCTTGAATTTCTTTTCCACAGCTCTATAGAGAATATCCAGACAAGGCATTTGATCTACAAGACCCTTACTTGCACAAGTCTCCAAGATGTGATGATGGCCTCAATGATCCCTACGTTGATCAGTATGTCTGGTCTCCTCAGATATATGAGATACTCCTCAAGCAGAAATTGATCGCTCCTGATGGCAGAGTGAAATGCACTCTGAAAGAGATGAATGATTATCGCAAATATTTGCATAACTTATGGGCACTTGAAGTCAACCAGCTGCGGCAACAAGAGGTAAGTCAAATTTTGAACATTGGCTACGATTTGCAAAAGAAAGATAAAAAGTAAAGAGAACACCAAATATTAGGGGCGGGGGTTGGTGCGTAATCTGCATTTCAAAGGTTCGAATCGCACTTGGGCCAGCGTTGAGATTTATCACCGCTAAATCCCATCCTCTCTAGGTCAGAAAAAGGACACCGATGGTCTTAGAAAGGCCGACGTCCTTGGGATGGGACGTAAGCTGCGGCCCAATGTGCAGGAGAACCATACCCTGTTAAAGAACATGTTGGATGGCCTTGGGGCGGGGGGGGGGGAAGCTATCATCTCTTTCCTAACATCTACTTAGTGTGTAGCCATGGGCGTCCGCAGAAAATTTTCCAGGGGGGGGGGGGCAAAGCTTGGAGACAAATAATTACATTAATAAATTTTTATTTAATTATTTGGGGTTTTTTTTCACAAGTAGATTACAGAATACAGTATTGCATCAATAGAAAAACACATACATAATGCATATAAATTTACAATATAAAGGAAGCAAGAATTAATTGAAACAAGACTTTTTACTCGATCTCAGGGGGGGAAGTGCCCCGTTTGCCCTCCTCTGCGGACGCCATGTGGGTAGCCTTCCCTCAACTTTCTCTGAGCCCTGTTTTTTTTTGTTTTTTTTTTGCGACTTAGCCATTTATCCCATTGTGTGCAAAATAGTGCAGCTCAGAGGTAAAACAACCCAACCATTTGGAATTCTTGTGCCGTTGGGCCGGCCATGGTGGTAGCAAAACATATAAACGTAAGATATGGTCATTTTATTGCAAAAGTAAGTTTTTCTATACTTATAAAAGTGCTTGGATAATTTGTTTAGATAAAAAATAATTTGTGAATAACTCAAGATATTTAGGAAAGTTTCACCCATTCTGCTATCTTTGATTTGCTTTTTTTATCTTTAGGAAGAGGAGTCAAAAGAAATGATAAAGATTCTGAGAAAGAAAGAACAAACACCGGAAGAAAAGAAGAAATTAAAGATTCTCATGGAGAGGTAAGAGAAAAGCATTTCTTGTTGGAAACAATTAAAGAAATTTCTATCAATCAGGGGATGGTTTAAACGATTATATAAAAACAATTAGTGGTTCTCAACTGAGCGGCTGCAGACTCATCCTGGTTGAAAGAAATAATTTTCTAATTACGATAGAATTTTGCAGTCATATTTCAACTTTGCACTCTGATTCTTTAAACAGGGCAAGATTTGTATATTCATATGTATATAATTTAAAAATTTAATTCTCCATAAAAGTCTGTCATTAGCCAACACCTAATCAAGAGGATGGCCATTGCCCCCCCCCCCCCCAAAAAAAAAAGATTCTAAAAGGGTGAAAAACTGTAGATGATACAAATTCAAAACAATTTGTGTATATATATATAAATACATAGTGTATATCTGAATAATATGACCACCTACCATAAATTATGGTAGGTAGTCATATTTTTCTGATACGACTGTGTATATTTGTTTAACACATTTATTATTATATTGCATTTAATTCTATACCTTGCTAACAGTAAATAAAAAGAATTGCGTCTATTCAAACAACCAAATTGCCTGTGGATAAGAACCCACATGAGTTCTTATCCCATTTAGCTAATGACAATTTTTCCTCTAAGTTTGATATCGACGTGAAACTATAGAGTGATAAATTTCCTTTTCAGTTAAACGTCCGTATATTTATGAAGTGATTAAGCAGAGAAAAAAATTTAGGGCATTCTAGGTTTCTGTTCTTTAGTCATTTGTTTTTAATATTTTTGCAGACGAGGTCGCAGTGATCCAGAATATAATCCTGAGTTTTTCCGTCGCTATCTCTATCATCTGGAGCAGCCTCTTGATGATCCACGGTTTCTGGTGAAACCCCCACTTCCGATGTGCCTCGCAGAGCGGATGCTCAGCTCTAGGAAAAGAGTTCAACAGGTAAATATCTCTAAATGTTAGTGTAAGTGTAAAGCGAGAGTGTTAAGCAATGAATTCTTCAGGCTCGAAACCATTTAGAAACTGAACATTCTAAAATGCAGACTTCTACTTTTAAATATATTCATATGTACAGGGTGTTTCATTAAAGTTGGATAATCTCCCTGTAGAACGATCAGTCGTTGGAAATTATACATCAAATTTTCTTAGGTGATTTTATGTCCGAGGCTTAGATATCCAGCAAAACAGAGAGTAAGGTCTGGGGCGGAAGGCCGTTGGAAATTACCTTGAATGCATATTGTAAAAGAAACCTTTCGAGGCGGGGCGGGGGTGGCTTAGTTGGTAGCGCGCCAGGCTCGTAATCTGTAGTTCCCAGGTTCGAGTCCCAGCTGGGTCAGAGTTGAGATTTATCTCCTCAAAATTCCCCGCCCTGCCCACGGTCAGTAGGGGACACCGTCGGATGTTAACCCGTGGCTCCGTGTGGTGATGACGGTTAACCCGTGGCTCCGTGTGCGGGAGAGCCATACCCTGTGCACGTTAAAGAACACGCTGGATGGCCTTGACGGGAGGCTACCATCTGTCTCCCAACAGTCGTTCCAGTGGGTCCCCTCCCCCAACCTTCTCTGAGCCTTCGGGGTCCATGTGACCTGGCCATTTAGCCCATGGTGTGCAAAAAGTGCCGCTCAGAGGTAAAACAACCCAACCTATCGAGGCATTGGTACAAAAGCCTTTTGTACTTTTCTAGACAATACAGATTGACTAAATGTCTCCATAGCATTTCTATCACAGTATGCATACACGGTAATCGGTAGTCACGGTCTGCCATAACCAAAAATATAAATATATCACTTTAACGCTCCACCATAATCATTTAAACCAAATGTTATCTTTATATTCAGTTCAACTCAATCTCGATGTAATCAGATCGATGTAGGCAGACTCCACCGAAGTGACGGGGGCAAAAGAATCTTTTCGCCCCGTGCTATTTTATAACGTAGAAAGCAAATTATATTTTGCATCTTCTTTACTATGGCGCATTACACTGAAAAGCTCCTGTCAGACCTCTGTGGCAAGCAGATGCTTGAGACTGTATTTATTTATTTATTTTTCATCGTGCAAAACGAAATCCAAATCGACACACGTATAATAGTAAACTCTGAAGGATAATAATTTTTACTCCAAAGTACGATTTTTCTTTCATTTGAAGTTGGCAACGCTGAATGAAGATAGAAGTTTCAGTCTGTGTTGTGGCAGCACTGAGGTAGTGTCAGAGATCTGTTTGATTGTTCAGTTAATGCAATGGAAACGCCAGGTAAAAGCAAATGTTTTCGGAAACAAATGGAAAAAGCTGACACATTTATTACATCGAAAATTAGAAGTTTCATTTTAAAGCATTTGACTCCTTCAAGCAGCTATTTGTTATAGAGGTCTGACAGGAGTCTATCAGTTTATACGACATAGTAGACGATCTGTTAGGAATGCGAGACCTCACCACAAAGACGACAGAACCGTCCATGCCTTATCCAGGGCTCGAACCCAGGTCCATTCGATTAGTAGCCTAAACGCTCTAACCACTCGGCCGCGATAGAAGGGACAAATTCTGTCATTCAGAGGAAATGCCTATATTTGAAGAAGTGTATAAACATTAAATTTGCGAGATACATTTTTGGACACGTGAGAAAGATTTAGTAACACATTTTCGTGAAAAGTCATTTAAATATTGGGATAAAACAAATGACACAATCAAGCCGGTAAAAAGGAAAAGAGGGGCTTTGGGTTGTTTTACCTCTGATCGGCACTTTTTTGCACACCATGGGCTAAATGGCCAGGTCACATGGACCCCGAAGGCTCAGAGAAGGTTGGGGGAGGGGACCCACTGGAACAGCTGTTGGGAGACAGATGGTAGACTCCCGTCAAGGCCATCCAGCGTATTCTTTAACGTGCACAGGGCATGGCTCTCCCGCACACGGGGCCACGGCTTAACGTCCCATCCGACTTAGAAAGACCGTCCCACCGACGGTCTTTCTAAGCCCCATCGGTGTCCCCTACTGACCGTGGAGAGAGCGGGGAAATTTGCGGAGATAAATCTCAACGCTGACCCAGCTGGGACTCGAACCTGGAAACTACAGATTACGAGCATGGTGCGCTACCGATTGAGCCATCCCCGCCCCAAAAGAGTGGCAAGAGACTGGATTTCCATTGCATTTTTGCACAAGTCTCATATTGTTTTGCTTCCGTTATACTTAGTGGCATTTTCAGGGGGGTCATGCCCCCTTGTCTCCTCCCCCTCTCTAGATCTGGCCTAGATATAACTATTCTGTCCCGTGATAAAAGTTAAAAGACGGCGCCTATGGATGTAGCTATCAGTTTCATAGCCAAAGGAATGCATCTTGAAAATGGACACCTTAATAATAATGCTGAGGCGTGGTCAATTTCGTGGTCTGCGGGAGGCCTGCGCGTAGCTCTTTTTTCGGGCCCATTGTGTCACCTAAATAAACGTGATTATGTTCAAAAATTGGAACTTGGATGCTTTTCAGCTACGCGAGATTCTACTTATATAAATCCCCTTGGTCATAGGCAATATATTACTTGAATATACCTTGAACCATTTCTCTAATCAAATCTTCTTCCGGTTTCTTTCATAGAAAACTTCGAGGTTCCGAAGAGCAATGATGAAGTAGAAAGTGTGAAAAGGGCTTTTCCTTTTCAAGGGAATGCGATGTGTCCGTACTCCGTTTAGAGACTAGGATCTCAGCTCTTTTTTTCTTCATACATCACATTTAGGATTACCAGTATTTTATTTTGCCAAGGAAGGACATTTAGTTTTTAAGTTTTTACCATTGAAAAACATTAGGCATTTTTTTTTAACCCATAACGCATAAATTTACGTAATATTCGATGTGTTATCACTTGCCAAGCCATTTATTTCATAATTCTTTGTCTCATAAAAAATTTACTCTCTAATGTTACATTCTAAGTGAAACGTCAGCTGCTTTGGTTCGAGATTAGTTATACTAAATGAGGAATAGCGGATGGCGCTTTGGAAGTTCGAGCCTCACCGAAAGAGACGTTGCGATCGTTTCATTATAACCATGGAGTCTATGAGAGTATTTCTACTTTCTTTCACCTTTGGCCAATCTCTGTGTTGTCACCAACACTTTTTTTTTATCAAATTTGAAAGCACGTTCACGCATGAAGTAGTTGTATGAAACAAACATGCTCCGACAGATATATCTGAGTCAGCTGGAACACCTCTGTTTTAGTGTTTTAAATTTTTTTCTTTAAAAATAAGGCTAATATATATATATTTGTTTTTTTTTCACCTCCGTTTCTGATTATTATCTTTCTCAAGGGGGGGAGGCAAAACCAGGCCCCTTGTCCCCTCCCAACCCACTCCTCCTAGATGCGACCCTGTTAGTGACTATGAAGAAACACATGTTGTCGGGAGGTTGTCGTTTCGTATACCACCCAGCTGAAGATAAAATTTCGTGTCATTGATTTAAAACATTAATAACTTTCACAGCAATGTCCGATCAATGTTCTCCGCAAAATTCCCCGCCTTGCCCACGGTCAGTAGGGGACACCGATGGGCTTGGAAAGGCCGCTGTCCGTCGGATGGGACGTTAAGCCGTGGCCCCGTGTGTGGGAGAGCCATACCCTGTGCACGTTAAAGAACACGCTGGATGGCCTTGACGGGAGGCTACCATCTGTCTCCCAACAGCTGTTCCAGTGGGTCCCCTTCCCCAACCTTCTCTGAGCCTTCGGGGTCCATGTGACCTGGCCATTTAGCCCATGGTGTGCAAAAAAGTGCCGCTCAGAGGTAAAACAACCCAAACAACACAACCGATCAATGTTGAATTCAAAGCAATTCGATTCCTTTCGTCCAATGAGTCCTTTCGCCGATGATTTCACAAAGGCAGAAAGTGCATTAAGCATGCAGAGAAATTTTTTCGACTTCAGGAAAATAAAATCTATTATAGATAATAACCTTATTTACTTGCAGGCGGAAAACGGGTTGTTTTCCGACAATTCATTCATGTAGTAACTGTCAGGTTTCACACTCCCAATAGATGCTCGCACCATTTGATTGTCTGTTAAAAATATGCTAATTTTTAGTTTGTTTTCATTTTGTCGTCCGTCGATCCATTGGGGAGAGGGGGGGGGGGGGGGGAGATGGCTTAGTCGGTAGTGCTCCAGACTCGTAATCTGCAATTCCCAGGTTCAAGTCCCAACTGTGTCAACTTTGAGACTTATCTCTCCTATCCCTCACCCTGCCTTTGTCAGAAAGGGAAAATCAATGAACTTGAAAAGGCCGTCGTCCATTGGATGCTATTAAGCCATGGCCCCGTGTGCGGGAGTGCCACACCTTGTGCATGTTAAAGAACATGCTAGATGGTCATGACATAAGGCTGTCATCTGTTTCCCAACAGCTGTCCAGTGTGTCCCCTTTTCCCAACCTTCTCTGAGACCTTAGGATCCTTGTGACCTGACCATTTAGCCCATTGTGTGCAAAAAGTACCGCTCACAGTTTAAACAACCCAATAATCTATCTGTAGACATTAAAACATTTTTTGCTTTTAAAGTCTAAAGATAAATAAAAACATTTTTGGGAGTTAGATAGGTACTAATGAAATATTAGGATTTTATTTTAATATATACATTGTTCGACGTTAAAAGTGCCCCACCCAGAAGAACATGTTTCAGCGAAGACTGAAAATGCCTGGTACATGCCGTCAGCAGGTTTATAGACATTTGGGTGCTTTTGAGAGAGGAAGAATTATAGGCCTATGTGAAGCTGGATGGACTACACATCGTGTCACTGCCCATGTTCATCAGGATGCACAAACTGTTGGACACTGTTGGCAACAGCAGCGAAATGCAGGTTCTAGCGTGCGTCACAGAGGGAGTGGTGCCATCTGACAGATGTCAGCATGGCTTGATAGGGGCATTGCTCGACATGCTCATTCGTCACCACAGAGCACTGCAGGCGATATTCGATGGGCTGTGTCAGCAGCCATGAACGTCCCCATCTGGATGCAAATGGTAAACTGAAGGTTGTATGAGGCACACCTGCACTCTAGGCAACCGTTATGTTGACTGCCATTGACTGCAAACCATCACAACGCTTGTCTGGCTTGATGCTAAGTCGTGCGAACTGGAGTCACGAATGGAACACTGTTGTGTTTAGTGATGAATCCCATTTCTGTCTGGGTGCTGACAATTGATGGGTCCATGTATGGCGACAACCTGGTGAGAGGACGGATCCAGCTTTCGTTCATGACCGGCACATCACCTGTCAGACAGGCATAATACTATGGGGTGGGGGGGGGGGGGTATTGGATATGACAGCAGGTCACCTCATTGACCACGTGATGCAGTCTTGTCTGCATCACGGGAACACTGATGGTTGCACGAAACGTTAGTGCAGTTCTGCAGCTCGTTTTCTTAGCATTCCTGGGAGGCATGCAGCAGCCCATTTTCCAGCATGACAACACCCATGTACACACTGCTAGGGTCTCCAGACAATGTTTGCAACATGTTCAAGTATTGTCATGGCCAGCACGTTCTCCAGATTTATCCCCAATAGAAAATCTGTTGGATTACACTGGACGATGTATGCAATCATCTCACTGGCCGGCGCGGAATCTCGATGAATTATGGGAGCAAGGCAACGTTGCTTGGTTTTGAATTCCTCAGTACCATATCCGTCAACTCTATGACTTCATGCCACGTCATATTGCTGCCTGTATTGCCGCTCACGACGGTGCAACCACCTACTGAGGCAGTCACTTTGTGCTGCGTTATCTCATCTTTTAACCGTTGTAAGTAGCTGCAAATTAAATCATCTCATGCCAATATGTATTGCTATGTGTGTGCTACATTTCACTCTTATCCCGTCACTGTTTCTGGGTGGGGCAATTTCAATACCGTGCAGTATATAGGATATTTTCCAAGTATCCAAATAGTTTTAATTTCCCCATTTAGAGGTCGCTAAAGTTCGAAAGTGGCAAAGCTTTCAATAACGATTGTAAACGATCTGTTCATGCGAGAAATTTTGGTGATTGGGTGTAAATGATTCGGGGATTTAAATTGACAATAGCGATTTTTATCGTTTACACCCGAAAAACATGGGAAACGAAACTTTTTTTATTTTAAGGGGAAAAAAAAAACTTCTTGGATTGGATATTATTCTTTGCATTTCCCGAATCGTCTATTAGTTCGAATTTCCCCCATTAGAGGGTGCTAAATTCGGAAAAGAACACGCTTCGTTCTCTTTGAGAATGAGCATTTCTTATTCTTCAGAGGAAATGTATTATTCTTCTTCTAATGTAGCTTGCTATCCGTGTGCTAACGTGTGTAGTTTCCGTAAACTGAAAAGTTTAGTTCGAAACATAAAATTTGCATTTAATAGAAATACTGTATATTTGCGTTGTCTTCTGGGAGCTAAAGAAAGAATGCATAAAATAATATAAAGATGGAACCTGTATATATATATATGTCATGAAATGCTTAATTCTTATATTTCTAATTTGGTGATATTTAGGCAAAAAGAAGAAACTTGAAGGAGTTGGATGATTGGCTGAGCGAGCAGTCCAAATACTTGAGAAATGTGGATGCACAGAGACAGGCTGCAGCCAAAAAGATGGAAGCACGGGTGAGTAAATTTGACTTCATCTATGGACTATTTTTGTAGAATCATTTTATAAAAAAATTACTTTCGTGATCTAATATTTGTAAGAATTGTGTACCTGACCGAGAGAATCTTATCCTGAGTATAATTATCTGATTCTTCTTTATAGATGCTCAGTCGTTGGCTGACTCATTGTGACGCATCCCAAATATTTTTGGAGGAGGAGGAGAAACTGTGGAAGAGGAACGATCAGCTCAGGATTAAGAATCAGGAGGAAAGAGATCAACAGATCCAGCAGCACAGGGAGAGGCAGCACCGTAAGTTATCCTAGTTCAAGGGATTTTTTTTTTTTCGTTTTCAAAATTTCGTGTATTTTTCTAGTCAGAAACAATCACATTTTAGACACGCCGAAGCAAATTATGAGAGAATTTCTTATTTTCCAGTGGAAAGCCTTATTCGATGCTTCATAACTTCTAAAATAAGCTTTTCTTAATGAAAAAATGCGACCGATGATAAAAATCTAAATTTTTTTTAAATCTCGATTTTCAACATTATTCATTCGATATGTAAAGGGTTACTTAAGTTTGAATGTTTAACAACAGCAATCCCAGCGGTAAGAATTTATCTCAGAAGTTAGTTAAAACTTAAATTAAGTATTATTTGAAAATATTTAGTAAAATAAATGTATTATTGTAGAAGTTTGTGCAAATGACTCAATGTTCGTTTATTTAATGTCATTTGTTTAATGTTTCGATTCATTGCTGCTGTTAAATATTCTAGCTATCAAAACTCTTCCGAAACATTGAATATTTTTGAAATTCCCGATTTAGATTGATGATAATGTAGATTTTTAATTTATTTTCAGCTCTATTTTTCCATAGAAATCTTATTCAAGTAGTTACGGAGCTTTTGAAGTTAGCTTGCCTTCGATATAATATGAAAATTCTCTTAACTTTTTGGTCCAGGCAGTGTGTATTGTATGTTTCATATTTTTTCGTCGTTATCTTCGTTAATCACAAATCTATTTGCCAAAAAATGAAATACATTTAATGTAATAATAAGCTGAGTGGGATTCGAACCCACGTCTCCTAGAAACATGTCAGTTATGCTAATCACTGCACCATCATCGAGTAACGTTTTTTTTTCAGCTGGTGTGACTTATAAACTTTCCGGATTTTTATTTGATTCGTACAATGCCGCCATCTATCCGGGAAGTGGACAACTGTGTTGTCATATAGAGATGGAATTTAATATTTGTGACTCACGCTCATGGCGTTAAATGAATAATTCAGTAGTATAGAATCACAGGATGTGTCCTTGATTTAACACCACGAGCGTGAGCGACAAATATTAAATCCCATCTCTATGTGAGAACACAGTTGTCTATTTCCCGGATAGATGGCGGCACTGTACGAATCATTTTGAAAATCTGGAAAATTTATAAGTAACACCAGCTGAAAAAAAAAGTTACAAAAAATGTTTTAGTTGGGAAAGCCTGAGAAAGGATCTCCCATTGTGGTGTCAAGTTGATAATAATAATGAAAAAAAACGTTACTCGATGATGATATAGTGGTTAGTATAACTGGCATTTTCCCAAGAGACGTAGGTTCGAATCTCACTCACGGGAAACCAAATTTTTTCAGGTAATTATTTCATGAGTTCGATTTCTGCAGGACACATCCTGTGATTCTTTGCTACTGAATACATGTAATGTTTTCTGCCATATCCCATTTGAGTAATCCCGTTTTTCCTCCTATATTCGCATTTTTTTAGTCTATATCTTTCCGTTTATAATTAAAGAGCAAAGAAAAAAAATATTTAATTAATTTTTTAGCTGATTAAACTCGTCAGTTCTTAGTGGGAAAATAAAGGAAGTGAAATAGTTCAATTGAAACAAAACGGCCCCTACACTGACACAGAAGCAGTGGTGAATTTTTACATTATATGGTACATAAATAACCAAGCAGATGCTTGTCACAGAAGTCTGACAGGCGCCTGTTAATATAATAAGCCACAGAGATCTGTGAGGACACCTCTCTTTTGTTGCGATCTTAAGCAACCACGGCAATTCCCGATTCCGCCTATGCGACACTACCAGTTATGAAAAGCCGTGCTATCTAGAGCCGGGGGCAAGGAATACGCCCTATAGGCGCACCTCAACCCCGGCCTCACATGGCAGCAGTCCTATAGAAGGAAAGCTGACCACCGGAAGAAACCTAACTTTAATCTGTTCCCCGGTTAGCCATGAACAAGGATATATAAATCCAAGTTCGCTCGGCGTCCGGGGTGGAATCTGTGAGGACAGCGAGACCTCATCAGAAACACAGCACAAGGAATGAAACATTCATGCCTTATCCAAAGCTCGAACCTAGGTTCCTTTGCTCACTAGCCAAGCACACTAACTCTGCCACGGAGTTATATAAGACTCTTTTTATAATTTTAAAGCGTGATATTAGTTTATCAAATTAATTCACGACTCTAATCAGATTTAACATTCATGTAATTACGGTCACGGATGAACTCTCTGTTATCGCGATTTTGGCTTTATACGTACTTTTTTCAAAATTTCTTTCAAACATCTTTGTATAAGCGAAGGTGTCTTCTAAATCACAGAGCACCAAGAGAACGTCATGTTAGATTATCGTCACTTTCGATTTTTTTTTTGCGTTGGTTATACATACATTATTGATTATATATCTCTTTGGCAGCCTGCTTTTCCATTTCAGTTTTTTTGGCGATTCACCCTTCAATTTCAGCTTTCTTATGCTGCCCTAAGCTAACGTTTTGCCAGGCCTGACCTAGTAAAACTCCTGATCAGGGACGACCTTAATTTCTCTCTCTTGCCGCTCGCCCCCGGCAAGAAATATTCGTGGGGCCTCTCCTTTCTCTTTTGAACTAGAAATCTTGAACTAGGAAAAAATCAGGAATCAATCTTTGAACTAGAAAAAAATTAGGGTCTTAAGATAGTTTTCTTTTTTTCCCCCTTATTTTTGTATACATTCCTGCCGTCATTTCTATTTCTCGTTCATTAAATTTTATTTTTAGCTGTAGCATGGGGTCCCCTATCGCCCCTGCCTAAGGGTAGACCTGCTCCTGATGGGTTTTGTAGAATGTAGGACAAAATTGAATTCCGTTGGGATGTGCGTATCATCACTTTGAACGCCCATATTCAGCATCTCTAAACCTGGCACCTTTCTCATCATTGTCATGTGATTTGCTTTCCTTTCCCGTGGCAAATACAGAAGTCATAAATGCTGTAAGTTGCACAGCTACTTTGCAATTACTCTGCATTTCTCAGCATGAAACTTTATTAATCTCTTTATTTGCCTCTTTTGCTGACAGGCCGTCTTCAGGCGATGCAAATGCGTCGCCGGCGAATGATTGACCGGCAGAATGAAGCTGTGAGGAGACGATTCCTCAAGATGGATCAGCCAGGTGAGGATTACAGCTCAGAGTCACGTGAAAGTCTCCAGAACAACGCTGCCACACGAAGGCGGGAGACTTCGATGTTTGATAACGTTGAACACCCAATTTCGACCTAAGCTTATGATTTCGCAGAAAAAGGCCTCATCCCAACATTTAAAAAAAAAAAAGGCTAAATCAATAAAAGAGGTTTTCAACAGTTATCATTTAGAATTTAAACTTTCTCTTTTGTTTTCCTTACTTGGTTTTGCATAAAGCAAGCATCAATGGTTAGTAAGCTGGATAACACAGTTGCAAATACTTTGGTTTTTGTTCCTAAACACGAAACATAAGCTTAGGATGAAATAATGGTTCGATAATGCATAAAACAATAGCTAACATCAACCAGAAAGTTTAGAAGTAAATATGTTGTACAATTATATTGATTGCAAGTTGAAGTTCTGGATTTTGCTATTCGCACTGAATCAAGTTTCAAAATTATTTCCTGGTGTTTAAGGAACGTTTTCGATAAAATATATTGATAGGGGGGGGGGGGAAATGAATTATCGGTGGCAGCAATATCCAGCCTACTAATCAATAAAAGGTTACATAGTAAAATTATACAGGGCGCATCTTGGCAAAGACAAACTGGACAGGTGCCTAGTTTAGCTGTAAATCTGAAGGTTCGCTATTAGTTCCTGAGATTAGGGTGCAGGGAAATGAAAGGGACCCGGATATGCCTTTGTGCCTGGAACTCGAAAAGGTCTAAACGCGATCCTAAAATCATATCAGTAAATAGCAGTTAATCATGAATAACACCAATAACCCAATTTCGAGTTCATTTCTTATAAAGAAATAAAAATTTCTTCTTGGCTATATGAAAAGCTTGGCCAAAGCGTGTATGGCAACTTTGGGAGCAAAAGAAAAATGTGGCCATTGGCTAATTGAGATATCACTTATTTGTGAATCAACCAGTGAAGAATGTCGATATGTCAACTGCTTAGTCTCGTTGTTTGATTCGCTACTCAAATTGCCATTATACGCTTAGCCACTAACTAAAGCTGGTATAAAGGAATGAGTGAATCGCTGTATCCTTTTTTCAAAATGGTATGGCAGTTGGTTAAAAAAATGATATAATACATTTAATATGTTTTGGTTTACCTTATTTTAAAAGAACAGGTTCTGATTTCTCTTGTTGAACATTAACGACCAAATCTTAAAGATGGAAATTTACAGCAATGATAAGATTACGAAGTGGGAAACCTGGCCTAGACCTACGCAATGCTCTTCTGTGCTCAACTGTTGCATTGGTTGGTAATGTCATTGCTTAAAAATCATTCGATCGATTTCATAAACGAACTTTTAGTAGCTTCGTATTCAACTGAAGAAGGATTTGCCGAAAGAGTTTATTTATTTCTGCAGAGCCATCCCTTTATTAATATGTCATCTCTTTAAACAGATAGATGAGAGACAAATAATAAGGTTGGGTTGTTTTACCTCTGAGCGGCACTTTTTTTGCACACCATGGGCTAAATGGTCAGGTCACATGGGCCCCGAAGGCTCAGAGAAGGTTGGGGGAGTGGACCCACTGGAACAGCTGTTGGGAGACAGATGCTAGCCTCCCGTCAAGGCCATCCAGAGTGTTCTTTAACGTGCATAGGGTATGGCTCTCCCGCACAAGGGACCACGGTTTAACGTCCCATCCGACGGACGGCGGCTTTTCCAAGCCCATCGGTGTCCCCCACTGACCGTGGGCAGGACGGGGAATTTTGCGGAGATAAATCTCAATGTTGACCCAGCTGAGACTCGAACCTGGGAACTACAGATTACGAGCGCGAACTACAGATTACGAGCTACAGCCTGGCGCGCTACCGACTGAGCCACCCGCAAATAATAAGGAGAAAATGTTTTGATTTAAATGTTGTAACCAAATACCCTGGGTACGTAGCTGATTTCAGGTACATACTAAAATCAGCCTAAAGCGTTTTTCCACTTATTCAAGAACCAGTTAGGGCCACCAATCTCGGGTGGATAGAATATTTTTAAGGTTCAGAAGAATAGTTGCTAATAGTATAGATATTCCCAAAATAAATTTTTTTTTCGGCCGGGGCCTGGTAGAAAACAAAAAAAAAACAGTGAAATTAGGGCCGGTTTATAAACATTAGTCTTCGCTAACTCATGACGAAGAATTAAATACAGTTTGCTCTTCCTAAAACATGTAGTAATGCCTCAAGCACACAGTTCCTTTGTTTTATTTCCTCAAATTTCTTAAGCGAAAATGTTTTAGAGTTTAAGACAAAAACGGGCTATTTCGAATTATTTGTTGGCTTCTAACTGAAGCATTTGTTTCAATATGCAATCTGCTAATTCTAGTAAAGGATTTGGAAATAAATAGAGGATATTTGAAAGAATAAAACAAACTCTTTAAGACAGGATGCAAAAACTTTTATTGGCATCGGACTGGCTAGAAGAATCTTATGTTTGCTGTGGTCCAATAGTTGGGGGGAGGGGGAGGGGGAATAAAAAAACAGGGGTTTAACTTTATTTATTGCATTTCACTTGTCAGATATATAGGTACAAATTAAGTAGAAAAAATTTCAGCATTAAGATAACGTTTATTTTAACTTCAAAACTGAAGTCGACTTGTTCAAGCAATATGTGAAAGATGGGACTGCATCCCAGAAATGAGCTGCTGAACATTTGGCTTTAATCACGTTGGAGCTGATTGTGTGATGTCGTCTTATTAAAACACCACCCACTAAAATCGTAAATAGTAAAAAGCCTTTTAAAACATTGATAGAAAGTATTTTTTAAGATGTAAAATAACTTTCCTTTCGGTAAAAGTGAGATTAATTAATTAATCGTGTAAAAACTTTCTACCCGTATTTTAAGGCGTTTTTTACTATTTACATTTTTGTTGTATATACACTGATAATATCAACTCTTAACACCATTCACTTTAGCCAGATAAAAAAAAGTATTTTATATTTTTTCAAAATTTTCACGCTGGCCGGGGTTTGTCTGCTTGCTTTAAAAGGAATGCATGCTATGGAGCTTCAGAGAGATTTCATTTCAGACCTGAAAACTTCCTTGCTCTGAAGCTGAAGGTACTTTTGAAAGCCAGAGATGTCATTGGCTGGCTTTCCTAACAAGCCGCCTTCAGAGAAGGGAAATCGTAGGTTTCTTACGATTCAAAACTACTTTTATCATACAAATACTATAATTATCGTACTGTTGGCAACATTGGTCAGTAGCCGGACCGAATTTTGACCTTCTGACCTCTAAGCTATATCAAGTTTAAGAAGCCCAAAAATTCGAAAGTCGAAATTTATATTTATTATTTTGACTGAAGTTAACATTAAAATACAAACATGAAATTGCTGTAGAGAAAACATTTATTATATTTTATAACTACTAATACAAATTCCCAATTGCTACATAGTAAAACTTGCAATGCCCTTTTTTAGGTTTTATTTCAGGTTAGAAAGGTACAAATATATACATTTTTACATTTCTGAATACATTATCAGTCTAACACAGAATAAGAAGCAGTAAACAAAAACAATTTAAAAAATCAAAACAAAAATTGAGGTTCAATTCAAAATTAAAACGAAAGAGTAAAACAAAAGGATCTAGGTTGGGGGATTGTGCTGATGAGGAAATGTATTGGATATTCACCATCATTCTTTCTGATCCCCTCTTGAACGTCTTTGGATTGAGTCGCTTACATCCTGAAAAACTCCATAACCTGTGGGATAAATTCTTGCATCATGAGCTGTGTATGGTCAAATAGAGGTCGTTGGTATGTTTACAAGATTGCACGACATTTTAGAGAGATTCAATTTTATTATCCTCCCTGACAAAAGGCACCCCAAATCATGACCAATCCTCCATTAATTTCAACCCTAGAAAATGTTAGATTCAAATTCTGGAGGTAAACTTTTTCTGGATTAGTATGAATTTTGAATCAGAGGACCATGTGACCTTCTGCCATTGGCAACAGGTCAAATTCTCTGCTCTCGGTACCATTGTAGTGGAGTTTACTGTTATTATGAGAGATAAAAGTTTTCCAAACAGACATAGATGCGAATATCGTGATTAAGCATTCTCAACGCATTGCCTCGTTGTGATGAACACCTGGGAACCTCTGTTGAAATCATTGGTGATCACTTTTGTCGCAGCTCGCCGACAAATTCAATGCAATTTTACTGAATAGATCTCAGCGTTTATTTCTGAAAAAACAAAATAATGATTATGAGTCGGTTGTTTTACCTCTGAGCGGCACTTTTTTGCTCACCATGGGCTAAATGGCCAGGTCACAAGGACTCCGAAGGCTCAGAGAAGGTTGGGGGAGGGGATCCACTGGAACTGCTGTTAAGAGACAGATGGTAGCCTCCCGTCAAGGCCATCCAGTGCGTTCTTTAACGTGCACAGTGTATGGCTCTCCCGTACACGGGGTCACGGCTTAACGTCCCATCCGACGGACGGCGGCCTTTCCAAGACCATCGGTGTCCCCTACTGAACGTGGGCAGGGAGATGAAGAACGTGGGCAGGGCAAGAAGTCCCAATCTGCAGTTCCCAGATTGGAGACCCAGTTGTGCCAAGATTTATCTTCCCTAAAATCCTACTCTGTCCTTTGTCAAAAAGATACGGATGGGGTTGAAAAGGCCGCCGTCGGATGCGGTGTAAAACAATGTGTAGAGACTCATACTCGGAACACGTTAAAGAATACGCTTGATGGCCTTGACGGGAGGCTTCCATCTGTCTCCTAACATCTATCCAGTGAGCTCCCTTCTCCCCACCTTCTCCAAGTCCTTGTAACCTGTCCATTTAGGCTATTGTGTGCACAAAAATGCCACTCAGAGGTAAACAATCCGATCCATAGAATTGGCGAGGTACGCAGTTTCTAAGAGTTCGCTAAGTCTCTAGTGTTTTGGTTAAACACTGTAGATTTACTCATCATGCCCCCCCCCCCCCCCCCCCATCCCCATACAAGCACATTTTACCTCTTTAGATTTGATTCCTTCTCTTTCCCTTTAAAATCGAAATACTTTCCCATATTTCAATGGCTGTGACGACAGGACTATCGAGGTCTGATTTAGAATCTCCGGTGTGGTGAGAATGTTTATGTGTTGACAAATCTGTTAACGGTTCGCTTTCCTGGCAGATCTTTATTGTAGCATATCTCCTTTAACTCTTTGAATCCATGGACACTTCAAGGTGTTGGGCACATAGGCCTGATAAGAGCCTGTCTGTGTAATACACCTTAGTAAAGACTTGAATTTGCTCCACTTCCAATAGCATTAGGCACAATTTTCCACACTCCAAATATTCGGGTCCTTAGAAGCAGCCTCTGTCGTCTAATTGAAAAAAAAAGTCTTTATACGAACATGCAGTACTACGAAGAGATTCATTTGGAATAATGGTGAAAAAAAAGTACAATATTAATGTCACCACAAACTAAATAGGCTTTTGGCTATTATGCTACGTTAAAGGACGTCTAACAAGAAAGAGTAATCGCCTGTGCTCGTTTGCAAGAAGAATGACTTTTGCCACTTTCAACTTTAGCGCTCTCTAATGATGAAAATTAGAACTAATGGATGATTCGGAAGATGTGATATGAATTTTTCTTTTGTCCATTATTTTTCCCTTTATTTCTTAAACGACAAAAGTTACGTTTTTCACATCGTCTCCCCCCCCCCCCCCCACTCTCTCCCATCCATGGATAAGGAGACAAATAGTTGTTTCCAATCTAAACCCTTTTAACCACTAAACTTTCCCACATAAATTTGCAATTTATAGCATGAATAGACTTTTTCAAAGGTCTGAAAAAGGTTAAATGCCACTAATATTTGATGAACCGAGACTGAAATATTACGGATGGGCGTTAATCCATGATCCCATGTGTAGAAGAGCCCTACACTGTGCACATTAAAGAACATGTTGAATGGCCTTGATGAGAGGCTTCCAGCTATTTGGTAATAGTAGGCAGGATCTCTTTACTCTGTCCGAGTCTTTGTGACCTAGCTATTTAGCTTATTGTGCCCAAAAAGATGCTGTTCAGAGGTAAAAAAACACAACCCTTTGCTGATGTTCAAAACCCTATCACTGAAAGTCGAGTTGAACAATTAATTTCCAAATAATTAAAGTAGCATCTCTTGAATATCAACTAACATTCTTATCTTTATATCCACCATACCATTTTATATCCACTTATTATCACATTATATATCTATCCCCCAACACACATACATGGGGGAGGGGATCCACTGGAACTGCCGTTAAGAGACAGATGGTAGCCTCCCGTCAAGGCCATCCAGTGCGTTCTTTAACGTGCACAGGGTATGGCTCTCCCGTACACGGGGTCACGGCTTAACGTAAGTAATAATGGAACCTTTAGTTATTCCACATACATGTACCCCTCCATACAGAAAACCCTTTTTTTAGATAGTTTAACACGTTTCAGGTCAGAGAACTGGATCAGTTCCCTCTACGTAGAGCCTGCACCTGACTGATGGAGGAAATGCAATAGTCGTATCACTTCTGGCAGGATTTTGGCCAAAAAAGATGATTGGAAAGAAAAGCAAAATCATAATAATAGGAATATGCGAAAGGATGACCGCATGGACGCCAACAGAGAAATGCAAATTTCTTCTGTGGTGTTCTGACATCAGCGCACGCACTAGTTTAATTATATTAGGCAAACTTATTGAGAAAGTATTCACTGCACCCTAAACTTGATCACTAGTCCTAAAATACGTACGCAAGGTTCCGCGTACTGGGTCAAATGATTGGTTTCTTACGTTCTTATCTGCTGTGGGACAGAATTTAAACCCTTCGCGAATGTCCGGAATCTAGACGTGAGTGGGTACGTGTGTTTGAAAGGGGCTACAATGTCGTCTGGCCACATTGTGAAAATTATGAATAGAACGTTTCGCGCCGAACGTTTGGCGGCGAAAATTATCAATAGAGAGAAGAAATACACGCCAAATTTTTTGCGCGAAACATATTTCTCCTCTTATAATAACAATAAGAGAGGAGAAATAGTTTCGCGCCAAATTTTGTCAGGCTATAACTGCAAAGAATAAAGTTTCACCAAAGGGAAGCAAAAGCAAGATTTAAAGTTCCCACCTTTTTTATTATTAACATACACAAATCATTTTTTCTTAAAAATTACAGGGAGCCTAACCCTATGGCTTCTGGAATAGAGTAATAATAGTTTTTTTTTTCGATTCATATTTATTACTTGCTTAAAAGCTATCTTTTCTTTTCAGTATTATCAATCACACCCCCCCCCCTTTTTTTTTTTCAAAAGTTTTTCTGTTTCTTATATATACTTTATTAATATTATACATATGCTTACGTAACTTATATTCTGTTTTACACCTTTAGTTATTCCACTGGCAAGAGCCGTGAGCAGTCCGACTATTTGTAAGGTCTCCCGAACGATGAAGGAACTGGACAGATTCTTAGCATCTCAACCACGTAAGCAGCTCTTTTAACCGCATAAAACAGAAAAATTGCATTTCGGCCTGAGAGCGTCGCTCAGAATACAACTGAGAAGTTAAAACCAGTCCCGGATCTAGAAAGAAAGAAATGGAGGAAAGATCGAGCAGGAATGCTGTTCTGATAAAAATTTCCCTTCTGTTTTAGTGGCCTTCAATACGTACATTCCTCGAAAAATTGTATAATATATATATACGTAAGAGTAAAACAATAATTAATACAATAATTAATTAATAATTAATTAACAGTTATTAATTGCGAAAAACAATAAATAATGGAACCTTTTATTACAAACTCGAACTTTTCTATTTGGTATGGGGGGAAAATAAGGGTTCTCTCATCACACTTGTATTTCTATTTTGAATCCACGAGAAGGTTTCGTTGTTTTTAAGGTCCCAGACTTCTCCCCAAAGCAAAACTGTTCTCCCCAAAGGGAACCTCCTTATCCTAAAAACGTTTAGCGCATTTATTTACTAAATACAGTGCTATTTCTGGCAAATAAAGTTCAAATACATCATTCAAAGTACGGTATATTTATGGGTAACACTGAAAGGTGTATTCAAATTAACACAGCAATTGGATAAATTCGTGGAAATAGTTCCAACATTTACTCATCATTACCAAATAGCTTATCCACGTCCTTTTGGTTTCATTACCATTTACGTACGTTACTTGGGCGAGTCTTGAAAAATATGCAAGATATATGTTTATTTTTTTTACCTGTACAATTTTTAAAACTATTTGGCGGTGATTATAATTCGCCCCCTCCCCCGCCAATTTCCATTATTCAAAAAATATCGCAATTCTCCTTCAAATAAATAACGCATAATTTCAAGTGATTAGAGCTCCTCTTAAATAACACTAGAAAACAAACTGAAACTTTTTTTTTATATAACATTGGTCAAATAGGATGTTTCTAACTAATTTTGGGATGCTGATTTCAAATATGGCTGTGAAAAATCATCACGTACATATTTTTTAAAATTACGGATTGATGTATTTCAAATTTCAATCAATATGCATATCTGGGAAATGAAAATAAATATGACTATTTTATTAAATTGCAACTTAAAATTCATGAATTAATTATAGTGCAAAAAATTAGAAGCATCATAGTTATAGACAACTGAATATAATGCAACAAATGAAATAATATTGAAACGCAAAATAAGAAAACGTGGGTAAGGATCTTTTATACTTACAAGAAGTTCATTTTTGGTCTTTTATGTTTTTGGTATTTAACCAGCAGTAGTCACCCATCATTGCTAGGTCCCACCTTCCTTGGTATCTCTCCTCCATGGTTCGGATATCCTGGTGAAATCTTTCCCCTTGCTCATCACTGACAGCTCCTAAGTTCTTGGGAAAGAAGTCGAGATGCGAGTGCAAGAAATGGATCTTGAAAGACATTAGGCAGCCAAGGTTTTCATAGTTTTTGAAAAGATCTTGAATGAGGCAATGAGGTTATGGTAGTTTTCCTCTTTGTGATTCCCCAGAAAACCCTGGACCACAGACGTGAAGAATTTCCATGCTTCTTCATATTCAGTTTTTCTTCGAAGACAGTATCATTCAGTAGCTTCCTGATCTCAGGACAAACAAAGATCCCTTATTTGAATTTGGTATCACTTAGTTTTGGAAATTTTTCCTTCAAGTGCAAAAACCCTTTACTAGTTTTGTCCATAGCCTTTACAAAGTTTTTCATAAGCCTCAGTTTGATGTGTAGTGGTGAGAGCAGACATCAAAGGGGTCAACTAGAGGTTTATACCTCACATTACTCTTTCCAGGAATAAAAACATCTCTTTTGGGCCAGTCTTTTTGTCCTTTCTGGCCCTTACTGTCCCACAAACACAGAAAAGAGCAAAATTTTGTGAAGCCTCCTTGATGAAGCCCGAGCAAAGAGAGATGTGACTTTTAGGTCACCACATATTGTCCACTTAAACTGGTCATATTTTATAGCAGTGAGTATTTTTTTCATGCTCTCATAAGTTTCCTTCATTCCCACAGCGTGTGCCAGTGAAATGGAAGGTTTTTGGTTTCCTTTATGCAAATGGACAGCTTTTAAGCTGAATTTTGATGAATCTATAAATAGAGGTGTTGGTATAGGAAGATCTCTATGAGGAACTGGCCTTATGGCTGAAGGCACTTTTTGATATTGTATTTTGCTTTTGTTCTTTTTTGAAAAGCCCGATACTTTGATTAAACAAAAATAGTAATCATGCAAGTGACTAGTTGATCACGCCAAAACATTGGAACTACAAAGGGAAGGGATTTTTATCTTACCTTTCAACCATTCACTCAGGCCAACAAAGCACGAAATGCGGCACACATGTGGAGCCCATGTTTTGTCCTGATCTCTAACATGACATCCAAAATACAAGTTATAAACTTTCTTCACAATCTTTGTCGAAGAACGACCCTGGGATTTTAAAAGATAATTTCCACACACATAACAAAACTTATCTGGCACATTAACGTATCCACCTCGCTGCCTTTGCGCCACTTAAAGGCCAAAATTCATTCTTCAACGTACAGCACGTGTTCCTCCTATAATGAAAACAACAAGAATGGCGGTCTGAGATTAGGTTACTGTTACATGTTTTCTCCCACTTGGAAATCAGTGTTGCCAGCCACAAAAAGTAAAATATCTAGTATCCTCCCAGTTGCCTGGAGGTGTTGGTATAGGAAGATCTCTTAATAGGAGTCAAAATGATCAGTAACATAAAAACGTGAAGTGCTAGCCATTTTTTAAGGCCAGATCTGAAATCAGCACCTGAAAAATAGTTAAAGGAAGCTACAATTGTTCATGTTATAAAAACCTTGTAAACCAGTGTAATTCTCCCTTCAAATTGATTTGCATTACCCATCAAAAAAAGAAACATATTTTCAATTCATTTTCTCCCCTTGCATGTTAAAGCATAAAGCAGTTGTCTTCTGGACGGAGATGGCTCAGTCTGTAGCGTCCCAGGTTCGTAATCTGTAGTTCCCAGGTTCGAGTCCCACCTGCGCCGGCGTTGAGATTTATTTCTGCAAAACTCTCCGCTTTGGCCTCGGTCAGTACAGGACACCGATGAGTTTGGAAAGGCTGCCGTCCGTCGGATGGGACGTTAAGCCGTGATCCCTTGTGCGGGAGAGCCATACCCTGTGCACGTTAAACAACACGCTGAAAGGCCTTGACGGGAGGCTACCTACCATCTGTCTCCCAACATCTGTCCAGTGGGTCCCCTTCCCCAACTTTCTCTGAACTTTCGGATCTTTGTACCTGGCCATTTAGCCCATTATGCCATATATTAGCCATATATTAGGACAAAGCAGCTGTCTTCCTCACCTAGTCTTTGTCCCATCTCCGAATCCTACTTATTCATGTGTTTATATATACATATATATGTTTTAATGGCAGGCAGTTTAAAGGTAGCAAAAATTGGATACGCAAAAAAGGAAAGAAAAACATTCATTAACAATCAGTAAAATGTAAACTATTTATTTTAAAACATCAATAGATATTAGAACAAATTCAGAACTTAAATGAAAAACTATCTACGAAGAATTTAATAAAATCGAAACGAAAACTGACTAGCCTTAAAATCAAAACGTTTTAATTTTGAAGCATCTGAAATTTTAGATATCTGCACTCAGGGGAAGATCTAGGAGGGGGGACACATTTCTCTCCCTCTAAGAATGCTGCAAAGGATAACAGAGACAAAAAAAAATACTCCTCTTTGCTACCTCCCCATTTACTTTCATACGTAGATTGAATTTCGTTTCCCTCCCCCCTCCTTGATTTTTTTATTTCTAGATCCGGGCCCATCTGCATTCAATTGAATATTAACATGAAATCGTCTAATTCTTCCAAGTTTGAATAATATTGTTTTATCTTTTTTTAGCTGATGAATCTTCCAGTGGAGATACACAATTGATAAAGGTAATATAACTTTCTTTTTTTATTATGTTTGCATAAATGTATTCGTTAATCCAAATATCATTTAGGCGACAAACAAACAAACGGTTAAGAAATATTTCCAAAATTTTCCGTGAAAAATAAGGTTCGTGGAATATTTGGCTTTTTTCTTTTGGGTAAAAGGGAAAAGAGGAAACAAAATTATTTGAGTGATAAGTTATGGAACTTATTTTTGAAAGAAGGAAGTGCAGGATTAATATGAATCAATACCTTACTAGTCCTAACAGAAGGCGTTACAACGAGCTTAATAATGTGTGAAGGATCAGTTAACAGCTGATAAGAATATTTGGCTTGATAGTTTGGCTGACAAAGCAGAGGAAGCAGTTAGACAGCAGAACAGCAGGGGGTTCCAGATTATTAATGTTTTATGTGGGAAGAAACAGACAGGTGCACAGGGATTGAGGGATAAACATGGCAAGGTAGTTGAAGGTGAGGATTCTGTGATGGCTAGGTGGGCAGAGCCTTTCAGAGAAGTTCTAAATAATGTGATTATTTCTACTCCCATTGTTTGTAATGAGGATAGATGCACTACTGGCTTTAATGATGGCCCTATATCACATTCCGAAGTCGCTTTAATAAATAATAAATACCCCCTCAAGCAGCTGCTTGCCACAGAGGTCTGACAGGAGCCTGTCAGTTTATATGCCACAGTAGAAGGTCTGAGAGGATGGCAGGGCCTCAGCAGAAAACAACACGAATATCCATGCCTTACCCGGGGCTCGAACCCAGGTCCCGTAGATCAGTAGCCACGCTTTGGCTATCTCTAAATTAAAACTGCATAAATCCCCAGGGATGGACTAAATCACCACTGAAATGCTTAGAGCTGGGAACATTTGTGTTGTCACATGGCTGATTGAAATTTTGAATATTTTTTATGATAAAGGTGTTGTTCCTAAGGATTTTACTAGAACTATTATTTTTCCCGATTTTTAAAAAATGGTGATCGTAGTTCTTGTGATAATTATAGGGGAATTACAGGTGCTCCCTTACTTACGAACAGGTTAAGTTCCAGAGGTTTTGTCGTAAGTCGAAAACTAACCTAAAAAGTACATTTGTACGCAGAATAATCACTTATTGTTAGTGCTTGATCCTTCAATGCTCGCTACTGCTTACTAGCAGGTGTTTCAAATGCGGTAAAAATCTGCTGTGGTATATGGTAACATAAAGTCGATATTATAAGACATGCGTGTCCAACCTTTTGACTTCACTGGGACACATTGAGTGATGAATTGTTTTGGGCCGCACATAAAATATATAATATAGTTAATGTATATGAATAATAAAGTTTTATTTTATTATTCATATACATTTATTTTCTTGTTTTTTATTTTAAAATTAAAAAAGGGCAACATGAAACTAGTGAGATATCAAAAACTCGCTGAAAATCACATAATCATGTAGAAAGCTTATGTCGTAAACACGTAAACTTTACGATTTTGTGGGCCGCATTACTAGCTGTCCTGGTTCGCATGCGACCCGCGGGACCCGGGTTGGACACGCCTGTTATAAATAAACTTATACTGTTTATGTATATGTTTGTACATAAATTATATAATAAGCATTGTAAATAACAAAAAAGGAAAATTAGATCACGCTATCGACTTCAACGCCACGAATCCGCGCAAAATTCAAATTTTAGACGTACGGTCAAATTGTTTGTAAGTCTGAAAGTTCGTAAGTTGAACGTTCGCAAGTAGCGTAGCATATGTAGTTTACGTTCTGTCCCAGGTAAAGTTCTTTGCATGATTATACTTAATAGAATTAAGAATTTTGTTTGACAACTGCGTGATGAACAGTGTGGATTCAGAAGTGGTAGGGTATGTATTGATCAAATATTTTCACTTAGGCGGATTCTTGAAAAATGTTTTTAGAGTTTCAGAAATCTGTGGTTACTAGCTTTATAGATTTCAAAGAGGCTTTTGATTCTGTTGATCGACATAATTTGTGGTTGATTGTTAGATCATATGGAATACCTGATAAGTTGGTGTAATGAAAGCTCTCTATAATAACACGGGGTCATGTGTGAGAGTTGGTATGTCTTGCAACGATTGATTTAGCATTGCTAGTGGAGTTAGACAAGAGTGCATTTTGTCTCCTTTTCTCTTTAGTTTGGTTATTGATTATGTTATGTGAAATTTTTTGCAAAGGAAAGATTTTGGCCTTAAATGGGCTGGATATACGAAAATTTCTGATTTAGATTATGCAGATGATTTGGCCCTGTTGGCTAATGATGTTGTTGAGATGAATTCTTTCATTAAGGTTGTTCATGAGAATGGTAATAGAGTAGGTTTGGTGATAAACAGAGAAAAAACTAAAGTGATGAAAATTGGTGAGGCAGATGGTGCTTCAGTTGCTTTGAATGACTGCACTCTTGAGCAAGTGTCTCAGTTTAATTATCTGGGGAACTATGTAACAGATACTGGTGATGTGTGGCATGACATAACTGGAAGACTAGGGATTGCTGCTGGGACTTTTAAGAATATATGGAGAGTGTGGAAAAATAGGCGTATTCACCTAAAGACTAAAATTAGGCTGTATAATAGTTTGGTTCTCTCTAAGGTTAATTTTGGTAGCCAAACATGGACTCTTTGTAAGAAAGATAACAAGAAACTTGATGCCTTTGATTCTAGATGCTTACGCAGTATCTTGGGCATTAGATGGTTCGACTTTCTAAGTAATGATGAGGTTAGAAGAAGGAGTTATCAACCTCCTTTGAGCAGCGTATTGTGCAGAGAGAGACTGCCTTGGTTTGGTCATGTTACCCATATGCATAGCTGCAGACTGCCAAACAGGATTATGAACAGTGTTCCTAAGTGTTTCAGAAAAAGGGGGAGACCTAGGATGCGATGGGCAGACAATGTAACACAGGACCTTGCTAGAATTGGACTAGAGTGGCCAAATGCAGCAGCTGTAGATATAAAAAGGACAAGTCTGGATAGGAAAATTACACAATCCGGTTGGATCTCTGTAACCCATGGCTGCATGATGATTTTGTATGTATGCATTTTCATTAAACATAAATTGCAATGCAAAACAGAAAAGGAAAACAATGCTGTTTTAGGAGCCTGCCAGTTTAATACGCCATAGTAAAGGGTCTGTGAGGATGGCGGGACCTCTGTAGAAAAACAACACAAACATTTCATGCCTTACCCAGGAAAACAACCCAGATTCCAATGATCAGTCAGGGCTCGAACCCAAGTCCTTTGATCAGTAGCCAAGTGCTCTAACTATTCGGCCATAATAAATAAATATCTCCTCAAGCAGCTAATGCCACAGAGGTCTGACAGACTCTTGTTAGATTCCTTAAAAACTTGATGCAAACTGAAGCGAAAGAAAGCGATATTTGTTTTAAGAAATAACTAAAATACCTGAGATAGTTTCTGGCACTACAATGTTCCTTATTTAAATTCTTAGAAATAAACTGCTACACAATTCAATATTTAAGTAGTAATAATAATCAATGCCTTCCCATGGCTGAGTGGTTAGCACGCTTGGCTACTGATCTAAGGGACCTGGGTTCGAGCCCGGGGTAAGGCATGGTTGTGTGTTGTTGTTTTTCTGCTGAGGTCCTGCCATCCTCACAGACCTTCTACTATGGCATATAAACTGACAGGCTCCTGTCAGACCTTTGTGGCAAGCAGCTGCTTGAGGGGGTATTTATTTTTTTATTTTAATAATCAATATTAGAGAAAAAATAACACAAAATAGAATTGTAAATATATGTCACATATTTATAATACACACATATTTGCTGTGGAAAACGTTACATAAAAAACATTAAATAACAAATGTTTGCAGGTAATGGCTTAAGAAGCGGATGAGTTGGGAGAGTTTAGGTGATTTCTCCGCTGAAAGCGACGATGACTCAGTTACTATTTCAACAGCCTGCTTTGATTGTGGACGGGAAAAACTGTCCACAGTCTGATGAAGAGACTTTTATCTTGTCCATGCAATTGTCTTATAATAACAGATATCTTTGGTGTCACTCGTAGCACTTTTTTTTTTGCAGAATGCAAATGTTACAGTAGACGCAATACGTCACACCGGCAAAAATTATTTTGTCAGGATGGCGTACTGGTAAGGCTTTTCCCAGTAGTGGTGCAATTAACGATTCCTTTTACACTTTTATGATCTTTCAACCGACATTTAATTTAAAAAAAAAGGGATCATTCCTTTTAAGAAAAATTCCTCGATTTTTAATTACACTAGTACAATTTAACCGTTTAGCTACAAAGCTCTTTGAAATTCCAACCAAAGTCGTCTCTGGGGGTAGTAAGTAACCAAAGGCGTAGGAACGTGTTGGCATCGATGCAGTTCCCAAGGGCGCCGGAATCACAGGGCGGTGCTGGGGCGGCACGAGCAGTTCCACGATATCTGACGTTTATGTGCAAAATAAAATCGAATGATTAGCCGCCCGTAGTTCGTTGAATTTAATACGTATTATTCATACCGTCGTATCGTCAAGACAGCATATATTATAATTTTTCGTTATTTCCTACAAAAATATTTTTTCCTTTTATCGGCGGACAATTAGCCGCCCCCTTCCCCTGCACCGCGCTTGCCATAAAACAGCTTTGGGGCGCAATTTCAAACTGCTCATATTGCTTTTACAAATCATGACGTTACAAAATAAAATTATGTTACATAGGTATCTTTTTTCTTTGGACGGGAAGTTCATAATTTGTACATTGTATTGAATTAATATGTTTATAAACTCCGGAATTGTTTAAGATCAACATCAGGTCAGGATCGTACATCATCACTTTGTTTCTTATCAATCGAGCGATAACTGACTCAAAAAATTAATTTTGATGAGATTATTAACGATTTTACCAAACGAAAAATTAGGAAAAATTAAATTACTTTAAAAAATAATTCATTGCAATTTCTTTTGCAATTATTTATGTGCAATTAATAGTTATTCATGTAACTGTTTTAAAATAATGAGAACAAATATATATATATATATAATATAAATAACATGTGTATTTTTTTATCAATAACTGAACAGGACAGACAATTACAAATTTGCCAAGGGCGCCAAAAGCCTAGTTACTGATTTAGTTTCAGGTATAACACTTTAGTAGGGTTTCCCAACTATTAAAATATTTCACCAGATAGGAAAGGTTAAAATGATATTTTATATGTAATAAAATTTTATAGTAGCTTTTAAATCTATTTTTACTGTCGAACATATGCTAAATAAAATTATACAAAGACATCTGTTTTGCATTTCAAAGCAGGTAGACAAGTTTGAGATTTTATTTAAGACGACCAAATTATCCGCGGGGGCGGGGGGGACGGACTGTCTCGGGGAATCGTTAAATGTTCACGGGCAATGTACGTTCCCATCCGTCATAGCTGTCTGGGTTCCGTCTTAATTACCACCAGAGGCAGAACTGGGAAAAAAGGATTTGTGGTTTTCAAATTCTTATTTTAATTCTTAGTCGATATGTTGCGAGATGCTAAATATTCATATTTCCTGCTTTTCTTTTCTTCTAAATATGTTATTGCAAATAATTATATATTTTATTGAATTGAAAATTCTATCATTTCCGAGAACCACGGAAGGCAATTTAATTGGTCTCCCATTGGCTTCACTGTAATGCACGATTTTGCCATGTTTAGAGGGCGCTGCAATCGAAAAGTTTACATTGCGCCTATTGGAAACTTCTTCTCTCCCCCTTAGACACTCCTTGTCCCAATCGCCCCAACTGGGAATAAGGCCCCCACAAATTTAAGTAAAGAATTTAAAGGTTAGGGGGGGTGAATTATTAAAATTTGTTTCTTTTTTAATAAAATTACGTAAATTGTTGATTTATATTACTATTATAATAATATATAGATGGTGTTTTCATAAAGAATATATAAAAAATGTGTTCATGACCTTACCTTTTTCAAGAAAATATGTGTTAAAATAAACACAATTTTAAATAACGTTTAATAAAAAAATTGAAAAGTTAAACAAAAAATTTTAAATGAAAGATGTTTTTTTTAAACCTGCTGAAAAACAAATAAATAACATTTATAAATACAACTATCAATTGCATTTTAATTTTAACAAACTTGAAAATTATAGTTAATAAAAAATTTAAATGAAGAAAAAGTTTTCTTTGGCATCCTGTTCTGAAGAAAAAATATCCCCACTTCTGGAATTACAGTTCATTAACTCGATGAAAGGTAATAAAATGTTGGATACCTGATGTCGAGAGGGCAGATTTTTGACATTTTTCTGAGGGTGGGGAAGGATAAAGTCACTTCTTAAAGAAGGAATCAGTTTTCGTCTGTTTCGATTTCGTCATCTCATTCAGAAGAAATGCATATGGCTTAATACGAAACTCACTTCCTAAACAAGCCTTGAATTGGTAAGCCTCATGGTAAGGTTTCACTCGTTTGAACTGGAAAAAAATATTTTTCGGGTGCCTCGGAAATTCGCGGTCAAACAGATTTGACAGACTATTTTCTAATGCATTCCAAAAGGAAAATCACGGTAAGCGGACACCTACTGTACATGTTCCTTTTATCTTCTCACAAACGCTCGCACATATGTTGATACGTTATTTTCTGATAAAGCAATTTCTCGATCAGAGTCCCAAAAGCTACTCTTAGCTTGTACAGGCTTTCTCACACAATGACAACACAGGCAAACAGCCATGCTACTACCCAGGATTAGAATCCAGACCCCAGCTGCTGCAGTGTCACCACGAGGCAACGGAATATCACTAAATAACACTTAAAAAAATTATACTGTTGAATAGATTATGTGGTGGCGTTAAGTGGGGAGTAGAAAAAACGATATCTTCATACCCACACAACACCAATCTCCATAAAATATCCATTACATATCTAATATCACTAGCGGATATACGTTTGCGATCTTAGATATTTTCTGGATATTGTGGTTGTGGGGAGGATACTAGAATAATTGATCACCAATTACTCGAAAAAATTGGCTAACCAAATTGGTTGAAAACAATATCCCCTTATATTTTAGTGGAAGTGTTTTACAACACATTTTATAGCTACTATGAGGTCAACTTTTGATTCAAGCTGAAAGAGTACACGACTCTTTCATTTCACCGCGCCATAATTGTAACAATCGGCAGGAGGGGGAAAGAAAGGGGGAAACAATGATTGCTTGTTAAAACAACACGACTTGCAGGATGCAAAAATCTTTATTTTGTGACTTTGGCAAAAGTTTAGTTTCAAGGTGGGGTCTCTGGAGTGAGACTTAAAGCTTTCTCGTAATATTTTGCGCTGATAATTAAGGCGCGCAAGACAGTTTCGAGTCTTCACTAAATGCTTATTGAAATGAAATAAAACGGGGGAAGGGAATACTAGATTACTATTTTAATTTCAGAGAGCAAATATTTTTATTATTTGTTGCAATTCGAAATTTAATGTTTTAGTATATATATATATATTACTAAATGTTGGTGGAATCCCCTAATGACGAGCCCCCACTGGTTTATTGTCAACTAAAATGCATACCATTAGCAAAATCAATGACAGTTAATTAATAGCTGTTTCTCTTGCTCAGGAAAGAAAACTTTCTGCTGACGAAGCCCTGGTAAAGACAGCATCAGAATTGGCCATGAAGTTAGTTGACAAAACTCTATCTGAGATCTTGCTTGAATTAACTCCTGGACCTTACGATCACTGCATCCATGACACTGTATCCAAGACAGCTTCGCATGTTGTAGAGTATACACTTAGTGAACTAGGTTATGGAACAACTCCTGGACCTTACGAGCATTGCATTCACGATACTTTGTCTGAAACAGTTATGCATGTGGTTGACAGCACAATCTCGATCGCTCTCACTGAAATTAGTGAAGAAATGTCCCAGACTCTTCGTGCGCCTCATGATACATTGTCTGAAAAGATTACTCAAATCATAGACAGCACAATCTCGATTGCCGTAAGTGAACTTGGTGATGAAATGTTGCAGCCACCTCCTGGCCCTTTTGACTATTGTATTGGCAATACTGTGACCGAAACAACTAGTTCTTTGGTAGATGTCACGCTGTCTGAAGCTCTGAAAGAAATTTTGGAGGAGGATCAAATTGCAGAGAATATGATGGAAGAAAAAAGAAAGCAGTTGGAAGATCAGATAAAAGAGGAAGAGCTAGAAAGAGAGCTGCACGAAGGGATGCTGCAATTAACAGTCCAGGATCTTGCTCACGATATCGTTGGTAAATGTGTTGAATTGGCCTGGAATAAAGTTATACATCGAATACATCAATCAAATATAGAATCGAAAGCAACCTCTAAATGCATTGAAGGTGATAATGAGAAGCATGAGGCGGTGGAAGATGGAAGCAAAGGTAATGACGATGATAAAGAGATGAACGATACGATGGAAGATGAGAAAAAAGACATTGATAGTGAAGATGATAAAGGGACAAATGATGTACTGGAAGATAGGAGTAATGACATTGATAATGACGATGTAGACGATTTTGTACATATAGACAGCGTTCACAAGTTATATGATGATGCTGTCTCAGGTAGCTTAAAAGACATGGATGACAACAGTGATGCGGATTAAGGTTCCCTCCGCTCAACTTCTCCAAATATTCTGCCCAAATAATTGAACATATATGTACTGCCACCTAGCAACTTTTTATACTTCTTGTCAAGATTATGGTTTCTGAACATGCTTGTTAATCTCAAATGTTTTTCTGAACTTTTAATAAAAGCACTGAACAATAAAATAAATACTTGTTTTTAACTATTTATTGTACTTATAACTACAATTAAAAGAAATTGCTAACCAACTGCCTAAAGATATAATGGTAAAGCATTGATTCGTATCATGTTGTTGAGTTGAAGTGTAGGTTCAAATTCAAGAGGTGGCATCAAGGATGCAGTAAAGGGAGTAAGAACTCACATAGCAGGCTTCTATTAGGTCGAAGGGGGGGGGGGTTCATTACTTATCTATATATTATACTTTAGCTCTTATTGTCTAGTATTATTTAAAAAACAGGAGCTTTCAAATTGCTTCTTTTTTAAAAACGATGCTGGTGCAAACCCGATAGAGCTCAACTTCAATTCTACCAAAGGGAAAGAAAAATTGACTTACAGACTTAAAAATTAATGCTGAATCCTGGAACTATATTTGCTTTGTAGTTGAATATGTGTGAATTCAACTCACCGTTGGGCAAATTGGTTCCAAAAATGCGGTGTTATAGCTTAAGTGACAACTAGAGAAGCAATGCTGTGACTATGAGAATCTGCAGTTGATGCTTCAATGGTTCTCATAAAGCTTAGGTTAACGAGTTATCAATCTCGTTGACCTATGTTCCCTAGTTGGCACTTAGGCTGCCATTACTTAAAACAGCTAAATGGAAAATGCAGAGCATATCACTTTTGGCGAATAAGGGATGCTCGTTTTCAGAGAGAACATCATCATCATCATCATCCTCCTCAAGCAGCCATGAGCTACGGAGGTCCAACCAGACCGTGCAATTTAGTTCTCCAAGTAAGTCTATCCTGAGCTACATCTACTGCATCTGGCCACTGCACACCAATTCTAATAAGGTCCTGTTTGACATTGTCTGCCCACCGCATCCTAGGTCTCCCCTTCTTTCTGAGGCCTTTAGGCACACTGTTCATAACCCTATTCGCCAATCTATAATTATTCATACGGGCAACATGGCCAAACCAACGGAGTCTCTCTCTGAACAATATGCTGCTTAAAGGAGGTTGCAAAGTCCTTTGCCTAACCTCATCATTAGTTACAAAGTTGAACCACCTAATGCCCAAGATACTGCGTAAGCATTTGGAATCAAAAGCATCTAGTTTCCTGTTATCTTGTTTACAAAGTGTCCACGTTTCACTACCATAACTAACCCTAGAAAGAACCAAACTATTATACAGCCTAATTTTAGTCTTTAGGTGTATACGCCTATTTCTCCACACTCTCCATAGATTCTTAAAAGTCCCGGCAGCAATCCCTATTCGTCTGTTAATCTCATGCCGCACATCACCATTATCGGTTACATAGCTCCCAAGATAATTAAACTGTGACACCTGCTCAAGACTGCAACCATTCAGATTAACTGAATCACAGCCTGCCTGACCAATTTTCATTACTTTAGTTTTCTCTCTGTTTATAACCAAACCTACTCTACTACCAGTCTCATCAACAGCTTGAATGAAAGAGTTCATCTCATCAACATCATTTGCCAAAAGGGCTAAATCATCAGCATAATCTAAATCAGAAATTTTCGTATCTCCAGCCCATTTAAGGCCAAAATCTTTCCCTTGAAGTGAATTTCGCATAACATAATCAACAACCAAACTAAAGAGAAAAGGAGACAAAATGCACCCTTGTCTACAAGCCTTACCAACTCTCACACACGACTCAGTGTTATTATAGAGAGCTTTCATTATGTTAACTAACTTGTCTGGTATACCATATGATTTCACAATCAACCATAAATTATGACGATCAACAGAGTCGAAAGCCTTTTTGAAATCAACAAAGCTAGCAACCAAAGGTTTCTGAAACTCTAAACATTTCTCAAGAATCTGCCAAAGTGAAAATATCTGATCCACACATCCCCTACCACTTCTGAATCCACATTGCTCATCACGCAATTGACTATCAACCAGATTCTTAATTCTATTAAGCACAATCATGGAAAGAACTTTACCTGGAACAGAGAGTAGGCTAATACCCCTATAGTTATCACAAGAACTGCGATCACTTTTGAAAATAGGGATAACAATAGCTCTGGTAAAATCCTTAGGAACCATGCCTTTATCATGAGATATTCAGAATTTCAGTCATCCAAGTGGTAACTGAAACATTTCCAGCTCTAAGCATTTCTGTAGTAATTTCATCTACCCCTGGGGATTTATGAAGTTTAAGTTTAGAAACAGCCAAAATAACTTCAGATTGTGTTATAGGGCCAACATTAAAGCCACCAATGCATCTATCATTATTGCAAACAATGGGAATAGAACTAACCGCATTGTTTAAAATATCACTGAAATGCTCAGCCCACCTAGCCATGACAGAATCCTCCCCTTCTATAACCTTACCTTGTTTATCCTTCAATCCATGTATACCTGTCCGTTTTCTACCACACAAAACATTAACTATCTGGTACAGCTCTCTGCTGTTGTGCTGTCTAACTGCTTCCTCGGCTTTGTCAGCCAAACCATCAAGCCAAAGATTCTTATCAGCAGCTAACTGATCTTTACACGTTTATTAAGTTCTCTGTAATGCTTTCTATTAGTACTAGTAGGGTATTGATTAAGGACATTCCTGCAGTTCTTTCTTTCCGAAATAAGCTCAAGTGCCTTATCACTCAGATAATTATGCCTCTTCTGCTCCTTTTTTCCTAAAAGAGTACTGTTAGTGTCCAAAAAATACCTATTTGAAATGATCCCATTCTTCCTCAACTTCAGTAGTAAGCATACCATGACTGTCATAATGACTAAGTAACCTATCATGGTAAGCTTTGGCTATAACTGGGTCTTTCAGAGCTTCAGTATTAAAAGCAAATTTTTTAACCCTAGCACAACACTTTTTAAGTTTAAGTTGCAAGACACTTTTAACAAGGTAATGGTCAGATCCAATTTCAGCTCCCCTATATGCCCTGGTATTTCTAACAGAACTAGCCCATTTGCTGTTAATTAATACATAATCAATCATATTCCTATGCAGCCCATCAGGTGAAACCCATGTGTACTTATGTATGTCTCGGTGTTTGTAATATGTGTTAGTTATTCTGAAACCATTGAGTTTAATTACCTGTAGGAGACGTTGCCCATTGCCATTGCAGCTACCAATACCAAAAGGGCCAATCACCCCTCCCCAAAGGTCAGAGTCAGTACCAACTTTGGCATTGAAGTCACCAAGAACAAGGGTAATATCTCCTTTCTTGACAGAATTCAAAATATCCTGAAGTTGTTCATAAAACCTATCCTTCTCATCCTCATCGGCATCCTCAGTGGGGGCATAACAGCAGATAACATTCAAGTCTTTAACGCTTGTCTGAAATTTTGCTGTAAGAAACCTTTCATTAATGCACTCATATCCGGAAGAGCATCACTAGCGTGTCTGCTGAGAAGCAGTCCCACGCCTTGGTGATGCTTATTGTCGTCCCTCCCTGAAAAAGAGAAATTTAAGATTATTTTTAAGAATCTGACCTTTATCTGTCCATCTGGTCTCTTGCAAGCCGAGAATATCTAAATAATAATGGTGGAATCCTTGTGCGAGGATATCAAGAGAAAAAGCTCTGTTCAGAGTCCTCACATTCCAACTACCTATGGAGATAAAATGGTTAGTAGGATGTTTAAAGAAACTATGTTTATTGAGAGAGGGAATGCCGACAATATCAAACAGCCCCCTAATCGCAGACATGGGGCAAAGACCCGTTCCCCCACCACTAAAGGCTGAAGCCATCTACACTGGAAGACTTCCTCCAATGTAGAATTTGACGATGCCAATAGAAGCAAAGAGTTCAGGTGCCTGCGATGACCTCTGTTGATTGGGAAAACGCAAATATTTATTATCTATAAAACACAATTATTTCTTAAAACATAAAATTGCCTTACCCCCGCTACCTGGGGGATAAGGGTTGTGTAGCTTTACCTCTGAACGGGACTTTTCCATGGTCTTTCCTAGAGGCCTATATAGGTAGAGGTTGGCCATCTCAAAATTGGACGCCATGTTTTGTTGTCACTTATGGATTTTTATACTTATGGATTATACTTAATTAATACTTATGGATTTCTGAAAAGAGTAGGTAATTTTTGATAAAGATTTCAGTGCTTACGACTGTGATGCACTGATAATTTTTACAAAACGGCTAAAAGCGAAAAGAAAATTTTATGGCATTTTTTTAAAGAGATAATAATTTCGCTTTGTCGTCTGTCTTTCTGTAAACATCAAACTTTTTTGTTTATACAGATAAATTAAAAATTCTTTTCGTGTTGGATAGGGATTGATGAAATATTACGATTCGCTCTTTCCGAATCTTCCAAAAGGTATAATTGCGCCCTCTAACTGTGGAAATATTTGAAAATTTCAAACTTTCAAACTGGGGAGCTAATGCGAAAATCTCTTATGACTCATCAAGCTTTGAATCAGATTTGTTGTCACTCCGAATATTCTAACACTTCAACACCATTTCCTGAAGTTGCACTCAGAATATTCCAACACTTCAACACCATTTCCTGAAGTTGCATACTATCAATTTTATCAAAGAATGGATGCCATTCCTGCAGTGCATTTTTTGTTGCCTTCAAGAAAAACCTCACTTACAAATTCTGTATTTCTTTCCAACTGTTTCCAATATACAGAACTTTTTCTTCACTTCACTGGACATGTGAAAACAAAAGATAACTAGTGACGAGCAGATTAGGTGTTGACATTGGGAACTGTATAAATCGTATACAATTCCTATTTTACAATAAGTGCATGAGAAATTTTGTCAGACACTTCAGTAGGGAACAAAAAGAATGCACATCTCATTACTAACACTGTAAACATTTCGTAGTCATGACAAAATAACTCATCATAACAACTGAAAGGGTTAATACGGGTGGGCTCTAAACCAATGGTCTGTGTCCCGCTAACCTCCAACTGCCAAATAACACATCTAAACTAGTACCACCACATAACCCTGAAAAATTCCCTAATGTTCTCTTTTCTGAGGGGTCATGATTTAGGGATGCATTACATGTATGGGATACTTTAGGGAGATGCATTTTAGTCTACAGCCAGATTTTTTGTTTCATCTGGAGAGAACAAGGAATATAATACCATCCTTTCAATATCAGAGAAAGGGATACTTTGGTGGAGGTGGTGTGCTGGCCTGGAGTGGCATAATGATAAATGGCCATACTCCTCTTAAGTGTTCGATAGAAGCTCCATAACTGCTCAGAGGTACAAAATGATCCTTGACACCTATGTGCGACTTTTTAAGGGTAAGGTTGGTGCTGATATTGTTTATATTCAACAATGATCTGGGCAGCATGGTCACCAGAACTCTCTTCAAACATGTATGGGATGCTTTAGGGGGGTGCATTACAAGCTGTTAACCATGCCCTCAGTCACTTCACAAGGTAAACTTAGCTCTTATGGAAGAATGGGATTTGTTGCCTCAGATCCTTTTGAACTTTATACTGAGCATGGTCAATGGTGAATTTTTTTAAATAATAAGTTTTTGTATAAATTCAAAGAACCTAATTTACTTTTCATGGAATTAAGGCAACAATATCACATAGTTTATTACAAAATAATCAACATATTTTCAGTATTATTATCGCAACTGATCTTGGAAAAGTTAAGTACACCTTAACAGCACTCAACAAACAGCCTTTGATAAGTAGTGAATCAATTCTCTCATTGTTGTGATCAAATATATTTTATCTGTATTTAGCAGTGGTGTCATACTGGGATGGGGATTACCTCATGCAATATCACTCCAGGTTATAAGTATTCTGCAGTTCCCAGGTCTGAGACTGTACTTCCTTTGAGATTTATCTCTGCTAGCTCCCACTCTGCCCACAGTAAAAGGGTACTAATGGACTAGGAAAGGCCACCATCTATCGAATGGGATGTTACATCATAACCCCATATGCAGGAGAACCATACAATGTATATTTAAAAAACAGGCTGGATTTTCCTGACAGGAACCTTCTGTCTCCTAACAGCAATCCAATGGGTCCTCTTACCTTACTCAACTATGAGCCCTTGTGATCTGGCCATTTGGCTCATTGTGTGCAAAAGTGCCAATCAGAGAGAGCATTTTGTGGCACTCAGAGAAGGCACAGAATGGGCCAACAGTGGGTCTCAATATACAATCTCTCTAGATCGAATATATTCAATCACAGTAATAATGTGAAGCAAAAATGGAGTGTCTTGATCACAAAAAGGTTAGACCACTTGAATAATATAGAGTATACCATTGCAGAAAAGTGAGTTGTTTGTTTAGAAGTGTGAATCAACTTTTACCGTAAAACAGCTTAGTTTGGTCTGAAAATTTAATTCCCTTTCTAATGTCCTTATATTTTTCTAATACCCTTAAAAATTTTCAAGAAGAGATTTAAAGTGCTCATAATTTCTCATATTTTTGCATGCACTCTGGATTAACAATTAAGCATAGATGTGAATCATTAAAATGACACTAATGGCCAAATGTGACTGCGCAAGGGTGAAAAACGCATCCAGCTATCCATCCATTGTAAATACACAGATTACTCATAGATATAGAATTCAATAAATACTCATGAAAAAATTATTGCAGGCAGGTATCAAACCCACAACTCTCCAGATACATGCCAGAGCACTCTACCATTAAACCACCCATTGGAGATAATTTACTTTCATGATTTATAAGTCGCATCATGGAAGCAAATTAACTTGATGGGTGGTTTAACAGTAGAGTGCTCTGGCATGTATCTGGAGAGTTGTGGGTTTGATTCCTGCCCGATCGGCAATAGTTTTTTCAAAAGAGTATTCATTGACATCCAGCTATCTCTTGGATTTAGAGATAGATGTCCTAGTTATGAGCTAAACTTAATTTTCCTGGATGGTTTTTTTCCCCACTTGCCTAGTCAGAATAATTTTCAAAAAACATTTTCTAGCTTTTAAAATTTCCTCTTGAGCAACTGCTGGTTACAGAGGTGTAATGGGAGCTAGTTAATAAACAAGGGTGTTAAGAAGGCAAGACCATAGCAGAAAGACATCACAAACAAGAAGCATCCATACCTAATCTGGGATTCAAATGGATTCCTTTACTCTGGAGTGAAGCACACCAACAACTCCATCTTTCAGGACAGTACATAATTTTAATAGACTTGTCTCCAGGATAGTATCAGAGCAAATGGGAAAGTACACTCAATACTACTGTAATGAGCATGCTAATATAGGTGCTTCCATGGTTTTATAAAAGTGGAATATGGTAAAAAGTGGTTGAAAACATCTGCTCTACATGAACAGATTTAGGAAGTTTCCTTGGAGAGGATGATCAACTAGTTCACCAGGAATACATAAATTTGTTTCTTAAATAGTTCAAAAAACAATGGTGAGCTGGAGAAGGGTCTATATGCATTCACTGAACAATCAAACCTTATTTTTATTGCATAGTAAACAAACATTTTGATTAGCGAATATTTTTAAACAATGTACTTCACATATACTAAAAAACTGATTTCAAAAAGTGATCATCATCGAGATCATCCTTGAAACATATTCTACTATTGAATTATTATTATACATAATCAGTAGAGAGTTAAATTAATAATTTTACTCTAAACACTGTGTATTCAACTTGAATAATTCTGTACTAAGTTATATAACGATTTCAACAACATATATAAAACAAGCTCTAATATGAGATGAACTTTATTAGAATTAAAAAGATTCTTAAACAATTGTATACTATGGGATATAATTATTTAACAGCATATACAAGTTTTGAAATGAGATGAACTTCACTAAAATTTTCTCTAATACAAATGAACAAAGCTAGTTAAATATCAGTTATATCCAATTCTAAATGACTTCTCTTGGTCTCTCCTCTGAGTTTCATAAAGTTTTGATGTGTCATCCATTTTGCGTTGAAGAGCAGCTGGAAAACACAACTTATTTAATTTTAAAAATAAAAATATGAACAACAGATCAGTAGTTTTGCAAAACAAAAAAAAATATTGCAAAGCTATATTTATTTTGGCAAATAATAAATTTATTTAAAATATAATCACTTAAAAATTTAATGGCAATCCTATATCAAAGCAGTAATGTTGAAATCTTCTGTGACATAATTTTATGCATTTATATGTTACTCTCTTTAACTGATAAAATTTGCAACAGTTATGAAATTACTGAATAAAACTTCATATGAATGTAAAAAACTTAATTAGGAATTACATACTTAATTTTTTTATGGCTGAATAACATGATTACTTCAAGTAGTTACTCATACACACTATTAACCCTTTCAGTGTCCATTCTGAAAAACAGGTTTCCATCCAGAGGCCAAGCTATTTTCTCCCAATGCTCAACCAAAAAAACTTTTAACTTTAGAACTTTTTTGCCAAATAACTAATGAAAGAATTTTTTTCTCTCATTTTGTATTTTATTTCTTGATACCATACTTTGAGAAAATTCCAGGCATTTAGCCAATTGTGCTGAGTCAAATAAACAAGTCAACTTTAGAACAAAAAAAAAAACTATAACCAATCAAAGGAAATAGGCCACATTTATATACCAAATTAAACAGAATTTAATTCGAATTTTATGAAAATAAATAATATAAATAAATTTGCAAGCATGATTGATTTTAATAAGACTTTTTCAATGTGATATGGTGAAGAAAAAAAAAGATCACACTATACAATTAAGGCTTCATTTTGGAAAACTTGATGAATAAAAATAGTTAAATTATATATTTATCGAAAGGAAATTTCCTCCTGAATAATATAATATTCAACACGAAATATGATTTTTATTTCTTTTAATGATTCTTCTTGGACTTCTCACATTCATGGGATTTTCTAAACTGGTTATGAAATAGACAAAAACTTCCTTGGCTGCTTTTTTTGCTATAAACATCATGAACTTTGTGTTGAAGTTTGATGATCTTGGCCAAGTGCAGAAAGGTTTGTGCACCAAAGCAAAAAAAACAACAACAACAGCATTATATCGTCTGTGTGGCACAGTCAAGGTACTGAGGGGGGTGCCTTTAAATATCATTCAATATAAGCATAAAAACTCATTATTCTAAAAAAAATCATATTTCTCTAGTGGAGGAGGGGGGGAGGTGAAACTTTCTATGTGAGTTTAGCAGAGGGGACACTGTCCCGAAATTGCCCTCCCACATGATGGCTGATTTCCGTAGCAAGGAAGTCTATTTTGCTTCCATATCCAAGACATTCGTTTTCGGAAACCAGTACAAACTCAAAAGTTATTTTTACTAAAAAAATAGGAAATAATAATATAAAAAAATTACATATAACCTAATGGGATGTTAAATAAAATATTTACAACAACTTCTAAGCCAGCTTCTGATCTAGCATAACTCGGAAAGATCGATAAATCAGCCGATCAATGACGGAAATAAATCTACAGAAATAAATTGATTCCATATCCAAGACCTCATTTATTTTCAGAAAATGATACCAGCTCAAAGTTTTACTGAAAAAATAATAAATGAAATAAAAATTAACATATAGCCCAATGCAATGTTAAAATATCCACAGCTACAAGTTATAGGCCAGCCATACAATCTGGCATAACTATGGAAAATCAATACTTATCGATTGTCCAAAAGATCACAAATTTACGAAATCTATTGTAATGAAAACTAAGGTTGAAATATAAAAAGTAAACAGTTACTTTACAAAAGGTATCCAATATGCAGGTCTAAAACACTATATAGCATACAGAACGGAGATAGCATGTGTCAGCCATCTGCATCTTGTTTGCTTCAGTGAAGCATAACTAATTAAATGCAGCTGCAAACAGAATTTCTGAAGGATGTGTTTACTCCCAGTTTCGATTTTAAGAGCAGGAAAGATGCATAGAATGCTAGGAAAAATGATAAAAATAATTTGGGAATAGTGAAATAGGTTTATGAGAGAAAAGAGTATGAAACGGGAAAAAAAATATGGCAGTACATATTTTGCAATTACTTTTAAAATTTATCGTTTTTAAAAATAGCAGTTTTTTTGTTAATTTTTAGGAGATTTTTGAAAATTTAAGGAAAAATTTGTTGATAATAATTCAAATTACACCTGTGAGCTTAAATCAGAAGGTTGATTCAGCAAATAGGAATGCTAACAAGCAAATTGGCAATACCGTTTACTGCTTCTAAGAAATGGCAATCAGATGGCTTAATAAAATTATTTATATTATAATTTAATAAAATATACATGAAATTAAAAAACAAAATATTATTTTTGAAGCCTGAATTATATATTTTTTATAAGATATATATATATAAATTATAATGCTAATTTTAATTTTTAAAAATCGATTTTTTTTTGTTATACTAAAAAAGGATACATACGTCCTTGGCCTCTCAATTAAGATTCTTCGAACGTATACAGACACATGGACACTGGAAGGGTTAAATTTAAAGGGAAAACTTCTTAATCTGTGTGGGATATGAATTCATAACTTCCTGACATTTCAAGTGGTGATCTGCTGGCAGATGGTCAAGATCTCTATTAATGCTATGAACTTACTACATTCAAAACATACTCAAATTTTATCAGCTGAATAGTATTTCCCCAACAGCTTACAAAGTGCATGCCATCTTCATTTTCAAATAGCAACAGTAGTTATGCTTTATATATGCCACATGTATGCATCATATTTGCTAATAGATTGAGTTAACTTTATGACGTTTTAAACAATTTAACTTTCAAATAGTTACTCATACAGTTTTAAATTTAGCATTGCGAAAATGCCTACAAATATATTAAATGATTGTGAAAATCAATTTTTAATCTTTTGACATACCATACTCAGGGCATATAGCAATTTTATTCTATCACTCTCTGAAAGCAAAGATTATATGCTGTTTGCATTTGCAAAATATTATACCAGATAACACAGACTTGAGTGTAACCTGAGGGCAGGAAGCTCAAAGAATTAGAGATTATAATTGGTAGCTGATAGCTCAGCAGTATAGCACTCGACACATCATGAGGTTATGGATTTTTGCTTGGGGGGAAATTAGTTCAATGTTCTTCTTTAACTACAGGCATTATATTTTAATTTTATGTGTTGTCTTATCTTTTCATATTGTATACATACACTGAAGAGCCAAAACATTATGACCACCTGCGTAATATGTTGTTGGTCCTCCAAGTGCTGCCAAAACAGCTCTTAACCGGCAAGGCTTGGACACTAAAAAATTTCTAAAGATATCTTGTGGTATCTGGTACCAGCAGATCCTTTAACTCTTTGTAAGTTATAAGGTTGAGCCACCGCAGATAGGATATGCTACTACAATACAAACCACAGATGCTAAATTGGATTGATGTATGGGGAATTTGGAGGCCAGGGCAATACCTGGAAGTCTTCCTCATGTTCCGCAAACCATTCTCAAACAATCCGGGCAGTGTGGCATGGTACATTATCCTGCTGAAAGAAGGCACTACTTGAGGGGAATACCGTTGCCATGAAAGGATGTACCTGGTCTGCAACATTTAGGTAGTGGTAGATGTCATAGTTTCCTGGACATGAATGCCTGGACCTAGGGTTTCCCAGCAGAACATTGCCCACAGCATTACACTTCCTCCACCGGCTTGTTTTCATCCCATGGTGCATCCTGGTGCCAACATTTCCTCAGCTAAACAACACACATATACCTGGCCATCCACATTGTGCAACAAGAAATGAGATTAGTCAGACCAGACAACCTTATTCCAATCATTCAAGGTCCAGTTTGCTCGTGTGCCTATTGTAGGCACTTTCAACGGTGAACAGAGGTTAGCATGAGCACTCGGAGCGGTCTGTGGCTATGCAGCCCCATTTTCAGCAGGGTTCGATGTACTGTGTGTTGTGACACATTACTTCCATCACCAGCATTCAAATTATGGGTGAGTTGCACCACAATATCCCTTCTATTGGCTCATAACCATATGGGATAGTCTTCACTCAGCTCTAGCATCGATGAGCTGTGGTTGACTCACATCTTGCTGGCGGTTTGTGGTTTTTTCCTCCTCAGACCACTTTTTGAAGGTACTAACCATGAATGACAGTTAGCATCCCACAATCCTTGCCATCTAAGAAATGCTCTGACCCAGTCATCTGACCATTTACAATTTGGCCTTTGTCAAACTCACTTAAGTCTGCTGCCTTTCCCATCTCAAGAATAGCAATGATTAACAGACTCAGTATTAGGTGTTATTTATACCGTTTCATGACCTTCACATGTGCGTCGTTTAGCTGCAGTTGCTTCAATTTGCATAAAGACGCACTGGTCATAATGCTTTGGCTCTTCGGTGTATATTTTATCTAGAGCACTGCACTGATGCTGATATCTGCAGATATCCATATATAAAATCTCTTGGCAGATAAAAGATTAACTTTTATGTGGATAGTGGAAAAACTGTGGATAAAAAAACTTATGTTAACACAGATGGTGGATAAAGTTTCATATTTGATAAGACATGCAGAAACACGAGCAAAGACTATTGCATTATTCATGGCTAATATGAATGAAAAAACTACTTGAGATAATGTTAAAAGAAATCTGATTTGAAAATTCAATGCTGATATTCACTCTAACTGTTTCACAACCTTCACACATACTGCCGTTTACCTGCAGTTGCTTCGATTTGCAGAGACACGCTGGCCATAATGTTTTGGCTCTTCGGTGTATTTTAATGTGTATTCACTGTTTAACACATTCACTGCTACTTGAGCACATGTGCATCATGTGGCTTGGGCTCTAGTTGCCATTGGCATGTATTTGCATCATAAAGTATCCATAGTCCCTCAAGAATCGAGGTTAATTTTCTGTGTATTTAAGTTGCTCCTCATAACAATGGCCTTGGAAGTATGCAAATCTAGGTGGAGGTAAATGTCTTAGTTAATATTCCACCTCGCTAAAGGCAATTTTTTCACTAAAGGCACAATCGTTTACTAACAATGCATATAAGTAATTATTTGAAGTATGAATTGCATAAAAAACTAAAATTAACTGTTAATAAGCTTAAATTACATATAAAAAAATTAACTATTAGCAATCTTACCTGTATTCTGGTCGATCCATTGTAATGCATCCATATGAGCATTTAGGATTTTAGCAATTTGCTGCATCTGGAAATAAAAATAAATAATACAAAAGCTTGGTTTCACACAGTATAGTAATAGATAATAATAACATAATTAAAAAAAACTATAAAAGAAGGTTAAATATTGTGGGTATTTCATTACTCTTTAGTGATACATATGCATATACATACAGTTAAATTTCTGAATATTTTTCAGACAAGAATTTCAGATTTCTAAAAATTTTGAACAATTATTTCTATCCCAATAGATTAATACAGCAAAAATTACCAATATTAAATCAAAAAGATAAAATCTACAACACATGAATATCAGTAACATAAGCACTATTTTCTTATGGGAGGAGAGGCGGGGGGGGGGGGGGGGGGGGGTCCAAAATTCAGAGATTATGTCAGGAATTTAAAATCAATATCGATCCAAACAGCAGATATATCAGAAAGTAAAATTTGATTAACCCTTCCAGTGTCCAGCTTGAAAAATTGGCAGATAAAAAAAAGTTAACCTAACCTTTTTTTTTAGTAATCCAGAGGCCAAGCTATTTTCTCTCTATACTCAGCCAGAGAAAAAAATTTAACTTTAGAAAACTTTTTTCTGCCAAATAACTAATGAAAGGAATTATGGCATGTTAATATGCCAAATTAATCAGCATTTAATTTTTGATTTTCTGAAAATGAAAAATTTAACAAAAAAGTTATTAGTTTTATTTTAACAGGACTTTTTTTGAGTAATATAAGTAAAAAAATGCATCTGTAATGCAAATGAAAATTTATTTAAAAAACTAATAAGACAGAAATGATTATAATGCACATGAATAAAAAGGCTATTTATTCATGAATAACAAAAAAAAAATTAATTTTCTTGTTTCAAGTAAATATTTCTCCTGTTTTTTTCACTTTTTTTTCTCGGCACCATACTTTAAGAAAAGTTCAGGCTTGTGCTGAGTCAGAAAAACAAGTCAACTATAAAATTATAAAAAAATAACCAATCACAACAGAAATAAGTCATATTATATACAAAATGAAACAATTTCATTTTGTGAAAAAAAATTAAAAATTGAATCAAAATCAAAAATTTGAATCAAAATTTTGTGAAAGTAAAAAATTTAAACAAATTTACAAGTATGTTTATTTTAACAACACTTTTTCACAGTATTATAGTGAAAAAAATCATATTGGATTATGCAATTAAGGCTTAATTTTGGAAAACGTGATGAATAAAAACAGTTAAATCATAAATCGAAAGTAAATTTCTTCCTGAATAATATATTTACCTGAAACATAATTTTTATTTCTTTTAATGATTCTTTTCAGTGTGGTATATTTTAAAACATGGGCCAGCATTATACAAGGTGGCTTGGATTGCTCACATTAATGGGATTTTCTGTCCTGTTAATAAAATGGAGGAATACTTTTGTTGGTTGCCTTTTTTTAGTAAACATTATAAATATTTTTCTTCGGGTGTTAAATTTTGGAGATCTTGGCTAAACACAGAAAAATTAGTGTAAAAAAATATCTGTATTGTAAAAGTGGCACAGCCAAGTTACTGGGGGAGGGGGAATCCTATGCCAAAATTGCCGTCCTACAGAAAGACTGATTTTCATGCGAAGGAAGTCCCTTTTGCTTCCATATCCAAGACCTCATTCATTTTCAGGAATTTCGAGAAATGATACATGATCAGTTTTTTTACTGAAAAATGGAGAAATAAAAAAAGAAAAATTAATATATAACCTAATGCAATACTAAATAAAATATCTGTAACAACTTGTAAGCCAGCCATCCGATGTAGCATGACTCAGAAAGATCAATAAATCAGCCAACCGAAAGATTGCTAATTTATGGAAATAAAGCTACAGAAATGAAAATGAAGGTTTAAATATAAAAGTATAAATAGTAACTGGATACCAAGTGACATTATCTAATCTGTAATCCAACAATGATTGCTGATCCACTATTTAGCTAGCCACTTGACTCTGCATGTGTCTCAGCAATTAACTAGGTCATGCACCTGTTATGCTGAGACATAGTTTACACTGCAGTCAGTTTTTACAATAATGAGCTCAGATTAAGAAGAATCTTTATACTTATATAGTTTTGATCTGAAGAGCAGGAAAGACACACAGAATGCTGGTATAAATGATAAAAATAATTCTAGGATTATTAAAATAGATTTAAGGCAGAAAAGAAGGTGTAGCAGGAAAAAAAAACAATGGAAGTATGTACTTCACAATTACTTCCAAAATCTTCTGTTTTTAAAAATAGCAGTTTTTTGTTAATTCTCAGGAGATTTTCGAAACTTTAAGGAAAAATCTGTTGATAATAGTTGAAATCAGACTTGTGAACGTAAATAGGGTGTTGCTTCAGCAAAGAGTAATGTTAACAAAAAACAATTGACAATACCATATGGCAATTCTAAGAAATGGCGATCTGATGGCTTTAACATATTATTTATATTGTAATTTAATAAAATATGCATTGAATGAAAAATTTTTCGAGACTTAATTATGTATTTTTACATGACAAATATAAGAAAAATTTCAAACTGCAATTTTTATATTTTTAAAATCGATTTTTTTTTTTGTTGTACTAAAAACAGATGTATACATCCTCAGCCTCTCATTTCAGATTCTGTCAACATATACATATGGTCAGGGCACTGGGTTACTATATAAAATCAAAAGCATAAATCTTTTAAAATTTAACAAAATTATATTTTTTTTGTTCCTTATGTTACTATCAATGGGCTTGGAAAGGCCACTGTCATTGGATTGAACATAAAGCAGTAGCCCTGTGTGTGTAGGAAAGCCATATATTCTGCTCATTAAAGAACATGCTAGATGGCCTTGATGGAAGGCTACCATCTGACCTCTAACAGCTATTTAGTGGGTCTCCTCCCCCCAGCCTTCCCTGAGCTCTCAGGGTCCTTGTGACCTGGCCATGTAGCCCATTGTGTGCAAAAAAAAAGTGCCCTCAAAGATGAAACAATCCAACCCTTATGTTACAAAAAACCATGCACCTCATTTTAGAGGGGGGGGGGGGGAGTCCAGACCCTATGAAACCCCTTTCCCTGTGTAAGTTAATATCCATATCTCATACAATTAAAGTCAATATAACTTCAGTTATATAAATAAAAAATGAATATGTGCATTAATAATATTTCCAATACACCAATAAGATGAAAAATAGTAATAGCTGAAACATATATATAATACATACGTATTAAAAATATTTTTCCACTCTTATTTACAGATCTCATTCAAATGGTTTTAATTAACTGATTTCATAATATACATATAGTTGTAATCAGATATGTGAGATAAAAATGACTGTTCTTAAAATACTTTTATTCATTTCTTTCAGAATTATTAATTAATTTCAATTATTAAATGAAACTTTTATGCCAGAAATACTCAATCTTTAGCCTCTTCCAGTTTTCCAAATATCCCAACATCACAAGAACACAAAAAAGTCCAAACTTTTTTTAAATAATGGAATATTAATTTGTTTTTAAAAATTTAAACAATTAATTTTTTGATACACTGTACACTATATAATTTAAACATGAGATAGCATGGCTCAAACAACAGGCTAGATGAACAGGTCAGGTTGTTTAACTTTTGAATGGCAATTTTTTCAACACAATGGGCTAATGGCCAGGAGACATATGGAAGCTTCCAGTTAAGGATATTCAGCATGTTCTTTAACATGCATAGGGTATGGCTCTTCTACACACAGGTCACAAGTTTACAACCCATCTCACAGACAATAGCCTTTCCAAATCCATCGGTAAGTTGACAGTTCATAAGGAACCAATACACATTGTTAGAAGGTGGCTGAGTCTCCCATCACGCCCATTCAGCATGTTCTTTAACATGACAGAGTATACATGAGGGGAATGGGTTAATGTCTCAGTAGCAGACTATCACAATGTGCCAATGCACATGATAACAAAACACTAGTTAATGTGAACACCAACAGAATTTGTGCTCAAATGGTGAACAAGTGCCAGATATCAGGATAGTCAGATTAACCTGCATCTGTTACTTTTCCTTCAAACAAATTTCCTCATCAACTAACAGCAGTACTATATAAACTTGCAGCTATCCATGGGAAACAATCAATGCAGGCTTATATCCTGAGCATGCTCTTTCATGTATTTAAATTTGTATTCTGTACCACAATATAATCCATTTTTTAATACTTGAAATTCTCATGGTGCATATAGATTACTGAATACACAGATACTAATACACAGATTACTGAATATACAGATGTTACTCATTTGAAAAATAAATCTGCTCTTTAACATTAGATCTTTTTCAATAAATGGACTGATTAGCTGTGACTTAAGATAGCTGTTTAGCATTCTTGGATTATGGGTTTGTTTGTTTTTAATATGGGTTGCCTTTCCTCCATGGAAAAATTTATTAAAAAATTTATTTATGTTGAACAATACAAGAGAATCTATGTTTTTCAGCTTCATTCTTTTCATGGCCATAATGAATCAGATATAAAAAAAAACAGTAAAGAAACACTAGTGATGGAATTTACTACTATGTACAAACCACAGCCTCAGCTGAGTGACATCATTTGTCAGAGATTATGGTTGTATGGTAATGATTTCTGGTAAAGAGAAAACATTAATATTGATTGCTTCAATGGCACTAATATCGAAGTATGAATTCTAGAAGGTAAAATATCTTATACTGAACGTAGATTGCTTAAACTGAAATTCACAAATTACAGAAAAATAAAACATTGTATATACTAAGCTTCAGCTGGCACAACAACAATAACCAAAAAAAAAAACTCATTACACAAAGGAACACTACATTGGGATTTCACTGTATTATTACATACACTGCTCAACATTGAAAGTGCCCCATCCAGAAGGACATGTAGTACAAACATGCAAATATAAGGGTGGGTGTATGCAGTTGAGATATGCAAATGATGATAATCCAGAGCCAATGACATGTGTGGCTCAAGAGATAAAAGGTGCAAGAAGGAACAGGGATGGTATTGTGTTTACGCATGTGGAAGTCATGCAAATAGTTGAGATTAGGTGCTTCCACTTGGAAATTATTCAGCGAAGTCTAAAAATGCATGGTACATGCCATCAGCAGGTTTATTGCCATTTGGATGCTTTTGAGAGAGGAAGAATTATAGGCCTACATGAAACTGGATGGACTACATGTCGTGTCACTGCCCATGTTCATCGGGATGCACGAACTGTTGGACACTGTTGGCAACAATGGCGAAATGAAGCATGCATCGCAGAGGGAGTGGTGTCGTTCGACAGACAGCAGCACAGCTGGACAGGTGCATTGTTTGACATGCTCGTTCATCACCACAGAGCACTGCAAGCAATATTTGACGGGCTGTGTCAACAGCCATGGACGTCCCCCACAACAACTGGAACGGTACACCAAAGTTTGCATGAGGCACGCCTGCACTCTAGGCAACTGTTACATCGACTGCAAACCATCACAGTGCTCATCTGGCTTGGTGCCAAAGTCATGCGAACTGGGGTCACAAATGGAACACTGCTGTGTTTAGTGATGAATCCCATTTCTGTCTGGGTGCTGACGATTGACAGGTCTGTGTATGGCAACAACCTGGTGAGAGGGCGGATCCAGCTTTTGTTTGCGATTGGTACACTGCTCATCATCATCATCATCATCATCATCATGATCCTCAAGCAGCCATGGGCTACGGAGGTCCAACCAGACCGCGCAGTTTAATTCTCCAAGCATATCTGTCCTGAGCTACATCTGCTGCATCCGGCCACTGTACACCAATTCTAACAAGGTCCTGTTTGACATTGTCTGCCCACCGCATCCTAGGTCTCCCCCTCCTTCTGAGGCCTCTAGGCACACTGTTCATAACCCTATTTGCCAATCTATAATTATCCATACGGGCAACATGGCCAAACCAGCGGAGTCTCTCTCTGCACAATATGCTGCTTAAAGGAGGTTGCAGACTCCTTTGCCTAACCTCATCATTAGTTACAAAGTTAAACCACCTAATACCCAAGATACTGCGTAAGCATCTAGAATCAAAAGCATCTAGTTTCCTGTTATCTTGCTTACACAGCGTCCAAGTTTCACTACCATAACTAATCCTAGAAAGAACCAAACTATTATAAAGTCTAATTTTAGTCTTTAGGTGTATACGCCTATTTCTCCACAATCTCCATAGATTCTTAAAAGTCCCGGCAGCAATACCTATTCGTCTGTTAATCTCATGCCGCACATCACCAGTATCAGTTACGCAGCACCCAAGGTAATTAAACTGTGACACCTGCTCAAGACTGCAACCATTCAGATTAACTGAATCACAGCCTGCCTGAACAATTTTCATCACTTTAGTTTTCTCTCTGTTTATAACCAACCTACTCTACTACCAGTCTCATCAACAGTTCGAATGAAAGAGTTCATCTCATCAACATCATTTGCCAAAAGGGCTAAATCATCAGCATAATCTAAATCAGAAATTTTCGTACCTCCAGCCCATTTAAGGCCAAAAGCTTTCCCTTGAAGTGAATTTCGCATAACATAATCAACAACCAAACTAAAGAGAAAAGGAGACAAAATGCACCCTTGTCGAACACCAGAAGTAATGCTAAACCAATTGCTACAAGACTTATCAACCCTCACACATGACTCAGTGTTATTATAGAGAGCTTTCATTATGTTAACTAACTTGTCTGGTATACCATATGATCTCACAATCAACCACAAATTATGACGATCAACAGAGTCGAAAGCCTTTTTGAAATCAACAAAGCTAGCAACCAAAGGTTTCTGAAACTCTAAACATTTCTCAAGAATCTGCCTCAGTGAAAATATCTGATCTACACATCCCCTACCACTTCTGAATCCACATTGCTCATCACGCAATTGCCGGTCAACCAGATTCTTAATTCTATTAAGCACAATCATGGAAAGAACTTTACCTGGAACGGAGAGTAGGCTGATACCCCTATAGTTATCACAAGAACTGCGATCACCTTTTTTGAAAATAGGGATAATAATAGCTCTGGTAAAATCTTTAGGAACCATGCCTTTATCATAAAAGTTATTCAAAATTTCAGTCATCCAAATGGTAACTGAAACATTCCCAGCTCTAAGCATTTCAGTAGTAATTTCATCCACCCCTGGGGATTTATGAAGTTTAAGTTTAGAAATAGCCAAACTAACTTCAGATTGTGTTATAGGGCCAACATTAAAGCCACCAATGCATCTATCATCATTGCAAACAATGGGAGTAGAACTAACCACATTGTTTAGAACATCACTGAAATGCTCAGCCCACCTAGCCATGACAGAATCCTCACCTTCTATAACCTTGCCTTGTTTATCCTTCAATCCCTGTATACCTGTTCGTTTTCTACCACACAAAACATTAACTATCTGGTACAGCTCTCTGCTGTTGTGCTGTCTAACTGCTTCCTCAGCTTTGTCAGCAAGGCCATCAAGCCAAAGATTCTTATCAGTAGCTAACTGATCCTTTACACGTTTATTAAGCTCTCTGTAATCCTTTCTATTAGGACTAGTAGGGTACTGATTAAGGACATTCCTGCAGTTCCTTCTTTCTGAAATAAGCTCAAGTGCCTTATCACTTAAATAATTCTGCCTCCTCTGCTCCTTTTTCCCTAAAAGAGTACTGTTAGTTTCCAAAAAAGCCTGTTTAAAATGGCCCCATTCTTCCTCAACTTCAGTATTAAGCAAACCATGACTGTCATAATGACTAAGTAACCTATCATGGTAAGCCTTTAGCTATAACTGGGTCTTTCAGAGCTTCAGTATTAAAGGTAAATTTTTTAACCCTAGCACAACACTTTTTAAGTTTAAGTTGCAAGACACTTTTAACAAGGTAATGGTCAGATCCAATTTCAGCTCCCCTATATGCCCTGGTATTTCTAACAGAACTAGCCCATTTGCTGTTAATTAATATATAATCAATCATATTCCTATGCAGCCCATCAGGTGAAACCCATGTGTATTTATGTATGTCGCGGTGTTTGTAATATGTGTTAGTTATTCTGAAACCATTGAGTTTACTTACCTGTAGGAGATGTTGCCCATTGCCATTGCAGCTACCAATACCAAAAGGGCCTATTACTCCTCCCCAAAGGTTAGAGTCGGTACCAACTTTGGCATTGAAGTCACCAAGAACAAGGGTAATATCTCCTTTCTTGACAGAATTCAAAATATCCTGAAGTTGTCTGAAAACCTATCCTTCTCATCCTCATCAGAATCCTCAGTGGGGGCATAACAGCAGATAACATTCAAGTCTTTAATGCTTGTCTGAAATTTTGCTGTAAGAAATCTTTCATTAATGCACTCATATCCTAGAAGAGCATCACTAGCATGTCTGCTGAGCAGCAGACCCACGCCTTGGTGATGCTTTCCATCCTCCCTCCCTGTAAAGAGAAATTTAAAGTTATTTTTAAGTATCTCACCTTTACCTGTCCATCTGGTCTCTTGCAAGCCTAGAATATCTAGGTTATAGCGCTGGAATTCCTGCATGAGGACATCAAGAGAATAATCTCTATGTAATGTCCTCACGTTCCACGTTCCTGCAGAGAGAAAATGATTAGTAGGATTTTTAAAGAAATTAGGTTTATTGAGATTGGTAGGGCCAACAATATCAAACAGCCCCCTGATCGCAGGCATGGGGCAAAGACCTGTTCCTCCTCCGCTAAAGGCTGAAGTCACCGATGCTGGTAGGAACTTCAGGCACCACCTTTTCAAGTGGACTTTTTCAAGAACCATATGGCCTGCCTGAGACACATTACTCCAGTTTAGGCTTGACGATGCCCAACTAGCTAAGTAAGGTTCAGGTACCTGCGATGGCCTCTGATTAGGATTATCCACCAGCTGATATAAGGTATCCCATGCCTCTGTTCACTTAGAGCTGGCAACCCAGAAGCAAACAGAAAACACAGCGGCAGACTCTCCCTCAACAGAGGCCCACCAGTGCAGCAAGTCCAGGATCCATAATCAAGCTCAAATCCATAAACAAGTCCAGTCTAGTAGGTATAAATGGTCAGCACCAGGACCCTGTGAAGTTGACCACTCCTCAGCAGGGTTGAAAAAAAAGAAAAAAGTGGCCATAGATGACCAGATCAGTAGGCCATACTGAACTGGCAGCCCTCCCCTTCCGTTCCCTTCCAAAAGAGAATATCTCTTTTGAAAGGTAAACGGCCTGCACCACGAGAAGGCGGGGTCGGACATTAGGTGCTAGACCCGGCCGGTTCTGTGCATCATCACTGGGGATTGGTACACAGCTCTCTTTCCAGTTTACGCCTAGCTACCATTTACAAGCCCACTGCTCATCAGCCAGGCATAATGGTATGGGGTGCTATTGGATATGACAGCAGGTCACCTCTTGTCCGCATTACGGGAACACCGACAGCTGAACAATATGTTAGCGTGGTTCTGCAGCTCATTTTGTTACTGTTCCTGGAAAGCATGCAGCAGCCAATTTTCAAGCTTGACAATTCCTGTGTACACATTGCTAGGGTCTCCAGACAATGTTTGCAACATGCTCAAGTATTGCTATGGCCAGCACGATCTCCATATTTATCGTCAATAGAAAATCTGTGGGACCATATTGCACATGTGAAATCCTCTCACTGGCTGGTGTGGAATCTCAATGAATTATGGGAGCAAGTCAATGCTGCTTGGTGTGCAATTCCTGAGGACCATATCTGTCGACTGTATGACTCCATGCCACGTTGTATTACCATTCATGGCAGTGCAACCAACTACTGAGGCAATCACATTGTGCTGCCATTATCTCATCTTCTACCTGCTGCAAGTGGCTACAAATTATATCATGGTATGCCAATATGCATTGCTATGTGTGCGCTACATTTCACCCCTATCTCCTCACTCCTTCTGGGTGGGGCAATTTCAATGTTGTGCAATGTAATATTTTAAATAATATATATTTATTATAAGTATTACTTAAAACCATTTAATAAATTAATTGTAGAATTCAAGAAGTGTATGAGTAATTCTTCTGATATTTGTCAATTTTGCATTTTTTTAAAAAGCATTGCTCCTGCCAAATATTTCAGTTTCTATAACTTTTTGAAGAAAAAAAAAAAGATTACCCTCAAGCACATGCTAGCCACCATACAAAAAATGTCGAAAATCAAGATTTAGATAAATTTGAGATTTTTAATTTTTAGTCACTTTTTTCTATAAAAAAAAATCCCATTTTATAAATTATACAGCTTTGAAGTTAGCTTCCCATTGAAATAATGTGAAGTTGTAACTTTAATTTTAATACCAATTTAGTTATTGTACAGTTATAATAATTGAGGCTGGTGAACCTATCATATGATTTAAGATTTCAATGCAAAATGCTAACTTTTAGAGACTGAATGGTCACATAAGCTGTTTTAATGGGGGTAATAAGCATGAGTACTTGCAGACTCAGCAAGTATGGCAATTTGAATACTGGTAAATCAAAAAGTTGCCTATCAGGATTGACTCTATGAGGAAATGGGAAGACAGCTCGAAAGAGAAGTTCTTTAAAAGTTTGGAAACCACTGCAAAAACCAATGTTCAGAAAAATTCAAGCTCTACTAACTCAGATGTATGAACACAAGATTAAATAAATGATGCCTATTAAAAAATACTAATGGGAAAACAGCATTAAAACCTATTTTAAGTTTTGCGTGTATATATATGTGTAAATTTTATGCAAAATATATCTTATTTTATAGTTTAATTTTTCTAGTTTCAACACTAAGAATTTTACAATCACTGCTACCATTAAATATTTATTAAAAACAGTAGAACATGGAAGTTTAAATTTTATAGTAAAAATAATAGATGCTGCTTTTATACTAATAATTTCATGATAGTTTAAAATATAGCTCAAGTGATTTCACTCTGAAACAATTTACTTACTGGATCATTATCATCTTGTGCTTTATTTGCTGTATTGAGATGTTCTATTATTTCTTTAATATCTTCAGCCATTCTCTTCAACTGAGCATCAATATTTTCAGCCAGATGATACCTATTATAAATATTACCATATTTTACACGTTTATACTATAGAACAGGTAATCGAAGTCCTACAAGTGAATAGGCCAAAATCTTTGAGACCATAGGGTGGGCAGGCTTAACTCATAGAAATCATACGATCAGCAAGCTAGATTGACTACCATTGTAAGTGTACCAATTTCTGGATAGTTTCATGAAGCACTCAAAAATAAAAACTACAGCTACATAAAAATAAAAAACTAATTCATTAGGAAAAGGTAATTGCTTTCATATCCTTATGAGAGAGCAGTTACAATTTGGTAAATAAAAATTTTGAAATATACAAGAAAGAACTTTTGTTAAAACAAGTATATTAGTAAGCAGAGATATAAATCATTAAAAATTCACATGAAACAAAACATTCTTATACATCTAAGTGAATTTTTCAAAATTCATGCTTTTTTTATATTTTATGAAATAAGAATTCACACAATTTCAATTTTAAATTTTAGGCACAGCTTGTTTTACAAACACATAACCATGAAAACCATTGGCTTATCATCTAATGTAGATTATCTCTATTATATGCATATATATATGTAAAGATTTTAAACAATAATTCTTTTATTCGGAGCTCTTGGTTAACAAATTTAAGGCTATATACTATCATATTGTAAAAAACAGGTTGGATAAAACAGTCTTGGAGATCACATATTTGATGCCCCTGAATAGAATATAATTCTGGTCTTTGCTATCTTTAACATTTTCTGTGTCAGAGTCTGAATAAACACTTTCATGTTTCAAATGTAATCGGAGATGCAGGTTTCACCCCCGTAGTACAAAGTCATAAAAAAAATTCTGAATAGAAATTCGAATATTTTTCAATTGTTGCCAAATAAAAAATTTTGAACATTTAAATCTATGACATATATTTTTTATCTGTTGATTGCACTTGGAAATATTATGATAAAGTTTAAAAATAAATCTATTTGAGTCTGCAGTGAATGTATGTGCATGTTCAGTCACCATAAATAACATTAGTCAAGTAGTAACAATTAAGTTTATGCCTTTATTCTGCCATACAGTACTTAGATTATCAATTGATTGCTATTTCCAATACATAGGGCTATTTATAGTTTTAGTAGAGTTGTAATGCTTTCTAAACTTTTAACGTAAAGATATTCATTTTATTACTATCAGAAATTGTGTCATCTGGGAACTATGCACATCAGCTTTCTATAAATATTTTACCAGACTTTTGATTTCAAAGATTTTTTTTCACTTTAATGCTTCTAAAATTACTTTTTATTGCTTTTAAAATGGATACTGCAATTAAAAGTAATGATTAGAAACGACCAAAAATGAAACTGCAAGTGATGTATAATGGCAGCAATCAGAATATTGAGATTACTCGAAGCAAAATTTTTAAATGGTACAACTTTATTTATCAATTACATTTCAACCAAATAAATCAATTAATACAAGTATATCATTGTTAATCAAGATTAAATAAATGATGGGAGGAAATTGTCGATGTCAGGAAATTGCGATTTTTAAACAAAAATTCTGCCAAAATTTTAGAATTAAAATTTTTTGAAGCAGTTTCATAATAAAGTGATTCATTCTCAAATTCAGTGCTTTCGTTAAACTTTAAATGCTTTGAAGCATTTTATTGAACTTTTTTTCATAATTCTTCATAAATTTTTTTTGATATATTTTTAATCTTTATTTAAATTATCTTGTTTGTAAAGTAAAATTATATTTTATGTCACTGCTTTTTGTAGGCTTAGAATTTGCCAATCATCAAAAGTCTAAGAATATGCATAAATGACTAAATAATTTAGAAAAAAACAAAATAAATGAAAAATTTAAAGCAATAATAGAAATATTATGAATATTGTTTATATTAGAATAATACAATAATATAGAAAAAACGAGAAATATATATATTTGAAATTTTACTGAAGTGGAAAAAACAGCAAAATTTTACAACATTAAAAAAAAAAGCTTAAAAAAAACAACAACCATTATTTTTATTTTCGAATTTTTGTCATTTTATTAAGCACAATTAAATGCTCTTTCTTTTGGTATATAACAAGACATATTTCCACTCATTAGTTACTTCAGCATAAGATTCTAAAGCTGTTCATTTTCTGAAAACACTTTGAAATAAATCCGGCCACCACAGTGAGTTCAGTTTCAGAAACACAACACTGTAAGGGCTAATAAGCAAAGCGAATATACTGAATGAACAAATTATTATACACACCCAAATAACAATATGCAAAGCAGAAGTATTGTGTCCAGTCATATGGGATGCTGAAACTAGCAATGCCTATAAATAGAGTTTCTATGCATTGGAAACAAGTTATGGGAAAAGTAATCATGGGTAAAGGCAGTGACATAAGTGAGTTTAACCATGGCCAGATAGAAGGTGCGAGGAAGGCCAGTTGTTCAATCACCACAACATTTGAACTGTTGGGATTTCCATGTCAGACCATTACATGTGTATACCAAGATTATGTGATATACAGCATAACTTCCAACCAGTGGAAAAAATGTGGACGTAAACATGCAATTGACTCTTGATGTGATTGATTTTGATATGTACACTTATTGTGCTTTGGACTTCTTTCAAAAATAATTTAATTAATGATCTTTAAAATTTTTCGCAGCACATCTAAGATCCTCTCACGGCACACCGGTTGAAAACCACTGATACACAAAGATTATCCATCGTACCATGGGAAAAATAGGCTATGACAGTCGGCGTACACATCGTGTCCCCTTGTTGACTGCAAGGCATGGGAAGATTAGGCTGCAGTTCGCAAAGGCCTATCGCAACTGGAGTGTGGAGGATTGGAAATACGTCATCTGGTCTGATAAATCATGGTTTCAACTCTATCATGCCAATGGGAGGGTGCATGTGCAGCATAAACCACACGAAATGATGAACCCAGCTTGCCAAATCGGGGTCATACAGGCAGGTGGAGGCAGTGTAACAGTTTGGGGTGCATTTACATGGGCTTCCTTGGGGCCCTTAATAACCGTCAAGACCTCTGTCACTGACACAAGGTATGTGAACATTCTCGCTGACCATCTACACCCATTTGTAACGATTCTCTTTCAGCACCATGATGCCATCTTTCAACAGGATAATGCCACACTACATACTTCCCAAGTGGTGACCAATTGTCTCCAAGAGCATATAAGTGAGTTTACCACACTTGAATGGCTCCCTCAACACCAGACCTCAACCCCATTGAGAATTCATGGGACAAATTGGAAAGATCTGTTCAAGCCCGCCAACTCCCACCGGCAACCTTGGATGCTCTTACAACTTGCTCAATGGGCAGCAATACCACCTCCGTGTTTTCAACACCTCATCTAGTCCTTACCAAGATGTCTGGCTGCTATTGTGAGGGCAAAAGGTGAAGTAACAGGTTATTAAATAAAAAAAATACCCCTCAAGCAACTTGTCACAGAGGTCTGACAGGAACCTGTCAGTTTATATGCCATAGTAGGTCTGTGAGGATGGCAGGACCTCAGCAGAAAAACAAAATGAACATTCATGCCTTATCTTGAGCTCGAACCCAGGTCCCTTAGATCAGTAGCCAAGCATGCTAACCACTTGGCCAAGGGAGTAGATATATATATAATAATTTGTCCATTCAGTTTATATGCAATAATGAATCATGATGCAAATTTTCTTTACAAGTGTAATAAACTATAATCTAAAAACTTTAGCCTTCACATATCAGTTATATAAGTTGCATTAACAAAATTTTCAGAAATTGCTACAAATTATTAGCACCAATAATAATATAAAACTTTATTTTCAAAGTAAACCCAATAACCACAGATTTCCCATAAGGTTTCACTGTTACTTGCAATACAAAAAACACACACACATGCTATCTGAACACTTTTCATTATAAGAAACTGTTACAAATTTTTACCTGCATTATATATTTTATTTTGTCTACCACTGATTTGCAGTCTTACTGATTGTCTTGGAAAGTGTCTTTTTCCTTCTGTTTCACTTTATGTATCCCATTTCACATATGTACTACAAGTAAACTGACTGGTAACATAATAGAATATTTTCATGAACAAACCAAACTGGATGAGGACATTTGATCTCAGCATTCATTACCATCTACCTAAGTAATTTTAATAGCAGTTATCGTCTGTTTGTCTATTACACTAGATTTATCTTGTGAATGAATTGCTAAATTGCTGTAACTGAAAACAAACTGCTATAACTCTTTATGCATCTTTAATACAACTAATTTGTTAGAAATTATCATCACAACTACTGAACTTAGTATCATAAAAATATAGTAACTAATACAGTGTTTGTCTGGTGTTTTAATGTTTTTTTTTTCTGTTTACTTTGTGGTTTTATCCTTTTTACTACTACAACTAATAAATATTTTAGGTAATGCTTCTTGACCTTAAAGAAATTGCCTGATTAGAAAGGGTACACCCAAAGGGGGAGGGTGCAGCTCCCCACCACCACCAAAAGCTAAAAAAGAAACAAACTAATTACCATATTTTACAGCATATAATATGCATGGTCATATAAATATGCACCCCTGTTTCAGCAGAAAATATTTAGGAAACTTTTTAATGTATTTAAGCATTTAATATTTAGTTTTGGGTGACATAATTTTTTAAAACTCAAGATGCCCCCTCCCCCAACCGAAAATTCTGGGTGTATACATGCCGATTTCAAATTCATTTTTCAAATATCATCTATACCAATGTTTCCCAAAGTGGGTGATACTGCCCTCTGGGTGTGTGTGGAACGATCCAGGGGGTTAGTAGTAGCCTTGGGTGCAATTGGGGGGCGGTGGAAGCATAAAGAAAGAAGGGAAGATAAGAAAATTTTCAAAAACCATTCGTACATGTTTCATCTGTTGTGTAACATAGAGTTAAAGTCGTAGTGATTACTTTATTTTCCAAATAAACACATAAAATTATCCTTCGTTATCTTAATTTTCTGTATGTAATGCGAATGTTACTATGGTTGATTTTAATAAATAATTTTATAATTTCAAGCTTCAAGATGTCTTATTTACAACATCTTTCTTTACTATGTTGTAGGATGTAGGTAGAAATATAGATACATAAAAGAACGCAAATTTGTCACTGCATCTTTCTGCTTGTTCGCTTAAAGAAGGTAAATTTCCAGGGGAGGGATGAGTAATTTTTTTTCTGAAAAGGGGACAGTAGGACAAATAAGTTTGGGAACCTCTGATCTATACAATTATTTTACATAAGAAAATACCATTAAGCTGAAGCTGATAAGTGGGAATGTATATGGTTTTAACAGATATTATCTAGATTACATCAATAATATAAAATGAAGGAGAAAAAAAGAATAAATAAAAAGAAAGCCAATAAAATAATAAATGTTTCTGATAACATAACTTCTCAAACCAATGAGATCACAACAATGAGACCACTCATTCAATTATTGACTGCAGATCATAAGATCTGCAGTCATTCATCACCTGTTAATAACAGATGTTAATTGCAGTGAGAAAATTTATATCTAACTTTTCAATGAACAATGATATATGTGTGTGTTTTACTTCAATATCAACAAGAGGAATGTAATTAAAGTTCACTTATATGCTATTGAATATAAAGAGTAACAATGCAATATGCAACAATGCAATTTGCAAATATCTAATGCAAATGCTATCATAGCATTTGCATTAGATATTTACATTATATTATTATATATACATATATTATTGCTGATATTATGTAAATAACTAATGCAAATGCTATACATACCATTTGCATTAGATATTTACATAATATCAGCAAGCTTATAGAACTAAAAGGGTAGGGACTAACTCAGCAGCATGTCAAGCTCTCATTCTGACATTCCCAGGTTCAAGTCCCAACTGTGCCTGCACTGAGATTTATCTCCACTAATTTCCACCCTGCCCTAAGTGTGAAAGGGGGCACCAATTGGCTTTGAAAGGATGCCATTAGATGGGATATTAAGTCGTGGCCCCATTTGCAGAAGAATAATATCCTGTGTGTATTAAAGAAAATGGGATGGGTTTCATGGGAAGTTACTCTCTTCTAACAGCTGTTCAGTGTTCTCTCCCAACTCTGAACCATTGTGATCTGGCCATTTATCCACTGTGTGCACAAAGTGTCACTCAGAAGTAAACAACCCAACCAAAACAATCAAAACTGAAATTAGAAAAAAAAAAACAGCTCTTTCTATATCTTGATTTTCAACAATAATCATTATTTAAAAAGTTGTGGAAGCAGGAATTTTTACAACAGCATTGCCAATTTTAAACTATTTACTAAAAAGGTAAGTCCATTTCCTTGAAATTTATTGTAAGAACTTTCAGTTTCCATTATTTTGCCTACATCTTTATATCATAGCACATCAGTTTTTGACTCAAGATAATAGGTAATTTGCTTATTTAAGCATATGCACACATATCACAGAGTTATAGGTTTAATATGATTTATGGACTATAGTGAGATCTAATATAATATATGCATTAGATCTCATTATAGTCCATAAATCACATTAACAGATATTTGAACTTATGTAGAAGCAATAAGCAAAAGTGTTCAATGTTAATGCTTGAGGCAAAGCTGTAGTTACTAAATATGCCAATACATAATTGTATTATGTGGTAATCAATAACAGTTAGTTAAATTGCTTTTTTTATCACAAGAAATTGAAACACATTGAAAAGTCCCTAATATCAACAAAAGCAGAATAAGGAACAGCATATGTACCACCTAAGTACTTGGCATAACACGAAAGTTTTTAACTAAAGCTACAGAAACACACACGCAATATATTTAAGATTTTGCAAAATAAAGATGTCATTCAAATATGCTAGGATTAGAAAGAATGGCAAACTGATGCTTCAATATTTATGTAAAATGAATCCTCATACAATATTAGGTGAATCATCAAACTGATATTTATTTGAAATAATTAGTTGAAAAAATTGCTTGTCCTGAGTTCTCATATTAACTGAAATATTTGAGTGTAAAGCATACTAGATGTTTGCATTTGCCAAACAGTGTGACAAGAATGTGGTTAAATATATAGTTTTAATAATTATCACTGATTTTATTTGCATTTTGATTCTGAAGCAAATTCTCCAACTGCTTCATATATGTACTTGGAAGATTCAAATTATATTACTTATCATCCAATCTTGATTCTTTTTACTAAAAAATTCTTTACAGTGCCTGTAGTGTTTTTCACCGACGAGATGACAAAGATTTGTTTGTTAATACACTGGGCCATATCTTCAGATCTCCAGTTGCTTGAATTAAGTACAAATCATTTTGCTTTTTTATGAAAGTATAGGGAATGCAAACCAGTAAGAATGTTACAATCCCAGAATTTCAGGATCAAAAATATTCAATCTTGTTTTATCAAAATTAGATTTAAAAAAATCAAAATGATTTTTGATGCTAAAACAAGTAAAATATTTTGTTTTTCATCCTACTTCTATAAGCACACTTTCTACTGTACTGTAATAACTGAAAATAAAACATAGCAGCACAATTGAAATAATAATTATATATTTAAAAATTGGATAATTTTTCTATTCATAAAATTATGTATTATAAAATTTAATTGTAAAAATTATTTTAAGCTTATTGCACTGTCAAAATAGGAGTAGAACTACAAATATGCTTGGTACTGATAAAGCATAATTATTACTTATATTGATCTTACATAAAATAGTAAACTATGATTGAGTGGATTAAAGAATTTCAAAGTATATAAACACACTTTGTTTGAGTAGTGTATAATGCAATAAAGAGAAATTTCTAAAAGGGGATGATTTAATAAATTCAAGTCTTGATGACCTGTTTGAAGTCCTGAACTTGGTTACAAAGATATTTACACAAGAACAAAAAAATATACTTTACTAAAGTTTTTTTTTTGGAGGGGAGGGGAGGAGAAAGACAATTTAAAATACAGACCACTTTAAGATATATGTGGAAGTGCTACTTATATTAAAAGCAGGAGGAAATATTTAAAAGTAAAATCATTTATTTCCCTACCAGATTTTATAGTTACAACTGCCTATCAGTTTAAAAGATCTGATACATTTATAACTAATATTTTCCTATGTGTTATTTTTGTGAAATGTAATTGGAGGTTGGTGGAACAAGGGAGAACAGCAGACTAAAGGAGTGCTGTTTGAAGAAGTATCATTAATTATTTCTCTATGCTCCTTTAATAGATTTGTATTTTTCAATTAGAGGTATGCCTTGACTTATGCATTGTCATATTAATGCAATTTTACATGAACTTTAATATAAACAACCACAGGTAAACAAGATATCTCCCTTGAAATATTTCCCTGTTAACTTTTTTTAATAAATAACAATAAAAATATGAAATATTTATACTGAAATAAAATTAGAAAGCATTGGGAAATTGATTAAAATTTATTTCACAAAAGTTAAAAAACAAATTAAAATTTTGCTGCTAGCAGAGTTATTCATCTCAGTAATAAAGTAATTGGTTAATGAGCCTACTGCCATGTTTTGTTGCTTTGTATTACTATCTTTCATGGCTGAATGAGCTCTCCTCATGGCTAGAAGATCAGAGATTTTAGGAATGACACAGTATTTTTGCAGTAAGAAATTAAGGCAAACAAATATTTTAATACAGACACAATTTTTAAAAAAATAATTAGAAACTTGCATTTTTCTATTGCTTATTTTTTAATCAATAACTTTTCTATCAAATATAGCATACATTCCAGGCTTACAATTAAACAGGAGAAAGAGAAGAAAAAAAATCTAGTTTGATGATAAAATTTGCTATTAAATAAATTACTCAATTCAAAAACAGGGTACAGTGAAATGTCAGTATAATGAAATTGAGTAGGTACCAAAATATATTCATTATGCTGAAATGTAATTAAAAAAAATGCTATGAGAGTTGCTTACTACAAATAATCACTACGAAAGAATTTTGCATTGCATTATGCAGAGAGTTTCAAAAAGGACGCAACCCTAAATATAAGAGAATAGAACTTACGTGCATGTACATTTTATGCCATAATAGTAGTCAGTTGGCATTACTGTACTCAAGGTTAACGGTCTTTAGCAGTTGAAATGGCCTTATCACACGCAAGTCTCACTCAAACATTCATTCCTTTGTGTTATGTCAGCTATATCATTTTCCAAAAACAAACGTGAATTCATTGTTGAGAACAAATTCATTGTTGTGTACAAATCTTACAAACGTGTGAGAGAGGAGTTTGAGTTGAAGTTTCCTCAGTCTGCAGTTCCCAACAGTCAGCAATATCTTGTTTTAATTGATAAATTTCATGACACTGGGTCTGTACAGGATCAAAAGAGCCCAGGCTGGCCATCACTGTTAACTGCCGAAGTTCTTGATGATGTGTCTCAGCATTTAATTTGCTCACCCAGAAAATCTCTTAGAAAGTTATCTTCACAGGTTGAACTGTCACCAGTACTGTTTTCAGGGCTACCAAGAAGTTAAAATTTCATGCCTACTGCATCAGTGTTCATGAACTGAAAGAAACGTTTATGGTACTGTGTTGGTTTCGTTCTTTCGTTGATGAAAATGGAATTGAGGTGTTGGACCGTGTTTATTTCAGTGACGAGGGTTGGTTTCACTTGGATGGGTATGTGAACAGTCAAAACAGTCGAATATGGAGCGGTGAAAATCCTCATACTTTTCGCGAACGACCATTACATCCACAGAAAATTGGTGTTTGGTGTGCAATTTCCCATCGTGTGATAGGGCCTTTATTTTTTGACTCAACTGTAACTGGCGAAGTTTATCTTGAACTCATCCAACAGTTTATTGCACTATTGGATGTGAATGAATGACAGTGTTAGTTTCAACAAGATGGCGCAACCACCCATACTGCAAATGACACAATGGTCGTGTTGCAGGTATTTTTTGGTGATCATTTGATTTAAAAAAATTTGTGGCCCCAAAGATCCCCAGATCTTACTCCTCCAGATTTTTTCCTTTGGGGATATCTCAAATGTGTAGTGTTTCAAAACAATCCTCATACATTTGAAGACTTGAAGGTTAACATTGAAAGAGAGATTTTAAACATAACAAAACAAACATTATGAAAGGTGTCTGCAAATGTCATGAAATGGGTATGAACCTGCATCCAGGTTGCAGGAAATCACTTTCATCTGTTGCAAATGTAGATATAAGTCTAATTTTCATCTTTTGAAATTTGTGTCTTTTGTCAAGTTTAAGTAGAAAAATACAATAGAGGGTTGCGTCCTTTTTGAAACACCCTGTGTTTTACCTTTTAGAAAAGTTGGTAATTTTTTTTAATTGTCTGGTTGGATCTCCATAGCCATTTAAATTAATTTTTAATTAATTAGTTAGATATTTCATAGCATTTAAATCATTGCAATGTTGCCAGATGCTAAAAAACAAAACCTGTAAAGATGTTGTACACATTGTTTAAGGATTTTCTTTTTACAAATTTCATTATACTGATCATAGTTTTCTGTATTAAGAAAAATTTTTATTTCATTAAATTGATATTATCATTATACAGTAAACCCTTGCTGAATGCGGGGGTTACGTCATTAATACATTGCGCAAACAACAAAATCGCGTTCTGCAAAGTTAACTTTCTATGCAAAAAATGTGTTAGGTATAGTTCAAATTAAGAAAGTATGTATAATTTAAACAAACCTAAATATTGTTGTAATTAAAAGGGAAAAATGAAACAAATGTTAATTGAAAGGATTTTTATTACTGCTTAATAAGTAGGTACATGATGCAATTTTTTTTTAAGAAGCTGGTAATTTTTGCTTGGGACAATGACTGACACAACTCTTTAAAAGTTTTGTGGTAAGGAGCGCAGAGTTTTTCAATGCCTCTCATAAAGTGTCCTCTTCTTTCTTCATTTCAGTCAATCTCCATTGCAAAATCAGACAGTTCCTGTGCCTTTTTTAACAATTCGTTTAACTTCTTGTAAGTTAAAGACACTTTATCTTCTTCTTCACTATCGTTGCTTTCACTGTTAGCTGGTGTTACAAGATCATCCAATTCTTCATTCGTCATTTCTCGATCGTCATTCTCAATTAATTCTTTGACTTCTCCTTCTTCCCTATCTAAAAATCTTTCGCTGCCAATTGCTTTTGCAATTTGTACGATTTCTTTGGCTTCATTTTCAATCGATGGAAATCCTTTAAAATTGTTGACAACTTCCAGCCAGAGCTGATGCCAGCAAGCATTCAATGTTGATGAATTCACTTGTTCCCATGCGAATTTAATCATTTCTATGCAGTGGCTTATATGTTGAATTGCTTCCAAAATGCCATCAACGAGTCGTGCTTTCCTTCGTCTAGTGCTTTATTTGCCGAGGTGTAAACATGCCTAACATAATGGGCTTTGAATGTTTTTACGATCCCTTGATTCATTGGTTGGATTAAGGAAGTGGTGTTAGGTGGGAGGAATAAAATCTCTACATTTGGATGCAATGTTGTGAGGGCTTCAGCATCATGTCCTGGAGCATTATCGAGAATTAGGAGAACTTTAAAGCTCAGGTTTTGCTGTTCTAAGTAATGTTTGACTTCTTTAACGAATGAATTTTCAAACCAGTCATCAAAGAGGGCTTTTGTTACCCATGCTTTTCTATTCCACTTCCACACAATGGGCAATTGTTCAAAATTTTTTCCCTGCAATGCACAAGGCATTTTAGATTGATAAATGAGTAGAGGCTTGCACTTGAAGTTGCCTGATGCATTTCCACAAAAAAGCAAAGTGAGTCTATCCTTCAAAGCTTTAAAACCAGGGGCAACCTTTTGTGTCTTTGTGATGTAGGTTCGTTGTCCGATTCGCTTATAAAATAGGCCCGTCTCATCCGCATTGAAAACTTGTTGAGGAGCGTAACCCCTCTCTTCAATGAATTTCAAAAATTGGGGTTTGAATTTCTCTGCTGCTTCTTTATCTGCAGAGCCAGCTTCTCTCTGAAGCTTTACATTGTGCAAATTAAAACAATGCTTAAAGTTCTCAAGCCAACCTTTGCTTGCTTGAAAGTCAATTTTCTTTGATGATTGGCCATCTTTATTTAAAACGAAAGAAAACAAATCTAAAGCTTTGTTTCGAATAGCAACACCATCCACAACTGAGCCTTTTATGTTTACTTGATTGCCAATACAAACTATTAATATTTTTTCCATCTTTTCCAATTGCGGAATTCTTCTTGAAACTTGAGCAACCTTTGCCGAAGTATCGCCTGAAGCTTTGACACTAGACCGAATCTTTTCTTCATTTTCCCGTATTGTTCTTATTCTTGATTCGTTTATAGCTAGTTCTCTTGCATGTGATGAAACACATGTATCACTTTTCAACTTATCTAAAATTTCAATTTTATGAGATAATGTCAAAACTTTGCGTCTTTTTGCTGCTTTATCATCTTCATTCTTCCTCTTAGAGTCATACTGAATTTTTGAAATTAAAATAAATACAAATGCAAAAGGAGAAGAGGTAAACACTGATAAATTACGTGATTACAGTTCTGCTAACGTGAGTGAAATGATTGCAACTCGGCTTGGCTCACTCAGCTAGCGGGCAGCGCCAAGCAGGGTTGCCAGATGCACGCATGAGTGGTCTCTTGTAAAGAGTATGTTGCTATGGCAACGCGGCCAATGCTCTGCAGCGTACTGTGTACGATTGAAATTCTAGCGTTGGACAATTTAAATGGAAACAATTAAGATAACGCGTATGTGCAAAATTGCGTTCTGCAAATCTGCGCTCGGCAAGGGTTTACTGTACTGGCATTTGCCCCCCCCCCCCAATAGGGAACCACCTTGTCATGGTGGTGGTGGTGGGGGGGGGCGCTAGGGTCCGACAACCCGGCCGAAGGCTTTGCCGGCCAGATTGGGTCCTCGGCTGGGCATTGCCAAAGCCAACCGAGGTTGACGACGCTGTTGACCGGTTCCCTTTGCTGCTTGGTTGGTGACAGCGTCTGAGACCTCACCTATCAGGAGCTCTGGGTGAGCTGTTCGAGGACTCTTCCGAAAAGATTTGTGCCCCAGTAGGTCGAGTCCTCTCCAAAGTCCGGGTCCTACTAAGAGTCTCCACCCCAGACGCCGAGCGAACTTGGATCTATATATCCTTGTTCATGGCTAACTGGGGAATAGATTAAAGTAAGGTTTCTTCCAGTGGTCAGCTCTCCTTTTATACAACTGCTGCCATGTGAGGCTGGGGTTGAGGTGCGCCTATAGGGCGTATTCCTTGCCCCCGGCTCTAGATAAGCACGGCTTTTCATAACCAGGTAGTGTCGTGAGACGGAACCGGGAATTGCCATGGTTGCATAAGATCGCAACAAAAGAGATCAATTGTACTGGCATTTGCTAAAAATGAAACATTTTTACATGGTAAATCAGTCAGGATTGGAAAAAAATTCGTTATACTGAATATTTTTTATTCTGACATTCGTTATATTGACATTTCACTGTATATGCTACTATTGATATTAGTAATGTCAATCAATTAGAAAAAAATTAGTTCTTAAATACAGATACAACACTTATAGTAACAAACTGATGGTTATTTCTTACGTATGTTCTCTTTCTAAATCAGCATGCTGTTGTACTGAAATACTGGGAGTTGATTCAACACTCTTTTCAAGTGGTATTAATAGCTCCTCGAGCTCTCTCTGTTGAGCTAGAATGAAGTCCAATTCATGGTCCAGCCGTTGTTGATCAAGTTTAACCCTATCGACAGCTTCATTTAAAACAGTTATCTAAATTTAAAAATAAAATGAATACATGTGGTATAAAATTTTGAACACTTACTTTACAGTTATTTCAATAATCATTTAATCATGTTCAGAATGTTGGCTGTTTTAAAATAACATCAACAGTTTCACATCCACCTTGATACCCATACTTGGAAAGCCACTGGGGCGAGAAGCAGCCTCACAAACAGCTAACTTTAACCTCGATCTTAGTGCCTCTGGTGTGAGGCAAAACACAGCTAGTGCTGACTGGTATAGACAGGAGGGATGTTTAGGGTTTTATGGTGCATCGGCAACTAAGACTATAATATGCCAGAAAGGAGGGACCACCAATACTTGATGACGCACATAAGCATCATGTGTAGGGTTACCATACAATTCTTCATTTTTATTTTATGCCCTCCCAGAATTTTGAAAAAACAAGAAATGTCTTCCTTTTTGTATAAACTCATAACACAGTTTAAAATTAAAGCACTTTTTTGTACTTTCCATTATTTAATTTATTTAACTCATGACTACAATATAATTTAGTCAAATAAGAAATAATTTACTGTTAATGCTAATTGTGAATGCTAAATTAATTTTATTAATGTTGTGAAAGTTACTATTTTCTGTAATCTCATTATTAACAATTTACATGCTAGATTGAGAAAAGTATACACCTTAAAAAATTGAATAAAATTTTGCCTCCAGAAATGTCAGCTTGGGTTGGGTTGTTTTACCTCTTAGTGGCACTTTTTTGCACACCATGGGCTAAATGGCCAGGTCACATGGACCCCGAAGGCTCAGAGAAGGTTGGGGGAGGGGAGCCACTGGAACAGCTATTGAGAGACAGATGGTAGCCTCCCGTCAAGGCCATCCAGCGTGTTCTTTAACGTGCACAGGGTATGTCTCTCCCACACACGGGGCCACGGCTTAACGTCCCATCCGATGGACGGCGGCCTTTCCAAGCCCATCGGTTCCCCTACTGACCGTGGGCAGGGCGGGGAATTTTGCGGAGATAAATCTCAACGCTGACCCAGATGGGACTCGAACCTGAGAACTACAGATTACGAGCCTGGCGCGCTACCGACTGAGCCACCCCCACCCCTCCAGAAATGTCAGCTTTCTCTTTATTGTTCAAAACATTTTTGTGTATAAGCTGCAAAAAAGGCATAATACAAGGCAGCTTATTTCTGCAAAGAGTATGCATGATTCAATTTTTTTTTGTGGGTAAGTGTTGTGAATAAACTGCACATTTTCACATAGGCAACTCTTTGCATTTTGTTGCTGGAATTCTTGTGGAAAATGTTTGTGCTGGAATCACATAGGCAGTGCTTCAGATGATATGCAATCTCCAGTATATTCTGCACATGATGTTTCAAAATTTCTCAAACAAGCATACTTCAGAAATTCAATATACAAACCATTATTTCATGCAACATGCTATACATAATTGTAGTACTAAAAATTGCAATGTCAATCATGTAAAAAAAAAAGGCTTTTTACACCTCCTTAAAAGTTTTCCTGATTGATGGATAAGTACATTTAATTTGGTCTGCCAAATCTATTCCACCCATGCCCTCAGTGTAATCCTTTAGTACCTCTAGTGTTCTTCTAGTTTTTATAATCTTTTTGTCTCAACCAGTAAATTTAGAGATATAAAAGTAATTCCATTCCACTACCTTTCTATGACATTGAATAAAATTTCCTAGAGTACCTGACACCTACTTCATCTTTCTGTACAGTTTCTGTCTTCAAATCTTTTGCTACTCCTATTTATCTGTACCGTTCTAATGACAACATAATATAGGTGAAATACAGGAAGATGCATCTGTTAATATGTAGGACCTTCCTGTATTTATTATTTAACCATATATCATCACAATTGCAGCACCAACATCACATATAGATTGAATAACCAAATCTATTTCACCTCTTTTACCTACAACACAATACTATTCCAAGTGTAACTGCCTTTGCTTTCACACAACTCAAAAGAATTTACATGAAATCAAGACTTTTTGGCATGAATATATTGTTGAATCCCAGATAGTCATTATAAAGCCTAAATGACTCATCAATGGAAATGCTTTCACTGGGGATATATATGATTAGAATAATTTTACCAAAGTCACATACAGGGCAAATTTTCTGAATTTATCAGAAAATACTGGTTGCTGATGAAAAATATCAGTATCAGCACAAAACAATGATGCGATGTTAAATTACCTTTCAAAATGCTCCTTGCCATAGGTGTCTGACAGGAACCTGTCAGTATAATATTTGAAACTCCAGTAGAAAGACAACACAAAAAACAAACATCCATACCTTATTTGGTATTCAAACTCAGGTCTCTTTGAGCAATAGTCAATAGTACTAATCACTCCAAACATTGGGCATTGTGAATATTTGGAGAGCGTGATTAAACTATGGATATTCACTCATTTCCAGGGTTGGTATATATTATTATATTATTCACCTCAAAAATGAAGACAAAAAAGTAGAAAACTAATAATTCATTACATACAATAAGTTTCCATCTGTTCACAATACTTCTTGGAGATAAAAAAAAAACTATCATGTGCATTTTGTCTACAACCTATATTATTATTACACAAAACATAACTATTAGCTTCATTAACAATGGCTAAATGAAAATTTCTGATTTAGATTATGACGATTTAGCCCTTTTGGCAAATGATGTTGATGAGAGAACTCTTTCATTAGAGCTGTTGATGAGACTAGTAGTAGAGTTGTGTTGATTATAAACAGAGAGAAAACTAAAGTGGTGAAAATTGGTCAGGTAGGCTGTGATTCAATTAATCTGAATGGTTGCCTTCTTGAGCAAGTGTCACAGTTTAATTATCTTGGGAGCTATGTAACAGATACCGGGATAAGTGGCATGAGATTAACAGACGAATAGGGATTGCTGCCGGGACTTTTAAGAATCTATGGAGAATGTGGAAAAATAAGCATATACACCTAAAGACTTAAACTGTATAATTGATTGGTTATTATATGGTAGTGAAACATAGATGTTTTGTAAACAAGATACAGGAAACTAGATGCTTTTGATTCTAGATGTATCAAAAAATCACCTGATGCCCACAGTATCTTGGGCATCGGGTGATTAAACTTGTAAATAATGATGAGATTAGGCAAAGGAGTCGACAACCTCCTTTGGGCAGCATATTGTGCAAAGAGAGACTCCATTGGTTTAGTCATGTTGCCCGTATGGATAATTATAGATTGGCGAATAGGGTTATGAACAAAGTGCCTAAAGGCCTCAGATAGAGGGGGAGACCAAGGATGCAGTAGGCAGACAATGTCAAACAGGACCTTGTTAGAATTGGTGTGCAGTGGCCAGTGCAGCAGATGTAGCTCAGGACAGATATGCTTGGAGAACTAAATTGCACAGTCTGGTTGGACCTCTGTAGCCCATGGCTGCTTGAGGATGATGATGAACAATGATTAACAGTAGTTAGTTTGCAACAAACTGCTAAAGCACCACATACAGCTGAATCACATGATAAATAATTATTTGGTATAATTCAAAGAGTGTCTTGGTTTCTTTTGTCAAACAAAATCACTCATCATTACTTACACCAGTCACTGCCCATAGCAAATTCGTTATTGCAGAGATTTGTCTTGAACAAGCATAACACATGACTGGTGTCCTGGCATCAGAATTCAGCTTGTTGAGGCATCAGCCATTTTAAAATTTAAAATGGCTGAAATTTTTTAATTTTTTGTTTGTTGTGCGTCTCAAAAAAAAAAAACTTTTTGAAGCCTTGTACAGCCATTTACAAAACAAAATGGCAACAACATTGCACTCTCGAAACAGGTTTGAATCAGTTGTGATATTTCAAAACAGCTAAATGATGGAAATGTTGCTGGATAAGTTACTTGTCCATGGTTGTTTGAACGAAAATCAAGTTTGAAAAATTATTTCATCCACTGCAGTAAAATAGTTAAAAACTATTTTAAGAAAAACAATAGTCATATATTATGACACTATTAGATTTTTAATAGTTTGAGATTCTATATGACTTAATATGCATAGTCACCACACTGACAGAAGCTAATATATATATTACCTTTTCACCATTAGCAATGAGTTGTCTATCCCAAGCATTCACTTGAGTGGCTTGATTCAAAAACACCCTTTCCTGTTCTTCTAACTCAATTTTCCATTTATTAATTGTATCTTCAAGCTGACGGAAGTTCATAGTGGTTGTGGGTGCAGCACTAGCTTGTGTACTAAAGTGAAATGAAAAGATTCTAATGTTATTAGCAGAATGAATTTCATAATTTTTTTTAAAATTAGCAAACTTCTCAAAAATATCCTGAATTATTTCTACTTAAAAAATTTAAGTTAAAACATATGTGCATTTACATGTCTAATAAGTGATGATAGTCATGTGGTCTTAAGAAACTGGGCTCTTACAGTTAAACTCCATTTTAAACAGAGGGTCACAAAGAAGTCAATAACAGATAGCAAAATTAGACAATGATGAGAACTAAAGTTAGCATTAAAATGCCAAATTACTTCTCATCATTCTCTAGATTTTGTAAAAAATCTGGAAAATGGAAACTTTATAAATTTGCATTTTTAAGCATTTTGTTACTAAAAGGAAAAAAAGAAATGCAATCTTACACAGTAGTAGTAGTTGCCATAACTGCTGGTGTAGTAGCAGGTACAGAAGTTGAAGTTGCAGGTACAGTAGTTGTAACAGTGCCAAAAGTAAATGTTGATGGACCAGAAGATGGAAATGATGTACTTGTTGTTGCCATAAATGGTGTACCACTTGCAGAAGTAGTTGGCTTGATTCCTGTAAAAGCAGGTGTAGGTGGCAGAGAAGCTGCTGCAAAACCTGTTGATGCTGTGGTTATGGCTGTAGGTGCTAAAGAAGTTGGTGCTGAAAAAGCAAACCCTAGAAAAAACCACATAAATTTATTAAAGATATGATTCATGACAATAAAAAAAAGCCATAATCCATACATAATGAATTGGTTATATATTGATGACTAACTTCAGTGGCTTATCTTGGATAACAGAGCAAGACATTCAATCACAGAATGAGACAATATAAGGTGAAGAAAGGAAAAAGAAATTATGTTGATCTTATTAAAATTTGAATCACTAGAAAAAATTAGGGGAAGTGCAGATGAGGAGGGCAAGTGACTGAATTGAACTATCACTGCTATATCTACACTGGCTCCATAAATTAAGGGACATCCTGAACATAGGTTTTTTGCAAAAACCCATTGGATCTACTGCAACGAATCAGAATATAGGTGTATATAAACACTGTGCATAGGAATAACAATTCAAAAATGGAATACCAGTATACACACTTTTAATTCCCACAATTATATACAAATACAGACACATAGAAAAAAGGTGAAGATCAACTGAGATAGCCAAAGTAGTTCAATATGGAGTGTGGTCACCTCTTACCACTACACAGAGCTCACAGTGATGTTTCATACTGTTGATAGATTGTACAGCAGAGCTGTGGGTAGCAATCTCCATTGCTCCTCTAAAGACTGCAAAAGTTCTAAGAGGCTTGCAAGAGTGAAATTTAGGAAAGCAACCTGTCTCTCAAAAGCATCCCATGCATGATCTCTTTGATTTAGGTTGAGATACCACACTAGCCACTCGATAAGGTTGATAATACTACTCTCCAGACAGGGATTGACAAGACAACAATAGCATAAGTGGGCATTATCATCCTGTAGGAGGAAGGTATCCCTTATTGCACCTGTATGTGGTTTTGTAAAGGGGTCCAAGATTTCATCACTGTACCGGCGACTGGTGACAGTAGTCTGGTGGAAGCATATACAGATCTGTATGGCCACCCAAAGATATAACACACCATACCATAACACTACTATCACCAGAGATGTTCCATTCACAGATATTTGTTCCATGATAGTGTTCCTGCTTCCCTTCATATCAACTAGTACTGTGAATCACTGTGGAGAGCATATCTCAATTCAGCTGTGAAGAGTACAGACTGCCACTGCTCCTGGGTCCAGTTGATAATAAAAAAATAATGAATTGGTTATATATTGATGACTAACTTATGATATATGATGATATGTCTACACCAATTTGGACAGTCCCTCCATTAGTGTTAGATCAAGGGCATGAAAACCACTGACTGTCCAGTGTACAGGAGTACCTCATGAAGTTTTCTGCATATGATGGTAGTGGATATCATCATTCCCCACACAGCTCCAAGGTCCAATTGCAGTTGATGTGGTGGTGACATTCTGTTCTTTCAGATGCATAACTATTGATAGCGGTTCTTCCTTGGGTTATTGCCTGTTGTTATCCACTATTGAATCATTTATTGTATTCTGTCCTTGTTGGAATCTTTACCAAAGTCTATGCATTACTGAATGACTCACATTAAGCCATCTGAGAACAACTGCTTGACTTTGACTATCAGCTGACCCATAGCTTACCTCTGCACTTCCTCCAACAAATGATGTCTGGTAGACATACCCAACAAATCTGCAATCTCAACAACTCCACCACACACTTCACAGGTGAACAACTTCAAAACACAAACTTTTAACACTCGGTATTTTGCATATATTGTTGTCAGAGTCATTCATTTGTATATTACATCTCAATCCTGCATCATATTTACATACATGCCTTTCTATTATCTGTGTTTTACAATAAAACAAAGAAAATAGAAAAAATTTTAGGAACATTTGTTCCTTAATTTATAGAAACCAGTGTATATTACCGAGAAAAACATTACACAAGAAGAATATTTCTTTTCAGGTGAAAATTTCTCTTATTCAGAAAAAAATTTCCTTCCTATTCGAGCAAATCCTTACCTTGCCCTCAGTCAGAAAGGGGACACTGATGAACTGGAAAGGTTGTCATTCGTTGGATGGGATATTAAAACATTCTGTGTGCAAGAGAGCCATACCCTGTGCACATTAAAGAACATGCTGATGGCCTTGCAAGAGGCTAATATCTGTATCCTAACAGCTGTCAAATGGGTCCCCTTCCCCCAACCTTCTCTGAGCCCTTGGGTCTTTATGACTTGACCATTCAGCCTGTTGTGTGAAAAGAAAAAATGCTCAGAGGTAAAACAGGCTAACACCCTTCCTATTCACATATATTATAATCTTGGTCCACTAGTTTTGCTTTAAATAAATTTTTATCTGCCTTGACAGATCCTTTATTACATCACTGAAAAAGTATTTGATTTTAATAAAATTGAGAATTAAATGGTGCAAAATCAAGCAGCAGCCCTTCCATATCATAAAGCCTATATAAGGATTCAGCAACCTTTCACAGAAGAGCCATTTGTTTCTGAATTTTATCTTATATATTTTGAGAGCTACAACGTATCTCTACACTCACATATACTAATAGGATCTAGTGATTGAGATTAATAAGAACAATAAAACTAAATTATACAGAATTAACAATACACTCACTACTATTTGTTCACTGTTACTTTCTTATAAAAAGTTTAAATAATATTTTAATACAATTTGTGTTGAATTTCTTCAGAAAATTTGTCACTGTTGGGCAAATATAATTGCATTTTCATTTCCAGCAGTATTTGGGATTCTCGCATTTTAACATACATCTCAGTTTACTGCTAATGATATTACAGTAAAAAAAGATTGCTACAGAAATGCATTGGTCAGATTTACAGAATTCCAAAGGGCACAAAGAGTTCATATAGCAATCAGTTCTTGTTAATAATATTCTTTTGAAATATTTTAAATTTTCAATTTTGTCATTTAACATTCTAATAACAAAAAATATATGCTTGTGATTAGTATTACAAGCAATACAAAGCTACACATATGCACTTAAAAAGTCACAGGTTGTTGCTCCAGGCTATCTAATTTTTGCCTAAGCATGGGAAATGCAGTGTCATCTAGCTACTATATGAATTTTTACTATATACTATTCTGATGTATGGAGCCCCTCATTGGAGTCTAATTTCACCATGAATTTACAACACCTTGAACCTACCCTGTATTTAAGAAAAGCTATTGAAAACTGTCAAATGTTAAGTTGAATGGTTCCCCAAGAAATGGCAAAAGCATTTAGGCTACTATGTATAAAACTGATTTTATTCTACATGAAAAGGAAAATAAACTTAACAGTATTATACTCTGAGTAACCCATTATGCCGAATGTACTGGTTAGCACTCATCATAGGGTTAATGCAGATCATAGGCGAAGAACTTCCGTCCTATATCTAACAGTACACCTAACCGCTATCAACCCAACAACTGAAACCAGACATATGAAATATGTTGCAAACTGCAAAAGATTTTTTTGGGAGGGGGCACAAGGAAACTTCAGTTGAAAGAAAAAAGGTGGTATCTTTTCAACAATTGTCTTTTTTTTTACTACAGTAGATCAGGATATTAAAGGTAATATCAGTTCTTGCTCATTTTAAAAAACACTTAAAAGGTAATCAGTGATATGAACAAACAGCAGAGGTAGCATTGAAAATTGGTTGGTAGGGGGGGGGGGGCAAGATATTTCAAAAAAGATTAGGGGTAAGGAATTCCATATGGTAACTGGGATATGACTGGAAGTTTGATTACCACTGTAATGGAGCATAAATCCCAATGCAACATATACTTTACTCACTCACAAAGGAAATATTAGAAGACTATACATCATCCTTTCCACCAGGCCTAGATCTAGAAAAAATGTTTTGGTGGTGGTGGTGGATTCTAAGTGCACCAATTGAGCCAGTGGAAAGTAAAGAAAAAAAAAAGGGAGTGATGGCAGCAAGAGGTTGGATTTCCATTGCAATATAGCATTTCCCCCTCTATTTTAGAAATCTTCAAAAAATTCTTGAAAAATTCATAAATTTGACAATTTACTGCCTCCATTGGCTTACCTTCTTCCTAGATTCAGACCTGCTCTCCATTCTTTCACTACTAGGCCCCAATTCCACAACCCAGTACTACAATGCAGTATCTTTGGGGTAGAACTGTCTAACAATAAATTCATGTGGAGTATTGTAATGATACCTACCAGGTGTGATATATGCTGAACTTGGAACAGTACCAGTAGCAGCAGCAGTAAATGCAGAGTTTGATAATTTATTGCCTCCATTGGAAGAGGCTTACCTTCTTCTTAGATCCAGACCTGCTCCCCATTCTTTCACTACTAGGCCCCAACCCCACAACCCAGTACTACAATGCAGTATCTTTGGGGTAGAACTGTCTAACAATAAATTCATGTGGAGTATTATGATAATACCTACCAGGTGTGATAGATGTTGAACTTGGAACAGTACCAGTAGCAGCAGTAGTAGTAGTAAATGCAGAGTTTGCTACTTTTGCCTGGTCAACTTGACTGGTAACTGGAGGAACTACTGCTACACTTGCAGCTGAACACACAAAAACAAATGAGCAAAATTATAATATATTTATATATAATTAAAATGTAATTCTATTTAACTGACACAATAAATATTTTACAGAAGTCTCTAATACCAATTTTAGTACTAGTAATTTGCTCTTCACATGCATTATACACAATTGAGATTAATATTAAAGCCTGAAGAGTGGCTGCCATAGTCTAATAATTTACACATTACTGAATTCTGAAGTTTAACCATGAAAGCATCAGCAGGGGATTTTTTGCTGGGACTGGAAACACTACAATGACTGGAAGAGGAAAAAATTACTGGCTTGCACTAGGCTGAAAAAAAAAAGTGCTTCATGTCTCTTTTGATACTTTTTAAACTGAATCTGAATGTTAGAAAATCTAATAAAAAAAATCATCTGCTGATTTATTTATCCAGTTTGTTGTAAGAAATAATTTGATGATGAAGTTGATGGAGTCATTTTGGAGAGATGATGACAGAAGACACCAGTTTCATAAAGAATTCATCATTTAAAAATATTCTGAATTGTTGCTATTATTTTTTCCAAACATATTAACAATTTGTTTATTAATCAATTAAAAATGAACATCACTGAACAAATAAGCAGCTTGCTTTGTCTTTACAAATTTTTTTTTTGGCTTAAACAGTTTTTTTGCGTTCTTTATTTTTTTTCAACTACACTGATAGATTACATTCCTGGAGTCTAAAACTTGTTGATACAAGTCATCTTAGTCTGATCTACTGTTAACAATTAAAAAAAATACCAGTAAATAAATTTAAATAAGTAAATTTTTACTGGTTAGAAACAGCTTATGCACAATAGGTAGTAAGTTGTCAGTAAGCTATTCAACAACCATTGCAATAAGGATTCTAAACTGCAGAGAAGAATTCCCTTATTACCACAAAACCTTATTTTAAACTTTATGTAACTGATTTTAAGGTTATATATATATTACCCTTATGCATTCTTAACTGAAAATTACTGAATTTCATTTATGCAGCAACAAAAATAAAATTCGAGAAAGATTCTGACAAAAATTACAATTCCTCTTTTCTATTATTTTTCTTTTCTTATAAACTATATAAATTAATCAGTACTCTTTTTGCTAAAGACAGAGAATTATAAAATATTCCATCCAAAATTGAAGGCAGATAACTCCTCTGCAATTTCATCAGACTTAAAAAAAAAAACTATTAAGAAAGCTTCACAAACTAGTAAACATTTTTCACTCAGCTAGTTGTATTAAAGAATTTTATTTTCTGGTATTTTCCTACCACTATTAAACTTTATACTATTCCAGTGGTTCTCAACATTTTATGCTTCATGTACCCCCGGAAATGTGTATGTAACTGGCATACCCCTTGTACAGATAATTTATATATAGATATATAAAACTATAGATAGATAAAATTTTAGTTATAGTATAACAATGGGAATAAAATAAAACACTGACTTTGTTACTAGATCTAGTGACTTTTGAGCTCTCACGGCGTACCCCAAAAAAACTTTACCGCATACCCCACATTGAGAACCCATATACTAATCAAATGCATAAGTTCATATTGGTTATTAACCACTTTTCTGATCAGTTTTTAATTCTGGCCAATCTCTGTTTCAGCATATTCAATAAGGATACACTCAATTGGTTGATTTTTCATGACATGTAGAGGCATCAAACTTAGTTATTCAATCCTGCTGATGTAATTGCAATGCTGTTTATTTCACCATAACAATGCAAAAAAAAATACAGATGCATTTAAAACAAAATTTTATGTTTTAGTACTTTCTAAACTCTTAATTGAAAAGCAGTAGACACATTCATTTAAAATTTAAAACTTATGAAAAATAATTTATTGGCTAATAGCACAGCAATATCTAAAATTAAGTTTTTCTCATAGTAGTAAATGTCTGATAAACAAATGGGACCTTACTTTGTGTTACTGGAGTAGCTGGAGTTGCAAAATTCAGAGTTGGCTTCACAGTAGCTATATTTGATGGAGCTGTAGAAGCTGGAGCACTAAAATTCATGCCTATAACAAAATCAATACATAAAATTCTTCTTCCAAAGTTATATATTTATGTTATCATTGATCTTTTCCATTTATTCTCTATTTATTTAAGTGCATTATGTTAATATTTAGTCTCACATTTTTGTTCTATACAATCAGCAAAGTTATAAGCAACACAGCATTATGAGAACTCTGATGCTCACGAAACTGTTAAAAGTGCTCACCAATACTTTCATTTGTACTCACAAGCATGATCATCACACAAAAATTTCACCTGCTATTCCCACATTGTCATATTTGGTGCTAAACTGACAATATTTTACATATTACAATTTAGTTTGCATTCCACATTTCTATCTCCAAAACATTTTTTTCCCTAAAAATATTATGGCATTCCAGTTGTTAACCACTGTAATAAAGAGTTCTGCAAAAATTCTAATTAAAATTATATTTATTTTACTTAGATGGGGTGGGGGAGGTCATTCAAAATATCTGGTATGAACCAAGCTTATCTTTGGATGCCACAGTACTCTTTGCTCAAAGGTTGTGGATCCTTGCACTGTTGCATGCCGATTGCTCTTTACCAGTCGACATTCTCCTCTGGGGTCAATGGCCTTTGGGACTCCACAGTTATGACGTCTGGAGGTACTTGGTGTGCCAGCGGTCCATTCTTGGTACACCCTTACTACAGCACTTTGCAAACAGCCCACAGATCTGCTGTTTCTGAGATGCTTCCACCTTTGGCGCGATAGCCGATGATCATTCCTTTTTGAACGTCCCTCAAATCACTACCTCTGTCCATTGTGCTCACGTTACGCACTACGGCTCATCTGTCCTGGCTGGCCACTTATATCTCCATGTGGTTGACCTTGTCGTGTGCCTCTGTGATAAGCCTGGGCGGATACACTGTGATTCCAGGGATGGTCATATTATTCTGAAATGACTGTGTATATTGTATGCCTCCAGTATCCTTGGCAGTCTCATTGAAATGAAGTCCTACACAAAGGAATTATGTGACATTCATCACTTTAGTAAAAATAAAACTCACCTGCTCCAAAACAGCAAAAATAATATATATATAAATTACTCCTCAACTGGTTGCCACAGAGGTCTGACAGAAACCTATTAGTTTAACACACCATAGAGATGCTCTGTGAGGAAAGTGAGATCTCAACAGAAAGACAAGAAATATCTTTAAAAAAAATTATTTAAATTATATTATTTTTATATTTATTTTTCACAGTGGCCGAGTGGTGTTAACCACTCGGCCACTGTGAAAAACCACTCAGTGTAACACCACTCAGCCAATGTGACATTTAACATGAAGAATGTAGTTTCAAAATTTAGTGATTAAGTACTATATTTCAATAAATTAAGTAACAAAAGTATGTTCATAAACTGTCAAGAAACTCTCAAAATCTCACTCTATGTTCAACAAACTTTAACATGGGAGCCATTGATGGCACAGCAAATATTCAACTTCTGTCCATTTTCATCTCAGCATGTCTGATAAACACTTGAAAGAGTGGAAGTGATTCTTTCCCTTAAATGCTATAAATTATGAATTTTTCCAGAATAAATGTTTTAATGTATCCATCCCAAAAAATAACAAACAAACAAACAAATAAATAAATAAATAAATAAATAAATAAATAAATAAAGGCCAAGGCTGTCAAATTGAGACTTCTTGGGGAGGGGGGGGGGGCAAGATTGGTCCACCTCTACCAATCCAGTGATTTAAAATTTGCCATTTAAGGCTTCTTGAACATTTGTACTAAAATGCAATGGTGTGGTAATTTGTTGAAAAATAACTAGCATTACAATTTTTACAATTTCAGCAATTTTGGGAAACGAATACAATTTCAACATACATTGGTTTCCATAAATTAAGGAAAATCCATATGTTAAGTCAATGGGAAGCTAATGTCAAAGCTCTATAACTTCTAAAATAAGCTTTTTTGTTTTGAAATATGTGATTGAAGATAAAGATCCCAATCAAATAAATCAATATCTTGATTTTCAACAATATTCATTCAGTATTTAATGAGTTATGGAAGGTTGAATATATCAAAACTCTATAACTTCTAAAACAAGTTTTTTTTGTTTCGAAATATGTGATTGCAGATAAAGATCTCAATGAAATAAATCAATATCTCAATTCTGGCAGTAGTGCACATCACGGTCTTCGGCCCCTATTTTTTTGACGCAACATAATAAAACAGTCCTTTTAGTTGATTCCCACAATCTCCCATACCCTAACCCAAACAGGGGTTTCTAAAAAAAGATAATTTTTTTCGTTACCGTGGTAATGATAATTCGAGTTTACGTCAAACGCAAAGTACCATTACTAAGGATAATATTAATTTGCACTGTAAACAAACGTAACTTAACAAAAAAAAAAAGAAAATGCAATTCCACTGAAAAAACCCTCACAACCATGAATTACTAAAAAAAAAACAGAGAAAAACCATAAACAAAGGAACTATGACAACACATTTGCCATCCCATATATTACAAATTCATGAAATATCCCCCCTTTTTTCCCAAGAGTTAAAACACTCCACAAATATATTTCCACATCGTCACACATACAATAATTAACCTGAATAAATCAGCAGAATTAATGAAATCGAACACAAATCTCCAACCCAAGAATATCATTGACAATGCATTTCTTGGCCTCATAACTGGCCTCATAAAAAAAAGCCCCAAAAACTAAATAATCTCATCGGAGACAACATATATCAAAAAGCATGAAAATCGGACACAGTGCAGCACCGATCCGAACTATAAAAAAGTCCCCAAAACTAAATAATGTCCTTACAAACAACACAAACCGAAAAACGGAAACAGTGCAATGCTGACCGAACTATAAAAAAGCCACCAAAACTAATAATGTCCTCGCAGACTGAACTGTGAAGAAACTCTCAAAATCTCACTCTATGTTCAACAAACTTTAATAATGGGAACCACTGGTGGCACAGCAAATATTCAAAAAGCCTCCAAAACAAAATAATTTCAGAGACAACAATAACAACAACAACAAAAAAAAAACATCTTATAGCTCAAATAACAGTCCCCTAATTACTCATTAGCCTTCCTGACTCCATCAAAAACTGCCATTTTTTCCACACCGACAATTCTACAATACCCAAAATTTCTACATCAAAAAGCCGCCAAATGTTTCCATATATTAACAATAAATCATATAAGTAAATTTAAAAGACTACTAAATATATAACAATATTAATAAATTACTATAATACACTAATAATTACCATACTACACGTAACTACTAAAAATCCCTCAATTCATCCCAAACTACTATAACAAAATACATTCATTCTTCTTCATTCATCCCCCCCCCCCCACACACACACACACACACTACATTAGAATCCTCTGAAAACTCACTTTATACGTTTCACCAAAAACTATTCTCCTAAAACCCTAACAACCCATAAAAACTCATTTTTAAAACTTAATTATCCCACATTATAAACTTTGTTAAACTCACAACAAAACATAGATACTACTACATCATATTAAACACAAAAAAAAAATTAAAATAATTCTATCTGGTTCTAACCACTCCTCCCTTCCCCTTCAAATGCTTCTCACTCCAAAGAACTTACAAAAACATTCCCCCTCCCCCACAAAAAGCTACCAAACTCCTAGTTCCAAACGATGTGACCGTAACATTACAAAACAGTTCACTAACACTTTCAACAACAACCTTCCTAATATTAAATAATTTCAATTCCAAAATATCTTAAATAACTTATTATTTATGATATCTTAATGAAATTTCAAAAAAAAAAAAAAGAAACATATTAATCATTCCTATTTCCTCTGGTTATCATTAAAAATCCCTCATTAAATATATTATACATATGCACTTACCTCTAGCCACATGGGCATGTTATCCCAAGGAGTTATCAAGCAAAAATGGTGAAAAGAAAAATCAAATGTAATTTCACATTCCCATCAAATCACACACGACATGTGACTTCATGTTACACACCCAAAAGAAACAAATCAAAGTATAGTCCACAAATAACCAACGGTTACGTTTTTACGTCATACTTTACACCTTGATGTCATATGCTCCTTGAGCAGTGTCATCTCTCGGTTGAGAACTGTGAACAACAAACCGACCTCGATTTTCACAATATTCGTTCAGTATTTAATGAGTTATGGAAGTTTGAATATTTAGTGATAACAATGCCAGCCACAAAAATTGACATCAGAAGTTAATTAAAACTTAGTAATAAGTATTGTATCAAAGTGTTTAACAAAATAAGTTTTATTTTAGAACTTTGTGTAAAGAATTATTTCACTATTGTTCAGTTTTGTATGTCTCTTAAGACTGGCATTGCTGTTGTTAAATATTCAGACTTCCATAACTCATTAAAAAGGTCCAATAACACAATTACACATCTGCCCATACCAAACATTCACCTTTGGATTATCATTGCTAAGTTTCATTATTACAGCTTCAGACATTACATGTGACATTAGTGCAACCATTTGATTTCTTGATATTTTGAGAACACAATTACTTTTGTTAATTATTTAATAAAATATAGCATTTTAAAATATGGGTATTCTTTTATAATGGTATTCTTTGATAATGTATTAGATTTCACTGTATTAGATAATCTAAAGTTTTAAAAAATATGTAGATATTACTACTCACCTGTATTAGGAGTAGAAACTACTGGTGGAGTTGCAAAATTAAAAGCTGCAAAAATAAAGAACGTTCTTAAGATGAGATAATAAGCATTCTGATATATATACTGTCAATCAACTTGAAATAGATTAATATTAAAAATAATAAAAATTCATTTTAACCAAGGGTGCCTAAGTAGTGGCTCATGGGTTGCATGAGGCTTACTGTATATACAATTTCACAAAAGATGTAGTTAATGAGTTGTAATTAATAAATGTTATGCTAGAGTTATAACTGTAGCATAAACTGTATATAATGCAAAAGAGATGTAGTTAATAAACTTTAATTAATAAATGTTTATGCTATAGTAAACGAATGTTTATATTTTCACAACAACAAATCATCACTAATATGTATGAGAGGTCCAAGTTCACTCATATATTCAAGCTTCTAATTAGTGCATACATGTGGAATATCAATAACTGAGCACAAAACTTCAATCTGGTGAACATATACAAGTTATATTACTTATATCACGCATTAGTATCCCATACCATTTATACAATACTAAGTCACCATATCTCATAGTGGTGACTATTCATGGAATATTTAGATCCCACAATTACAAATGAACCAAAATATTTTGTGACACTCTGGACTCATAGCCACATAAAGTTTTGTAATAACTGATAACTTTCCAAAATCTGCAAGGAGAGATATTACAACATATTACATACATTATTTTGCTCTATTACAAAAGCATCACTTTTTATCTTTCTACAAGGGGAGTTCAATAAATAAGAGGGCAGTACAGGCAAACCTTGTTTAGTGCTACTTCAATTAACCCTGTTTCAACATAGTTTTTTTTAAGAGAAGTAATTTATTTCATTTTCTTGGTTGATAAGATATCAGTTAATATTATTTAAAACAAAAAATGTACCATACTACTTAAACGTGACACAAATAAATGTTTATGAATACAAGATGCAATTGAAAATTTGAGTGAGAACAATCCTGATTTCGAAAGATCTTGTTGTGTAAGTGTGGAGTATTAAATACTTTATCACCTTACACTGAATTGCTAAAAGAGAAACAGAAAAGTGTAAAGCAATCAACTTTAGATAATTTTCTGAAGATCTCTGTTGAGTAACGTCACATATTCTTTTCAAACTTTTGAATTTCATTAATTTTCTTAGATTTGAACAAAAGTATAAATGTGAATTGATTAAATAATAAATTTCAGAATTTTCAAATAAAGAAATATATATGCAATCATACCAATATAACAGCCTTCCATTTTCAGACTGTGTTTAAAAATTAACAAATTATATATGTATGGGAAAATTTTCCTCCGGAATACTAGTGCATGTGAGGCCTCGTTTAAAGCTGTTTTATTTAACACTCAGTTTGAGAAATGCATCGAGTGCTAAATGAGGTATGCCCTACATTTATTTATTGAATGCCCCTTGTACTAGATAGATTCCATGCCATTCATTTATCAGTACTTCACAAGCAGGGACCAATATTTCATAGGCCTTAGGTTGAAGTATCGGAAGTTCGTAGGTTAAAAATATCCTTAATTACAGACCTATTAACATTTTATGCTCAATCATGCATTTGAATAACTTTTATTTATTTCACTTCCTTTGGACAAAACTGCAGGCTATTTCATAGTTAAAAACTAATACTCTTGGGTACTTATAGAAACTAAGGGTGTTCCCTTAGAAAATGGTAACAACAATCCTCCACAAAGAAAGAGATTGATCGAATCCTAAAGGATGACTATGACAGGGAAAAGTAACTTAAAAGGGTTAACTGAATTAAATGGAATTATAATTGGTACAAAAGTTGCTTTATGGTAGACAGAAATATGATGAAATTATTTATTATCACATCAAATTATGGCAAAGTATAGCTTACCTCCAATCTATGGGTAAACTGTATAGTAGGAGAGATACCATGTAACTTTTCTAAAATTAACCGAGTCTACAAAAGCTGCATACTGCTGCAACAAAAGTTGCAGATAGTGCAATGCCTCTACTCATCTCTCTTCAACAATGGGCTGTCAAATCCATATAATACCAGCAGCCATCAATGATGGTGAAAAAAAAAAGATTATCTCAACCCATAAGAATGGAGTTGCATCTCCACTGCAATGCATATTTTAATTGATAAGGACACCATTAAAAAATTATAAAACTTTTCCAATATGAAAAAATATTTTGAAGGAAATACCTGGGGCTTTGGCTGGTTGTCCAACAATAAATCCTGCAGAATTTCCTCCTGTTGACTGAATGGTGCTTGGTACAACATTTGACACCATTGCAAAACCACCAGATGTTGATGATGGGGCAGGAGCTGGAATATTGAAAAGTTACATACTTATCACTGCCAGACATTGCATATCAGTAATATTCAACAATGTGCATGTAACATGCTTCAATAAATGCTGAAAACAGTAGAAATATTGGTTATGGAATTATAAATGAAACATCAATCTTCAGTTGTTACAGAATGATACACATACATGTATATTATATAAAGTTTTGCTAAATAATAAAAACATATTGCCAGATGTTTTTTACACTAACCCTTTGCATTGCATTTTGTTGCCATATTTAATATAACATTGAATACGATTCTTATTCTCAAACAATTTACTGATGCAAAAAATCAACCTAATTTTGATTTTGTGATAACACCCTTCTACAATGTAACAATGGGCGGCTCATATCTTTATAGTAAAAATGTTGACTCGATCTAGAAATAGAAAATGAAATGTCATCCAGCTTGACACAAGAGTACAAAGGGTTAAGCCACAAAAATCAAAGTGTAAACTGAGCTGACTCAGTATTAAGTATGGTATTAAAATAAGAATCAACCTGAGAACTGTAAAACAATCAAAATTTAACTAAATTAGGTACAACAATGTTTTAAAATGAAGATTTTTAAAAACGTGAATAAAAATAGATAAATAAATACCCCCTCAAGAAGCTGCTTGCTACAGAGGTCTGACAGGAGTCTGTCAGTTTATATGCCATAGTAGAAGGTCTGTGAGGATGGCAGGACCTAAGCAGAAAAACAACACAAACATCCATGCCTTACCCGGGGCTCGAATCCAGGTCTCTTAGATCAGTTGCCAAGCGCGCTAACCACTCAGCCACGGGACAGCATAGATACTGGATGCTAATTATAGTATAAATATAGCATACTTGTGGAATAGAAAATCAGGCAGTGTTTAATGCTATGGACAATGTCATCAATCAGATTCTTGGAGGCAAAACATGAAAAAAGTATTATACTCTCCTAGAAATTTGAAAAAGACATTTCATTCTTCATACTTAGAGGTTAAAAATGTAATTATTTTAATTTTAAACATCCAAATACACATTGCTTTTCTATAAAATGGTATGGTTGAGTTTTCGACAGGTATTTATAAAGAAATTTGATCAATTCCCTGGCAAAAACTGTTAAATCTGATTCAATGTTTCAATGATAAAGTTAACTTTTCCATTAATTCTCAATTGTACAGGAGGTCTCCGAGCTATGAACATGCAACATACATTCATAAAAGTGTCATAAAAATTATCTATAAACAAAAGGAATTTGTGCTGATTCCTTAACTGCACTGAAGAAATATATTACAAATAACCTACAAGATGTCCTCGGAAATGAATTATGGAAGAGATGCCTATAATTGAATCAACTGGCCATTGTCTGAATTTAAATATTTTTGTTTCCTGAGATAAAAGCATAAATTCAAATGGATTTCACTGCATGTAAACCAAAAAAGTTAACATATTCAGATAGTCAATACTCAGATTAGTCAGTTTAGATTTGAACAAAAGATAGTTTTTTTTTTGGTTAACTAACGAAATGGCCAGCCCTAAGATTATGACTACTAGGAGGATTACATAGATATTACTTTTTTTTTTTGGTTAACTGATCAACCTTAAAAAACTATGTTTTCTATCCAAGGCAAAAAAGAAAGACAAGATACACACTTTACATCTATACAAAATCTTACAGTATAAGTTGGCAGAAAATAGCTATTTAACTATGTGAGATGAGAAGAAATATGAGATCTTTTGATCACATGTCAAGTACTTTACAACTGAGTTACTGGCCCTGATAAAAATATCTTAAGTTAAAAATCAATTTTTCCACTAACTCTTAATTGTACAGAAAGTTCCTGAGTTATGAATGATCCAACTTACAAAAATCCATGCATACAAATGAAGCTAATAAGACACTAATATTTTAATTGAAGGTCACAAACCACTCATCACTCTCAAACACTATTTGTGGCAGTGGAACTCCAATGATAACCTGATGCAAATATTTAAAAAAATAAAAAAAAAAAGTTGCAGAGTGGCTGAGACACTCCTACCAAAATACTTTTCATAAAACAAAAGGCTAAAAAACTTTAGGATGACTTTCAAGTGCTGCTTGACGAACAAGACCCCAATAGCTCAAGATATGCCCCAGTCTCCAGAGCTGTCTCAAATGCATTCACATGTTACAAGGAAATATACAGTAAGATGGGAATTATCCATATTGCCCTCTAAATTTATAAAGATATTTTTAATTACAACTTCCCATATATTTATAAACATATTTTTAATTCAAGGTATTAAAATGAATATAAGGGTATTAAAAATTAATCTTCTATGAATATTAATTTTCCATACTCTTATATTCAATTAATATTCTAAATGAATATAAGAGTACAAAATTTTGATTAATGAAAAAATAATAATAAAAAAAATTTGAAGCAAAGTGCCTCAAAGGAACAAGTGCCATTAACCTTTGCAACTCATGAAAGAGCCAAAAAGTCCCATTCAGCATCTCCAGAAAATTTCCTACTACCTCCTCATTCTACATTAATTAACCAACATCTTAAGAAATAACATTTGGAAAAGCTGCAGTTGGTTGGATAAACATTAAGCCATGGCTCTATCTAAATACATCATAGGATAACCTCAGAGACTCATGACTTCCAACCGTTGAGAATTTATGTTTGTCCATACTTTGGCAATATCATGGTTTTATTTGAAAGCATCAGTGGACATGACTTCACATTTACATTTAATTTTCAACATTACATTTTCATTGTAATGATATTTAAACAGACTACGCTACACTTGACATATGCTGTCTATCATCATGATATTGTGGAAAATAATTTCAACAACTGATTATGGTTTGTTTTGTAACTAAATACTGTTTTTGAATATAGAAGGCTCTCTCTAGGTTAGGGCATTATGGGTATATTTTTTTAATTGAATATTATTTTGTTATAAATGTATATTATTACGTTATAAAAAAACAAAATAGCATCAGCTCATCCAGTAATATTTAACAAAGTAATGACACATTTTTTAACACATAATATATAAAATCTTAACCATCTCAAATGATATTTGACTTTTCATTTTCAGAAAAATATATGGAATTTTTCTCAAGCAAACAGTAGCAAAAAATATATGTGAATTAATTTTTCCCTTAAATTTTTTTTGATGTATGATGATTGTAGAAATAAGATGAAAATATTTAGTGAAACATTGTGTGAATTTGCAATTTTTTTACAGTAAAGATAACAAACACTCGTTAAAAAACTGAAAAAATATTAATTGATTTTTGTTTTCTTCTTGATAATTTTCTCCTTCACACATTTATATGCATCAATGTTAAATTAGCTTTGAAGATATTTTAACACTTACCAATTGCTGTTACTTGAGTAGTAGTGATTCCCACATTATAAGGTGGAGGAGGGTTTACAGCTGAAGGTGCTGCTGGAGTAGCAGTTCCCATTGTAAATCCAGTGTTGCCTACTGCAGGTGTAGGAGCTCCAAAAGAAAAACCACCAGTAGTTGCAGTTGCAGCAGTTGTCTTAGGGGGTCCAAATGTGAAACTACTGAAAGCAGGGGTTGAACTTGGAAAAGTAAATCCAGTGTTTCCACTACTTGTTGTAGTACTAGTGACAGTGGAAGTGGTTGGATTTCCAAAGCTAAATCCTGTAACAGAAGTTGTTGGCACTGCTGATGGCACTGCTGATGGCACTGGTGCACCAAAAGAAAAACCAGTATTTCCTGTAGTAGTTTGATTATTTCCAAATGGGAAACCAACAGATCCTGTATTAGGAGTTACAGTAGCAGTAGTTGTAGTAGGTACTGAGCTAAAACTAAATCCACCTGAACTTGCTGGCACGGTTGGTGCTACAAATCCAAACCCTGTTGAAGGTGCACCTCCAAAATATCCAGAACTGGCTGTTGTAGTAGTTGGAGCTCCAAAGCTGAAACTACTGACTGTTGTTGTTGCAACTGGGGCCCCAAAACTAAAACCGCTGCTGGCAGAAGTTGTAGTTGGTGCACCAAATGTAAAGCCAGTGTTAGGTGAAGTCACTGCTGGTGAACCAAATGAAAAAGCTGAATTAGTAGAAGTAGGAGCTGGTGTTCCAAAAGAATATCCAGTACTTGCAGGAGTTGTACTTGAACCTCCAAAAGTGAAGCCACTACTTGCAGAAGCAGCTGCAGCACCTCCAAAGGAAAAACCCCCAGTTGATGCAGTAGTAGTTGGTGTCCCACCAAAGGAAAATCCTGAAACAAAGCATTTCATTGAGATGAAATGTTCCATACATTTCTAATATACTCTGCTTTATTACAATAAACACTAAAAAAGTCCAACAAACTATAAACAAAAAAATTTCAAATATGTATATTGAAAAATTACTAAATGCTTTGAGTTAATGAAGCAATTAATCAGATCACATAAATATAACAGAGTCAGTCAGTCATGTGACAACACAAGTGTTCCCAGCTCTAAGCATTTCAGTGGTGATTTCATCCACCCTTGAGGATTTATGCAGTTTTAATTTAGAGATAGCCAGAGCAACTTCGAAATATGATATAGGGAAATCATTAAAGCCAGTAATTCATCTATTCTCATTACAATGGGAGTAGAAATAATCACATTATTTAGAACTTCTCTGAAATGCTCAGCCCACCTAGCCATCACAGAATCCTCACCTTACCATGTTTATCCCTCAATCCATGTGTACCTGTCTCTCCCAGTGGTGAAAGTAGGCCGGTATGCTCCGGTACGGCATACCGGTAAGACATTTATCATTAGTGGTGCAGTTAACAATTTCTTTTACACTTTAAATGATCTTCCAATTGAGCAATTTATTAAAAAACAATCAGATCATTCCTTTTAAGAAAAAGTACCCAATTTTGAATTACAGTACTACAGTTTTTTAGCCCTTTAGAGATAAAACTGTTTGAAAACTGCATATTGAGGTTCCATTTTTGCCAACAGGAGTGCCAAGGGGGAGTAAGTAGAAGGAGACTGGATACAGAAAGCAGAACAAAAGAGGCAAAGGCAAATTCAACGGAAACCATCTCTCGGGTAATCGTTAAGTGTTTACAGATCCTCCACAGCTGTCTGGGATCAGTTCTTAATCACCACCAGAGGCAGCAGTGGGAAAACGGAATGAGGTTTTCAAATTCTTATTTTAACTCTTACTCAATTTGTTGTATGCGTATATATTCATGTTTTCTGCTTTTTTTTTAAAAAAAATCAATATTTACCAATTAATTACCTTATATTTCGCTACCGGAGTAACATAATTCAGAATCTAATGATGTTCGTTTTATTTTATCATCCAACAGAAGTTTTAAACACTTGAACTACTTATGTTGGTAGGTTATTAGCTTTTCTGTTAACACAATTTTTCAATTAGAATCCTACACGTACATACTCAATACCTAATTTCGGGGTGGGGGCGAGTATAAGAGGAATAGGATTTTCCAATTGCTAAAATATTCCACTGGACAGGAAAGGTTTGAATGATATTCTACATGGAATAAAATTTTACTGTCGTTTAGAATTTAAAATCTAATTTTAGTGTCGGACATAAAAGATGGGGCTAAAATAAAATTATACAAAAACATGTCTTGGATTTTGAAGCAATTGACAAATTTGAGATATCGTATAAGATGACAGCATTTGGGGGGGGGGGGTCCCAGACTTCTCCCCTCACAAATTATTCGTAATCATTGATTACACTGATGAATTTTGAAAGCTGCTCTGAATCTCTGATATATCTTATTTAAAAAAAAAATAATAATAATTGGGCATCTGGGTTAGATAACAACCCAACATCTTATTATTAGTTTTCTCTTTTTCCTTCTGTAAAGTCGAAATCTGCGAATACAACGGAATCAGCATGCATTTAAGTATATTAATATTCATTTCACATTAAAAACCTCTAAATAATTCGATATTTGCAGAAGACATAGGAAGAAATAGAAAATACAGAGGCATTGTACTTTCGTCACCATACACTTCATTTTATTACCTCTGTAGATGACTTCATGGAGTGACCGCCTGTGCGTGATTTTCCACACATAGCTATGCTTTGAAGCGTACCGGTAGGAAATAAAATCTACTTTCACCGCTGCTTTCTCCCCACACAAAAGATGAACTATCTGGTACAACCCCCTGTTGTGCTGTCTAACTGATTTGTCTGCCTTGTTGGGTTGTTTTACCCCTGAGTGGCACTTTTTTGCACACAATGGGCTAAATGGCCAGATCACAAGGATGCTGAAGGCTCAGAGAAGGTTAGGGGAGGGGACCAACTAGAACAGCTGTAGGGAGACAGATGGCAGTCTCCCACCAAGGCCATCCAGTATGTTCTTTAAAATGCACAGGGTTAAGTCCTATCCAATGGACACTGGCTTTTCAAAGTTCATCGGTGTCCCACAGGGTGGGGAGTTTTGCAGAGATAAATCTCAATCCTGGCCCAGCTGGGACTAAAACCTGGGAACTACAAATTACAAGTCTGGTGTGCTACCGACTGAAGTCACCCCCACCCCTCTGCCTTCTCAGCCAAGCTATCAAACCAGATTCTTATCAGCTGTTAATTGGTTCTTTACATGTTTATTAAGCTCAGTGTAATGCCATCTGTTAGGACTAGTAGAGTACTGATTCATATTACTCCTGCACTTTCTCCTTTCAGAAATAAGTTTCATAGCCTTATCACTCAAATAATTTTTATTTCTCTGTTCCTTTTTTTCCCAAAAGAGTACTGTTGGTTACAAAAAAAAAAGTCTGTTTAAGTTAATCCCATGATTTCTCAACTTCAGCTGTAAGCAAAAGACGATTGTCATAATAACTAAGTAGCCTATCATGGTATGCTTTGGATATATCTAGATCTTTGAGACCTAGTATTAAAAGAAATGCTCTTAACCTTAGTACAACATTCCTTAAGCTTCAGTGCATGATACTTTTGACCAAGCACAAGAGGAATATCACCTTTTATGACAGAATTCAAACTATCCTGAAGTTGTCTTTAAAACCTATCATTCTTGTTCACATCAGAATCTTCTATGTGGGCATAACAATAGATGACATTCAAGTCTTTAATTTTTGCTTTAAATTTAGCTGCAAAGAATATTAATGCAGTCATATCTTAGTAGAGCATCACTTGCATGTCTGCTGAGAAGCAAACTACACTTTGGAGATGTTTTCCATCCTACTTCACTGAAAAGAAAAATTTTTAATTATTTTTAAATATCTCACCTTTATCTGTCCATCTGGTCTCTTGCAAACCTAGAATATCTAGGTTATAACACTGAAATTCCTTTGTGAGGACATCAAGAGAATAATACCTACAGTTCCACATACCTGCAGAGCAAAAACGATTAGGAGGATTTTTAAAGAAACTGGTTTATTGAGAGAGGTAGAGCCAACAATATCAAACAGCCCAAAATCACAGGCATACGGCAAAATCCTATTCCCCGACTGCTAAAGGCTGAAGCCACCCATGCTGGTAGGAACTTAAGGCCCCATCTTTTCAAGAACCAGAAATTGAGCTGCCTGAGACACATTACTCGTATAGGATTGGCAATGCCCAACTGGCTAAGTGAGGGTTCAGGTACCTGCAATGGTTTCAGATCAGGATTATCCACCAACTGATAAGGTATCCTGTGCCACTGTTCACTTAGGACTTTCAACCTACAGACAAACAGAAAAAACAGCGGCAGTTTTCCCTCAACAGAGGCCCATCAGTGGAGCAAATCCTGGATCCATAATCAAGCTCAAAGACATAAACCAGTCCAATCTAGTGGGTATAAATGGTCAGCACCACGACCCTGTGAAGTTGGCCACTCCTCAGCAGGGCAGAAAAGAAAGATTGAGTTGGGTTGTTTTACCTCTGAGCAGCACTTTTTTGCACACAATGGGCTAAATGGCCAGGTTACAAGGACCCTGAAGGTTCAGAGAAGGTTGGGAGAGGGGACCCACTGTAACGGCTGTTAGGAGACAGATGGTAGCCTCCCGTCAAGGCCATCCAGTGTGTTCTTTAACGTGCACAAGGTATGGGTCTCTCACACATGGGGCCATGACTTAACATCCCATCCGACGGACAGCGGACTTTCCAAGCCCATCGGTGTCCCCTACTGACTATGGGCAGGGCAGAGAGTTTTGCAGAGATAAATCTGAACACTGACCCAGCTGGGATTCAAACCTGAGAACTGCAGATTACGAGCCTGGCGTGCTACCGAGCCACCCCAGCCCCAAAAAAGAAGGAAAAAGTGGCCATACATGACCAGATCAATAGGCCATACTGATCTGGCAGCTCTCCTGTTCAGTTCCCTTCCAAAAGAGAATAAATCTTTTGAAAGGATTCCACAAGATGGCAGGGTCAGATATTAAGTGCTAGGCCTGGCCAGTTCTCTGCATCTTCACTGGGGATTGGTACACAGTTCTACTTCCAGTTTTTGCCTAGCTACCATTTACAGACTGCAGATACTCAAAATCAAGTCTTTCATTTGTGTAGGCAGCAAACAAAGATATATAGTAATTGGCAATTATATCTGGTATAAAAATAGGTAAAATAAACTGAATCAAACTGAATCATTGAGCAGAAATATATAAAAAATAATAATAAATACCCCTCAAGCAGCTGCTTGCCACAGAGGTCTGACAGGAGTCTGTCAGTTTATATGCCATAATAGAAGGTCTGAGAGGATGGCAGGCCTTCAGCAGAAAACATACTCAATATATACATTTACACATTTGAAACCTTCCTCAGATTGATCAAGATGCAATTTTTCCTACAGCTAGTCACAATAGCAGAACAGAATCATTTGACAGATCAGATGCAGCGTATAGGTAACCACCTGATACAAAACTTCCAATATCTTAGTTGTATGAGCCATTCTTTGGCCTATTATAAACCTTTAATGACATGAGTTTAATAAACATGAAAGTTTTGTGAACAGAGAAAATATAATTGTACTGTAAAAAATAATAATAAAAAATACCCCCTCAAGCAGCTGCTTGCCACAAAGGTTTGACAGGAGCCTGTCAGTTTATATGCCAAAGTAGGTCTGTGAGGATGGCAGGACCTCAGCAGAAAAATGACACGAACAACCATGCCTTACCCGGGACTTGAACCCAGGTCCCTTAGATCAGTAGCCAAGCACGCTAACCACTCGGCCATGGGGCAGCTAATTGTATTGTACACGAACAAATTTATATTTTTTTAAGATTGGAAATAAATGAAATAAAAATAAATACCCCCCTCCTGCTTGCCACAGAGATCTAACAGGAGCCTGTCAGTTTATATGCCGTAGTAGATCTGAGAGGGTGGCGAGACCTCAGCAGAAAAACAATCATGCCTTACCTGGGTCAAGTAGTACCAGTTGCCAAGCACGCTAAACACTTACCCACAGGGTGATTCAGATTGGAAATAAATCCACAAAATGCTAAGCTTTAATATATTGACTGACTAAAGAATAATGCATTACCTGAAGTAGTTGGTGGTGCAGCAAAGCTAAATCCTTTAGACTGTTGCTGTTGAGGCTGAGTGTAAGTGAAGCCTGTAAAGGGTTGTGTTGTTTGTTGTCCAGCAGAACCAAATGGATAAGACATGGTGATAATGTGTACCTAAATTTAAATAAAAACAAAAATTAATTTAAGAATACAATTCACAATTCCATTTTCAAACTTAAACCATGATATAATAACAGATTATTTCATGTTAATTCAACAAGATCATCCATTACAGATTTGAACAACTTTAGAGTACATAAAACATGCCACTGTTTGAAACATTAAAAATTAAGAAAAAAATCTGAAAAAGTTTTTAAAAAATAAATAAATACCCCCTCAAGCAGCTGCTTGCCACAGAGGTCTGACAGGAGCCTGTCAGTTTATATGCCATAGTAGAAGGTCTGTGAGGATGGCAAGACCTCAGCAGAAAAACAACACAGACATCCATGCCTTATTACAAACACTAAAAAACATAGAGGTGAAATATAAATCACAATCATATTGTTCATTTTTTTTCTTTGCTTAGTAGTAAACTATAGTACATAAGAATGCTAAAATTTGTGCTCTAGTACAATTTTTAATTATAAATTGAATAAATATAAAATAAAATGTAGTTTCAAAATTTAAAAAAACTGTGCAAAAAGTTTTTAAACCATACATTGCTATAAAATAGTTATCTGCTATTTATTGTGTGCATGCTGCTGTGAGTGAAGTATTTTTTACATGATCAATTACATGTTTATGTCAATTGGTCAATTTTGATTTCTACTCTTGTATAATTATTTATCATTTAATCATAGCCAAAGTCTGTAAAATATTTCTATACTCTTCAACTGAAAATTTATGTGGATTTTTAACATTAAATTATATTAAAATCACCAATAAAAAGAGCATCTTTTAGAAACAAGATTTTCTTAAACCATTTCATTTTTCCCACAAAAGTAGTTCTTAGATTCTATGTCAACAGGCAATTCTATATATTTACTACTGATTGATTCTTTCATTAATAATGCATTAGCAAGTGTGACATTCCCAATACCATTTATTCTGAGCAATACTGGAAAGTTGTCATTACTGTTCATAGATGGTGCCACTGGCAACAAGGTCAGGATAATCTGTATAATTTGAGTTGTTTTACTTCTGAGCAGCACTTTTTTGCACATAATGGGCTAAATGGCCAGGTCACAAGGATCCTAAAGATCTCAGAAGGTTGGGTAGAGGGACCCACTAAAATAGCTGTTGGGACACAAATGGTAGCCCCCTGTCAAGGACATAAAGTGTGTTCTTTAATGTGCACAGGGTATGGCTCTCCCCCACACGGGGCCACAGTTTAACATTCCATCCAATGTTCAATGCACTTTCAAAGCACATCGGTGTCCCCTACTGACCATGGGCAGGGAGTTTTTAGGAGATAAATCTCAACACTGACTCAGTTGGGAAATGCAGATTATAAGCCTGCACATTACTAACTGAGCTACCCCTGCCCCTAAAATCTGCATGATTTAAAGTCACAATTAGTGGAGAAATTTAACTAGCCAGTGATAGTTTAGTGGTCTAGAGTACTCACGTAAATGGGAGACATGGGTTCGAGTCCCATTCATTGGTGAAACTAATTTTTTTTTCTGAAAACTTATTTCCTGGATTCTATGTCAACAAGTAATTCTGTATATTTACTATCGATTTAAACCACTTTTTAAAATTTTCAAATCAGTGATAGGAGATCTTTATGTTGCAGCAATATAAAATTTGATATTAAATTTTGTTATGGAAATTTGCCAAGTTTCAGCTGTTGCAATAGATTCATTGATCAGTGAATAATTTATTTCAATATTATTATTCCCCCTCCCTGTTTGGTCCAATATATTTGAATTTAAAATTGTAAATATAATTTCATGCCCATGTACACACTAAAGAGACCATGCTATAGCACACAAAAACACTAAAATTTTCTATTTCCTAATACTGCTATAAAATGTAATACAATTAGCAAAAGTAATTAAGACTATAAATTCAATGTAAAAAACATAAATGTTAAAATTATATTGCATTAAGAGAAAAAAGTGAATAAAATGACATTTTAACTTTAAGATTTTACATTTCACTATGAATTCAAGTTGTAATGCACTGCCATTATTTTTTTTTTAAATGTTCCCTGGGCAAGGACCACTCAACCCCTCTTCTGACCTAGGGCATTCCATATTACTTACATCCAGTATTTTTCCTCAGGAGGCTACAGAATATTAATACATACTTATATATATATTAATATTTAAAACCAGCTGTAACCCATCTAGAAGTTTAGTCGGAAAAGTATTCCTCCTCTCCATTAATAACTTCCATAATTACTGGCAGAAATTTGGCATGATTTTCCATTCATTCCTGCCAAAAGATGGTGTATATCTCTATTAATAATTTTCACAAGTAACCAAGTTGATGGCAGTTCCTCCAGAGATTCCAGAAATTTGGAACAGAATTAATCCAAATTCAACAGATAGGGACCCAATCTTTCAATTCAACATGAGTCTGCGAAGGAGGAACCAGAGTATCAAATTTCAGACCAATGAGTCAAAACCCCTTGGAATATAGGGTGTCAAAATCTGCATACACTCAATACTGTAAACTGATGTCACCATGGATATACAAGGAACACATGTCCATAAGGTCACCCACCTGTTGAGTCACCCAGAAGACCACTAAAATATACTTATTACTGTATACGATTATTATTAATTAAAATCTGTGATGGACAGTGAACTTTTGTAATATTTTTTGGTCCAGTGGCATGAAATGAGCCTTTTCTCATTAATTGAAATATACACTGAAGAGCCAAAACATTATGACCACCTGCTGCAAAAAACAACTCTTACCTGGCAAGGCATGCACACTACAATATTTCTAAAGGTGTCTTGTGGTATCTGGTACCAACACATTACCAGCAGATCCTTTAACTCTTGTGAATGGTTGAGCCACTGCAGATTGGATATGCTGTTACAACATAAACCACAGATGCTTGATTGGATTGATGCTGGAGAATTTGGGGGCATGGCCAATACCTGGAAACCTTCCTCCAATTCTGTGATCCATTCTCGAACAATCCGGGCAGCGTGGCATGGCGCATTATCCTGCTGAAAGAACTATTACAGGGGTATACCGTTGCAATAAAAGGATGTACCTGGTCTGCAATGATATTTAGCTATAGCTATAGGTAGTATAGTAGGTATTTAGTTATAGGTGGTAGACATCACAGTTTCCTGCACATGAATGATTAGATTCAGGGTTTCCCAGAAGAATATTGCCCAAAGCATTACACTTCCCCCACCAGCTTGTTTTTGTCCCACAGTGCATCCTGGTGACACTTCCCCAGGCAACCAACACACACGTACTCGCCCATTCACATGGTGCAAAACGAAACGAGATTCATCAGACCAGATGACCTTCTTCCAATCATTCAAGGTCCAGTTTTGATGCTTGCATGCCCACTGTAGGCACTTTTGATAGTGAACCAAAGTTAGCATGGGTACTTGGAGCTGCCTGCAGCCCCATTTTCAGCAAGGTTTGACGTACTGTGTGTTATAACACATTACTCCCATCACCAGCATTCAAATTATGGGCAAGTTGTACCACAATATCCCCTCTGTTGGCTCGTACCATACAGGAGTGGAAAATATATTTTGGAGAGTGCATAAAATGTGGGGTTGTGCACCAGCCATGGGCATTGTCAGGGTAAAGAGGCTCAGCTGCTCAATTTTTTGAGGGGGTGAAGAAGAGTTCCCTCTGGAAAAATTGATCAGCAGATGTAAAAATTTACCAGTAGCATACTGGTTCACAATAACGTGTAGCTAAATTTCAAAAGTTTTAAGACAGGTTCTTACACACTATGATGCAAACTAATCTTTTGAATAAAAAAATAACCCCTGATGAAGCACAAATATAAGGGCAGTAATACTGAACTGATAATCATCCTGTTCATTGGCAGAGCATGGAAAGTAACTAAAGAAGCAATGGAGACTATAAGACTACAGAGTTGACATAATAATTCTCACAGATCACAGATTGAAATACCAATCCTTGTCAAATAATTAATGATCTATGTAACCTAAAAAGCATCAACTGTCAGCATCAGGCCTGGATCTAAAAAAAAAATAAAGGGGTGGGGCAAGTGATGCAATTGAGCCTGAAAAAGATAAAGCATTGGGGCAAGAGCCTGGATTTCTACCACAGTGTAACATTTGCCTCTGTTTTAGAGGTGATTAACATTTCTCTTAGAAAATGCATGAAATATGCACAAGTTTAATCCTCCATTATCCTTAATAGCATTCTTAAGGGGAATGAATTCTGCCTAAAGGGCAGCCCCTCCTTAGATTCAACCCTGGTTGGCCTCTTATTGCTAATCCAGCTGCTACTCATTCTTAACTACTAGCTACAATATTTTAACAGAAAGGCAAATTATTATCAATGCTACTGCAATTAGTTTTACAGAAGCACACTTTTGCAGATGGATATCGTTTGAATCATTAATACCAGCCATTTAGCCAATGATATGAAAAGTGTTGCTGAGAAACAATTCAAACAAAAACAAGGACAGATCACAAGGAGATATGCTCTGATCAATGCTCAGGCTAAGTAGGTAAAAAAAAAAGTCTATTAAACAGATGGAAGCATTCAATCAAGGTCATCTATCACATTCTTCAACATGCAAAGAATAAGGCTCTTTTACAAGTAAGTTCATGGCTTAATATTATATCATACAGATTAGATGACAAACTTTCAAAGCATATTAATATTTCCTTCAGCAGTTGGTGAAGGTCAGTTTGGGTAGTTTTACCTCTGAGCAGCCCTTTTTTGCACACAATAGGCTAAATAGCCAGATCACAAGAACTGCGAGAACTCAGAGAAGTTTGGGAGGGGAACAATGGACAGCTGTTAGGAGACAGATGGTAGCCTCCCGTTCACCATCAAGTGTGTTCTTTAATGTGCACAGTGTATGGCTTTCCCGCACATGGGACCATGGTTTAATGTCCCATCCAACAGACATGGCTTTTCCACGCCCTTCGGTACTCCCTACTGACCATGTGCAGATTATAAGCCTGGTGTATTACTGACTGAGCCACCCCTGCCCCTTGCTGGTAAGGAAACTCAATGCAACCACATTGGGGACTGAACCCTGAAAACTTCAGATTATGAGCCTGGTGTGATGTAATGAGCTCTCACAACACATATCAGAAAGCCAAACTTAAGAATTAAACATTTTAAATCGTATAATTCTAAATCAGTTGGCAAACCCACGAAGTTTATAAAAACCCATACCATAAATTAAACCTTGGGAAATCCTCGATCAAATGTATATATCAGGGTTCACGAATCGAATACAAAAGTAAACAACGAAAATCTATATATTTGGAAATTATCTAATTCAAATTAGTTGTATTTATTTTTTCGCGTATAAAAATGAAAGACGTTTATTTTTTAGATAACGGTTGCAAAAGTTCTGGCAGCTCACCGCTCAGATTACAACACATTACGTTATTTCGAACTTTGTACGCAGTTTGGCGGTTACATCAAATTCCTGTCTCGATTTCATGCAACTTTTATGCATTTCAAGAAATTGAGTTACATCATTTACATCTTAAGAAGTCTGATCACTAAAAACTAACTTACGTAGCAAATTCAAAACAAAACACTGACTTTTTCGTATCTTCAAAGGGTAGTTGAAAGCATCAAAACCCTAACATAAAATTTATTGAGAATCTAAAGAACTGTTGCCATCCTGAACACAAGCTAACACCTTTACCTTGGCCAACTACGTCCAAGCCTTCCCAATTGCTCGAAAACGTAGCTCTGCGTGTAGTCTCCATGAGTGCAAGCAGCTGCTTGAGGATAGAAAAGTGACAAACTCTCTTCTTGCCACCATTCACGTATTTAGCATGTAAGCATTATCAAAATGTTACCATATAGAGTCTAGTGTCCTACGTCATAAAAAAAATACATAAAAAAATTTAAATCGCATATGGAGTGCCCAGGTCATATAGGGCAGCTGAAATTGCATCTGACCATTACCTTGTTAAGAGTGTATTGCAACTTAAACTTAAGAAGTGTTGGGCTAAGGTTAAAAAAGTTAACTTTAACACTGAAGCTCTGAAAGACCCAGTTGTAGCTAAAGCTTTGTCATAATGACTAAGTAACCTATCATGATAAGCTTTAGCTATAAATGGGTCTTTCAGTGTTAAAGCTAACTTTTACATCATGACTAGCTTACTACTGAAGTTGAGGAAGAATGGGACCATTTTAAAAGATTTTTCTTGAAAACCTTTTAAACAACAGTACTTCATTTTTTTTTCGTTTTTTAAACAAACAGTACTCATAAAGTTTTCATCTTTAGGTAAAAGGCAGTTTTTACCTAAAAGACAAGCTTGAAACTAACAGTACCTTTTTAGGTAAAAGGCAGCAGAGGAGGCAAAATTATTTGTGTGATAAGGCACTTGAGCTTATTTCAGAAAGCAAGAACTGCAGGAATGTTTAAGGAATCAAGACCCTACTAGTCATAATAAAAAGCATTACAGAGAGCTTAAAAACGTGTAAATGATCAGTTAGCTGCTGATAAGAATCTTGTTTCTTAATGGCTTGGCTGACAAAGCCGAGGAAGCAGTACGACAGCTCAACAACAGAGGGCTGTACCAGATAATGTTCTGTGTGGTAGAAAACAGACAGGTTTATAGGGATTGAAGGATAAACCAGCTAAGGTTATACAAGGTGAGGATTCTGTCATGGCTAGGTGGGTTGAACATTTCAGTGATGTTCTAAACAATATGGTTAGTTATAAAAATTAAGAGCCAAAATAACTTCAGACTGTGATATAGGGCTAACATTAAAGCCAGCAATGCATCTATCATCAGTACAAACAAATGGGACTACTCCCATTTATGCATACTGGCTTTAATGTTAGCCCTATATCACAGTCTGAAGTTATTTTGGCTCTTTCTAAACTTAAACTATATAAATCACCAGAGGTAAATGAAATTTTTCCCGAAACGCTTAGAGCTTCGAATGTTTCAGCTACCACATGGATGACTGAAATTTTGAATATCTTTTATCAGAAAGGCATTGTTTCTAAAGATTTTCCCACAGCTATAATTATCCTTATTTTTAAAAAAAGGGGATCGAGTAATTGTGATATTTATAAGAGTATCAACCTGACACTTAGGCACGTTGTTAACAAATGTTTATTTTAGAAACCTTTCGTTACTAGCTTTGTAGATTTCAAAAAGGCTTTTGACTCTATTGATCGTCATAATTTGTGGTTGATTGTGAGATTGTGTGGCATACCAGACAAGTTAATTAACATAATGAAAGCTCTCTCTAATAACACTAAGTCGTTGTGAAAGTTGTTAAAACTTGTAGCAATTGGTTTAGCATTGCTTCTTGTGTTCGACAAGGGTGCATTTTGTTTCCTTTCCTCTTTAGTTTGGTTATTGATTATGTTATGGCAAATTCAAAGCAAGGGAAAGATTTTGGCATTAAATGGTCTAGAGATTTGAATATCTCTTATTTAGATTTTGCTGATGATTTAGTCCTTTTGGCAAATGATGTTGATGAGACGCAATTTCATTCGAGCTGTTGATGAGACTGATAGTAGAGTAGGTTTGGTGATAAACAGAGAAAAAACTAAAGTGGTGAAAATTGGTCAGGTAGGCTGTGATTCAGTTAATCAGAATGGTTGCCGTCTTGAGCAGGTGTCACAGTTTAATTACTTGGGAGCTATGTAACAGATAATGGTGATGTGTGGCATGAGATTAACAGACGAATAGGGATTGCTGCTGGGACTTCTAAGAATCTATGGAGAGTGTGGAAAATATTCATATACACCTAAAGACTAAAATGAGACTATATTGCTACGGATTAAAATGGATGAGCACTGAGCATGAGTTAAAGTATATATTTTACAATAATAATTACAAAACAACACAATTTATTACAAAAGCATGGATGAAATTATTTATTAACAAACTAAATACTATCGTACATAAAGTAGTAATCTCTTCTTACACAACAGTTAAGATTAGCTCTGTCTATTCGATTAACGTTTACCTCTTTATTTTTAATGTCAATGTCGCTGTTATAACTTTCACTTCAGACGTAAACCATTCTAATTTTCTTTGTTAATTCATTACTATTTTTTACTAATAAAACTAATTAACCTTCCGCGCACTCACCATATAAAATACTTTTTCTTTTTATATACCTATCGTGCACAGACTGAGTCTAACTATAGAGCCTATCAGTAATAGTGTGGCAATCACCAGTAGTATAGCCATTAAAAAGTGGTCCAAATAATGGTCCCCTACCGAAAGGGGGACTAGAGTCACATCATAACTTCGTACATGCGCAGTGAAAAGATATTGGTATAGTACCGTTTTACGCCAAATTACACCGCCACAAGTAGATCTAGATAGGAAAAAAGTAGTTCTACATAAAAAATGGTATCGCGGAACATGGGCATGAAAAAAGATGGTACTCTATAAGCAGCTAAAATGTTTCGTTAGTTTCCTCCAGAAATTTAAATATTAAGAATTAGCTTACATAATAAAAAATTGTTTAATTGGGGTGGCATCCTCACAAATCCCATTTGTACCTCCATTTTAATTTGGTAAGTATAAAGTGAATAAACCTGTAATTTGTTTGATTTATTTAGAATAATTCATCGTTAATAGAAGTTTCAGGGCAGTTGTAAATTTCAGTGTTGCTATGTTTAACGTTATGAAAAGGAAAGAATTATATAGTTTATATTTGCTCGTATTTAATCTCACGTGACATTTAATACAATTTCAAGTACAACTTGCTGAATACTGTGTCGCCGTAAGAAATTCAGCTCGCCGTGGCTAAAATATAAAGTGGCTAGGCATGATTGCGTCTGTTGTACTTTTAACGTAGTAAGGTGGGCTTTGTATGCGACATCTTGAAGCGATAGGAACCGCTAGCCTCACGATTGCAAACAAAAGTTTTAAAAGTATTTTTCTCAGTATAACAACTTTATTTTGCACAGTGCAGTTAAGACGAGAATTTTTAAGAGTAATATTTAGAATTTTAGATTCTACTCAAATATAAATAAGTTACTGAGGTTTTGTTTTTACGTTTAAGAACATTCAATTCTAATATGCATTGTGGGTACGGTAAAGCTGTTATCCAGGACCGTAAAGTGCTGGTTATCCCACATTTCGACGATTAGGCTTAATGGCACGCAGGCCGCCTAGATTCGTTGAAAAATGAAAAAAAAAAGAAGCAAAGGGAAGCTGCTACGTCGTAAAACGTGTTAGAGAGTGGTGGGGAGTAGTTAGAATATCTTCCATGATGGAGGATGAAATGTATGATGCTTTTTGTGGGACACGCTGTGAGTTGCTGTCAATAAGGTAGATTTTAGCGTTTGCGTTGCGTTACACAACGTAGCGAACTACCTAGGAAATGGGATGGACTGTAGTTAAAGGTATGGGATTGAGTTAGTTATAAATTTTTAAATTTGTGTGGGAGGAGGGGTAAGGGGTCTTGAATATGGATGGAAATTTGTGCTCTGGGGGGAGGCTAAGATAGAACTTTTATATTCTCTGAATCATCTTGCATTGGAGGGAGTTAACTGTAGAAATGGAATTTTTAGGGGTGAGGGGGAGAGGGACCTGTAATTAACTGCCCTTAAAATTTTTAAAATGTGCCATTAATTTAATGGAGGTGTGAATTGAAGTACATGGTGGTAAGGAGATGTTTGTTAGCCAATTAGATTAGCAATAATAATGAAGTGGAATGCAGTGAAGTAGACTCGAAGGGGTCCAGTGCAAACTGTATTCCTTGTGAATTAAAGGATATTTGATACCATGAATTTTTTTCCCTTATAGTTAGGGTAAGGGGGTTATGGGGGTCTGTTTATGACCAATTGGTGTATTTAGAGTGGTGACGTGGGGGTTGTGGGTTGAAAGGGGGTAATAAAAATTTGAATTACTCGATAGGTTAGAGCATTTTAATACAGAATAATCATGATACTAATAATTTGCAGTATTAAAATGATCTAACCTATCGGTTAATTCAACTTTTTATTACTTGAAGTATATTTTATAATTTGAAGATGTGACAAATAACATGGCGTAGATATTCTTGTAAATTGCAAAAGCAATTTAAAATGTTATAATTGGCTAAACAAGAAAGAATAATCATGATACTAATAGCTTGCATTGTTGTTTAGCCAATTACGACGTTTTAAATTGGTTTTGCAATTTACAAGGATATCTACACCATAACACTTCTATTACAATTGGCGAGTCCAAACGTCACATGTTGAACATATGTTACCTCACGTGTCATTCGAATAGTTTACCAAAGAGATAATCAAAACGATCACTTCAGCGCTCTGATACATAAAGAGGCATGCGGTTTGTATTGATCGAACGGCCATTAATTTTCTTCGTTTTAAAAAAAATATACTTGCTCAAGCGTTCTCTAAGTTTTACTAGTTCAGTTAAAATTCTTAGGAACAATGTGCATTTGAATGGTAAAATCATTGCATAAATGCTTCTATGTTTAAAAGTCATTGAAAAGCGAAACGTCCATAGAGAGTAATGTTAAAAAGGCAAGAATATCTTTCCCAGCGCCTTCTACTGGTATGGGACACTTTTTCTGCCAGATTTTAATAGGCGAATGCCACACTATACTTATAGGCATTATAGTCTAACTATTTCCCCTTTCGCATATCCACAACTCCAACATAAACATTCCATCTTTGAATTCCACAACTCCTACAATTTTTCGTTCCAATTCGTTGGTTACGTAATTCTCACGCAGAAAGAATATGCGACCGTTCATGACATGTTTATCACAAATTCATTGTAGCACGTTCATCTGTCGTAACAGTATAATAGTTTGGTTTTTTCTAGAGTTAGTTATAGTAGTAAGACCTGGACGCTTTGTAAACAAGATAACAGGAGACTTGATGCTTTTGATTCTAGATCTTTATGCAATATCATGAGTATTAGGTGCTTCAGTTTTGTTAGTAATGATGTAGTTAGGCAAAGGAGTTGACAACCTCCTTTGAGAAGCATATTATGCAAACAGAGACTACGTTGGTTTGGTCATGTTGCCGTATGAATAATTATAGACTAAAGAAATAGTGTTATGAACAGTGTGCCTGTAAGGGCCTGAGAACGATGGGGAGACAAAGGATATGGTGGGCAGATAATGTGAAACAGGACTTTGTTAGAATTGGTGTATGTGGCCAGATGCAGCAGATGTAACTCAGGATAGATGTGTTTGTAAAACTAAATTCAGCACTCTGGTTGGACCTCCGTAGGAATAAAATTTTAACTTCTTTGTAGCCCTGAAAACAGTAGCTGGTGACAGTTCAACCTGTGAAGATAACTTTCTAAGAGATTTTCTGGGTTAGCGAGTTAAATGCTGAGACACATCATCAAGAACTTCGGCATTTAATAGTGATGGCTGGCCTGGGCTCTTTCGATCCTGTACAAACCCAGTGTCACGAAATTTATCAATCAAACGAGATATTGTGGACATGTTGGGAACTGCAGATTGAGGAAACTTCAACTCAAACTCCTCTCTCACATGTTTGTAAGATTTGTATGCACAGTAAGTCTCAACAATAAATACACCTTGGTTTTTGGAAAACGACATAGCTGACAGCACAAAGGAATGAATGCTTGAGTGAGACTAGCACGTGACAAGATCATTTCAACTGCTAAAGGCTGTTAACCTTGAATACAGTAATGCCAACTGACTAATATTATGGCATAAAATGTATATGAGCATAAGTTCTACTCTCTTATATTTTTTATAGCGTCCTTTTTTAAACACCCTGTATTACTAAAATTATTTCACAAAAGCTAATGAAATGCAATATACATTGAAATTATTCAAAAACTACCAAATCACCCAGTAGGGCATGTTTCTAACTTCAGCTGAAAGGTGTAATTGCTTTTGAAATGTTGCACTCTCTTTATAGCTTCAAAAAGCATCTTTAGGTAGAATGAGAAACTTTTTTTATTTTTTGCATTTATTTTCATATTTTGCAATATTCTGGTATTTTAAAATGCTTCTCTTTCCTCCCACCAATAAAACTGTTCCAGGTATACATGCAAATCACTCAATTTTCTTGACAAACAACCCAGATTCCTGACTCGTCTGCATGACAGATATCGACTTCTATTGCTTAGGAAATAATCTGGTATCAATGTCCCGTTTGTCTCTATTGCTGATCTATGGTTTAACTGTCAGAGGTTCTCAAAGGCTTTTCCAGTCGCGAACTCATTTACCATTGACGGAAATATTTGCGACCCTCCTTATTTTTCGAATTTTTCGCAGCCCATTTTTACTATTAATTAAATTTCTCATCCAACTTTCACCTCTTTACCATTGACGGAATTTGTCCCATACATTCGTTTACATTGACGAAAGTATCTTGAACATTGGATAAAAATATTCCCACAACAGGATGCTCCTGAAAAGAGTATAGAGTGCAGCTCCAGGAAGCTCTGATAAACTATGTGGCCTGGAGTGGCTTGTTGAAGAACTGAAAGAGAGAGAGGTGTATGTGGATTAAAGTTAGCTGGTAATACTTCAGCGTTAGGGGAATTGAGGAGGGCTTGAAGCTAGTATTTTGATGTCATGTAGTATATGATATGCTACTGTCTCAATCTCTTTGGTCGGAGAACTAGAAGAAAGCGGGAGAAGGAACTTGTGTCTTTTAATTTAGTTACTGAAGCGCGTATTTATAACATATTAAACTTTAACACTGATTTTTACAATGAACGAAGTAGAATTTTATACAGTACACATTTAACAGTATTTAGGTGCGACGTCCCGCCCTCCACTCCACACTTTGACCCCACAGTTTGAGTAGCTCTGGCTTAACCAGTATACCCTTTGATCCAGTGTGCTTTGGAATTTCAACTTCTTAAGGAAAAGAAGCAGAAAGTTAGTGTATTGGTAACCACAACCGTGATAATTTCTACACGTTACGTGAGATAAGTTTATTTTTATGCGGTGAAGGTAAGCGAATAAAATTTTGGAAATCCTGATTAATCGTGATATGTAATAGAAATTTTTTAAATTTATCATGTAGGATAAAATTGTTTTGTACATTAACGACTCCTGTGTTAAATATTTATTGCATTTATATTCGAATTGAAAGAAGCTGAACATCTAGGTTTGTCTCTCAAAACATCCATTGTTGAAAAAAAGATTATTTTTATTGACACATTTTTGGAATGCTTATATATGTAAGCAAATTATGAAAAGAGAATGGATTCTGAAACAATTTTGTTCACCCTATATTACCATCGCCAAAAAAAGTGAAGTTTTGGGCAATTTGTAGATTGTTACGTTATGCCTTTCGAACTGATGTTGTTTTTGGATGTTGCACAAAATTTGGAATTAGGCTTTGCTTGACTGCTTAGTTTGGTGTTCTGTTATACATAGGGCAACCAAGCAGGAGAATGGCAGGACTTAGTTATGGAATCTTCCTTAACACTCCTCATAGCTGCACTTATTCTGGATTCATTCTCCATAATGTATTATTTTCCTATGGAAGAAAAATTAGTAATTGCAAAAATTAAATATACTGTGGTATTTTATATATATGGATAGTTGTTTTTATCAGTCAATGCCAATGGATTTGAAATCATTGGATAAAATTGCAGTTTAACTGAATTATGTTCTTTAATAGCTTAACCAATTTAGTACCATACTGACCTGAAAAGTTGTGATTTCGAATGGATGCCTGATCAATCCTGATACCTCCTAGTCGGTATGGTAGTGAAAGGGTTAAATACTTTTCAATTGCATTACATTTTCCTACTGCAGGACCTCTAACCGAGTTGTTTCAAGTTAAGCAACTTGGCTTGTATAAGAGGGCATGGTGTCTAACACACTAGTCGTAGTACAGAGATGATTTTCCTTCAAAGGTTTGGTGCAAATTGTTCGAAGTTATACTATTCTTACATATTGGAAGTAGGGAAATTTTCATGTTAATCTCTTTTCTATTGTTTGAAAACATTGGTTTAATGTAAGAAACAATGGCTCAAATTCTTCATTTTCCTTCAACATGGTAATGAGATTATGAGCAGTTTTTTTTTTATCTCTTCATCAGTGACCTTATACTTTCTTAGGTCTAATAGGTGAGTGGCACTTTTTTTGTACACAGTGGGTTAAATTGCCAGGTCACAAGGATTTGGAGAAGGAGACTGTCAACTCACTGTACAATGTGGCACTATGTGAAGAAATGCATTATAAGTAGAATGATGTAATGTATGATACAGTGGTTGGAGATTTTAGTGAAATTGAACATGTCTGCTCTGAGATTTGTGGTGGCTTCTGAATACTATCTTTTGGTGTTTCTTTAGATTTCTTAGTCTTGGTGTGATCAGATAATGAATATTTGTGGTTATGGTGATCCCTTTTATGGCAGTAGGGCAGGTGAAAACAAAAAAATTTCATACTAAATACAAAATGTCTCTAATTTACTCCTATAAAGAAAATGAATATTAAATATACAACATAATAAATAAACTGCACAGAAATAGAATATTCAACTAAGTTGTGCACGTACTGGCTTGAAACTACAATACTGTGCAAATTAGTTGGGACAATAGGAAAATGCAGTAACAAAGACAACTAAAATATTTATTTGTTTAATAGTGTATATAGTTAATAGTGAATGTGGACCCCCCTTAGCTTTAATTACTCTTTCACCCTCTCAACCATTGATGCCACTAGCTTTAGGCACATCTTCACTTCAGGGTCGTGGTACCACACTTTCATGACACTTTCTATCATTTTGGTTTTCGTCATGCAATCCATCTTAGATATGCGTGCCTTAATAATGGCCCACAAATTTTCAATGGGGTTTAGATCGGGTGAATTTCCTGACCACTCCAATACCTTCAAATGTTGCTGGGTAAAGAAGCTCTTTAGCAAGCTTAGAATTGTGGCATGGAGCCAGATCCTGTAAAATACCCCATCACTGTTAGGAAACAGCTTCTGCAGCGTTGGGACCATTTTCGCCTCCAGAATATGTACTTTTTGCTGTCCATCATTCCTTCAATGGGGTGAAGCATCTGTGGCCCGGAAGCTGTGAAACATCCCCAAAATGAACTTGGGTGGGTGTTTTGGGGATTGCTGGATGTGGCCGAATCGAAGAGGTTCTCCATGCGAGTGGCGGACAAAATTTGACCTGTAGCCATGCACCTCAAAGTGGGTTTCGTCGGAAAATATCACTTTTTCCCAATACTCCATAGTCCAGTCTCGATGTTTCTTTGCCCAGGATAGCCTTTTTTGCTTCATAGTGGGTGTCAAAAGCTTCTTTTTGGAGGGGCATCGAGCCTGGCGGCCACACTCCAGAAGGCGACAACGTATGGTGGAAGCATCTGTATAAACCCCATGAGAAGCAATCTCCCTTTTGATGTCTCCGCTGGTCTTCTTCGGGTCTATGATACTAATTCTTCAAAATAGACTATCATCTTTAGGGATGGTTTTTATTTTCTTCCACAATGTCCTTTACGGGACATGTCCACGGACCCTGTCTCCTTATGCAGCTTCATGATCCATGAAATGTTGGATTTCCTGACGCCAACTGCTTTAGCTATCTGCCTAGCAGTAAGTGAAGTGTTTTCGCCTAAAGCAATTATTTTAGCTTGTTTACGAGGCATGATGTCCATGATGTATTTAATAAGAAAAGTTTCCAATATAATCACGTCCTCAGCCTATGAAATATCAATTCCGACTAAAGTGGAAGTGTAAATAATAGCGGAGTAACACAACAGACAATTCTAGACTTGCAGATATCGCTCTGCTGCAAGTCTAAACTTGCACGTGTCCATTGCAGGGACACGCGCAAGTTACCTGATTTGAAATGTGCAAAAATATTTTCAGTCGTTTTAGAGCACAGATGTCACATTGAGTTTTTTCTTCCTTGAAGTGAAAGGCTGATAAATATAATAGTCTAGTTCAGCATTTCCCAAACTTTTCCTATGACAGATTACTTAAATCCTGAAATTTTAACAGAACGCCTTGGTTATTTTGTAGGGTAGGTAGATATAAAAAATGAGTAAATCTAAGCATTATGAAAAAGACATTTACTCTCCAATGGTAATTATTTTTAAAAGAACACAAAAATAGTAGAATGAATTAGTGTATATATATTGTAAAATTACGTTCTTAATGACTTTGATGTTTTTGGGTCTTTGAATTGTAAATTCTTTTGATATCAGGCACAATATTAGAAAGTTGAATTCTCATATCTGGTGTAGTGTCGAGTCTGTTCCTGGACTTTGATTTGGTTGCAGCATAATCTGAAAATCCTGCTTCGCATAAAAATGTCATTGTAAAAGGTTAATTTTGATAATTTTTCATGGAACACTTATTCACTTTCCACGGAACACCAGTGTTATGCGGAACATAGTTTGGGAAACGCTGATGTAGCTATTGCCAGATATCCTGGAAATATGATGGAAGAATTAAACTAATAGTACTTATGGGGAAAAAACTCTAAACCTAATAGTACTAAGGGCCGATATTACGAGTGAGTTAAAAGCAGATTCAAACAGACATTAAAATAGTGTTGATAATATTATTATGATTTTTATATATAGCCCCAGGTATGATTGGAATACACTGGATTTGTAAACTTGTGAGAGAAATCCGACACCCTTTTGCTGAATTTCACTGAAATACTGTGAAAAAGGTTAAAATTGCTTGAAAATGCTGATGGTTGAGTAGTTAGCATGCTTGACTACTGATCACAGGGACCTGGGTTTAAGGAATGGATGTTTGTTTTCTGTTTAGTTCTTGCCTTCCTCGCAGATCTTCTCTATGGCGTATTAAAATGACAGGTCCTTTCAGACGATTCTTCTAATTAAAATTATAATGAGATTATATATTTTCATACCTCTATTTAAGTGCCAAAGGGACATTGGTAGGGATATGTTGTTGAAAGAAGTGGCTTTATTTGATATTGTGCTTAATTGATGCTCATTTAGCAATATATGCAATTGTTCAGATATAGTTCTTTTTGGTGTTATTCTCTTATGTCCTAAATAAAAATTTTACATTTAGAAATAAGCATTTAAACTTCGTTATTTTCTCATTGTATAGGGGCATATAATGGCCTAAAATTCTTGGAAGTGTGCTATTTTTAGGTTTTTTTTTTATTATTTTATGTTGTGTATTTAGTGTTTAATTTTCTTTACAGGAGTGTTTAGTGATGTATTTTTAATGTTTATTGAGTGATTTTTTTTTCTTTTTTCCATTTTTACTAATTGTTAGGAGGTGTGGTGTTAAGCATTTAGTTAAAATGCAATTTTTCATTACATTTCATTAAAAAAAAGATGATGTAATCTGTAGTCTGCTGGCACATAAATCACCCCTCAAGCAACTGCTTGCCCCCTGTCAAGGCCATCTAGCATGTTCTTTAAAGTGCAAAGGATATGACTCCTGCTCTCTGATTTATATGCCATCTAATGGATGATGGACTTTCCAAAACCATTCTCTTCTGACCAGGGTTGGATGGGAAATTTGTGGAAATCATGATTTCACTTTACATTTGTATTATTGTTTGTAAAATGCTCATTTGAGAAATGGTGCCATGTGGTACTTGGCAATTCATAGGAATATAAAATGTCATGTAGTTCTATCTTGTTGGAACCACTGGTATCCAAAGCCAAAATTCTTGCTTGGCAGAAACATTTCAGATTATCCAGAAAGGGCTTGATAATCTGCTGGTAACATCTGATTTATTGTGATACATTTACCCTGATTATGTTCAGTGAAATAAGGTCTGATAAAGACCATGCCCTGTAGTGGCTCACCAGAATGGTGTTTCTTGCTGTGATGAGGATGTTCCATGATCTCATCTGCTCACTGGAAACTCTGGAACCTCACTGTTTGCTTGTTGCTTTATTCCTTCAACAACATGTAGCATTCATTAGAAGACCAGACAATGAAGAGGAAACTTGTTCTCTTAAGCATTAGGAGCAAGTCCAAGCACAAAACAGCTTTATAACATATCTGACTTTCACGGCATTTGCTTAACTAGTAAACAGTGAAAAAAATCACGACTCGTGAAACATTCTTCATACAGATGTCCTCTTCATAGCCAGTTCTTTTGCTATTTGCCGTTGACTTTTCCTTGGTGATCTGAGAATTTTGTTGAGCCACTTCCCCCATATGACTTTGGCTGTGGTAGTCAGTTTCCTTCCCAAATACTTCTTCCTTTGAAGTACCACTGTTCCATTGTTTTAGAATGTCATCACCAACAACACTGTTTGCTTAGTTAGGGATTTATTTGTTAACTTTTCCTCAAAATGCTTATTTGCCATTTTCAGTTTCATTTCCACAACAAAGATTTTTCCTTTGAATACTGCGAAACATATGATGCAGCTGCTCACACAGCTTCTTGTTTGGAGTATCATACTGTCACCAATAGCTCATACATGTGACACACACTTTTGGCAGACTTCACAGTATACTTTATTCTAGGCTGTATTGTATTCCTTTACGATTTCATGCAGCACTGACTAATAGCTGGTATAGGCTAATATCCTTTACCAGTCGCATGCAGTGCAACATAAATTGAGTTTTTATCACTATAGCAGCTCTCAGTTATTGTGGATTGCTGCATTATAATAAAAATCTCATTGCAAAACTGAACTTAAAATAGTTAATACTTCAGAAGAATTTCACTTTTGCACACTGTCTTCCCCATGTAAGAAAGGAGACACCATTGGACTTGGAAAGTCCATCAGGAGAGATGTAAAGCCATTCCTCCTGTGCAAGAGAGCCACACCTTGTGCATGTTAACATGTTGTGTGTGTGGAGAAAGACTTCCATCTGTCTCTTTACAACTTTCCAGCATATCCCCTTCACCTTTCTCCCAGCTGGGTCAGCGTTGAGATTTATCTCCGCAAAATTCCCCGCCCTGCCCATGGTCAGTAGGGGACACCAATGGGCTTGGAAAGGCTGCCGTCCGTCGGATGGGACGTTAAGCCATGGCCCCGTGTGCGGGAGAGCCATACCCTGTGCACGTTAAAGAACACGCTGGATGGCCTTGACGGGAGACTACCATCTGTCTCCCAACAGCTGTTCCAGTGGGTCCCCTCCCCCAACCTTCTCTGAGCCTTCGGGGCCCATGTGACCTGGCCATTTAGCCCATGGTGTGCAAAAAAGTGCCGCTCAGAGGTAAAACAACCCAACCCTTCACCTTTCTCTGAGTCCCTGAGGGTCATTGTGTTCAAAAAAGGTATTGCTCAGAGGTAAAAAAATCTGCATTGTTTACAGAGTAACATATGCTGAATAAGGCTAAGATATGCCCAGTTTGCAACTGCTCACACAACCTTCTTGTTTGGAATATCTACTGTCATCAATAGCTTGTACATGTGACACACACTTTTGGCAAACTTCAGTATACTTTATTCTAGGCTGTATTGTATTACCTTTACGATTTCATGCAGCACTGACTAATAGCTGGTATAGGCTAATATCCTTTACCAGTCGCATGCAGTGCAACATAAATTGAGTTTTTATCATTATAGCAGCTCTCAGTTATTGTGGATTGCTGCATTATAATAAAAATTTCATTGCAAAACTGAACTTAAAATAGTTAATACTTCAGAAGAATTTCACTTTTCCCCATGTAAGAAAGGTCTTCCCCATGTAAAGAAGGTCTTTCCCCACTGTCTTCCCTGAAAGGTCTTTCCCCACTGTCTTCCCCATGTAAGAAAGGAGACACCATTGGACTTGGTCCAATGGTGTCCATCAGGAGAGATGTAAAGCCATTCCTCCTGTGCAAGAGAGCCATACCTTGTGCATGTTAACATGTTGTGTGTGTGGAGAAAGACTTCCGTCTATCTCTTTACAACTTTCCAGTGGATCCCCTTCACCTTTCTCTGAGTCCCTGAGGGTCATTGTGTGCAAACAAAGGTATTGCTCAGAGGTAAAAAAAACATCGTTTACAGAGTAACATATGCAGAATAAGGCTAAAATATGCCAAGTTTGCTTACAGGTTTGTTTTTTGCATTTTTCATGGTCTTTACAAGTTAAAAATTATTTAAAATTCTCTGTCGTTGAGCAATAAAATTTTAGAGTTTATCCTTCAAACTATTTGCATGTTGAAAGTTCTTAGGAGAAAACTCTCAGAAGCTTTTTGGAGCAAAGATAGCACTCAGTCTTCAGTGAAGTGACACTACATAGCATCACTTCACTGAGCTCTGTCTTTGCTCCAAAATGCTTCTGAGAGTTTTCTCCTAAGAACTTTCAACATGCAAATAGTTTAAAGGATAAACTCTAAAATTTTATTGCTCAATGACAGAGAATTTTTAATTTCTGAGCAAGATCTTTTTAATTGTCTTTATAAGGATTCCTGTGATAGAGGGTTTTAACAAACCTAAACTTTCCTTAATAAATGCAGATTTAACTAATTTAGAGGTAGTTACTTTCTGTTAGATAGCACTTTAATAGCAGTTGAGACTTAGTGGACCTTAGCTAAAGGCCCACTAAACATAAGAGTAGTTAAATCACTTGGGAGACAACAAAACAATGTACTGACTACTGTCTAGTTATAAGTTGCCCTTAGTAATTACCAGTGCACTTCCACAATTTATTTTAACCAGGGAAAATAACAGCAAGTATCTGATTTCTGTAATAAGTATGAAATTTGAAATAGGATTTGCATTATGACCTCGGCAATCTAGTTATATCAAAACTGCAACAGTACTCTTCTCGTACTTTTTCTCGTTTTCAAAAAAAGCGAGTATAGTTCTTTTTGCCATCTGTCGGTCTGTAGAAATCGAACTTGAAATTTTTTGAAAATTGCAAACAATGTATTTATGCTAGAAATTTGAAATTTTAGTGGTGGAATGTGAACATTATGATGTTTCTATTGCCAACAATGCATTGGCCCCTTAGACCCAAAGGGGGAGGTGGTGGAAAAACATACCTTTTTAGTTTTAGCTGATAATTTTTTTTTTAGATAAATTAAAACTTTTATCGGTTAGATAGGAATTGATAAAATATTATGATTCGCACTTTTTAAATCTTAAATTTTGGTGATGGAATGTGAACACTATGATGTTTCCACTGGCAACATGAATTGACCTCTTAGATCCAGCGGGTGAGTGGCAAAAGACTTTTTTGTTGTTGTTTTAGCAGATAATTGTATTTAGAGATAAATGAAAAATCTTTTTAGGGTTAGATAGGAATCGATAAAATATGGTTCGCACTTTCATAATCTTTCGAACACTATAATTGCACCCTCTAACTATGAAAAAGATTGAAATTCCAAAATTTCAAACGAATATTACAACAATGAATAGAAATATTAAATTTTGGTGGTGGAATGTGAAGGTCATGAAGTTTCCATTGGAAACAATGAAAATAATAATTAGAAAACTTATTTTGATTGGTACATACATACAAAATCCTCATCCAGCCATGGACTACAGAGGTCCAACCAGACTAATTTTCCTCTCCAGATGTGTGTTCTGAGCTACAGCTGCAGCATTTGGTCACTAGGCCAATTCTAACGAGGTCCTGTTTGACCATTGTCTCCTAAGTCTCCCCCTTTTTCAGAAACACTTAGGCACACTGTTCATAATCCTGTTTGCCAATCTCCAACTATGCATACTGGCAACATGGCCAAACCAATGCAGTCTCTATGCACAATATGCTGCTCAAAGGAGGTTGGTGACTCCTAATCTCATCATTACTTACAAAATCGAACCACCTAATGCCTAAGATACTGCATAAGCATCTAGAAACAAAAGACATCAAGTTTCTTGTTACCCTGTTTACAAAGAGTCCGTGTTTTGCTATCATAACTAACCTTAGAAAGAACCAAACTATTATGTCCCAGCAACAATCCCTATTCTATTTATCTCATGCTGCACATCAAGTATATCTGTTACATAGCTCCCAAGATAATTAAACTGAGACAGTTGTCAAGAGTGCAGCCATTCAAAGCAACTGAAGCAGCATCTGCCAGGACCAATTTTCATCATCACGAGGGTAGACCTCAAACACGAATCCGAAAGGGGGGAAAATATGGTCGATGCTTATGAGTCATATATCAAATGCAGGTTTATGAAAGTATGTGTTTTTGGTGACAAAAAATACCCATCTTCCCATATGCACCCTAAAGAGTAGAAAATAAGCCTAAGGCATATCATGGTGCAGTCAGTCACGAACCCAGTAACTGATTGCACCGTTGATATATATGCCTTAGGTTTATTTTCTACTTTTTGGGGTACATATAGGAAGATAATTTTTTTTATATTTTTTTAGTTGATCTTTGCATGATACTAAGTAGTGCCTTTTTATCTTGTTTTCACTTTGTCATCTGTAGACATTCAACTTTGTTTTTATAGATAAAAATTCGTTTTGAGTTGGATAAGTATTGATGAAATATGATTCTTATGAAATAATAAGCTGAAAGAAATTAGTTTTGCCATTAAAACCAATTTTTTTCAGCTTATTATTTCATGTCTACAGGACATTCTGTGATCTCCAAAATGTGATCTCCAGGAAATACAGAGCAGACAGTCAGGGATTATCAAATCTCCAAAATGAGAGTTATCTTATCAAATCTCCAAAATGTTTAAATTATACCTGCTAGTGGCGGGAAAGGTTGAAAATTGCAGTATTTTAAATATTACAAGTGATTTATTTATGCTAGAAATTTGGAATTTTGGTGGTGGAATGTGAAAGTTGCGAGGTTTGCATTGGCAATAATGAGTTGACTCCCCCCACACAGGGGGCGGGGGTGGCTCAGTCGGTAGCGCGCCAGGCTCGTAATCTGCAGTTCCCAGGTTCGAGTCCCAGCTGGGTCAGCGTTGAGATTTATCTCCGCAAAAATTCCCCGCCCTTCCCACGGTCAGTAGGGGACACCAATGGGCTTGGAAAGGCCGCCGTCCGTCGGATGGGACGTTAAGCCGTGGCCCCGTGTGCGGGAGAGCCATACCCTGTGCACGTTAAAGAACACGCTGGATGGCCTTGACGGGAGGCTACCATCTGTCTCCCAACAGCTGTTCAGTGGGTCCCCTCCCCCAACCTTCTCTGAGCCTTCGGGGTCCATGTGACCTGGCCATTTAGCCCATGGTGTGCAAAAAAGTGCCGCTCAGAGATAAAACAACCCAACCCAAACCCCCCCACACATACACTAAGGGTAGGTGGAAAAATATACCCTTTGGAGAGTGACACTAAAAGGTGGACTATTGCAAGTGATTTATTTATGGTATAAATTTTGATGGTAGAGTGTCAAGAGATACCACTGTCAGCAACAATCTGCCCTCTTTCACCCAGAGGAGTGTGAGAAAAGCACTTTTTAATTTTAAGGAATAAAGGCAAATATTTTTTTATGTTATATGAGTTCTGATGAAATCTACTCTTTGCATTTTCTGAATCGTCCATTAGTTTGAATTAAAACTTTTAAAAGTGCGAAACTAGGTAATGAAAGACTTCTCTTTGGATTCCCATATTTGCCATAATTATTTGTCTGTTTCTAGTATATAGTATTCTTGATGGCTGTTCATTAGTATCAGCTTGAGTAAATAGAAGCTGATTTTAGGATCGTATTTTTAACAGTTTAGATATTGAAAATTATATAGTTGATACCTATGAGATGTGAGTGAATACCAGAAGTAGCATTTCTTAGTGTAAACTTTTTGTGTTTTTCCCCCTCCATTCTCTTTTCAGGTTTCTGCCCAGACATGGGGGCTTATAAGTATATGCAAGAACTATGGCGGAAAAAGCAGTCTGATGTAATGAAATTTTTGCTACGGATACGATGCTGGTATTTTCGGCAGTTGAATGCAGTTCACAGGGCACCAAGACCTACACGTCCTGATAAAGCTAGGCGATTGGGTTACCGTGCAAAACAAGGTATGTATAGAAATTAATTTATTTTTATTTCAAATGTTTAATATTAGTAGGTTTCATATAGTTAAAGCATTGCTATTAACGATTACTGCAATGTTCTCACTTAATAAATAGTAAGCAGTAGAAATCTTTCATAATCAATTAAATCGAGAAAGATGTTGTAAATTTGGCCAGCCTGTTTATGAAGTAGATTCTTGCTGTCAAAAACATGTCAGTCTAACACTGAATTTTGTAAAAAAAAATATTGTATTGAATTTGAAACTGCTCAAAATGCATTGTGTTGATATGCCTTAGGTTTATTTTATACTTTTTTTTAGGGTACATATAGGAAGATCATTTTTTTATTTATATTTTTAGTTGGTCTTTTGCATCTAGATATTTTATATGCTAAAATGTATAATAAAATTATTTCAGCAAGGAGCATAACTCCCAACAGTAGTGTATTTTGAAAATATGTTGGGGGAGGGTATTTTCTCAATAGATCAAATATAGGTAATCAATAAGTAAATAAAAACCAGTGGTATATTTTGCATCAGTGCTTAGGAGTTACTAAATGTTTAAAATGCATACATTTGGGAAGGGAGGGTTGAACTCCCCCTTAAGCATTCCAGGGTCCAAGATGAACATAGACCTTGACAAAATCTGAGATACAAGGCCCAAGATGTCTATGATAATTTTTAGTACAGCAAAAAACTGATTTAAAAAATGAAATTGCTGTTTCAAAAAATTTTTTACATTTATCTTTTAAAAATATCTAACACGTTCAAAAAATATTTTCTTTTTTCGTTTGATATTTTATTAAACTACAATATAAATAATTTAAAGCCATCTGATTTCTTAGAAGCGCTGGTATTACTGATTTGCTTGTTAACATTACTTTTTGTTAAATCAACCTTTTGATTTAAGCTCACAAGTTTGATTTGAACTGTTATCAACAAAATTTTTGTTAAAGTTTAAAAAAAACTGCCTTTTTTAAAAACAAGATTTTGAAAGCAATTGTAAAGTATTCCCTCCCCCCATTTTACATTCTTTTCTGTCTTAAATTTATTTCACTATTCATAGAATTATTTTTATCATTTATCCCAGCATTCTGTGTTTTTCCTGCTCTTCAAATTGAAACTGTAACAAAAAAAAATCGCAGAGTTTCTTTAAGACTTAGTGTAGTGTCATGGGAGAGGAAGTCGTAGACATTCTAATTGCTCGCTCAGATGTGCAAGAGTGAGGAGAGCCATCTGCTAAGTGGCTGCATGGGAGTTGTTTACGTGGATGATTCAAGTCCAAATACTTCCTCTCCACTTTTTTTATGTAACCTCCCTTTGTAAAGTTAGATTTTATTTCTTTTTTATAATTAAACTTGGTTTTCATTTCTGTAGATTTACTTTCTCCATAAATTATTGATCATTTAGTCGATTGATTTTTAGTAGTTATGTTGATGGCTGACTTATAATTGTTGCTATGGATATTTTATTTAACATCATACTAGGCTATATATTAATTTTTCTTTTATTTCTTCATTTTTAAGTAAAAATGCTTTGACCTGGTATTGTTTCTTTAAAATGAATGTGTGAAGTCTTGGATATGGAAGCAAAAAGAGGACTTTGTTGGAGGCCCCCCAATGTTTTGGCCGTGCCACTTGGACAACGGTTTTTTCTTATTCTCACTTTGGTGCTCTAACTTTTCGGTGTTTAGCAAAGATCACCAAAATGTAACATGCAAAGAAAAAATTGTCCATTTAGTAAAAGAACTCACACCTCAAGGAGTAACAGTGGTCCATCAGGTTTCGACACGCCGTGATGGGAAATTGGCACCCACCCGGGTGCTGATTGTCACATTTAACACGCCACGCCTGCCTTCTTCCATCAAGGCAGGCTACTTGCATTGTGAGGTACGGCCATATATACCCCTATGGAAACGATATCCTCCCCGTGGTGTGCACTATCTCCCATGGGGGGCCTTGTAGCCCTTCATGCGTCTCGCGGTGGAGGCTCGATCTGGTTTCGAGCTGCTATCTGAGCTCGATGACCACTCTGTCAGCCAGGAGCCCATCAATGTGGCAGTAGCGGAAATAACGGACTGTATCGTAGATGTAGCTGCATCAACAATTCCCCAAACTTCAACACGGTTTCCTCGCTTTCCGAAACTGTGGTGGAATCCAGATTGCACCGCAGCTCGTAAGGCTCAGAACAAGGCTTGGGGGGGGGGGGGGGGTGTTTTGGAGATATCCGACAACCTCCAACCTCGAAAAGTTCAAACGCACCAGGGCGAAAGTTCGTTTCGTCCGATGCCAGAGCCAGAAGGAATCTTGGATCAAGTATACGTCTTCTATCACTCTCACGACTAGTTCTAAGGTCGTGTGGGATAAAGTCCGGAAGATGGGTGGGAACTCTGCACTCTTCTCGTGCCTCTGCTGTACGGCCGGACAATGTCCATTATGCCATGCTCCAACATCTTTCACCATCGAGTAAGGATTGGCTGCTCCATCTCTTCAATCGCATTCCGGGAAAGGATTTCAAGATTCCTTCTAATTATCGTCCCATTGCATTGACGAGCTGCGTGTGCAAGGTGTTGGAATGAATGATAGATGCCAGACTCATCTGGTATTTAGATCACAACCTTCTTTCCAACACCCAGTGTGGCTTTCGCAGGCAACAGTCAACTCTTGACCATCTAATACGCCTCGAATCAGCTATCAGAAACTCATTTTTACGTAGAGAGCACCTTATGTCAATTTTCTTCGACATCGAAAAAGCATACTACATGGCTTGGAGATTCGCCATTCTTCGTGGCCTTTTACAGCTTCGGCTTGAGAGGTCACATGCCGATCTTCATCTCAAACTTCTTATTGACACGTTCTTTTCGTGTCCGTGTCCATAACACTCTGTCGTTGTTGTACCCCCAAGAACAGGGTGCCACAAGACTGCGTTCTGAGTGTTATGCTTCTCGCTGTCAAGATTAATTCTATAACTACACAACTTCCTCCATCAGTAGGCAATGCCCTCTATGTTGATGACTTTAGCATCTTTTGCTCTTTGTCCAGCATGAGGGTCATTGAAAGACAACTGCAAATTGCCCTGAACAATCTTTCGGTTTGGGTGACGGCAAACGGGTTTCGGTTCTCCCCACAGAAGACTGCTTGTGTGCACTTTTGCCACAAGCATAATCTTCACCTGGATCCCAAGCTGCGGCTCGGGGATGACATCATTCCAGTTGTGGTGGAGATGTTTTCAGAAAATTCAGAATTATATTCTGATTAATTTGGCATATACCATGTCATAATTCCTTTCATTAGTTATTTGGCACAAAAGTTCTAAAGTTACTTTTTTGTTTGGCTGATCATGCTGAAAAAATAGTTGGGCTTCTGAATGTAAATTCTCCAAATTGACACTTGAGACTCCTGAATTTTGGATGAGGCAGCAGTTGATAATACACTAAGCTCATAATCTGTAAATCTCAGGTTCGTCGCAACTGTGGCAGTGTTGAGATTTACCTTCACTAAACCCCACCCTACCGACACTGGCCTTATGTGAAGGAGAGCCATACTCTGTGTTAAAGAATTTACTGAATGGTCTTGATGAAGGTTTGCCATCTGTCTTTTAACAGTTGTTCAGTGGGCACTTCCCCCAACCTTTTCAACCAAATTGAGTCCTTGTGACCTGGTCATTTAGCCCAAGATATGCAAAAATGTTGCTCAGAGGTAAAATCCAACACATCCCTGGTTTTGGACCTATTGTTTTCCTAGTTTTCAGGTACTGTTCAAAGTCGCTCTTTATTCAAAAAGTTAAATATCAATTTTGATGTTATGAACTTTAATAATGTGGAAAATAATAAAAATAACTAACATAAGGTTATATAGAGTAAAAGGTCATTACAGCATTGAAGGTTGAAAGTATTTTGAAAAACATTTGCTCTAACTGCTATCTTGTTATACAGGAATCTTGATATTTGTTTATGTAGATAAAAATGCAAAAAAACTACAAAATTTGAATAAATCATACAATGAAATATGCAGTGCTTTTTTAATGAGGTATAAAACAAAACAAGAAACACTCATTGGTTACACAATAGTGAGCAGCACTGTACAGTGCAGTTGCACAGCAACCTTGTGGCTGTGAAACACAAATGTCTGTCAATTTGTTATCAGGTGTTTTCCCAGGTCAGTAAGAACAAAGGCCAAGGTGTTGCCTATGCAGCAGATATTTTAAATTCAGTCTGAATACCTGTTGATTTATTCATCCTATTAAGTTTTTTCGATTTTCTCATAATAAAGTTGTGGCCATTTCAGCAGACCCTACAACACTGGGTATTTTATACATAATGAGGTTCATGTAACGGTTCAAATATATACATATATTGATCGTTTTTTATAAACAAAAATATGTAATTAGTTAAAAAAAGAAATTAAATATTGTTTTAATGTAAATTTATATTAGGTGAAAACAGAACACTTTTCAGAAAGCTTTGAAATGCAAAAATTCTGTATGTAAAAAAAATGACCTAATTATTGATGCTTCTCTCTATATGAGATTAATAATTTAGCACTTATTTTCCAAACTTCACCACTGTTTGCAAAGATAATCAGCTGCATGATTTTGGCAAATACTGTTAATAGTTAAATCTGGAAAAATGAATTTTGCCGATGTGCGGGGTTCGAACCCATGTAATACAGTGTGGGTTCGAATCCCACATTCTGGCAAAACTCGTTTTTCCACAAAACTATTCATTGACTTCAAAATCAACAGGTAACTCTTCGAATTTAATGTTTATTAACTGCTAATAGTTGACGTGAATGGTTGTTTTATCAACATTGAAATTGTTTAATATTTGCATAAGAAAAGGTGTTAGTTATAGGAACACAAGTTCAAAGTTGTCATTTACCTTTTTTAATAATAACCATGCTTTTGTATTCTATATTAAGTTTAAAATTGTCTGAATTTTTCCTGTATTGGACATTTTATTTTCATTCAGGGTATGTGATCTATCGTATCCGTATTCGACGTGGGGGTCGCAAAAAGCAGGTTCCTAAAGGCTGCACTTATGGTAAACCAAAGCATCATGGTGTGAACCAGTTAAAACCTGTAAGAAATCATCAAGCAATTGCTGAAGTAAGTTTCCATTAATTTGCTTCCTTTCTACTTGAAAAGCTACACAGTAATACAGCTGTGTTAAAAATACCTTTGCAACAGTGGTGAGATTCGTTGTAATTATTGTTAATGAATTGGCCCCAAGCAAAACTAGATATTTTTGAACATATAAATAATTGCTGGGTTTTGTTAGCACTGACATTGTTATGAAGAGGGCAAAGTAATGTTGTAGTATTGGACATTAAAATAAAAAAAATGAATACCCCTTCAAGCAGCTGCTTGCCACAGAGGTCTGACAGGAGCCTGTCAATTTACATGCCATAGTAGAAGATCTGAGAGGATGGCAGGACCTCAGCAGAAAAACGACACACACATCCATGCCTTATCTGGGACTTGAACCCAGGTCCCTTAGATCAGTAGCCAAGCATGCTAACCACTCGGCCATGGGATGGTATATTGGACATTTATAGTCATTTTTTCAGGTAAGGTGTCCATGGCTATCACTCCTTGGGAATTGAAAAAAAAAATGTGAACATTCTCTTCCTCGATCAAAAGTCTTTTTGGAAGATTTGTGGACGCTTCCTAAACCCAAACATAGTTGTTGATCTTTCCAGAAGTTGTATAGTAATAAAACCATGCCTCATCACCTGTGATAATGTCTGTCAACTGTTTGGGACCGCTAGGTTCAAACATTGCAGTTTGCAAGAATCGACACTAGCCCCCACCCCCCACCTTTTTTTGTTTGCTGTTATGTCAGTTTGTGGGGTACTCATTTGGGACGGAAATGTTGATGAATTATTATTTCCACACTACCAATCATCTGTGCAGGCTATTGAAATAGGTTTTAAAAGATTTTGGGCCACCCTCTGGTTTTTTTTTTTCAGACACAGCCTGTTACAAATGTCAAACACTGGCTTACCCTGTGTTGTTTTTAAAATTCAGATCCCTACCTACCACAGAATGTAGTTGGAACCACTGATTGCTTCAAGACTGCCAGGAAATGCACCACTACAAATGCTCTCTTTCTATGTGCCATAAAACATTGCACTCAAGTTCCAGGGAAATGATTAAAACTCCAGCTGGCCTATTTCTAATGACTTTTTTTTTTTTTCAAAATAGTTATGGTTAGGCCTTTGAACATTGCAATTTAAAAAAAATCAATGTAGCTGAAACAAAATTAAAAATTAGTATAAAAACCATGAACATTTGCATAATGTTAGCTTAATTTTTAAGCTAAAAAAAGTTGCGAGTGCGAATGTCACACAAATTTACTGTTTTCATTAGACTCGAATGGTTTTTCCATTGGTTTTGAAGAAATGCTGGTTTTCTACTGACGTAGAATGGAACAGTACATTAGCAATGATGAAATATTCCTTTTGAATGCAAATCATAGTGATTGTTTATTTCCTTGGATGTCTGATGCTTTTTGTACTGTTGCAGTGTTGCTACAATATAGTCCCATGATCTCAGTAAAAAAAATGAAATAGCTCTAAGGTTAATGAGTCCATATCCCATCTAACCATGAAACATTTTCCTCTTCTAGCATTTAAAAAAAGTGCAACATGTTTCTCATAAACAGATTTATAATCACATATTCGGGTGAGGTACAAGGTAATAGGGGAGCATGGGGGTACAAGGGGGCATTCAAAAAGTTTTTGACATGCATCTGCACAACAAAAACCATTGTACTTACTTCAACAAAACTTTGACTGCCCTTCAAAATATTCCCCTTCAACATCTATGCAAAGTTGCAGTCTTCTACTCTAATTCTGGAATGCTTAGTAGGTACTCCTATTGGGGAATACTCCACAATTCAGAATGAACTCATTTTGCAAATTCTTTGCACCCTTGAAAAATACCAGAAAGTTCCTTTTTATTTTTTATAAACAACCAAAAATCACATGATTCAGGATAGGGTAGGTGTTTGATTTTTGTCCCTGCTCTAGATAGGTCATAACTTGCTGGGTTTTGCAAGCACTGGCATTTTCATGAAGGAGGAGGACCCTTGGTCCCCTTGTTCTTAGAAGCTGTTCCTTCATCTTAACCATTTTGGGCAAAACAATGTTGTTGTAATATTGGACATTTATAGTCTTTTATCAGGTTAGAGGTGTCCATGGCTACCACTCTTTGGGAATTGAAAAAAAAAAAAGTTAGCGTTCTCTTCCTTGAGCAAGTCTTTTTGAAGATTTGTAGATGCTTCCTAAACCCATACATAGTTGTTGATTTTCCAGAAGTTGTGTAGTAATAAAACCATGGCTCATCACCTGTGATAATGTCTGTCAACTGTTTGGGATCACTAGGTTCAAACATTGCCATCCTGCAAGAATCGACTTTAGCCCTTTTTTTGCTGTTCTGTCAGTTTGTGGAGTACTCATTTGGGACGGAACTTGAAATGTTGATGAATAATTGTTTCCATGCTACTAGTCGTCTGTGCAGGCTATTGAAATATGTTTTAACAGATTTTGGGCCACCCTCTGGTGTTTTTTTTTTTTTCCAGACACAGCCTGTTACAAATTTCAAACACTGGCTTACCCTGTGTTGCTTTTAAAATTCAGATTCCTACCTACCACAGGATGTATTTGGAACCACTGATTGCTTCAAGACTGCCAGGAAATGCACCACTACAAATGCTCTCTTTCTATGTGCCATAAAATATTGCTCTCAAGTTCCGGGGACAGGATTCTCCAATGAACAAAATAGGAGGGAGAAATGTAACTAAACACCTCAAACTCTTTTGCAAAGACTTCAAAATAGTACTGGAAAGTATTCAGTAGCAGAAAAATGAATAAAACTCCAGCTGGCCTATTTCTAATGACTTTTTTTTTTTAAAATAATTATGGTTAGGCCTCTGAACATTGTAATTTCAAAAAAAAATCACTGTAGCTGAAACAATATTAAAAATTAGTATAAAAACCATGAACATTTGCATAATGTTAGCTTAATTTTTAAGCTAAAAAAGTTGCTAGTGTGAATGTCACACAAATTTACTTTTTTCATTAGACTCGAATGGTTTTTCCATTGGTTTTGAAGAAATGCTGGTTTTCTACTGACGTAGAATGGAACAGTACATTAGCAATGATGAAATATTCTTTTTGAATGCAAATCATAGTGATTGTTTATTTCCTTGGATGTCTGATGCTTTTTGTACTGTTGCAGTGTTGCTTCAATATAGTCCCATGATCTCAGTAAAAAAAAATGAAATAGCTCTAAGGTTAATGAGTCTATATCCCATCTAACCATGAAACATTTTCCTCTTCTAGCATTAAAAAAAGTGCAACATGTTCCTCATAAACAGATTTATAATCACATATTGAGATCTTAGAGTTTTCATTTATATTAAACTTTAACACTAAGGGTGAGGTACAAGGTAATAGGGGTGCATGGGAGTACAAGGGGGCATTCAAAAAGTTTTTGACATGCATCTGCACAACAAAAACCACTGTACTAACTTTGACTGCCCTTCAAAATATTCCCCTCCAACATCTATGCAAAGTTGCAGTCTTCTACTCTAATTCTGGAATGTTTAGTGGTACTCCTATTGGGGAATACTCCACAACTCAGAATGAACTAATTTTGCAAATTCTTTGCACCTTTGAAAAATGCAAGTTCCTTTTTATTTTTTATAAACAACCAAAAATCACATGATTCAGGATAGGGTAGGTGTTTGATTTTTTTCCCCTGCTCTAGATAGGTCATAACTTGCTGGGTTTTGCAAGCACTGACATTTTCATGAAGGAGGAGGACCCTTGGTCCCCTTGTTCTTAGAAGCTGTTCCTTCATCTTAACCATTTGGGCAAAATAATGTAGTATTGGACATTTATAGTGATTTTTTCACTTAAGGTGCCCACGGCTATCACTCCTTAGGAATTGAAAAAAATTATGAACATCCTCTTCCTTTAGTGAAAGTCTTGCAGGATTTGGGCACGCAATTAATCTTCCTCAACCCAAATATAGTTGTAGAGTAATAAAACCACGCCCTATCACCTGATATATATAATGTGTGTTACCCATTTGGGGCCAATAGGTTCAAACATTGCCAGCTTGCACGAATCGACTCTAGCCCCTTTTTGCTGTTCTGTCAGTTGTGTGTGTGTGTGTGTGTGGGGGGGGGGGGGTCCAATTTGGCACAGATCTTTCTGAACTTTAAATGTTGATGAATAATTGTGAATACGCTGACATCTAAAGTTATTGCCTGAACGGTGATGTGTTGGTTTTTCTTAATGAGATTCTGTTTTTGGTTGGATAGATATTGTGATATTAGTATTCACATTTTCCAAACTTTTGCATCTTACCTCAATTTTACGAACTCACTTCCGATTTTGCCAACTCTCCTTAATTTTATAAAAAAAAAATCTCAATTTTCACAACTCATCTGTAATTTACCAAGTGGCTTCAAATTTTGTCAGCTGCCAAGTTGCCTAGATTTTGCCGCTGCAGCACTTTTGTGCATGCAGTGGGCTAAATCGCCAGGTCACAAGGATCCTAAGTGTTAGGAGTAATATTTCTGTAAGTTGATTTATGCATTGTCTATTTGAGAATTGATTACTGTTTAAAATGTGGTTTTAATGATATGTCAAAATTCAATATTTTATACATCAGAACATATTAAGAATTATATAATTAAGTTGCAATTGTTAATTAATAAATTTCATCAGCTTATTTATGTATAATCATAAATTAAGATTGGTACAACTGTGATGATATCTTTCAATAGAATGCATAGCATAATGATTCAAATTTCCTTGGATGTCTGAAGCTTGTACCTCGAGCAGTGTTTCTGTGTAGTGTTTATGATTTGTGCTTATATATATGTAATTTTCCTCTTCCTCTTTTAGGAGAGAGTTGGTCGTCGATGTGGAGCCCTTCGTGTGCTGAACTCTTATTGGGTGGCTCAGGATGCAACTTATAAATTTTTTGAAGTGATTCTTGTAGATCCCTTCCACAAGGCCATTCGTCGTGATCCAAAGATTAACTGGCTCTGCGGTGCTGTACATAAGCATCGTGAGCTGAGAGGTCTAACATCAGCTGGAAGAAAGTCGCGTGGTTTAGGAAAAGGTCATAAATATACAAAAACCATTGGTGGTTCTCGTCGTGCTTGTTGGAAACGTAGGAATACTTTGCAACTTCGCAGAAAACGTTAATTATTCTAAGCACTGTACTGAAATAAAAAAGATCCCATGTAATTTTTGATATCAGTGTTTATTTGAAATTTTATTTGCATCACAAAAGCATTGGGGAGGGGGGAGGTGTAAAGAAATAATTTTTTGTAGAAGTGGAAGTTTTTATGCTGATTATGAAAACGTTTCCTACTTTAAAGTAGAATGCAGTACATTAGCAATGATGAATTATTACTTTTTAATGCAAATATTGATTGTATATTTCCTTGGATGTCTGATGCTTTTTGTAGTGTTAAAAAATTGTGCACTGTTTCTCATGCACAGCTTTCTAATAACATTGCAATCTCCGGTCCCGCGAAATTTTTCAATTTTCAACATGGTTTCATCAACATGCAGTTAAAAAACTTATTTTTCAGTGTTTTTAATATTATCTATTGTATCTACAAAAAAGTTGATTGGAATGATGTTAAACCACATTTTGAAGTTAAACAGAAAAGTTATATTTTATCCATTTTCGTGGAGCCGCAGACTGCTTCAATTTTATCCGAATTTTTGGGGTTTTGCCCTTGAGTGCCATGAAGTTTTTAGTATTTGAAATAATTTTTATGTCTTTTCTGAGCTCGCCTGGGGGTTGGGCAGTCTAGTTCCCAAGTTAGAGTTCCACTTGTGCCATCCTTGAGATTCATCCGCTTAAGCTCCCACCTGGCGCTCTGTCAGACAGGTTATGCCAAAGGGCTTGGAAATGCCGTGACGTTGCTGTGATCTCGTTAGGAGAACCATGCAGCACGTAAGAGCACTTGGTGGAAGAATTGCAACGCGCCAGTTTTCTCTGTACACTTGGGGTTCGTGTATAAAGACAATGGAAAAGGTTAAATATAAATGATACACACCAAGGTAATGAGGCATCAAACGATGCATAGGGCAACATCAATTTACCCCCCCCCCCCCTAAATATCTCGTGTAAACGTTGGAAAACATTTCAATTTCGGAAACAAGTACCGAAGAGTAAGAATTGTTAAAATTTTAGCACTACGTTGTATGATAAGACTAAAACTCGTCAAAATATACGTACATTCCGAATCCTCATGCAGCCTTGGGCTACGGAAGTCCAACCAGACTAATTTTTCTCCAGATATCTCGAGCTACAGCTGCTGCATTTGGCCACTCTAGGCCAATTCTAGCAAGGTCCTGTTTCACATTGCCCATCGCATCCTAGGTCTTCCCATTTTTCTGAAACTCGTAGACACTGTTCACAATCCTGTTTGCCAGTCTGTAGCTATGCATGTGGGCACCATTACCAAACAGTCTCTCAGCAATGCGCTGCTTAAAGGAGATTGAAGACTCCTCATCATTACTTTCGAACCACCGAATGCCCAAGATACTGAATCAAGGCATCAAGTTTTTTGTTAGAGAATCAAAGGCATCAAGTTTCTTGTTATCTTGCTTACAAAGGGTCCATGCTTGGCTACCATAACTAACCTTAGAAAGAATCAAACTATTATATAACCTAATTTTCGACTTTAGGTATATACCTATTTTTTATATTCTCCATAGATTCCTAAAAGTCACAGTGGCAATCCCTATTTATCTCGTGCCGCACATCACCAGTATCTTATATAGCTCCCAAGATAAACGGACACACTTGCTCAAGAGTGCAGCCATTCAAAGCAACACTTGCCTGACCAATTTTCATCTCTAGTTTTTTCTCTTTTATCACCAAACTTACTCTATTAACAGTCCTAAATGAACGATTTCGTCTCGTCAACATCATGTGCCAACAGAGTCAAATCATCTGCATAATCTAAATCAGAAATTTTGAAATCTCTAGACCAGAGGTTCCCAAACTTATTTGTCCTACCGCCCTCTTTTCAGGAAAAAAATTAGTCGGCGCCCTTCCACCCTGGAAATCTACTTTCTTTAAGCGAACAATCAGAAAGATGTGACAAATTTGCGTTCTTCTGTGTATCAATATTTCTACCTACGTCATACAACATAGTAAATATATTTTATTGAACAGGCTTTTAAGTGAATGTTCCTGGGACGAGGTATTAAGTCAATGATGCCAATGAAGCTTATAATAAATTTTTAACCACATTTAATCTCATAATTAAAGATTTAACTAGAGAAAGAAAAATTCAAAATAAATCAATCAGCAAAGCCATGGATTACTTCCGAAATTCTGAACTATTCAAAAGAAAGAGATAAGCTATATAAAAAACACAAAAAATACCCTTTAAATGAAACTTACGAAAGTAGCTTTAAAAACTTTAGAAATGAAATAAATTATAAAATACGAGATGCAAAAAACAGTTTCCTTGCAACTCAGTTTCAAAATTGTGATGGAAATATATCAAAGCAGTGGAAATTGATAGAGATAATAAATCAGAAGAAGGTAGAAAATAAATATCCAGAATTAGAAGTAGTTCTGATTCAACTGAAAATGCTAAGTTATTGGCAAACCAATTTAATGAATACTTTGTAAATATAGCAGTAAATCTGCCAAAGAATAGGATTGTAAGAAATCAAAATAGCGAAATGAGTAAAAATGTCAAATCCATGTTTTTAGCTCCAACTTGTAGAAAGGAATTGACTGACATAAAAGGATTTAAAAATTCTTGCGGGTATAACAATATTTCCATTATTGCTGTTAAGAAATGTTCTTTTAACTTGATTCAACCATTGGTTCACATTTGTAATTTATCCTTCGAAACTGGCACTTTTCCAGATTTAATAAAGAAAGCTATTGTAATTCCAGTTTACAAAAAGGGAAATAAAAATGATTTTAAGAATTATGGACCGATATCTCTTTTTCCCAGTATTTTCAAAAATATTAGAAAAGCTAGTTAATAATAGACTGATAATTTTTTTAGATGGTTTTAATTTTCTCTCTGAAACCAATTTGGGTTTAGGAAGGGTAGAGGTACAGAAACTGCATTGTTGAATTATACGTCAAAGGTGTTTCATTCCATAGACAATAATCAATTTACTCTATCCGTATTTATGGACTTGGAGAAAGCTTATGACACCATTGATCGCGAAATTTTAATTAGCAAACTAGAAAATATTGGCATTCGTGGTGTATTAAAATGGTTTAAAGGCTACTTACAGCACAGAACGCAATGTCTTTTTAATACACTTAGTAACCCAAAACATTTCATGTGCGTACCACAAAGTTCAGTCCTGGGACCAACCTTGTTTCTGATATTCAATAAATGATTATGTAAATTAAAAATAAATAGCTACATTAACACTTTTGCAGATGATACATCATTAACTTTATGTGCTGATTCTCTGGAAAATATAACATGAACACTGATCTAAAATGTGTGATGAAATGGTTGGATTTAAATGGATTACATTTACGAAAAAGACTTAAGTATATTCTATTTAACCTAAAAGAGAAATCATACAATCCAAATTTGATTAAACTAAAATTGCATACATTTTTATGCAATAATTACTCAGCTTGTTGCTGTGAAGAAATTGAACAGGTTCGATGTCAACTATACGTAGGCATTTATATTGATAGCTCCTTAAGTTGGAAAACAAACAAACACACTTAGATGTTATATAAATTTTATTATTTAAAAAAAATCCTCAGTAATAAAATGTTAATAATGTTATACAAATCTTGGGTCCAGTCTGCTATATAGTATGGTATTACCAGTTGGGGAGGAACATACATTTCATCATTAAGGAGTCTAATCTCAATGCAAAATAAATTTATATTTCAAATTTTACGAAATAAATATAAAACTGTTACCATCTTTTGTAAATATACCATTTCAGGTGTATTTCCACTGAGATATTTATTTGTTTATAGAACATTAAATTACTTCTTTAAAAATAATGCAGTGCTGCATTATACAAATTATTCTATGCGAGATAATGGGAAAAGGTTTCTGTTACCACTTGCAAATAAAGAAATTATGCACAAACGCTTTGATTATTTGGTCCCTAAAATTTTTAATTCTTTACCGATTATAATTCGAAACGAAACTAATATTATGCATTTCAGATCTCTCACTGCTAATTATCTAATGACCATTACAAATGCTGACAGCCTGTTTTCAGTGTTAAAAAAAAAAATCTAATTCGTTTTTATAAATTCTGTTGTTTTTGTATATATATTTCTTTATGTTGTGTCGTTTTTCTGTTGAGGTCCTACCATCCTCTCAGACCTTCTACTCTGGCATATAAACTGACAGGCTCCTGTCAGATCTCTGTGGCAAGCAGCTGCTTGAGGGGGTATTTATTTTAGCCGTCCCGTGGCCGAGTGGTTAGCACGCTTGGCTACTTATTTAAGGGACCTGGGTTCGAGCCTCGGGTAAGGCATGAATATGTGTGTCGTTTTTCTGCTGAGGTCCCGCCATCCTCTCAGATCTCCTACTGTGGCATATACACTGACAGGCTCCTGTCAGACCTCTGTGGCAAGCAGCTGCTTGAGGGGGTATTTATTTTTATTATAAAGTTGAGTGTCAGTGTTGCCAAAATTATGTATTTAAATAATTTGTAAATTAACCTACATGAGCTTAGATGCTCTTGGGTTAATGAGTATTACAAATATATGTTTGTAACCTTATTATTATAATAAAACTGAACTGAAAAAAAAAAGATTTAAATAACACATCTTGAAATTATAAAATTATTTATTAATATCAACCATAGTAACATTCGCATTACACAGAAAATTAAGATAACGTTACATTTGTGCTTATTTGGAAAATAATTGCTACGAATTTAACTCATGTTACACAACAAATGAAACGTACGAAAGTTTTTTCAAAATTTTCTTCCCTTCTTTATGCATCCACCGCCTCCCAATTGCACCCTAGGCTACTACCAACCCCCTAGATCGTTTCAAAGCATTTAAAAGTCTTATTCCCTCATTTTCGGTTCGCTGTAGAATTTTTGAAAGACGCTTTCTCCTGTATCGCCTTTTTAAACTTGTAAGCACGCCTTGATCCATTGGTTGCATTAAAGTTGTTACATTAGGTGGCAAAAACATGGCTTTTATGTTATCAGAAATGAGTTCGCTTGAGTGTGTTGGGCATTGTCGAGAATGAATAAGGCCTTTACAGGCATTTTGAGACTTCTGAAGTGGTTTTTTACTTTTGGAAAAAATTCTGTGAAGAACCACTCTTCAAAGAAATACGAGTTTATCCAAGCAGACTTTTGATCTTTGTGGTAAACTGGCAAAGCAGCTAAATTTAAATGCTTGGGGTTTTGCTGATTTCCCAAGAACAAAAAGAGGAAGTTAGTGCGTACCTGCAGAATATTTATACACAGCCACAGTGATTGTTTAAAATCCCGATGCTGAGGTTTCTTGCGCTGTCACAAACGTTTTCGTTGGAAGAAGTTTAAAATTTAATCCAGTCTCACCAACATTGTAGATTTATTCTATGCATAGGCCTTCTTCAATAAGCGCTAAAAGTTTTTCTGAAAATTCCTTTGCTTAAGGATTAGTTGCAAATTTCTCACCACAAACACCAAGGTAATGAACACCATGCCGTTTTTCTCAGGGAGAAAGCCACTCCTCGCTTGCTGAAAAAAGAAAGCATTTTTTCAAACTTGAGTGCAAAAAAACTTGTAAATATTTTCTATTCCTTCTCCAGTCATTTGCGGGCTTTTATCAACACCTAGTTTATCACAAATATGCTTTACTGGATCGCCTTTGTCGATACGTTCTAACACTTTTAATTTCATCTCCATCGTAACATTACGCTTACATTTGCACCCACTCATTTTGTACCACACAATAATTAATAGATCACAACACACAGTCCTGTATACGCACAGTACACTAATATTCACGAAGGAACAAGAAAATATGTACTGTACTATAAACAAAACACGCGGCCACTTGCTTTCGTTTCTTGGAACGACCGGTTAAAGAGGAGGCCAATTGAGCCGAGACCGGATAAGAGAGTGTCTACTGTATATCTCACTGTAATCCCCTCATTACTACTTCGTATGGAACCTGGATAAGATCTTTCATGAATATTCAAAGTAATATTGTTAGAATTTGTGAAAATCCTCTTAGGGAGATTGTAAAAGGTTTTAAAATTGAATCATTTTTAGAAAGAACGCAATACACCTACAATCAAATATTTCAGCTTCAATAAACGTTAAACAAATATTGTTTAAAATCAAGAGTTGGGAAAATTTCAGTTCTATAATTTATCTGGCATTTTTCTGTTTCCACCCATGTAACACGGAAGTGGTCCAATAAGTTAGTTAATATGCAGTGTATCATGATCCATATTTGTCAAAAATTTACGTTCGATTATCATGAGAGCAAATCCTTGAATTGCTCTTGACCGTGGATGTTTGCACCTACTCTTTCACACAAATAATGAAGCGTTAAGATTACCTGTTTCTTGACGGGCATGCAAAGACTGCCGTCCGTCGGATGAGACGTTTAACCATGGCCTGTGTGTAGGAGGGCCATACCCTGCGCATATTAAAAAACACTCTGGATGGCATTAATGGGAAACTACCATGTCTCCCAACAGTTGTTCCAATTGGTCCCCTCCCCCAACCACTGAGCCATCAATGTCCTTGTGACCTGGCCATTTAGCCCATAGTGTGCAAAAAAGTGCCGCTCAGAGGTGTAAAACATAATAAGGGCTTAATACTCTCAATGACGACGAAAACCAAAAAAGGATTCTATGCCTGAAAATATAGCAATTCTAAACTCTAGTGATCTTCTTCAGCAAGTGTTTATATATACTTCCTGAAGCAGCTGCTTGCCACAGAAGTCTCATTTTAATACTCCATAGAGAATATCTGAGGAAGGCGAGGACCTCAGCAGACAGATAACACAAGCATCCATGCCTTACCCAAGGTCCCTTGGCAACAGATTTTTTTACACCAATAATGTCTCTGTGGTCACCATCTCTTTACAGAATACACGTGTGGGTGTTACAGTACTCTTACAGCAATACATGTGTGGGTGTTATTGAAACATTATTTAATGACTAAGTAGTTAAGAAAGCTTTTCCAAACGTGATCATGGGAAATTGTTAGCTTAACTCCAGCAGCAAATAAGGTGAAAACGTTAGCCACAAAAAAAAAACCTGGAATATTGCAATCCTTTTTTTTTTTGGGGGGGGGGGGGGGGAGTTTTTTCATATTAAATTGTATAAATATAGTTTTTCTGTAAACTGAACTAAAATGTGGTTCATATACTGGGTCATACACGAATATTTAAGACAGTGGTCTAGAACAGTTGCAAGAGTACGAACCAAAACCATTGACCTCCTGAAGCACTGGAATATGCTATAGCTTAAACTTGGTCCCAAAGCATTCTACTTCTTCGTTTTTGCATTTTCTATAATGATTTCCCATCAACATAATGAAGATCATCAGCTATTACCTACCTTTCAGCATACTTAACAATTGCTGAGGACCATATGCTGTTTTCTTTATAATAATAGACCACACCAGTCATATCCATAACACTTTTATTTTTGAAGGTACCCACATTTTTAGCAAATTTCATCTATCCAAAAACAGCATCTTCAGACCTCACCAGATCCATTTCAAAACTTCCTTAAATGTTTCCTTCCAAGAACTGAAACCAGGAGTGGAGATCATTAGTTTTTAAGGTGAAACTGCATATAACTAGATTTTTTTTTTTAATATAAAAAAAAGATTCTTTAGAAATCTATCCATTTTTCTCAAGCAACACATTCTGGGGGGAGGGGGCATGGGTGTCACTTTTTCCTTCTTCATCCTAAAAAAAATACTTAAAAATAATGCTACAGGGAAATGTAGCAGTTGGCAGTCACATAGATTGTGAAACTTTATTCACATTACAATGACAGTTGCCGAGATCTATCATCTAAAATAAACACTGATGTAGGTTGTTTAGAGAATTCTCATCTAGACTTACAGATAGTATTTAAGTATGATTTTAGCAATTTAACAATTTGTTACATGATTAGTACATAAAGTTATTAAGAATTCCTGTGGTTAATAATGCTGTTAAGATGATTTTATCCTTAAAAGTGTACAAATATATACATTTTACAATATGCTGAAATAAATTATCCCCTCTTTGAACAACTTAAATGTGATGATAATCTAAAACTTAGGCAAATGTGTTACAATGTGGTCTGTAAAAAGTTCCTTTTCCAACACATCTTGTCGCAAGTTTTGATAATTTTCTTGTGAAACAAATATCTTATCATTTTTACAATGTTGCTTTAGTTCCTGCATATGTGTGTTTATGCTACTGACAGAATTGTCTATATTTTCAGTAGCCATTTCTTGAGTACTAAAGTGCTGTGAACAAAGGAATGTGACTAATGTATCAACTTCATCTTTCATTGCTGTCAGCATTTTCATCCTTATGTTAGATGCTTCTTCCACATTTAAATTTTTTGGAATGATGATTACATCATCTGGAAGGGCTTTATACATCCACTGGGATAATAGAACTCCTTGATTTTCATCCCTGTAAAAGATGTAAATGATTTATTAACACAAACTAAGTAAACTATAGTTTTTTTTTAACAAGTAGTAATATTAATTCTCAACCCTCAAAAAACCTAGCATCCTCTAATTTAGGACAACTGAAAATTTATGGGTCACAAGTAAGAAAATAGTGTTATATGTGAAAATTTATGGGTCACAAGTAAGAAAATAGTGTTATATTATTTTGAATTATATGGTCTTGTAATAGTCAAATCAAATTACATCGAAATCAGGCATATATAATACTATATATTGAATCAAATTATATTGTATCAAACTATATTGAATTATATGGTCTTTTTCATTGACTTAACACACTGCACAACATTGAAATTGCCCCACCCAGAAGGAGTGAGGGGATAGGGGTGAAATGTAGCACACACATAGCAATACATATTGGCATACCATGATTTAATTTGCAGCCACTTACAGCAATTAGAAGATGAAATAATGCAGCACAATGTGACTGCTCAATAGGTGGTTGCACTGTCGTGAATGGCAATACAGGGCAATACAGTGTGGCAGTGTGGCAGGCAGCAATACAGTGTGGCATGGAATCATACATTAGATATGGTCCTGAGGAATTGCACACCAAGCAGCATTGACTTGCTCCCATAATTCATCGAGATTCCGCACCGGCCGGTGAGAAGATTGCATACGTTGTCCAATGTGGTCCCACAGATTTTCTATTGGGGATAAATATGGAGATTGTGATGGCCATAGCAATACTTGAACATGTTGCAAACATTGTCTGGAGACCCTAGCAGTGTGTACACAGGCATTATCAAGCTTGAAAATGGACTGCTGCATGCATCCCAGGAATGTTAACAAAGCAGGCTGCAGAACCGCTCTAACACATTGTGCAGCTGTTGGTGTTCCTGTGATGCGGACAAAAAGTGATGTGCTGTCATATCCAATAGCACTCCATACCATTATGCCTGGCTGACGAGCCAGTTGCAAACAAAAGCTGGATCCGTCCTCTCACCAGGTTGTTGCCATACACATACCCGTCAATCGTCAGCACCCAGACAGAAATGGGATTCATCATTAAACACAACAGTGTTCCATTCATGACCCCAGTTCGCATGACTTCAGTACCAAGCCAGACGAACGCTACAATGGTTTGCATTCAATGGCAGTTGAAGTAATGGTTGCCCGAAGTAATAGAGCACAGGTGTGCCTCATGCAATCTTCGGCTTACCATTTGGGTCGTTATGGGGATGTCCATGGCTGCCGACACAGCCCGTCAAATATAGCCTGCAGTGCTCTGTGGTTATGAACGAGCATGTCGAACAATGTGCCTATCAAGCCATGCTGATGTCTATCGGACGGCACCACTCCCTCTGCGACACATGGGCAACTTCACATAGGCCTATAATTCTTCCTCTCTCAAAAGCATCCAAATGGCGATAAACCTGCCAATAGTGTGTACCAGGCATTTCCGCCCTTCGCTGAACAATTTCCAAGTGGAACCACCTAATATCAACCGTTTGTATGACTTCCACCTGCATAAACACAATACCATCCCTGTTACTTCTTGAACCTTTTATCTCTTGAGCCACACGTCATTGGATCCAGATTATCATCATTTGCATATCACAACTGCTTACACTCACCCTTCTATTTGCATGTTTGTACATGTCCTTATGGGTGGGGCACTTTCAATGTCGAGCAGTGTATTTTTTCATTGATTTGATTTTTTAATTAAACTTTAGTATTTTTGAGCCCTCAATAAAATATATGAAATTAAAAAAATATTTTTTAATGATGGAGAGAATAATTTCTTTAAATTTAATTTTACCTCTTATCAAAGAGAATATTACTTTAAAATCACTTCACATCCTTTTGAGTGGTAGAAGATAATGATAAGGAAGAGAACCATCAGTGCTTTTGTTCTTCAATAATTACAAATTTACAGTAGACTAATCCATAATTGAATGTAACAGACTTTAAATATCTGTTGTATATCACTGGGATTCAAACTAGAACTAGCTGATTATGGCTGGATACCACAAAGGCAGCCTATAAATTTAAGGCATTTGTCAAAATATTTATCAAGTTTAAAATTATTCTACAGATAATTTTAAAGTTGACAAAAAGTAGACATTACAGACTTAAAATTTTATATACAATGTACACTTTTCTTAAACCATTTGCAGAAACTTTCAAAATGAATAAACACAGCAGGTTTATTGAAACTTGTGCACAAAAATATGGAAATACAAATGTTGATACTTGTTTGTACTGAACAATGCATTATTGTGCTTAATAGAATAAGGATTTGGCTGATGAACAACTTCGTGATGAACAGCATAGGTACAGAAGTGGTAGGAATGCATAGATCAACCTTTCGAGCTTAGACAGATTATGCAAAGATCAACTTTTCTAAGTTTAGCAAATTCTTGAGAAATGTTTTGAATTTCAAAATCCTGCAGTTTCCAGCTTTGTATATTTCAAAGACATTTTGCTTTGTTGATTGTGAAATAATATGACAAACGGTATAAATTAGTTAACATACTGATGACTCTACATAATTAACACCGAGTTGTGTATGAGAGTATGAGAGGTAAGGCTTATTGCGACTGGTTTAACATTACCACTGGAATTCAACAAGAGTGCATGTTCTCTCCTTTTTTCTCTTTAGTTTGATTATTGATTCTGTTATGATGCAGAATTACCTGCAATGAGGAGATTGGGGTTTTAAACGATCTAGAGATTTGAAAATTTCTGATTTAGATTATGTTGATGATTTGACCCTTTTGGCAAAAGATGACGAGATGAACTCTTTCATTAGGGCTGTTGATGATACTGGTAAGAGAGAAGGTCTGATTACATCTTTGAAAAGGTTTCTCTGTTTCTCACAGTTTTCTAACAGATATTGTGATGTGTGGCATGAAATAAACAGAAGATATTACTATCTTTTAAGATTATTACAAGACTTAAGAATCTATTGAAATTGTCCAAAAATTAGCATCCTCTAACAGCTAAAATTAGGCTATATAATAGTTTGGTTCTTTCTGAAATTACTATGGCAGTGAAACCTGGAACTTCTGTAAGCAAGATAACAGGAAAATTGATGCCTTTGATTCTAGATGCATATGCAAATCTTGGGCATTAGATTGTTTGACTATGTAAGTAATGATGAGGTTAAATGAAAGGAGTCAGCAATCACATTTGAGTGGCATTGTGTGTAGGGAGAGACTGCATTGGTTTGGCCATGTTGCCAACATGCATAACTATAGATTAGTGATTAGGGTTATAAATAGTGTGCTAAAAAGCATCAGAAAAAGGGGAAGACCAAGAATGAAGTGAGATGATTACATGATCTGGTTGAACCTCCATAGCTCACGACTGCTTGAGGAGGTTGCTGAACTAACGTTGCAACTTAGAGATGGTTGAGACATATTGTAATTCTGTGGTATAACTTCCCACCAGTATTTTTATATGAGTCAGGGCATATTATGTCTGATTATCCATGAATGGATTAAAAACTGTAGGTGATGAAAACGTCAACATTTTTGTAATCAGCACACACACAACCAAAGACTATAAGGATTACCCAAGATTACTTTAATGCAATGGTTGGGCTCTGGAGGGTGCATTTGAGTAAATGGCCATAATTTCACAAACTAAATTTATTAATGACTAATTAAAATCTAAATGTAACATTTAATAATTTTAATAATTATTTTTGCAAATTATATTACATTTTATAAAAAAAGAATTAAAAAAAAAAATTTTTTTTTCTACCTACAATTTGTCACTATGAAGAGCCTAGCAATCACACAGCTCCCTCCTGTAATTCAAGTATGCTAATTGACCAAACTATGTCTATAATTTTATGTATCTTCCTATTGCTTTTCACCCATCATTTGCTCATAATGGTTGTTCCACCATATCATCCAAACCACTGATTGATTGAAATGATTTATGTGTCAAATGAAAGCCTGTGACATGGGGAATGCCATAGGTTAAAAAAAAAATACCATCATCCTTCCCCCCCCCCCCCCCCCCCCCCTTAAAAATGTGAAATATGAAAGTCATTGTTCCATTATATCTTTGAAATGTAAAGGGCATATGTATACATATGCCCTTATTAAAAAATTTGTAATTTTTTTTAGTCTCATACTGCAACTGATGGAGTTTCCAAACTCTTATTGTGAGATTTTAGATTGAGCCTTATAGAGCAGTCGGACACCATGTCTCTATTGACCAATGCAGGCTGTTTCTTGCATAATTTGTCATGCACTTTTTAGAGTTGTTAACAATATTTCTCTGCATTTATTGTTTCACCCAGTTTTAGGAATGAATAATGGATAACATTGGCTGCAGACCACCAAATGATCACCATAACCTTTTTGGGTGAAGATTAGGCTTGGGCATATGTTTAGATACCTTTATGATGTCCAGCCATTGAGCAAAATGTCAATGATTGCTGTATAGGATCCATTTTTCATCACGTTACAACTCTATACAAAAACAGTTCCCTTTGGTTTCATGTGAGAAAGGAAGTGCACATTTCAAGTCATCATGCCTTATGAGTGTCTGTTAATTCATGCAGAAACCATTTATTCAACCTTTTCACTTTCCCAATGGCTTCCAGGTGCCAGGAAACTGTTGAATAATGCATGTCTAATTTGCCTTCGAAGTCTTGTACAGTTGGGGTGTATCGAATTCAATTAAAGCCTTCAAACCATCGTTATTAATCGCTTCTTCAGGCCGACTGCGACTTATGAAGGCAGATGTCGCATGATCAAAATTTTCCAAACCAACATTATTATGTTGTTTGTTCACTAGCTGTGCCTTCCCCAAATGCTGCACTGATGTTACGAGTTACCTCCACAGCATTTTTATGTCCCAATTTAAATTTGCATAAGAATACGAATTTGACTCTGATCCATTGTTCCCTTTAAGCTCTTGTAATCCACTTACCACAAAATCTACTGGCAAAATGGCTATTGTGTTATCATAAGCAGGCTTCAGTATTTAATATAATGTATCATGTGCCATCTGGTAACATTTTCAGTCCTCAAAACATTGAAAACTTCATGCCTCTGCAGAATCAGTCATTTGATATGCAACAACCTAATAATATCCCTTGTCAATCATGATAAGATGCAAGAATGTAGATGAACACTGAATTGTAGAATGAACTGAATGAACACTGAATTGTAGATGAACACTGACAGAATTTTGTTCCTGGATAACTAAAAGATTTAAATTGAATGGAGAACCTGTGGTCCAAAATAAGTCACAGACATGATAAACAATGACCAACAAGTAACAGAGAGCTTTGATTAAAATATGGAACTAAGCAGTTTCTCTGGCCCTATTGTAGAGAATGGTTCAGTCAACACTAAGAAGATGCAATGAAGTACTATAATCCAAAGGGTGTCCTATGAAATGACAAATGTTAAGCTTGTATAATTAATTTCCTTTTTGTTCTATAACTGCAATGTACTTGTTGTAAAAATATAATTTCATTTGCAACCATGTATATCTATGATAGTGGTATCTGAACAAGATGTACTATAAATCTGTTAAAATAATGAACTAGCTATAATGCTCAGCATTCATTGATATATAACACTTGTGTTGTTTTATTCTATACATATCTTTTACTGTTATTTAAATTCGGAATTGCAATTTTTGGACAGTGGTGCAGTTTTTATCTAGACTGTATATTTATATATATATTTATTTGGCATAGTAGATAGTGCACTTGGGTACTGATAAAAAGGTCCTGGGTTCGAGCCCAGGATAGACATGGATGTTTATGTTATTTGCTGCTGAGATCCCACCATTCTCACAGAAATATTATGGAGTATAAACTGACAGCCTCCTACCAGAGCTCTGCGGCAAGCAGCTGCTTGAGGGGGTATTTTTTTTATAGGTTGACCCCAATTTTTTTTGTATATCTTTTCAAGCTTTAAAAGTTGACTTATACACGACGACAATATATGATAGCAATATTATGAATTTTACTGTTTGATTACATTGAAGAAAACTAATAAAACACGGCAAAAATTTGTTATGCCAAATAATTTGATGAATGTGTTTCAAATGTGTTTTACTGTTTTTAAATTTATAATTATCAAGACTCACCTGATAAATGCAGTAGCTTCAACAGTAGTTTTGTTTAGCTGCTTGCATTTAATGCTAACTCCATAAAGAGATGATACTTCATCATTGAAAAAGAGATATTTTTGACACATAAGAGTCATCATTTCTGGCGAACAGGAGGAGTGTTCTTTTGAAAGCAGCTGAGCTTCGAAAGCAGAGAGATCAGTGTATATCGATGATATGATCATTACTGTACATTGTTGCAAAACCCTGAATGACATGAGTTGCTGAATAATAGGTAGCTCTGAAAAAGAAGCAGTTTTTTTATTATTGTAAAAAAGACCTAATAAAACTAATAAAATAGAAACAGTTAAATTCATTAAAAAAAATACATTTAAAATCCATTAAAATAATAATAATAGTTAAATCTATTAAAATAACTTACAAAGAATCAAGTGATCTGTATTCCATTAAATTAGGAAAGAAATGGTAACTCTCATCCCATGGATCAAATACGGCCAGCATAAACCTCACAGTCATATTTCACATACATAAAAGTTATAAAAATGCTAACATGCTCAAAATATAAAGTTGTCGGCACGAGCAATATCAGGATATACTGGCAGTACCTGCATATGTTAACAGCTATTTTCTATAATGAAATGTGCCTTATTGAAAACCATATTAAGACTAACAGATTCAAAACATTCAGATCTGAGGACCATGCAGGCCAATGAAGCAAAGGAAACTTATTGGCATGTTCCTGGAACTATTCAGTGATGATATGTACCTTGTGAGCAGGTGCATTATCATGCAGAATGTGTCCATCTGAGAGAGGATAAACTGTAGACATAAAGGGATGAACTTGATCAGCAACAACATTCAATATACTGTGGCCTTTGATGGGTATCAAGGGGTGTGTCTTCAGAACACATTGAAAAGATCTACATCTAGCATATAATATTGACACAATGAAGAATATTAAAATCTCAAATTTCATGTTTTGTTACAATATATGCTTGTGAATGAGTTTGTCATCATACCTATATATATATGGTACTGATTATTTTGTATTTACTTTGAGTCAGTAATATTTTTTACATTAAATATTCAGCATTAGTAATTATATTAATGAAATGCTAACAGAAAGTTATTCAAAGACATTCATTAATATATGTTATAAAGTACTTATAATATACTAGTGTGTAAATTGTGTTCTCATGACAATAAACTTCTAGCCTTAGCTCCCTTATAAAATTTTACCAGCCCCAATTTAGAGATTGCATTGCCCAAGCCTAAAATAGACAGTAACCCATTAACACAGAAATAGTTTCATGATGATCACTTTGGAATGTAAAACTAATAGATAACCATGCATTTGCTGTAAATGCTTAATGCACCATCATTTATTTACACGTTCACTATAAGACTGAAAAGCACAATCAGATGCTTTGTGTGCAATGTGTTAGTATTCAGATTACAGGCTAAATACTTCTCTATAGATCATTTTTCTGTTTGTTTAATGTATGGTAAACAAGAATCAGTAACAGTGGCAATTTCAACTTTAATTTATACACAAATTATAGTGCTGGATGCATTGTGCAGGGATGTTGTACCATGTGGAAATGACTGTGTTGCACATTTGCTGTAAATTGGATGGCAGCATAGTCTCAATGTGAACAGACTTACCACCTCATCCCAAAGGTGTTCAATAGGATTTAGATCTGAGGACCATGCAGGCCAATGAAGCAAAGGAAACTTATTGGCATGTTCCTGGAACTATTCAGTGATGATATGTACCTTGTGAGCAGGTGCATTATCATGCAGAATGTGTCCATCTGAGAGAGGATAAACTGTAGACATAAAGGGATGAACTTGATCAGCAACAACATTCAATATACTGTGGCCTTTGATGGGTATCAAGGGGTCTGTGTGCCAGGAAAATATTCCCCACACCTCACATTGCCACCACTGGCCTGTACTGTTGACACCAGACAAGATGTCTCCATAGGCTTCATGTTGCATGTGACAAATTATGATCCTTCCATCAGCATTATGCAAAACGAACCTTAATTTGTCCAACCAGGCTACCTTTTTCCAGTCCTCAATTGTCCAGTGTTGATGCTCCTACACCCATTGAAGATGTGCTTTCGTGTTCTTCACTAACAATATCAGTACTTGGTCGGTGGCTGTTGAGGCCATTTGTGATAAGGTCTGATATGTGATGCATTCAGAGATGACCTTCTGCACACCAGTGTTTAATTCTGCTATAATTTACCTGGTTGTGGCCTGTCTGTTCGCTTGAACAATTCTCACCAGTCTCCTTTGACCCTCTGATACACAAGCTATTTTCTTCTACAGGATCACCGATCCTGGTAGTTTTTTGCTTTTCGCACAATTCTTGGTAAACCCTTGAGACGATTGTGAGTGAAAAGCTCAGAAGGACAGCCATTTGGGAGATGCTAGAACTGGCATACCTAGCACCAAAATTCACACCACATTCAAAGTTGCTGAGGTCACTCGTTTTGCCCATTCTGTTGTTCAATTCAACTCTAACTGATGCTCAAAGAGCTGGTCTGTCTGATTTATACCACACACCATTGTCACGTGACATATTACGTATTGAAATGATCTATTTATGTGATGAGGGATGGTGTATGTAATAAACTGGCATCTCAGTGTAGTGTACAGTCTGTTGTTCCAAGTGGATGTTATGTCCAGAATGGCCCACATAATAACTTAAAAACAACTAAGGATTATGCTCACAATGACTGCCTTTTCAGGCATGCAACCACATGCCTGTTTCATAACACTTTTGACATACAATGAAAGAGAAAACTTTTTAAATTTTTGTTGGACCATATTTCACAAAGTAACTATTATGCACTGAAACTTAAAGTGACAATTTTAGTGTATCTGGTAAGTATTAATATCTGGCAGTATACTTATCAGGTAGTAATCTGGTAAAATTTAATAAAAATAAAAATAAATAAATACCCCCTCAAGCAGCTGCTTGCCACAGAGGTCTGACAGGAGCCTGTCAGTTTATATGCCACAGTAGGAGATCTGAGAGGATGGCAGGACCTCAGCAGAAAAACGACACACATCCATGCCTAATTCCGGGGCTCGAACCCAGGTCCCTTAGATCAGTATAGAACCCATAAAAAGGAGGTAATCTCTTGCAAAGTGCTTTATAAATAGTATAAATATACCAATAAGCATTCCAAATTTATTAATTTTAGCCTTTACAAAACTGTTTGCTTTGGCTACTGTAGTGGTAGTCATTGGCCATCTTTGTCTAGAGTTCATAGCAATTTGCTTCTGAAAAAAATTTCAAGTTCTTTATACTGATGACTGTTTGTCTGAAAGCCTCAAGAAAAATAATAGAGGGTAGAAGAGGCCTATACTATAAGCTGACTGTCACAGCTTAATTTGAAAATAATTGAATGTTAATTGTAGATTGTCCCTACCAATATCTTTTAATTTTACTATTTCATTTTCAATTTAGGTGCAATTAAAATGTAAAGAGGTTCAAAATTTACTAATTTCCAAAAATTATAGAGAAAATTTTAAAGTTTTCTAAAAATTTTTAAAATTTTCCTAAATGTATAAATTAAAAATACAAAATAAAGCACACACCTATAAGATTTGGTTTTTCCATTACATCTGTGATGGAAATCGAAATTTTTGTGGCCAACTGCTGATAAACTGAATGATTTTCTTCCTCTGAAGTAAAAATTAATTCGTTTCCTTTACAACATGTAGAAACATACCATGACATAACACAAGTTGCATTAATTATTTCAGAAAAGAATGTTGGAACAACTATACTAGCAACCAGGGATACCATATCACTTGGTTTAATATCTGCTTTTTCTAAACTTGGATCACTTAAACTTGGTTGTCTTGGTGCACCTTCAGATGGATGCCTGAATAACTTCTGAGTTAGCTCCACAGGTTTATGTTGAATGGAAAAATTAATCTTGAGATATTTTACATAACTGAAATAAGAAAAGTGTTTCTCAAGATCTATTAGTTTAAAATAAAAATCTACAATCAATAACTCTTTAACCTTTAATGCACAGAGTTTCTAACAATGAGTTCTGCCTGATGGCCAAAGAAATGTTTTTAGATTAAAAAGCAAACTTCAAAACTTTATTCTGGAGTAATTAATCATCAGAAATATATTGCTATATACCAAAAAGAGTATTTAATTCTAAATATTAAAATAACTGAAATTCAAAGACTATAAAAGTTAGGTAAAATTTCACTGTGATTTTAATTCAGCAGTTTTTAAAATTCATTTTGTTGTGTTAACTAAAAACATCTAAAGAATGTAAAAACAAATATGAAGCTTAACCAAAGTAATGAAGTTGAGATCAAGACTACTCTACATCAAATTTACATTTCTGCTACAAAAATATTTTATTTGAAAATTATGGGAAAAAAAAGTATATTACAGGATTGCAATGTACACATAAAAATATATCCAAGTATAATTTAGAGCTAATCATTGTGCAACAAACCTTTTAATACAGAAAAGAACAATATCCTACTGTTATTTTTGTCTACCTGAAGATCCCATTTTTATCTACACTGGATGATTCCTGTCGCACTGTTATATTTTTACTCTACATTAACAGTAAAGTGACAGATTATAAAACTCAGCAAAAGCCTGTTGGAAACCAGAACTTTGCTCCAATGATGAGAGACATCATCATCATCATCATCATCATCCTCAAGCAGCCATGGGCTACGGAGGTCCAACCAGACCGTGCAATTTAGTTCTCCAAGCAAGTCTATCCTGAGCTACATCTACTGCATCTGGCCACTGCACACCAATTCTAACAAGGTCCTGTTTGACATTGTCTGCCCACCACATCCTAGGTCTTCCCCTCTTTCTGAGGCCTTTAGGCACACTGTTCATAACCCTATTTGCCAATCTATAATTATTCATATGGGCAACATGGCCAAACCAACGGAGTCTCTCTCTCTGCATAATATGCTGCTTAAAGGAGGTTGCAAACTCCTTTGCCTAACCTCTTTTGCTAACCAAGACAACCAAGTTTAAGTGATCCAAGTCATTAGTTACAAAGTTGAACCACCTAATGCCCAAGATACTGCGTAAGCATCTTGAATCAAAAGCATCTAGTTTCCTGTTATCTTGTTTACAAAGGGTCCAAGTTTCACTACCATAACTAACCCTAGAAAGAACCAAACTATTATACAGTCTAATTTTAGTCTTTAGGTGTATACGCCTATTTCTCCACACTCTCCATAGATTCTTAAAAGTCCTGGCAGCAATCCCTATTCGTCTGTTAATCTCATGCCGCACATCACCATTATCTGTTACATAGCTCCCAAGATAATTAAACTGTGACACCTGCTCAAGACTGCAACCATTCAGATTAACTGAATCACAGCCTGCCTGACCAATTTTCATCACTTTAGTTTTCTCTCTGTTTATAACCAAACTTACTCTACTACCAGTCTCATCAACAGCTCGAATGAAAGAATTCATCTCATCAACATCATTTGCCAAAAGGGCTAAATCATCAGCATAATCTAAATCAGAAATTTTCATATCTCCAGCCCATTTAAGGCCAAAATCTTTCCCTTGAAGTGAATTTCGCATAACATAATCAGTAACCAAGCTAAAGAGAAAAGGAGACAAAATGCACCCTTGTCGAACACCAGAAGTAATGCTAAACCAATTGCTACAAGCCTTACCAACTCTCACACACGACTCAGTGTTATTATAGAGAGCTTTCATTATGTTAACTAACTTGTCTGGTATACCATATGATCTCACAATCAACCACAAATTATGACGATCAACAGAGTCGAAAGCCTTTTTGAAATCAACAAAGCTAGCAACCAAAGGTTTCTGAAACTCCAAACATTTCTCAAGAATCTGCCTAAGTGAAAATATCTGATCCACACATCCCCTACCACTTCTGAATCCACATTGCTCATCCCGCAATTGAGTGTCAACCAGATTCTTAATTCTATTAAGCACAATCATGGAAAGAACTTTACCTGGAACAGAGAGTAGGCTGATACCCCTATAGTTATCACAAGAACTGCGATCACCTTTTTTGAAAATAGGGATAACAATAGCTCTGGTAAAATCCTTAGGAACCATGCCTTTATCATAAAAGATATTCAGAATTTCAGTCATCCAAGTGGTAACCGAAACATTCCCAGCTCTAAGCATTTCGGTAGTAATTTCATCTACCCCTGGGGATTTATGTAGTTTAAGTTTAGAAACAGCCAAAATAACTTCAGATTGTGTTATAGGGCCAACATTAAAGCCACCAATGCATCTATCATCATTGCAAACAATGGGAATAGAATTAACTACATTGTTTAGAATATCACTGAAATGCTCAGCCCACCTAGCCATGACAGAATCCTCCCCTTCTATAACCTTACCTTGTTTATCCTTCAATCCTTGTATGCCTGTCCGTTTTCTACCACACAAAACATTAACTATCTGGTACAGCTCTCTGCTGTTGTGCTGTCTAACTGCTTCCTCAGCTTTGTCAAACCATCAAGCCAAAGATTTTTATCAGCAGCTAACTGATCTTTTACACGTTTATTAAGTTCTCTGTAATGCTTTCTATTAGGACTAGTAGGGTATTGATTAAAGACATTCCTACAGTTCTTTCTTTCCGAAATAAGCTCAAGTGCCTTATCACTCAGATAATTCTGCCTCTTCTGCTCCTTTTTTCCTAAAAGAGTACTGTTAGTGTCCAAAAAAGCCTGTTTAAAATGGCCCCATTCTTCCTCAACTTCAGTAGTAAGCAAACCATGACTGTCATAATGACTAAGTAACCTATCATGGTAAGCCTTGGCTATAACTGGATCTTGCAGAGCTTCAGTATTAAAAGTAAATTTTTTAACCCTAGCACAACACTTTTTAAGTTTAAGTTGCAACACACTTTTAACAAGGTAATGCTCAGATCCAATTTCAGCTCCCCTATATGCCCTGGTATTCCTAACAGAACTAGCCCATTTGCTGTTAATTAATATGTAATCAATCATATTCTTATGCAGCCCATCAGGTGAAACCCATGTGTACTTATGTATGTCGCGGTGTTTGTAATAAGTGTTAGTTATTCTGAATCCATTGAGTTTACTTACCTGTAGGAGACGTTGCCCATTGCCATTGCAGCTACCAATACCAAAAGGGCCTATTACTCCTCCCCAAAGGTCAGAGTCAGTACCAACTTTGGCATTGAAGTCACCAAGAACAAGGGTAATATCTCCTTTCTTGACAGAATTCAAAATATCCTGAAGTTGTTCATAAAACCTATCCTTCTCATCCTCATCAGCATCCTCATTGGGGGCATAACAGCAGATAACATTCAAGTCTTTAACGCTTGTCTGAAATTTTGCTGTAAGAAACCTTTCATTAATGCACTCATATCCTAGAAGAGCATCACTAGCGTGTCTGCTGAGAAGCAGACCCACGCCTTGGTGATGCTTATTGTCGTCCCTCCCTGAAAAGAGAAATTTAAGATTATTTTTAAGAATCTGACCTTTATCTGTCCATCTGGTCTCTTGCAAGCAGAGAATATCTAAATTATAATGGTGGAATTCTTGTGTGAGGACATCAAGAGAAAAAGCTCTGTGCAGAGTCCTCACATTCCAACTACCTATGGAGAGAAAATGGTTAGTGGGATGTTTAAAGAAACTATGTTTAATGAGAGAGGGAATGCCAACAATATCAAACAGCCCCCTAATCGCAGACATGGGGCAAAGACCCGTTCCCCCACTACAAAAGGCTGAAGCCATCTACACTGGAAGACTTCCTCCAATGTAGAATTTGACGATGCCAATAGAAGCAAAGAGTTCTGGTGCCTGCGATGACTTCTGCTCAGGATTATCCACCAGCTGATAAACATATCCTGTGAATCTATTCACTTGGGGTTGTCAACCCACAAACAAACAGAAAACACAGCGGAAGATTTTCCCTCCACAGAAGCCCACCAGTGCAGCAAAATCAGGATCCAAAATCAAGCTCAGAGCCATATATCTGTTCAGTCCAGTAGGTTTATATGGTCAGCACAAGGACCCTGTGTGGTTGACCACTCCTCAGCAGGGTAGAAAAAAAAGAAAAGTAGCCATAGTTGTCCAGATCAGTAGGCCACACTAATCTGGCAGCCCTCCCCTTCCGTTCACTTCCACAAGAGAGTATCTCTTTTGAAAGTTACTAACGGTCCGCACCACGAGAAGGCGGGGTTGGACATTAGGTGCTAGGCCTGGCCGGTTCTATGCATCATCACAGGGGATTGGTGCATAACTAAAAAGATAGTCACAGAAAATGACAAATTATTTAATTTTCTGATCAAAATATAAATCAATCCATCCACCCACCCACTTATAATCTTCCAAACCCATTTTGTTCTGAGCTACAGCTGTTGCATTTGGCCACTGCAAGTCAATTCTAACCAAGTCCTGCTTGACATTGTTTGACCACTGTATGTCTGATCAGTGTTCATAACATCATCACTAGACTGTTATTCTGCATGCAGACAACATGGCCAAACCCAAACAGCTATTGCTTATATTAGTAACCAAAACACTTTTTAATATTGTTAAATGATCAAAAATAATTAGATATAAAAATCTCTACAAAAACATTCCTCAGTCCTCAATGTCATCATTGTAGTTTTGCATATTCTAAGGTTTCATTTTGGTTAATTTTAAAAAGAAGAAAAATGTGCAGGTGGAGAAAAAATAATAAATTTTTTTGTTTTTCTGAAAGTGCATAAAAATTACCAAATGAAGCAAGCATACAAAGCTTAAAAAAAAAATACATTTCTTGAATTTTATAACTTTAGTAGATTGCTAGAAAAGATAATTGTTTTTGAGTTTCAGATTTGCTTATTTGTCAGTTTTCAGAAAAACAATGTACAATTTAGCACTGGTAGCAGTTCAGAAACTTGTTAATGGATGTTTTTGCTAGACAGCCCCAGCAGGAGGAAATGAAGACCAAACAATCCAAAGACTCACTTCTGAAGAAGTTGTTTAGAAATATATCACCTATCTTCTCGCTGAAACAGGAAGGAGATTATAATACCATTATATCTAATTCATTAGCTGTTCTTTTTCATTATGTTAAATCTTATAAACACATTTTAGCATTTTTGACAACGTTTACTTATTAATTAATTTTTGGTATATTAATTTTTATTAGCTGTATTTAATTATGTCAAAGTTGGGCAATAAATTTTACGTAGGAAATTAAAAAATTAATAGCAAATGTGATTGTTTAACCCTTAAAGTGTCAGGTTTCTGAAACTGGTTTCATTCTGTGGCTAAGTTAATTTTGAAGTGTTTTCAGAAAACAAAATGCCCAACTTTAGAACCTCATCCTAAAGTAAATAAATTAATATTTATGTTATATACCAAAAGAAAGAGCATTTAATTGTGATTAATAAACTGGCAAATATTCTAAGGAAAATAAAATAGAGTTAAAGTTTTTAAACATTTTTTAAAATATTGCAAAACTTTACTTTTTTCTATTTTTAATTCAGTAAAAAAAACGTATTTTTTGCATTTTTTTCCAAATTATTTTGCTATTCTAATATAAATAAGTTAATAACATTTCCATTAATGCTTAAATCTTTCATTTATTTAGTGTTTTCTAAAATTTTTAGTGAATTATGCAAATAGCACATAATGCATATGCTTAGATTTTTGGCGATTGGCAAACTCTAAGCCTAAGGAGAGTGATGTCCTAAAAAATTCATTTCAATTTAAAAACATGATAATTTAAATAAGGACTGAAAAATATATCTAAAGAAAGATAAAGAACTGTAAAAAAAATTGAATAAAAATATTTCAAGGTATTCAAGTTTCATTCAAGCATGAAAATTGAGAATGAATAGTTTTAATATAAAGTTGCATAACTACTACGGAAAAGTTTATTTTTAAAATTTCAGCAAAAATTTCAGTTGGGTTGTTTTACCTCTGAGTGGCACTTTTTTGCACACCAAGGGCTAAATGGTCAGGTCACATGGACCCCGAAGGCTCAGAGAAGGTTGGGGGAGGGGACCCACTGGGACAGCTGTTGGGAGAGATGGTACCCTCCTGTCAAGGCCATCGTGTGTTCTTTAACGTCCACAGGGTATGGCTCTCCCGCACACGGGACCACTACTTAACATCCTATCCGATGGATGGCAGCCTTTCCAAGCCCATCGGTGTCCCCTACTGACCGTGGGCAGGGTGGGGAATTTTGTGGAGATAAATCTCAACGCTGACCCAGCTGGGACTCGAACCTGAGAACTACAGGTTACGAGCCTGGTGCTCCAAAAATTTCGGTTAAAAATCGCAATATCCTAATGTTAATTAGTGTATTTGGTTAAAATATCATCAAAATTATCACTAAGTTCTACCTTTTAAAAATTGTGCTTTTAGGCTAATTGCAAAAATCCTGATTCTTCTGATATCAGCCATTAGAGATCACTAGCGACTTCATTTTCGATCATTTCAAATTATTCTTTAAAATCACAGTATACATTTGAAAAGCAGTAAAAAAAAATTCCAGAAACACCAGAGTAAGAAAGAAGTTTTTGAAATCGAAAGTACAAAATATATTGACCAAAAGCATTCGGCACGAAGGCAAAAGTTGACCCACATGTTATTAGGTGGCTGTGTATATAAAAAATTGACCTTTCAGTGTATTTTCCTCTAAAAGACCAACAATGTTCAGCTGTAGTAGAAATGTACTGGGTTTAAACTCCAGGTAATATATATATTTACCTTAGCTTTCTACTGAATAGTCACCACCTTCATGGGGCATTGGTGGCTCAGTTGCTGGTGCACCAGGCTCGCAATCTGTAGTTCCCAGATTCATGTCCCAGCTGGGTCAGTGTTGAGATTTATATCTGTTAAACCCCACCCTTCCCTTGGTCAGTAGGGAAAACCTAAGGGCTTGGAAAGCTACCATTCATCAGATGGGATGTTATAAGTTCTGGCCCCTTGTGCAAGAGAGTCATAGCCTATGCACGTTAAAGCACATGGATGGTCTTAACAGGAGGCTACCATCTGTCTCCTAACAGTGGGTTCCCTCCCCCAACTTTCTCTGAACCCTCGAGTCTTTGGATCTGCCCATTTAGCCCATTGTGTGTAAAAAAGTGTTGCTCAGAGGCAAAACAGCCCATCACCTTCACAGGTCTCTATAGTAATTTAAAAGAACTCTCAAAGATAAAATATAGTTTAAGCAACTTGGTGTCATTTATATGTTCACAGCATTGACTCCACTTTGTTATTAACAGGTGTTTAGTTTGACCAAATTATTGATAGTCTACAAAATTTTTATTTAATAGAATTACTGTGATTGGCAATACTAGTTTTCTTCAGCAAAGCTAGAATATTGGGCTAAAAATTTGACCTTTATAGCATAATGTTACGATTTAGATAAAAAAATGTGGCAAGTAACTGAGTTGATCCAACCCTGCTCTTTGAGTGATCCAAAATGGACTGGAATACCATTCTGGTATAGAGTGTTTCAAAATTTGGTCGACAAATTTTCACAAATAAACTTCTTAGTCAAAACAAGAATAAACAATTGTGTACTTTTGTCATATCTCACATAGTTTCTCATGAGAACACCAGCACAAACAAGAATAATGAATATTATTAATTTCAAGTTTCTAAATTTGTCCCTTTAACATGCACAGTAAGCTCATTCACATCAGAATTGCTGATGAAAAATATGGGATGGACAAAAAGTGCCTAGACAATTTGAAAATTGAATTGAAAAAAAAAAAAAAAACTACTTTCTGTGAGACTTGCAGTATGCAGCATTTGATAGTCCAACTCAAGATTTCTTACGTATGCTGAACCTTATAAAGGCACTAGTAATAAAATCAATAACTTACGTTAAAAGTTTAGAAAGCATTACAACTTTGAGGCAGCTATAAATAGATCAACCTAGGGGAAATCCAAAACCAATTGATAATCTACTATGGTAAAGCAGAATAAAGACATAAACTAAATCATCACTACTTCATGCTATTGTGGTGACTGAACACATGTGTAGAATCAACACAGGCTCAAGTTAGTTTATTTGTTTTAAACTTTTTCATAATTTTTTCAACCATAATCAACAGGAAAAAAATATATATCATAGATTGAAATGTTATTTTCAAGATTTGATTAGAAACAGTTAACAAAATGATGATTTCTGTTCGAAAAATAAAAAAATAAAATTTACAATCTTGCACAACAAAATGATACACAGACTGATGGCTCCCGGAATCAGAAAAGTGAAAACGGTACACCCAGCTACGGCACGTTAAGGGTTAATGTGTTTTCTGTTAAAAACTGCAACACAAGGAATTTTTATTTTAACCAAAATATGTTACTGCTCAGCAATTAAAATGTAAGAAGCATAAACAACAAGAACTACAAACTAATTTTTAACATCTAAAAACATGATTCTTGCACTAAAATATTTTATTGTATGCAGATACTGATATTTCAATTAATGTGTTTCAGGGTGAACAATAAAATAATTTTATGATACCCTGAATCTCCAACAGTTATGAAGATACTAGATAAAATTAAAGTTAAGTAACTCAAATGTACATCCCACCACCATTGTTTAAAAGAACATTCAGACATGGTTACTTGATAAAACTCCTACTTTAGTAAAATTCTGCAATATGAAGCTGTAGAAGTAAATTTTTATGGATAAAACCTAGTTACTTAGCAACTATACAGTATCTAAAGCTTATCAAGAACAGGCCAAAAAGCAATTTAAGTTAGTTTGATGTTATGTCAGAGTGCATTAACTACAGATAATTGGTAATTGATTACACTGCTCTGATGACAAGAGTGCTGAGTGTGTTAGATGAAGTATTTCCACTTCCTGAATAACCATTGCTTTAAGTGTATGCTAATTCTAATTAATTGAAAGCAATGGCACCTTCCCCCCCCAAAAATACATGAAAATAATAAAAATATTTTCATTTGGACACCCAGCTATGGCACATTATTAAATGGCATTATTATGGCACAATTTTAAACCACATTGCAGTTTTTTCTCTTCTGAAGTGGAAATGTCTGTTGCAACTCAAAAACAAAGCCACAGATATAATGATATCTTACTTATAATTTACAGTATTTTTACCTTACATTTCTTTTAGAAGTAAACATAACTTAAAAAAACATTTTTTTACTTAATGTAAATAGTTCTATTGTATGAATGATGAAATATATGAATGTTTAGTAAAGCATTATATGTGGTCTAACAATAAAGTAACTAAACTGATTCTGCAAAAAAAATCTATTTTATCACTAACCTTTAGTGAATATGGTCACCTTCAAAGTACTCGCCTTTTGACTTTATACATGCATTCCATTGTCTCTGCCACAACTGGAAACATTGCTGGAAACCATTTTCTGAATGTCCTTTCAGTACTGCTATCACATTGTTCTGTCTGCATTTGATTCAAAATGAGATTCTTCCAAAGATATGTTTAGTATTACCAAGCCTTACCATTAGAGCTTATTGGTAAGGTGCATTGTCATGATGCAAAATCCATCCATGGCCTTCCACAATGTGCCTTCCCACTCAGCTCCATCAGTAAGGTAATTTTTGATCCAAAATGAATTATCAGTATTGGAACATTCACCATACTCACCTGATAATACCAGGTGACTTTTTTAATGTTTCATTTTGAGCCAATTAAAGACACATTCAGAGCATTGTAACGGTAGTATTGAAAGGACTTTCACCAGAAAACTATTTCAAGCAATGTTTCCAGGCATAGTAGAGACACTGAGATGTTGGGTTGTTTTGCCTTTGAGCAGCACTTTTCTGCACACAAATAGTCTAAATGGCCAGGTCACAGGGACACCGAAGGGCCAGAGAAGGTTGGGGGAAGAAACCCACTGGAACAACTGTTGGGAGACAGATGATAGCCTCCCATCAAGGCCATCCAGTGTGTTCTTTAACGTGCACAGAGTATGGCTCTCCTGCACACGGGGACATGGCTTAACGTCCCATCCGACGGACGGCGGCCTTTCCAAGCTCATTGGTGTCCCCTATTGACTGTGGGTAAGGTGGGAAGTTTTGCGGAGATAAATCTCAACACTGTCACAGTAGGGGACACTGGGATGAGTGTAAAAAATCGAAAGACAGTACTTTAAAGTGACCAATCCATTAAAGGTCAGTGAATTTTTTTACAAAATCACTAGTTATATTGTTGTCAGACTTTGCATATAAATATATATACAGAGCTATTCGTGATTGTGAAAAAATTTATGTTAATTCCAATATTGAGGAAAATATTTAAATATTTCTTGAAAAATAGGTTAGAAAGATGAGGCTCATTAAGGGCCTATCTTTCTACCTATTTTTATTCAATCAAAATACTGCATAACAACTCTTGGATGTGGCCTTCTTTACATTTATAAATATTAGATGATTGCCTGCTTTGCTTATGTCAACTGAGTTAACCCAAATTATTTCTTAGAATTTTCATTTAAAAATCTTATTAAAAACAATCCCTTTCTTAAGAAACCAGAATAAAAATTACCAACTTGTTATTCAATGAAATCAAATCTATAACTACAATCTAAAATATAGATTTTTATAATTTTAATTTTTTTATCTTTTAATATTTTAAGGAAGATTTTAAAAATTTATTCTATTTAATTTAGTTGAATAAATTTTTTAAATGGGATCATCAAGTGAATTTTTTTATTCCTAAGTTCTTATGATACAAGTCGTAATAAAGTAGGGCTGTTGTTGTTGTTGTTGTTTTACCTCTGAGCGGCACTTTTTTGCACACCATGGGCTAAATGGCCAGGTCACATGGACCCCGAAGGCTCAGAGAAGGTTGGGGGAGGGGACCCACTGGAACAGCTGTTGGGAGACAGATGGTAGCCTCCCGTCAAGGCCATCCAGCGTGTTCTTTAACATGCACAGGGTATGGCTCTCCCGCACACGGGGCCACGGCTTAACGTCCCATCTGACGGACGGCAGCCTTTCCAAGCCCATCGGTGTCCCCTACTGACCGTGGGCAGGGCGGAGAATTTTGCGGAGATAAATCTCAACGCTGACCCAGCTGGGACTCGAACCTGGGAACTACAGATTACGAGCCTGGCGCGCTACCGACTGAGCCACCCCCGCCCCAAGTAGGGCTGTAGTCAATTTAGTTTCCAATAATACACTGGTGCTTAAAAGTTAAGCAATAAATGCAAAAATTGGCACATCTTGTGCAACAATTAATAATAAATAACAAAAGTCATAATTTTTTTAAATAAAAAAAAGGTGCCGAGTTCAAATCTGCACAAGAAATTTGCATTAAACACAGTTGCCCATGCAAAACAGGTCAGTATAAAAAGCACCTCATTTGTACATGCAAGTCAGTTCGTGTTAGAGTCTTGACATACAACATCTGAGGTCTGGAAGAAATGTCAATGTCTGGAAGAAATCTTTCGAATGAAGAAATGTGGTGGTGAGTGATTGGGAGTCTCGAGGCAGAATAATGTCAATCTGAGGTAGCCAGATGTCTAAATGTGAATTGTAGCTTTGTAAGCCACCTTCGGAATCAAATTCAAACAAGCCAAACTATTGCTAGAAGATCTGTTCCTGGATGTCTATGGGCCACATTGACTAGGGTCAATCATTACCTGCTCCAAAATGCATGGCACCACAGACTGAATTTCGACACTGTTTGCATGCCAGCTTGCTTTTGACCTCACTGCATCCGGCAAACTCTGTCCAGAAGGCTTCATGCAGGTCGTCTTTAAGTAAGACGATAGATTGTATGTGTTCCTTTGATGACTGGCCAATGCAGAGTCTGACTGAATTGGTATCAATATCAAAACTGGAATTAATGTCAATGGGGCAATGTTCTGTTTACCGGTGAATCCAGATTTAGTCTACAAACCGTTCCCAATGACTATTAGTCTGGAGACAGCCTGGAACCAGATATCATTCCATTAACATCTGGCAAAAAGACAGTTTTGGAGGCGGTGGTGGGTTGGTGTGGGTGTCTTCCCAGGAGGGGCTGTAATAGCTGTAAGATATGAGATCCAAAAAACCATATGTTCATCAATTTCTCACAGTAATTGATCCAGATTCTGTGTTAATGGATGATAATGCTCACCTTCACAAGGCTCACTTGGTAAACCAATACAATGAAGGGTGAAACTATAAGTTGTATGGACTGGCCTTCCCAATCACCTGACCTAAATCCAACAGAACATGTTTGGGATGCTCTGGGATTACGCATCGCTGGTCACAATCCATTTCCCAAGACCTTCTCAGGAGCTCAAACATTCGCTATTTCATGAATGGGAATTGCTCCCTCAAACTCTCATTGACACCCTGATTTGCAGCATGACAAGTTATTGTGCAGTCTGTATTGCTGTCTGAGACGACCACACACCATATTAAAGGTATGTTATCATTAAACTTTTAACATGCCATCTTGATGTAATGATTTTTCAAATTTGAATATCTCATTAAATATTCATGGGAATTTGTTTTTCAAGTATTAGTGGGATATATGATCATGGATTTCACCTGTAGGCTTCATTGAAATCCAACAAAGGACTTGTTTGCAACTTGTTTTCGAGTTTGTTGCTAACTTTTGAGCACTAGTGTAGTTTCTTTTAGTTTTCAAACATTAAACATTGATTTAGCTGTGACAAAACAGAGCTCTACTCCAAATTTCCTCATTTTTCCTCTGTAGGGTTTCTTTAAAAATTCATCTTAGGTTCATCCCAGTTTTCTGGCTCAACTTCATTTAGTCTCTTTTAGCATCCATTCAGTTAATGTTAATCGTGAAAATGTATTTGAGAGTTGGTGATTCTACCACTTTCCTGTTTGGTTTTATGAAGAGCAATCCCATTCCAAGCACCACCAAACTTTTACACTGATTTAAGTTATAAGTGGAATTTGCATACTAAATTTGTGATCTTAGCTCTTACTGTTTAGGAGGAGTTCTTAACAAATGAAGAAACAAATTCTCAAAAATATATACTAGATATACAGTATGTATCTACACCATATTTTTCCAAGTATGAAATTAGATAAAAAATACCTTTCCGATATATTTTCTAAAGTCCATCCTATAACCCACTGTCCAGCTACCACAGTACTCCAATGACTCAGAATCTTCAGAGCAAGTTGTGATTCACTCTCTACTTTGTTATTATTCAAAATGGTTTCATCTCTAATAGGCAGTATGTCTACAAGGGAATTCTGAAAGAACTAACAAAAAATTTATTTTGCAAATAATAAAAATTTTGGGTATTATCAGATTCCAAAGCATGCAAATTAAATATAATCAGTTAAATATTCATGTGAAACAAAGTACAAAGCAGTTCAGTTTAACCCCTTCAGACCTCATTTTTTGTTCAAAGAGAAAAAAAGTTCTTATTTAAATGTTTTTTATGAGCAAAGGAATATACAAAAAAATTACTGAAATTCGGTACATAAATTATAATGTAGAAACCATCCCAAAAGTTAGAAAATTCTGAAATCTCAAAAAGCAGTAAAAAAGAGCATAAAAGAAGTATAATTTATATGCACTTTGTCATGATCAACACATTCAATGAATGACACCCCTGAAATATAGCAAAACAGTCCTTATTGCATGTCTGGTACAGTTATCTTCAATGCTATTGTATTTAGTTTCTATTATATTCATAGATGACACCAAATTCTGGTCAATTTACAGCCTGTAGAGCATCCAAGTAGCTCACTTGGTAGACCCATCCAAGTAGTATCACTTGGTAGATAAGGATAAAGTCACAGCTGAGAATCAGCAATTTATATATACTATTTTTTTCTCTTATTTGGAATGGTTATTTTGGATGGATAATCTCTTAAATGGATTAAGAATCCATGTAAAAATGCAGTTTTATCTAAAATTAGCAAACTTTAGGAGTAAAATCATGATTTCATTTTTGATTATGGAACATATGCATTTCCCACTTTTATGTTCCTCACAAAAATAAATGAAAAATATTCATAGTGTATGTAAAACAACAACAACAACAACAAAAAAAAAAAATTACAGTTCTCTCTTGACTGGTGCTTATAGCTTTCCCAGAGCAGTTGCTTTGTAGTCTTCTCAAAATTTCATTTGTTGCTGCTTGTTTTTCTGATATTTTATACTGCATTTCAACAACAGCAGCTTTGCCCATCTGGAAAGTAATACAAATAAAATTAAGCACCTCAAAAGTTCTGAAGCACAAAAGATTTTGTGTATAATTTTCTGTAGATTCAGTATTTGGAACAGTTTTAAAATTAGGCTAATATAATACAAGAAATGTGAGTAAGAAAAAGATATCTGGCTTTATAAACAGGTTAATCTGTTTTAGTTAATTAAATGTTGTTTATAGTGACCAGTTTACTTGCTAAAGTGAAATTGGTGGATTGAATGCTATCTGAAATGTTAAAAAATGCTACATTTATGAATTTCTATATAAATAATTAAAATATATTGTATTGCCCTGTTAAAATTAAAAGGGTTGGCTCAATGAACAGTGCACTAGTCCAGTAATCTGTTATTTGTAGATTGAAGTACCAACTGTGCAAGCATTGAAATTTATCTCTGCTAACCCTTCAATGAGAAATGGGACACTGGGCCATTATGCTGTGGCCCACATGAGGAGAGCCATATCCAGTGCATGCTAAAAATACTAGATGGTCTTGACAGGAGGTTTCCCTGTCTCATTACAGCTGTCAGGTGGATCTCCTACTCTTACCCATCTCTGAGTCCTTGGGGTCCTTGAAACCTGAATTTTGCATGAACAAAAATGTAAAATAGATATCTCATTTTGGCATGGAATGCTAAACCAATTTTGTAAGGACTTAACTTTAACATCTTCCATGTGTTTTGTGGGTAGAAAATCAATACTTTCATCACAAAACATATTACAGAATATAGAGACCATTTATAGAGACTGCTTTTAAATTTTTAATACAAATAAACTATTAGAAACTAAAATGGGATAATTCGATTTTTTTTTTGTTTTTTCTATGAACAGGAAACAAAAGCAAATACCAGGTAATGCACTCTAATTAATCATTTCATAATGCTTTCATTTTCAGTAGTATTAACAGGTAAAAAAAAATCATTTTAATGCCACTCTGCATTATTAAGAATTGTTACCCAACTTCAAGTTTTTTTTTAGGATTAATGCTTTATTGAAATAACTAGCAGATTTACCCTATACTGCTTGGGTTCCTAACTCATTGGTTCATACACTTTAAATTGTTAATTCTGTATTTAGTAACATACATGAAATTTTGAAGAGCTATAAACAAATCTGTACAAAGCAGTTGTTTAGTTTAATATTTACTAAACATTTTAGAGAGTTGTCTGCCTGTTTGACCAGGAATTCCTTTTAAATGAGGAGAGCTAAATGAGGAGAGCTATGATTATCAAATTCAAAATACAGCTTTTTCTTATCATAATATAAGCAATGTAAAGGTTTGTCTCACCACCTTTCTTAAAAAAAAAAACTCATCATATATATTGTCTCATCCCCATGTTAATTGTTAATTTTGTTCTTCTCCACAGAGCTAGGACCACCACATTCAGTATACAAATTCTTTTTATCATAACTTAGAGCAATGCAAGGGTTTGGCCCTCCAAATTTCGTATGCAGTTTCTTCTTATCATAACTTAAAGCAATGTAAAGGTTTGCCCCTCTAACTTTTATCTCCTCTCCTCCCAAAAACAGTAAGTATAAATGATTGATATATGATAATAGTATAAATGAAAATATGAAATGTTGAATGACTGCTGAGTATAATGAGTAAATCTCAAATGAAACCTTCTGATCTGGGAAGCACCATGAGCTACCTCAAATTATCTTCCCTCCTTCTGCCAAAACAAGGGGGAGGGAATTTCATGGAGATTGACCCTAATGAGTTGCATGTCAAATGAAAACTTGGATATGGGGAGTAATGAGTTAGGAACCCAAGCAGTATAGGATAAATCTGCTAGTTATTTCGATAAAGCATTAATCCTAAAAAAAAACTTGAAGTTGGGTAACAATTCTTAATAATGCAGAGTGGCATTAAAATTATTTTTTTTTTACCTGTTAATGCTACTGAAAATGAAAGCATTATGAAATGATTAATCAGAGTGCATTACCTGGTATTTGCTTTTGTTTCCTGTTCATAGAGAAAACAAAAAAAAAAAAAAAAAAAAAAAAATCAAATTATCCCATTTCAGTTTCTAATAGTTTATTTGTATTAAAAATTTAAAAGCAGTCTCTATAAATGGTCTCTATATTATTCACAAAAAGTTTCCCCAATAGTCACACCAGGTTTTAGGCCAACCTAAACAAAAAGTAACTGACAATTGCAATTCACAGTCGGAACAAAACTGAGTGGTTCACCAGGTCTTCTTTGAAAGGTATATAAAATTACTTAGTGCAATCTATGCTATAGCTCAGGGTAGTTTTTTTAACTGAGGTACTCCAGCTTCTTTAAAAAGTTCTGTGCAATTTTTAGGCTACTAAAAAGTTCAAATACAAATAAGTTTTCCTAACATTTGTATAAAAAATAAAATAATTATAATATGTCATAATATGTGATCAAAAATATCATATTATGTATGTGATATTTAATAGTGTATCACAGTTGCATTTTTCTTTGCTATTTAGAAAAAGGTTGGGGTTCTCTAGAATTTTACAATGCAATGTTAGGTTTCTTAATTAATCAAATTGGTGCAAATTATGCAAGTGGTACCACTTGCATACAGAATGTCACAGTTAGCATTCTCTCCTATGAATATTACAAAGTTTAAGTTGGTAAACTATCTTATCTGCTATCTTGCAGCTGATATTTGCTGCATGATAGTAGATGATTGCTTCATGATTAAAGTACTTCATATACTTGTGTTTTGAAAGTACTTTCTATTAACAAAAGATCAAAATGAAATTATGTTGACAACTGCAAAACAGCTGATAAGAAAATTTGCCAACTCAATAAAGTAAAATATAATTTTCATTTATAAAAATGTACATTACATTGAAGATAGTATTCGCACAGGCCACATAATGTCACAATTCTGTGAAAGAGGGCACTTTGAGAACTTGCACCTTTTTATAGGAAATCTGTACCCAAGATTGTATGGTAATTTATGTATCCAAGATTGTACGAAAAAGCCACAAGTTTTTAAAATCAGTTAATAATGTATCATAATATACATATGTAAAGATAGTATTAAGAGCTAAAAATATTTAAATCTGTTTTATTTATTAATAAATTAGTACTTACTATAACTCTGTTTTGCAAGCCAATGAGAGTATTTTGTAAATAATCAGACTGCTTTCTACATGCACCAGATGGTACCTAAAATGAAAATCATACTAAGTGCCATAAAAAATAGTAATTCATGGCTATTGTTAAATGTGTACTTATAAACAAAACAACTCATTAAATAAATATTAGCAAAAAGTTCTTTGTCTATGAGAAATAATATTTAAAGCTAATCCAATTATTTTTAGAAAAGTAAACTTCATTTTTATTGTCTACTAGCAGATTTATCTGGAATTGCCCAGGTTCTGAAATAAACTTACTCTTATTAATTCAAAGAATAGTCATTATATTTTGCCTTGCAATTATTTATTTGTCACCATAGCCATCATTTAGAAATTTAAATAAAAAAGTTATTTGGAAAATAACATATTTAAATATTATTGTGGTATTTTCAACAATAAACTAATAAGGGAAAGAAGCACTTACAGAATGTTGAGCAGAGTGTAAACAAATTATGTGGCATCCATTCTGCCATGATTTCCATCCAGTATCAGAAAGGAGTAACAGTTGCTTGGATCCGTTTTCCATAATGCTTCCTTTAAAGGCCTTTAAGGCATTGCTCCATATTTGAGAACACTATCAAAATAATGAAATATTATGAATAAAAAAATTCAAAAGCATTATCTGCTAGAATTTTTTAAAGTGACATAATAGTCAAGAAATATTTTAGCTGAAAAAAGTGAGTTTCACCACAAGTGGGATACAAACCCTCATCTTCCGATTACATGTCAGGTATCAGGAGACGTGGGTTTGTATTCCACTTACAGCAAAACTAAATCTTTTCACCTAAAATATTTTTTGAATTCCAAGTTTATAGGTAACTTCTATGCTTTACAAGTATTGAAATTCTTACTACCTTTTCTGGGCACTTACTTATCCTCCATGAATATAAAGAATACATATCAATCACAAAAACTATATTCAAACATACATATATATTGCTAATTTAATGTGGTGCAAGCTGTTTTGTCATTCACCACAAGATGGCAACCTTATGTCAATTTAAAATTAGTCCCCAATCATGTATGTGTTCATTCTATTGGATGCAAAGTTAATGCCTTTTGTTATATGTTTGACAACAAAGCAATGTGGCATAAACAGTAGTGAGGCCTATATGTAAGATACATAGCCTACAGGACGAGTTGCAAAATTATGTCTTTTTTTCCTGTTGCTAATAGTTGTTAGGTGAGCTGGTAATTAGTGCAATATAAAGCACACTAAACACAGTTTTTCCTTCTGTGCCATTCCTTAATCCTTACAGTGTGTGAAACAGTTACAGTCTACAGTTACTGTTTCACACACTGTAACACACAGTTACAGTGTGATTACAGTGATTAATCAATTTTCAAAAGTCACTACAGATGAACTGGCAACATGTTTTTTTATGCTTACTACCATTTTTCTTCCTTTTAAGTTTTATATTTTTTGTTTAGAATTAAATGCTTCATCTTTTGGTATGTAAACTATTTCATTCATTAGTTACTATATAATAAGACCAGAAGTTGAGTTGCTTTTTAAAAACTCGACAACTAAGGGTTAAATGACTCAAACCAACTGTTCCTAATCCCATCTAATTGCATTTAATGAGCTTAGTACTATGGACAGCATGACACATTGTCAAAATCAAGAGTTATATACCTGTTAGAATTCCAACCACTTTTCACCTTCTCTTTTAGTCCTTTCCATAGCCTTGAGGGTTGAGCTAGAACCTGGTTTAGTTGCCATTGTCAGGACTAAGCAGGGTCAGACTTTGATTTTCTGAGGCCTTTAGTTATGGCACATGGCAGATTTAAGAGGCCCTAAGCTATACAATTCTAGGAGGACCTAAGCTATGCAAATATAAGTAGCCCAAGATACGGCAAGTTTAAGGAGCCCCAAAATTCAAAGGTCAAAATATATATTCATTATTTTGATTTTAGGGAATATTAAAAATAAACATGGAACTCATGTGGCAAAAACACTATTCTAGGATTGGTAAACTAAGATGAACAGTGTTTCCATAATGGATGAATTTAAATATTTAAAAAAAATTTGTGATGTAATAAAACTTGAAATGCATTACTTTGAGGCCCCTCATATTGCGAAGCTGTAACAGCTGAAGACCTCTGAGCAGTACATTTTTGCACACAATAGGCTAAATGTACAGTTAATAAGGACCCCAAAGGCTCAGAAATTTGGGGAAGACCCACTGGGCAGTTGTTAGGAGACTGATGGTAGACTCCTGTCGAAGTCATCCAGTGTGTTCTTTAATATGCACAGGGTATGGCTCTCCTGAATGTTCCATCTAATGGATGGCAGGCATTCCAAACAAATCAGTGTTTTTCTTTCTTACTGAAGGAAGTGTGAGAGTTAATAGAAATAAATCTCAATGCTGATACAATTGAGAATAACACCTGGGAACTGCATATTATGAGCAAGTTGAGCTACAGACTAAACAACTCTCACCCTCCTCAGGTAGAGTTGTTTTACCTCCAAGAAGCAGTTTTGCATACAATGGGCTAAATGGTCAAGTCACAAGTACTCAGAGAAGGTTGGAGAAAGGGATCCACTGGATAGCTGTTGGGAGACAGATGGTAGCCTCTCATTAAGGCCATTCAGTGTGTTCTTTAATGTGCACAGTGCATGGCTTAACACCCCATCTGACAGACAGCAGACTTTCTAGGCCCATCAGTGTGCCCTACTGACTGAGAGCAGGATGGGGAGTTTTGTGGAGATAAATTTCAATGCTGGCCCAAATGGGAATTGAATCTGGGAACTACAGATTATGAGCCTGGTATGCTACTGAGTCACCCCTGCCCACCCTCAGGTAGGCAGTGATATCTTTGACTATAACTTACTAAACACAAACCTTATAGCTACAAAATGCAGTATTTCATATAATTTATGAATTAGAACATTAGAGATATTTTACAGTTGAGAAGCACATTTTGCTGTTTAAAGGAATGCACTAAATATCCCAAATGCTCAGAACATATTTTGGTACTTCCTTTTTATAGCGGCCTTGGCGAGAAAGGGGAATTGGCCGTTACCGATACACACAAGCAATTCATTAAAAGCATTCTATAAAAAGGAAGTACCATTTATTTACTTGCAAGATGATCTCTAACTTAATCAAAAGGTACTTCCTTTTTATAGCAGCCTTACTATTTACAGTACTGTGCGAACTAGTTGGGATAAGCGAAGGAAGTCCCTTCCTCTGCAGAGTCTAAACTGCTGCAAGTCTAAACTTGTTCTTAACCTTCAGCTGCAAGTCAAAACTTGCGCATTCAGCTTCCGGGCCACAGACGCTTTACCCCATTGAAGGAATGATGGACAGCAAAAAGTACACAGGCGATCTGGAGGCGAAAATGGTCCCAACACTACAGAAGCTGTTTCCTAATGGCGATGGGGTATTTCAACAGGATCTGGCTCCATGCCACAATTCTAAGCTTGCTAAGAGCTTCTTTACCAAGCAACGTTTGAAGGTATTGGAGTGGCCAGGAAATTCACCTGATCTAAACTCCATTGAAAATTTGTGGCCATTATTAAAGCGCACATATCTAAGATGGATTGCACGACGAAAACCAAAATGATAGAAAGTGTCATGAAAGTGTGGTACCACAACCCTGAAGTGAAGATGTGCGGAAAGCTAGTGGCATCAATGGTTGAGAGGGTGAAAGAAGTAATTAAAGCTAAGGGGAGTCACATTCACTATTAACTACACTATTAAACAAACAAATATTTTAGGTGTGTCTTTGTTACTGCATTTTCCTATTGTCCCAACTAATTTGCACCTGTTACCAACAACATATTTGGTGAGTTGGGTTGTTTTACCTCTGAGCGGCACTTTTTTGCACACCATGGGCTAAATGGACAGGTCACAACCAGAAAGTGTATGTTAAAAATGAATTTTTGGGTATATTTATATATGTTGTTTATTTTAACTAAATTGCTTATGTATATATTAAAAAAATAAATTCTGTAGTGTTCAATATCTTGAACACTACAGAATAGTAGTTCTGTAGTGTTCAATATCTTGAACACTACAGAATTATTTATCATTCAATATCTATTGAATGAATTGCTTGTGTGTATCTGTAACGCGCCAATTCCCCTTTCTCGTCAAGGCCGCTATAAAAAGGAAGTACCCATATTTTTTATATAATTTAAGTTATAAGTAGCTAAAATTTCTGCTATTTTGATTATTTACCTAAGGCAGAAATACAAATTAGTCACATTCATTATTCAATAAATACTACTAATTTTGCTGAAAAAATGAGTTTTGCTGTTGAGTGGAACTTGAACCTATGTCACCCAGTTATATGACAGGTATTCTCACCACTAAGCTATCAATGGCTAGTTCATTCTACATACAGCAAATTGAGACTTTAAATCTTTCCAACATTAGGGCATCCTCTATGATCAGGAATGGCAATCTTTTCAGTATTGTTAAGAAGTAGAGATAAATTGGTTAGTCATTCAGGTCAAAGAATTAGTAATAAAATGACCAGTCAATAGTAAAGACATTAATTACCTGTTGACATAAAATAGCATGAGTGACTAACCAAGTTACATCTACTTCTGAGCAATATTAAAAAGGTTGCCATTCCCAACTGCAGATGGCACCATGAACTAGGTCAGGAAAATTCAAAGTCACAATTTGCTTAAGTATGAACTAGCTATAGATAGTTTAGTGGTTATAATGCCCACTGTGTATCTGGGAGATGTGGGTTTAAGCCCCACTCATGGGTGAAACTCATTTTTTCAGCAAAATTATTTATTGAACTCTATGTCAACAAGTAATCTGTATATTTACTATTGATTGATTAAATTCATTATTTTATATATCTTCTACAAATAGTTTTTGCATTAATGTTTTTAAGATATTATTAACTATTTATTACCTGAATGTGATTGTCTTTATTAATAATGCAGCAGATACCTTTAGAGGCAGATTGCAATATAATATAGGTCTTTTCAATACCTAATGAAGCTGTCATAATATAAGAAATGTCTGGAAATGGAATTCTACAGCAATATTTTAAAATTCCCTTGGAAAACATCAAGCACTGTTTAGCTGCAGTACATAATACAGTATAATTTTCTATCCATGGAAACTGTGATATGTATTCTTTTAATGACTTTCTCATATCAACTTGTCTTTTACTGTTACACCAGAGTTTAACTTGAACTGCTGTTACTGTTGGACAATAATGGGAAGGAAAAAAGTTCTTTGGGCAAATGCTATGTAAATTATCTTCAAATTGATGTGTCTTAGAATCTTGAATTATAAGGAAAAAATGAACAAAGGCATTTTGATTCTCTGCAGATGAGCAAATTACAGTTAGGGCAGAAATAAATAAAGGCAAACCTTTAGTGAGGCAAATCTGTTGGTCAATACAAGAAAAATGTATACTTGTCAAAAGTGATCCAGAGATTTCTAGAAGTTCCTGTATTTGGTATATTTTTGATATATTATGTGATGTAGAATATATTTGCAATACTTTGTTTGATATTAGAGTCAAATTAGGGCCATCAGCTAACCAAAATTTGCCCTGCAGTAGATCGCAAATATTAACAAATGATTCAAATAAACATAACTCAAAGAAATGTGGTTTTGTTCCATTTTCCTTGAAAAGGAATATGTTAATTTTCTGGCATGCATAATATATAATCAAAAACACTGCTGCTAATCCCGTAGTATCATTGCCAAGGCATGCTATACCATGCGATAGTACTATAAAGTTATTCTTTATTGGAACATCAACGCAGCCAACTTCTATAAAATTATTCTCATAATCATCACCTAGTCGTTTTTTATATTTATATATCTTAACGTTAAAACCTTTATCATACTGGGGGACGAATATTTTACCACTTGATACACATATTTGTTCCAACATTTTGCCTCCGATTTTTTTCGTTCATCTCAATCTTTAAGAATTCAATGGAAAAAGAATATATTGGAATGGTTATATTACCGCTATTAACCTTCTTAAATATTCAGTACACAGAGAAAAACATTGTTTACACGTGTTTTATGCATCACATAAATACAGCTGAAAATTTGCGCTCCAGTTTACACATTTTGTTTACTTCTTTCCTCTCCGAACTAAATTATATTGACACACTGACACTTAAAATGTAAGATAATGGTATTAGAAGGGTCAAAACACATATAAACCCCTGCAATCGGCAAAGGTTTGCGATTAAAAAACACATTATGTCATGTTGGGTAGGACTAGAGGCCCTATGTAGGTAGAGGTTGGCCATCTCAAAATTGGACGTCATGTTTTGTCGTAGCTCCGATTGTTTGGCGTGCAAAGCTGAATGGTATCCACGGATACTTATGGATTCGGGAAAGGGGCAAGGTAATATTTGATACAGATTTTCCTGTTGACGTTTGGAAGCACTAGAAAACGGATAAAAAGGAAAAGTAAATTTTTTTTTAAATAATTCGCTTTGTTCGTCTGTCCGTCTGTAGACATCGAACTTTTTTATGCAGATAAAAAACATTTGTTTGTTGGATAGGTATTAATGAAATATTAAGATTTGAATTTTTCGAATATCAGAAAAGTTATAACTGCGACCTCTAACGGTGAAAAAAAGATGCATATTCCAAAATATCAAATGAATATTCCAAAAGATGCACTTATGTTAGAAATTTGAAATTTTGGTGTTGAAATGTGAAGGTTACGAAGTTATCATTGGCGACAATCACTTGAACCTTTAGATCCATGGGGGGGGGGAATGCAAATTTTTTGCTTTAACAGATAATTGTATGTTTTCAGCAGTAAATTAAAAATTCTTTATGGGTTGGACAGGTATTGATGAAATATTACAATTTGCATTTCCCAAATCTCCGGAAAGTTATAATTGCGCCCTCTAACGGTGAAAAAAATCGAAAACTCCCAAAATTTAAAACGAATATTGCAAACGATGCAGGTATGATAGAAATTTCAAATTTTGGACGTGGAATGTGACAGTATTGAAGATTCCAGTGACAACAATTAGTTGACCTCTACACCCTGGGTAGGTAGGAAACGGAACGGTTTTATTTTAAGAGATAATTGGGGATCTTTTTTAGTTGGTACTAATGAAATATAATTCGCATTTTCAAAGGTAGTTTTAATTTATATTAGAGATCACTAAATATTCAAACAGCAAAACTTTTAACAAATGTTTCATGTGGTCTGTTTATGGTAGAAATTTCTGTTGTAGAGTTTTGTTATGGTAGAAATTCCACTGACAGCAATGATCTGCCCACTATTTTCAGAGAAGTCGGAGAAAAGCAATTTTTTAAATTTAAGAACTAAAAGATAAATACTTTTCATGTTGCATAATTACTAATAAAATACTACTATGTGCATTTTCCCCATCATACATTAAAAAATAATAATAAGCTTCAAGCAGCTGCTTGCCACAGAGGTCTGGAAGGAGCCTGTCAGTTTATACGCCATAGTAGAAGGTCCATGACGATGGGAGGACCTCAGCAGAAAAACAACACGAACATCTGTAATTAAAACTTTGAATTAATGAAAAAGTAGGCAAAGGAAGATCATTCATTCTCTTTGAAAACGGATTCCCATATCGCCAGATGCGATATGCGTTCTTTTAGTTATTTTGCACATTCAGTACCCTCTGACAGTTCAAATTCGAACTACTGCATAATTGAGAAAATAAACTATTAATATTTTATTAGTACCTGTAAAGCACAAAAAATGTTTATCATTTATCTCTTAAAGCAGAAAAGTTGCATTTTACCGACACCTCCTTGGTATAACAGGACAAATCTTTACTATTAGTGTAAACCATTTTACCATTACACTCTATGACCAAAAAAATTAAGTTTCTAGCATAATTAGATCGTTTGCTACATTCGTTTAAAAATTTGGTATTTTACAGTGTTTTCTGCTACTAGAGGCTGCTTTTTAAGTTTTAATTTACCATCTTTATCACTCTGTAACAGTTGAAGTTCCAACTGATGGGGGATTCGAGAAATGTGAAAATTAATATTTTCTTGGTACCTGTAAGACAAAAAATGAATTTTTTCGTTTATCTCTTAAAATAAAAACGTTTCATTTTCCCATTCTCTTCGGGGGAAAAGGATAGAGTTTTGCTGCCATTGTAAACCTTCTGACCATAACACTCTATTACCAAAATTTCAGATTTCCAGTGTAAATAGTTTGCAATATTTGTTTAAAATTTTAGCATTTTCCATCTTTTTTCACCGCTTGAGGGCGCTATTAAAGCTATTGGAAGGTTTTAAAATTGAGAAACGCAATATTTCTTCAATACCTATCCAACCTAAAAAGAATTTTTCATTTATCTCTAAAAGTAAAAAAGTTGATTATCTATAGACGGACAGACAGGTGGAAAAACAAATGGACAGACAACAGTTAACAGAGAGATGGACTGACAGACGAACAAATATTGGCATAGGCAAACGACAAAGTGGAAACATTAGCTCGTTTTTCAAGCGAACCTTCAAAAAATTATTTGTTGGTTTTACAGTTAGCTCGTTTAGCTTTTGTAGCCAATTGCTGTCTTCTGATAGAGTTTCTTAGAAAAAATATTCATTAATTTTTTTCTGAGTGAAATATTTACACCCCAATGGAGCGCAGTGAGGCATTGATAAAATATGGAAGCTTTTCAAGACAGAAAAAGTGGTAGAAATGTATAAAACTATAACAACTGAGAAGTTTTAACTAGGTACACAAGCTAACTCATAGGTTTTCATCTCACGGTACGACAAACCATGGCGCCTATAAACTACGTGATTCAATCAACTAATGGCAGCCAATCACCGAGATGTCCAGCAGGACCTCTAGGTAGGACAACCTCGATGGGTAGGACAAGAAATGAAATTTGTTGTGGTGTTCATAGCTCCTTGTATCCTCCTTATGACCGTTAATGTATCCTCCCGAACATGTAATTTATAGCAAATGCTTTCTTACAAAAAGGTAACTTTGAGGTTTGTGTTTCACAATTTCAAGAATAAGTGTTAAGTGTTTTGAGACTAATTACAAATCCTGCTTTTTGCTTTTTATAGCTTGTAAAGGTTAAAATGACTTCATGCACAGGATTTTTTTATACTAAAAATATTTCAAAGTGGTTGTTCGTTTCTAATATGACGTTGGCAGCTCGAAACTTGTGGATAAGTTTTGGCTTTAATAATAAACATATTCGCATAAACTTTGCAAAAACATTTTTTTCATAAAGATGAAATAATATGAACTTTTAAAATATATTTGCAAAGAAATTGCCTGCATTATTGTAAAAGTTTAACTTAAATTCTGCAAATTTTCTTTCAGCGAGCTTTCTTTTTAGAGCAAAAAAATTTATTTGCCGAAAATTGGATTACATTTTGTACCATAATTACTTGTTTATTTGTATATGTGTAATCATTCTCTTGGAACCTTTACATTTTTTCGTTTTCGCATCTGGATTGGACATCTAGTGACGATTAACGGAATTATTCTTCCCATGAATCTTTGCGGCTATCCTCTGAAAGTTGACAGATGGAGAGTCGTTTTCATCAACGTTAAGCTTCGTAGAATGGGAGATAGGGAAGTGGTGTACCGGTGTTGGATTAACAGTATTAGCATTCGGCATGTATTGATTCCCATCATTGCGTTTCGGATATTGAAGTAATTTTTAAGGAAATTGAGTGAGGTAAGGTTTTATTCCACTTTAATACATAGCTTTAAGAGTCTATATTAAACTCATTGACATCATTTGAGTCGCTTGAATTTTTGTGATTTACTAAGAAGAGTTGGCAATCTTTTCTAAAATTTTGTTGTCATAATACCAAATTGACATTGGTAAATTTTAGTACATAATATTTGAAGATTATTCAGGTTAATGACATGCTATTATTCTTTTGAATCTCGTGTAAAACTCGCATATCAGTGTTTGCTCTGTCAGATAATTGAAGAGTCGTTTTTATGTTTAGAGCCATTTAAAAAAGGCTTTCTATATCTTTTCCGAAAACATTTATAACGCAGAGCCATTTTTATACAGCCGTATGCATTCATTGATCTTGTTCCAGCATTGATAACTTGTCTAGATCTATAATGAATTTGTTACAAAGCATACTACTTTAGTGTCAGCAGAAGAAGGAGGCATTTCAATTACTTGTCTTGTAATGAATTTAAATATTTTTAAGTTTCAAAATGCACTTTTCAAGTTGTAGGTGCAGTATGAAAACTTTGAGCAGTGAATTTTTTTTTAACAGTTTTATCCTAATTTTTGATTTGTGAAGTACTTTGAAGCAAGGTGTGTTTATTTTAGAATAATTCAGATACAAGCAGACATATCTGTGAAGAATTTAGAAAAGATATCCATTTCAAACAGCATCACTGACAAATGAACAAATGTTGCTTCTTAGCTCATATGAAAACTTAATTTCCAATGGAAATGGTTACACACTTCAAAATTCGATTCTCTTGTAATTTAGTTTCATTACCTTTTGGTTAATCAGTGGGAATAACATTTTAAATAAAAATATTGCTGAAAAGATATGTTTGGAGTCGTTGAGTTGCTTATGCTGGCTTCTCTTTCTACATTATTATGCGTTAGTTTCAGGGATGGATTTTATAGGTCCACACAAAAGTAGAACCTCTTGTTATAGGCACCCCAAAATTCTGAATTTCAGACATAACCATGTATATTTAAGTGAACAAATAGGGTCCCCAAAAATGGGCTGTGTGTAGAGCACTGTGGATTGTAAATCTGCCACATAGGGAATTAGGTGTATCACAATTGACAGTTTTGGAATCCTTGATGAATGTCTTGCCATGAAAAGGTATGGAGTGCAACTGCTCTTTGCTGTTAAGCCAACAGATAAAGAAAACTACAGTTGTGGAGTTTCTTCTAGGAATTATTCAACAGGGATGTAAACTATGCCGCAAAATTAGCCTTCTCTGATGGGGCAACCATTTATGTCAGTGTCAAGGTCAATCATCACAATATTAGAATAAAAAAATAAAAATATCCCCTCAAGCAGCTTTTGCCACAGAGGTCTGACAGGAGCCTGTCAGTTTATATGCCATAGTAAGATGAGAGGATGGCAGGACCTCAGCAGAAAAACGACACATACACCCATGACTTACCTGGGGCTCGAACCCAGGTCCCTTAGATCAGTAGCCAAGCTCGCTAACCACTCTGCCGCGGGACGGCTATGTTGGGAGACTAAAAATCCTAGGGCAGTTTTGTAACTTGTTGGAACACATGAGAGACAGTTCTTTACTGAGAAAACTGTTGCAGGGATTATGTACCTTGCCATGTCACAACTTGAGGACTCTTCTGGTGGATATTCCCCCCCCCCCCCTCCCATGCTTCCATATTGCTTTATGTCTGTGATTGCTTTAAGTCTGTGATCAAAAGCTAGAAAGATGGGTTGCTTGTGTAACTTAAAACATGCCCCCATGGTCATCTAATTTAACCCCGTTAGACATTTTCTTTTCACATTATATAAAAGACTAAGTTTATGCACCACTGTTATCAATGATTCGCCATACGCATTCTATCTGTTGACATGGACATACCAAGGAAAGTAGACATGGACATACTGGAATATAGTGTATTAAGTGGCCTGTGTTAGACATATTGAACATTTGTAATCTTTTTCTGGTTGTAAAAAAATTCTCATAAGTTTGCTGATTTTGCATTTATAATTTTTCTATAATAGATATTTCAAATTATTGCCTTGATTACTAATCACTCTATAGTGCCAAAAGTTGTCATTTGGAATAAGCCTTTATTTCTATAATATATATTATAAAGATTTGGATATTGCTATTCAAGTAGATGATTCATAATCCAAATTTCTTGACAAGACATTAGCAGTGTGTAAGTAGAAGAATAAGAGATCACCTCTGACAAATATTTAATGCTCACATTCAAAAAGAATGCTTTTGTTATTTTCTAACTTGAACGCGCTTGGCTACTGATCTAAGGGACCTGGGTTCGAGCCCCGGGTAAGGCATGGCTGTATGTGTCGTTTTTCTGCTGAGGGCCTGCCATCCTCTCAGATCTTCTACTATGGCATATAAACTGACAGACCTCTGTGGCAAGCAGCTGCTTGAGGGGATATTTATTTATTATTTCTACCCTCCAATGAAAGAAATTCAAACTAATGGATGATTCAGAGAGAGGAAAAAAGCAAGATTTTATTAGTTGCTATGAAACCAAAAAAGAATTTTTTAGTCACATTTTTAAAAAATTTTCTACCCTGTCAAGGGTAGAGGGAAAAATTGCTACTCTTAAACTTCTTTACTACCACACTCTTATCCAAATATCTAGCATGAATAGATCATTTATAATATTCCTTTTAAGTTTTGCTATTTTTCAACTTTAGCACCCTCAAATGGTGGAAATTGAAACTATTGGGAGATTTGGAGACTGCAAATCCTGCTATGTCATTAGTACCCATCCAACCCAAAAAGAATTTTTCTCTAAAAACAAAGAAGTAGAATGTCTACAGATGGAAGAGTGGACAACAAAGTTAGATGGATGACAATGATACAACAGCTCATTAAAAAAAAATTACCACAAATAAAAAAAGTTTGTTTGTGGTAACATAATTAATTTCCTTCTCTGTTTAAGGAAGCCCCTACTAATTAATTATTTGACTGGTAACAGTCAGCATTAGCAGCAGTTAACAGTAATATAGCATCATTTTCCCTCAATATGGAAGTTTTACAAATGATGCTAGTGGTTCTCATTACAGGGGTGGCTCAGTTGATAGTGCACCAGGCTCATAATCTGCAGTTCCCAGGTTCGAGTCCCAGCAGGGCCAACATTGAGATTTATCTCCACAAAACTCCGTCAATAATAAAACTCTGTCTCAGTCAATAAGGGGCACTGACAGGCTTGGAAAGGCTTCTGTCCATTGAATGGGATGTTAGCCATGGCCCTATGTGTGAAAGAGCTCTTGAATAAACTGGGGGTGAGCTTTTTACAGATAGCATTCATGAGTTATGGTAGTGAAACTTGGACACTTTGTAAACAAGATAACAGGAAACTAGATGCTTTTGATTCCAGATGCTTACGCAGTATCTTGGGCATTAGGTGGTTCAACTTTGTAACTAATGATGAGGTTAGGCAAAGGAGTTTGCAACCTCCTTTAAGCAGCATATTGTGCAGAGAGAGACTCCGTTGGTTTGGCCATGTTGCCCGTATGAATAATTATAGATTGGCGAATAGGGTTATGAACAGTGTGCCTAAAGGCCTGAGAAAGAGGCGGAGACCTAGGATGCGATGGGCAGACAATGTCAAACAGGACCTTGTTAGAATTGGTGTGCAGTGGCCAGATGCAGTAGATGTAGCTCAGGATAGACTTGCTTGGAGAACTAAATTGCATGGTCTGGTTGGACCTCTGTAGCCCATGGCTGCTTGAGGATGATGATGATTCATAATAGATGTTACAATTCACACCAGGTAGCATCAATGTTTTTAACAGCTTTATAAGTAACATACTCTTTTCAGAACTGCTTCAATGATGTTCTATTCTTCTCTTCAATAGCCCTTACTGTTTATCTAAATGTTCTTTGTAGGAAATCTTTTTATTACTACTATATTATATATACATTATATGTACATACAACATAATATTTCCCTGTGTATCTCATACTAATGATCGTAGTCAAAGTAATTTTAACAAAAATCTTGTAAATTTTACAAAAAAAAAGATTCAACAGTGTATCTATGAATCCGTGTAACTCAAAACCGTGTAAGTCAAGGACCTTCTAAATTCAGAATTGATTTGTCAGTTTTACTTAGACAGTAATTGTTTATTTAGACAGCTCAGGAATCATGTGACTTTTTGCATCACAATCATGGTAAATAATGCAGTTTTAAACTTTTTTGCTCACATAGTATATATATATATATGACTTTTTAATATATGTAGTAGAAAAATCTATTGTAGAAATAAATATCACTATAGCAACAATTGTTTATGAGAAAGCCACTAAGCTTTACCAAGAGTTTTAAACTTTCAAAGTAATAAAAAACTCGGAGAATTCGATATTCTCTAATTCAGAATGCCAAAAATAGATGAATGTCTGATGGTTCCATCTGAGACTACATGCTGGATGCTGCAACATATCCCATTCATAGTGTTGGAACCATTCTGGGTTGCTAGGCAGTATTGCATTGTTGTATAGCTTGATTACTCCATTACACATCATTTCTGATCTGTATTGACAACTTCCCTCAACTTATCCAGTGTACTGTAGTAATGGGATGAATTGGTGTCTCTCAGCCCTTGGGAGAAAGACCACAAGCATCCTGCTTGTGGTCTTTCTCCAATCTTTCTCCCTGTTGCCATAATTTTTACTGATACTACTGTTTTAAATTCTTTTCATGATAAGAAGGATGTGGACTTCCATATCATGAGTCTACTTTTGATACAGGTGTACCTTTGTGCACCAGGTCTCATCACTGCTGATGATTTTTGCCTAGGAATGTAAAATTCAGGCTCTTTTATTTTTGCACTGGGGACAAGATGCTTTAAATGAAGTTCCAGATGCATGGTTTTGTATTGCTCAGTCTGTTGTTTTGGTATCCAATGTGGTGAGACCCTTTTTTTTAATCTAAACCATACCTGTTTTCTCTTGATAAGTCACTATACACAGCAGCAAACTCATAATGAATTTATTTTGGTGTGATGCCCTTTGCATGAAGAAAACAAATCTCACATCTGTTTGCCCATCTCTCCAGTCAACTGCCATTTTGTTTTTTGATGTCACATGTTCATGTATATGTATAGTGTGCTGTACTAGCTGATGTAAAAAAGTATTGCCATTCCTTGCACAATTCTTATTAAATGCTTCCACATATAAATATTTCCTGTATGCTATGCCCCCCCCCCCAAAAAAAAAAAAAAATCTTGTGTGTCATCTTATACTAATTTTGAAACTTGTGTATCTACTTTGAAATCCAAAACAGTTTTGTCTTTGTATAAGTTTATTTTAGCCCCATATTTTATACCCGACACTAAAAATACATTTAGAAAACCCCCTATAAAATCTCATTCTATGTAGAATATTGTTACGACAAATTATAACAATATTATTTAAACCTTTCCTGTTCAGTTGAATATTTTAGTAATTTGGAAACCCTTCTCAAATCTTATTGTGAACCCCCCCCCCACCTTCCTGAAATTGAATTCTTGAACTCCCAAATCAAAATTTTCGGACCTCACCCCAAAAAAACTAAATCCTGGGTACCTGCCTGCAATACCTTACCAAAGTACAGGAACTCCATGTCATGTGAATGGAAATTGTATTCAAAGATCCATAACATCGAAATAAGCTTTTTATAGAAAAATATCACTGAAGATAATTCCTAAAACCGATTTTTCAACAATGTTCATGTACTATATAGAGAAATATTTAACGTGGAACATTTAGCAGCAGACATTGCTGTTATGCTAACCCTAAACATTTTTGGCTGCCCCATGGGCGAGTAGTTAGCACATTAGGCTACTGATCTAAGAGACCTAGGTTCAAACCTCGGGTAAGGCATGAATGTGTGTTTTGTTTTTCTGCTGAGGTCCCGCCATCTTCACAGACCTTCTACTATGGCATATTAAACTGACAGGCTCCTGTCAGACATCTGTGGCAAGCAGCTGCTTGAGGGAGTAGTTTATTATTTTTTATAAAAATTTTTATTCTAAATTGATAGGCTGAATTTATTTGCACAAAGTTCTAAAATTACATTTATTTTTATCAGATGTTTCAGTTGTTATATGTGTATGTATTTAATGTAGCAGTTATATATTTGTTTCCTTAACTATTTAAATATTAAATGGATAATGCTGAAAAATAAAGATTTGGATAAATTTTATTGATTTAGTTTATTATTAGTGTCATTTTATTGTAGGAACCTTATTTCAAAGTTGAAGAGTTTTGTGGCATTCCATTCACATAACATGGAAATGCCTTAATACTTTTAGAAATGTAGTTTCTTTAAGGTACAATAATAGTAACTAAATCTTTGACAGCTTTTCTTAAAGTGTATTCTTTGTTATAAAATGTACTCAGATCACAAACACTATCTCCTGACTTTACAACAAAATATAATGTACTGCAGTGACCCCTAATTTTTTGCTTAATTGGGCACACATTATAGTGCCAAATATGTGAAGGGGGCTGCATTAAAGTGTTAAATGTATGAAGAGGGCTGCATTAAAGTGTTAAATATATGAAGAGTGCTACATATTGGAAGAGTGAATAAACGCATTATTAGCCTAATCAACAATATATAAAATTAAACAAGACAGTATCCTTTAATGAAAGAATTGAAATTAGCATACTTCACAGAGAAGTCACTCAAATTAGTAACACTAATTTTTTTAATTTTAAATGTGTGGAAAAGAAATACTTAAATTAGTATCAATAAAAATGGATGATTTCTTAGTGTATGGGCTATTATTAAGGTATGGGAAATCGTATGAGTTTACATTGATGAAATAATTTTTTATTAGTCTTACTGCTCACTTCGTTATTACTATCTTCTCTTAAGACTGTAGGCTGCATAGAACCAACCCAGGTACCTCATGTAATCAGCAAACAGCTGGTTAGGCACCTCTGATCTGGTGCATAATTAATAGAGAAGATTCCATTTTGAGCATATCTTATTAAATTTTGAAAACAAATTTTGATAACTCTTTAGCAGTCAATAAAAAAGTCATTCTCTATATGCAAACCAGAATCTGCTTATTGGTGATCCTGCATTAGAATATGAAATATAGGTTGTGTTTTACAATTAATTTGTTTTGTGAGTATGATGCTAATGTAATCAGTATGAGAAATGTCACTAATTTACTTTCATGAATTCCAGGCTGTACAGTTGGATTAGTTTTATTGAGAATGGGCCAAATTATCTGGCTTCAACATACCCTATTACCATTCATCACTTGAAGTACTCATTATGTCTGTTGGAGGAGAAGCTCTGATTTACAGTTGTTGCACATTGGAACAGTCGAAAACACCGTCATCTTCTTATTCTCAGAATGTGACATTACACAGTGGAGAAATGAAGAACATAAACAATGTCTCTGTAGTGTATAGAAAACCTTCTCGGTCAATTTCATCCTGTGCACCTAGCTCATCATGTGAAGCACTTAGGCATGCTGTGGCTGCCCTCAATAGATTGGATGACTTTAATTGTGAGAAAATTGGTGCTGGATTTTTTTCTGAAGTCTTTAAGGTAAGCTTTTTTTTTAAATTTCTTTAATGAGTTAAGTGGAAATTTGCATGAAATTTATAATCAGTGAGATTTAGTAAACACTTTTTTATGTAACCATAGTAAAATTACTCATTTTGTGAATTCTAACCATCAGATCTTATAGGACTAAGTTCCACAATTATAACATGTGAAAATATAATTTGTGTATAATCTTATTTCCTAAAATAAAAAATGAGCTGGCTCAAGTGTCAGCGATGCTCATAAAAAACAAAAGGCTTATATGTCCTTTAGTGAGAAAGAGGGAAATTGCTTCTCCTAAACAGTAATAGCTAGGACCACCAAATTAAAATATAAAATGTAGGGTGTGTTTTACAATACTGGTATATAGCTTCCTCTTATTATAAATTAAGGCAATATAAGGATTTTCTCCCTACCACTGAAAAATAAATTCCCCTACAAAAAAAGGGGCAAACAAGCATGTGATTGAGGAACATATATTATTTTCACAAAGGAAAGCTTTTATGTGGTAAGTACTATGGTTAAATCAAATTATACTCCCATCTTTTTGCACTCCCCAAAAAAGATAAAGGGATATTTAATGGGGGGTGATCTTGATGATATATGTATATATATAAAAGCCTGTGACTTGGAATGTCAGCTAAGCCATTAAAGTGCAAAAGTTGCAAATGATGATTGTAGAAAGAGGTCTCTGAATTCTAAAAGCAATTTTTATATACTGTATTTCTTCAATTCTAAGACTCACTTTTCCCCCCATATAAACGTCTCTAAAAACGGTGTGTCTTAGAATCGCAGTTTATTTTTTTTTTCGAATATTCCTGTGCTTTGCACATTGCATCACATGTTTTTTTTTACATGGAAACCCCGCCTCCAAGTCTCGCCATTATCGCATTCTCCAATTCCATTGGAGAATAAAATGGCGTGGGTATTTTTCTGTACTTTCCAAATGTGAAGCCACCGTTATTACATTACAGTGGAACTCGCTCAGCAACAACTAGGAAGTTGGAACCTAGCTGTTGACTGACTACCTTCCGGAAAATTAAGAAAGTACCAGCATCAAAATTGGCAGAATGGGTATCAACAGCTTGGAAGCTAATTCCAGAAAAAATAGTGCAGCACTCATTTAAAAAATGTTGCATCACCAACGTTCTCGATGGCTCAGAAGAATCAGATCCTGAATGTGAAGTAGACTCTGATATTGATTCAGATGTAGATATTGACAGCTCAGAAGAATCAGACTCTGATATTGATTCAGAAGGGAGTGATGAATAACATACCTACTGATAAATAGGTACTATTGTTGTTAGTAAATTAAATTCTATTATAATAAAAATATTTGTTAGATGTATTTTAGTGTTTTATTTCATTTTTTTTTTCATAGAATCGAAGCTTTTTTTTTCTGTTGGTGGTACTGAAATTAAGGTGCATCTTACAATTGATGATGTCTTAGAATCGAAGAAATATGGTATATGTAGGTTTAGTATGAGTGCAATTCTGCTTAAGAATAAAGATTGTAAGATGAAAGGGGTGAATGAAAACTCATAAGAGGTGTGATCACCTCTGACAGTAATGAAAGACTAGTGTTTTTTTCATAATGCTTAACAATGTCTGCAATCATTTCTGAAAGTGGTAAAGTTTATTTTTACAAAAACTGTACTAAGACTAGAGGTTTCTGTGACGAGGACTGACTGGCGGTCATCTCTCCAAGGTATCCCAGACATGCTCAGTAGGAGCGAGATCAGGAGACCTCTCACAGGCCATTCTATACATTCAGTATCTTCATATTCAAGATAATGACCACCAGGTGATCTCTATATATGCAAACATTATTATCCATTAAAATGAACCCAAAGCCCACTTCACCTGCAAATGGGGGGAATGTAAGGTTTGAAGATCTCATCCCGTTATCTCAGGACAGTCAGGGATTCTTTATCAAACTTGTGGAGGTCACTGCTGCCATTGATGTCTACCCAGACCATCAAACCATCACCTCCATATTGGTCTTTTTCCCTGATGCTAAAGGGGCGATATGTTCTCTCCAGATGGATATTTGCCATGAATTAATTTGTAAGCTGTATCTTGATGTAACTGTAAAGAGAACAATCTCTTGTTGTTCTCGGGTTTTGTGCACATGTTACTTAGGCCAATTCAAATGAGAAGTGTGGCAGGAGTTAAGGGATCACATACCACTGGTCATCTTGCAATCTTTGGGAACTATGTACTTTAAGTAAATAAGAAGGGTAAAACACAGTGTGCTGAATTAAAGTTAGATTAAGTTAACTCTATTAACACTGTAGGTGCTGGATTAGTCACATGTTGGTCCACACTATATCTCTGCATCTCTGTCTCAGATTCTGCCCTAACACACAAATGCATCTGTTATAGCAGAGGTTGATGACATGCCTTTCCACCTGCACCGGAAGAGATATATTGTCATCTCTTGAGGCTCCATTCCCTCCACTTTAACCACAAGCTTCTCAGGAAGTTTCAAGACAGGCCAGACTCTGCCATTTCCGTGTCTGCCACTGACTTCTATGACAGAGTCCTCCCTGCCAGCTCCACTGCTGGCAATACGCTATTCCATGATGTTCCACCCTGGAGGAACAGTGATCTTATGATCAATGTCACAGTCCCTTCTATAGGTCGAAAGAGAGACTTAGATCCAGTGGCCATCAGGCTCCTCTCCACCTCCTATGTTAATACACTATATGATAAAAAAGCCAATCTCAAACAGGTTTATGCATTTATTGCTTGCCAACAAATTGCAAATTACAGATTGCCATCTGTTTATTTTATTATTTAAAGAATCTCTGAAAGATATTGATTATGTGGTTCATTAAGATGGGACACCACCTTTAGAAGAAATGGAGACTGGCCAGTTTCAAACGAGTATGAGAGATGTACCAAGGTCTACACCAACAGATCTGTTGATTGGGAAAGACTACATGCTGCTTCTGCCTTTGCCATCCTTGATACTGACATCGCCAGAGGTTTCAGTCTCCACCTGTGCAGAGCTTCATGCTATCCTTGAGGCTGTACTTTTCATTCTCAGCCTCGAGAGTGGCAACTTTGTCATTCTTTGAGACTCCAAGTCAGCCTTGGAAGCTCTCCAGAAGCAAGACAGCAAGAGCTGCAACCCTTTCCTCATTCAGAAGATCATGGAAACATGCTCCAAGATCACTTCTGCCAGTATCACAGTCCATTTCCAGTGGATCCCCTCCCACATAGGGATAACTGACAATGAGCTTGCTGATCGCACTGTGAAGGAGGTACTTGAGAATTGGAGTATATATCTAATTACCCTCTCTCTCTCTCAGCAACTGCAAGACATTTGTCTCACAACTGATGAGCCAGTATTGTCTTGCCCAGTGGCAGAGGGACTCCAGTTGTTCCTCATTCAGGTACCTGGTTGACCCTTCACTCACTGCTCCTAACCTTGGTAACCTCTGCAGATCTGAGACCCTCCTTCATCGTCTCGAGTTGGTGTCATCTAGAGCAACTCTATGCTTCACACTCTTGGCAGAGCTTACAGTCGTAACTGGGCCACATGCAGCACACCCGAGACTGCTCAACTGTTCTCACTACAATGCTGAAAGAGAAGCATTGTTCTGGGAACTTCATGCTATCAAAACCACAGACTACTCCATCACCTCCCTACTTGGTAACCACCACAATCTGAAGCTGCAGCGAACATGCTTCTGACTGGTCACCGATTTCTTTCAGAACACTGGCCTCTTCTGCAAGGTCTAATGTTTTTTTTTCTTTTTTGAAATTAGTACACTTAATAGTTTTGAGAGATAGCTGAGAGGCAATTTCTTCTGCCTCTGCTATCTTTCCCTTCTGTTGTGACTAGTGTAGGGAGACCCTCATTGGAGGCTAATTTCACTGTGAACTTACAACATCTTGAACCTTGAACCAATACTTGAAAATGCTTTGACTCTTGGGAGACTGTACTGGCCTTTTTGCTATCCCCTGCACAATATCACCTGTATTTTGGAATTGTTTCTAGAGCTTGGAGATTATCATTTGAGGACACATTCAGCCATCTGTCTACTAGTTTGAGACTAATCAGCCTCCATTTCTTCTTAAGGTGGTGTCCCATCTTAAATCAATATCTTTCAGAGATTCTTTAATCAGATGGCAATCTGTAATTTGCAATTTGGTGGCAAGCAATAAATGCATGAACCTTTTTGAGATTGCCTTTTTTTATTTATGGTTCATTTGCATATTTGTAATTTCTGAGGCAGTTTTACTGCTAATTTACATATTCATCACATGATATCACATAAGTGACTCAATTTTTGATTTTTTTTAAGTCCAGATATTTTTAAAAAAATAAGAAAAACTGATGTGTAACTTTTGCACTTAAGTGTGGTTTAGAGAATTTACTCAAATTGAGTTGAGGACTTGATTAATATCAGGTCTATCAACTAGCTATTAATAATGAAAGGAATGGATGTATGGTTTCCTTTCTTTTATTGACTTCTAAAAGTATGATTCTTTTAAATAGTTTTGATGTATAATAAGAATAATAGTAAAATAACATTTACAATTTGAAGTGAATTGACTGATAATTAATTGAAGCCATGCTACTGCCTACATAGAATGATGAAAACACTAGTACAATCTAAAGAAAGATAATTTCGTAGTGAAAGATACATAAAAAATGTTAATTTTTTTTGGTCAAAGAACCAATTGCTAAGATGAATTAAAAGGAAGTTTTAGAATGTTGTTGATGGTATTATTGATGGATGGATTAGAATGAGTTGAATGGTTTTTGTACAATAGGCAGTAACATAATCCTATAGTAATTTTTTGTTGAGGTTGTGCAATACAGGCTGATACAATCTTGTAAAAATGATTTTTTAGGTGACCTCTTTGAACTGTATCTGAAGTTATTGCACATCAAGTTTTGTTCTCAGAGGTTATCATGTCACATAAATCTGCTGCTAATGCAACTGCATAAGAAGTAAGTGATACAATAGCAGAAAAATGGACAGGCCAGTGAATTGGTTCTTTTCCAATCCAACAGTGATAAGGTTTGCAGATGATGATTGAAATATGCAGGGGTACCATCATTTTGTATCATAACAGAAAACATTATTTCAGGGAGTGTTATTTGTGAGTAATAGCTTCTTCACCAAAATCTGCTATAGCACTTTCCTCTTGAGAATGCTTTGGATCAATGAAAGTATTTTCACAAGATGGTGTATTTTTGCTTTTCCCACATACCTTGCAAGTATTTCAGAATAGTGAATATACAGTCCATGTAGCTAGTAGGATGCTTGGTACTAGTAGTAGGATTCATATCTTGTGAAACTTCGGTTGATACTCATATTGCAAACATTCCTAGTTAAGTATTTTTGCCCAGGATAGGAAAAGTTCCTGGGAAGAGGAGAAAAAAAAGCAGCCAAAATCTGAAAGATAGAGTTGTACATCAGAGCATCATTAAAGGGGCAGATTTAGGCTTAGTTGAAACTTGCATGAAAAGTGCATGAAGTGTTTTTTAAAGTCGGATTTAAGTTGCAGAGCGGAGTGTTTGCAGAAAGTGGCGAGATGAATTTTGGTGGTGAAGATCTTATCTTGAAAAAGGACAAGACATTATCTTTCTGATGAAATATTTAAAACTGAATTTTTTGTTGATTTATTGCAAGGATTGTTGTTCACTGTTGATAGAAAGAAACAGTTTAAAAAGTTCCTTTGCAATTTGTTATTGTGAGACTTTCAGAAAGTACTGAATGTGAGGAGAGCGGTGGAGATCTTTGCTTAATATGCAAAAAAAGTGAATAGTTTCTGTTCGCCAAGTTGAAGAAACTGACCACTGTCATAACAGAAGGTATCTGAAGGCCTTGGGTATAAAAGATTTTGAGTCCTTGTACTGTCTGTGTGTTGGAGGGGGTACTCTAAAAATTTTTTGCAACTTACAGATGGAAAAAATGCGTGTACCAGGTTAAATGAATTGAATTACAGAAATTCATAAATATATCAATAAATAGAAAATTTCATATGTAATATATAAACTTGCACATACTGAAAAACAAAACCTTAATTATAAATGGAAAAAAAAATAATTTCACTGTATTTAACAAAAATCACATAATATTTGGTATTAACATAAGTAAAAGCTTGAGATGTGAATAAGCAATAGATTATATTGATTGTGAAATATTTTACTCCTAATGCTAGAAAAAAATATCGATTTTATAGACCCTAGGTGAGTGTCTCATGCTCTTTTCATTAATCCACCACTGTAAACTGAAGTCTACATTTAGCTGGTGTTAGGTGTAAGTTCATAGTTGCATGAGTTGCTATCCCCATCCCCACCTGGAAAAAGCAGAATGCTATTTCCAGGTGGGGATGGGGGTGGCTGTCAGTAGTGCGCCATTCCCAGGTTCGAGTCCAAGCTGGATCAGCATTGGGATTTATCTGTGCAAAACTCCCTGCCCTGCTCATGGTTGGTAGGGGTCACCAATGGTCTTGGAAAGGCTGCTGTCCATCAGATGGGACATTAAGCCATGACCCTGTGTGTGAGAGAGAGAGCCATACCCTGTGCATCTTAAAAGAATATGCTGGATTGCCTTGACGAGAGGCTATCATCCATCTCCCAATGGTTGTCCAGTGGGTCCCCTCCTCCAACCTTCTCTGAGCCATTGGAGTCCTTGTGACCTGGCCATTTAGTCCATTGTATGTAAAAAAAAAGTGTTACTCAGAGGTAAAACAACCCAATGTTATTTTCAGGATGAATTCATTAATATTAAAATTTTACAATATTTCAGAGATGTTTTCTGTGGATGTTGTAAATTGTTCAGTTTTGTAAGATATGTGTCACTGTCTTTTTTGAGTTGCAGGGGGGGGGGGGGGGGGCACAGGTTTGACTTCCCCCATAAGTTTAATTTTATCACTGGATCTGTTATATCTTATCTGTAGACATTCCTAGAAATTTGTGGTTTAAAAATTTTAAATATATATTCCAAAAATGTAGGTTTATAAGTTAATAAAAATAAGTTGTTCCATTTGATGGATGGCAACCTTTCCAAGCCCATTGGTTTCTCCTTTCTCACAGAGTACAGAATGGGTGTTAGTGGAGAAAATTCTCAATATAGGCACAGTTGGGATTCAGACCTGGGAATATAAGATTATAAAGCCTGTATGCTATTGACTAAGTCAACCTCTGTGCCATAAAAAAAAGGTATCTTGTCACTAGTATTTCTTGAGAAATTTTGATCAGCATCCTCAGCTCAGGCTGGTAATTTACCTGAAGTAGCTGTTATTAGTTTTTCTGGGAACGATTTTGATCACTAGAAGGAAAACGATATTTTTATTAATTTCTGAGTATGCTTATGAAGAGTAATAATTAAGTTTTTTTGAGTAGTGAACCTCTAAGAGACAGTGAGCCACTTAAGGGTTAACAGAGTTAAATATTTGGGTTATATGCAATTTCAAGATGAACAGTATTTGTTGAGAAGTGATAGGGATGCCATCCCTATCACTTCTCACAAAACTGTAGTCCTCACTCTGAAAGATACGTGTAAAATGTTTAATTTGAAAGACCTTTAGTTATTATTTTGTTGTAGATTGAAAAAAAGCTGTGTAACTGTTGATTGATATGTTTGTGGTTGACTATGAAATCTTATGAGGTACCTGAAAAGGTAGGTAGCATAGTTATGATTCAGTAATAAAGTATCACAGGAAAACGTCCTGTAGACAAGAAACACTTCAAATAATTAGTTCTCTATTGTAGTAAAGTTTTTTTGTGAAGGTTTATAAACCTGTAGTAATTGGTTTAGCATCATGAAGTGTCGGTGGTGTGGGGCTACAAGGCACATATAATCCCGAAAAAGTTTCAAAATTAAGTAACAAAATGTAGTTTACAAATAGCAGTTATTTACTTTCCCATGAAAAACATTTTGCCTTCCACAAAAATTTCCCTTTATTTTCAGCTCTAAAGTTAGGTTGGGCTGCAGTTTTTTTTTATCTTCCATGTTTTGATTGATTATTCTCTGTGAAAAGCTTTAGATGGGAGTGATTGGTGCCTGAGATTGTGCGCAGATATGAAAATACAGTAATTCCTCACATAACACCATAGTTGCACAGATGTACTGTATATTTGTTCATATTCATTTAGTATTAATCCTTAAGTGGCTCACTATCTTTAGAGGTTCACATTTATCAGGCCAAATTTGAATACAATTAAGACATTCAAAGCTTGAACTACAAAAGTATGTAAGTTAATTGTTACTCTTCATAAGCATACTCAGAAATTAATATAAATACTGTCCAATAATGTACATGTTCAGTAAAAATATTGTTTGTGTTTAAATATCTCTAGGTATGTATGCATTTGCAAGTTTCCTTAGAAAGTTATGCATGACAAAAATGGCCTAACTTAAAAGCATAAATTATGCAATATTAAAGTCTATACCCTTTATAGTCTTTCCATTTTCTAATGTTATGACTTTTCCTTAACCTTTTATTTACCTTTATTAAATAACATTTAAGCGATCGTTGCTCTTTTATTTTGATACAACCACTTGCAGTGTCTGGGTGTGGAAAATTTTTGATTGAATTAGTATGCAATAAAGTTCGAGGTGTTCTGGCGTCTTAGAGCAATGATGCAAATTAGCAGACTTTTCAAAAAAAAAAAAAGAAAAATTGTGGCCACGGAAGCTCTCTTAACATTTTGGCAACTCTTTGGTAAGCCTGATTTACAACGTATAATGCGGACAGGAACAAAGCACCCAGGAAGTAGCAATAGTTGTACGTGTACCTTGCTCTAACCACGTTTAAATTTGGTATCTTCAGTGATGAGGAGGACGCCCAACGGGCTGCAAGCCGGGAGTCTTCTAGTTGCTGTAGCTGGCTCCCCTTCTCACTGTTGGTAACTGATTATTTTTAGCAGAAGGAACGATTCGCACTCATATTTTAACTTTTTTTTAACCTCATTTCTTATTGGCTGCACTGATGTGAAATGTATTCGAGGCTTTATGATACATTATAGTTTGGGTGGACTAAAATACATTATTTTTTCCCCTCCATTGGGTTTGTTTTTCTTCTCGCCTTTCGAGAACGTGTTAAGCATTTTCACGAAAGGCGAGTAGAATTTCACATTTTAAAGTAAGTTTCGTAAACAAGTGCCAAGAATATATTTTACGATTAGTCTTGACCGAAGAGCAAATTATACTAGGAGGGGGGGGGGGAAGTTAATTTTTCATATCACATAATTGGTGCAGTCCGATTTAGATCATTTTCAGGTTGAACAATCTCATGAATTAGCTTTTAATACTGGTTGTTGCAATGCAGTTGACTTTTTCGATATGTTTTTTACTTTCTCTTACGAAATACAGAGAAAACATTGTAATCATGAAAAGAATGCCACCTTTGATCTGTGAAGGTCTAATAGCGCCTGAATGTTTGAAGTATCGAGTTAAAATTTTGTTTAATATTTATACTTAGGCAGTTTTTTTTATCCTGATCAGTTATTCGACGAATAATTGGACCTTGCGACGCAGTAATTAGGAATACTTTTGTAGTCAATTTTATAAAATTGATCTAACTAACTTTGTAAGTTTCAATTTTAAGAGATCTTGCATTCATTCATTGCAAATTTCCAGCCCAGGGGTCCCCAATATATGGTCCACAGCAAATTTGCAAAATAAAAGTAAAAAAAAATGTTTTTTCTAAGATTTTTGAAATTTACCAAATGTAAGGCTACCAACTCTTAATGATTTCCAATTTATCAGGAATGTATTATTTATTTTATAAGGAATTGATCCACAAAACCCTGTAACTTATCTTTGGTGTATTATTAGCATCTCTTTTTCAGTTTTATGCCACTCTTAGACAAACATTAGAATTCAGAAAACAGCTTTCTAATTTAAAGAAAGATTATATTTTTTCCCGAATTTCCGATTTTTAAAATTCTGTCAATTTAAAATGAAAATGCGAGAGGTGAAATAACTAAATTGTGGTTTAAACAATGGGCTGGCGATTTTTGTTCTCTTTAAAAGAAAATTTTTTCACGCTTTTGTTTTTTGTAAATATTAATCGAGTGAGTCGTGCTTTAAACCACATTCTAAGACTTAATCTGTCTGACATGACGTACATGTTGCGAGATGAATCTAGAATGATTGGTTTCGATTGCAGATACGTATTTATCCAGTTTCAATGATAAGCAACCAACGTCCAGGATTATTTTTCTAAACGCAGTTTGTACATCAAACTAGTTGGGGAACTAATCTAAAGAGTTGGAGAAAATTTCTACTGTGAGACTTAAATATTGTGATTATTAGCTATCTAAGCCTATGAGAAAATTTGTGCAATAAACATTGCACACCTCATTTACTTTTGTTTCAGTTCGTATAGTTTTGTTAATGAAAAAGTTAAGAATGTCTAAATGATGAAATGACCGAGAGTAAAATGGATTGAAACAGCATGTAGCAAAATTCAGAGATAGACAGAAGGAGAGAGGTAAAAACTATTTTGGAAAAGAGAAGATTGCTACTAAATTAAATGTTAAAGTGATAAAGGATTTGAGAGCTCGTGAAACTGTAGTCCACAAACGAAAAACTTCTCTTTATCAATCTTCTCGTATTTTTTTTTGGGACAATTATGTGTTTAACTTAATAAAATGATTTTCATAATTTAACGAAATCATGTAGAGATACGTAAGTTGTCTTCTCGTTACGGATGGGCAACAGCCCTCTTAGGATCAATATCTTTCAGCAAGGCTCATTTGCATTAATCATTATTCAACATCGAATTATGCCTCCTCCAAAAGGGGACAGAAGTTTAGGGGTAATGACCGTAACGAGTTATTTATATCTCAAAGTGTGGGACGTCTCCAATGTCATGGACTACCTAAAACACGACTCCAAAAAAAAAAAGGGGGTGGGGGAAGGAAAAATGTGGTTGATATGAATCATATATCGAATGAAACTTTCTGAAGGTAGCTGTTTTTAATGATAAAGAAAAAGATATTTTTTAATTTGTACTTCCTACACTGAGATGCCAGTTTATTTGGTACAGCTACCTAGTAACGTGCTGCATCTTCTTTGGCTTCAGAACAGCCCGAATTCGTCGGGGCATGGAACTTACAAGATGCTGGATGCATTGTGCAGGAATATTGTACCATGCGGAAATGACTGTGTCGCGCAGTTGTTGCAAATTGGACGGTGCCACAGGCTCGCTGCAAAGAGCTATTACCACCTCATCCCAAAGATGCTGATAATATGGTTTAGATCTGGGACTGTGCAGGCTAAAGAAGCAAGGAAAACTCGTCAGCATGTTCCTGGAACCATTTTGTGATGATACGTGCCTTGTGAGCAGGTGCATTATCATGCTGAACGTGCCCATCCGAGTGAGGATAAGCTGTTTTTGCTTTTCGCACCATTCTCGGTAAACCCTTGAAACAGTTGTGCGTGAAAAGCCCAAGAGAACGGCCGTATGGAATATGCTAGAACCGGCATTCTAGCACCAACTATCATGTCACATTCAAAGTCGTTCGTTTTGCCCATTCCTACTTTCGGTCCAACTGGAACTGATGCTGAAAGAACTGATTTGCCGGATTTACGGCGCACACTGCAGTCACGTGAAGTATTACGTGTTGGAGTGAACCATTTATGGACGAGAGATGGTGTACCTAATAAACTGGCATTTCAGTGTATATGCACCCTAAAAAGTGGAAAACAAACCTAAAACGTATCGATGGTGCAGTCACTAAATACGTATTCACTTCAGAGGAAGATAAGGTGCCGATTTACCTCTCAACAAGATTGCCCTCACCCTATCTCCCTTGGAAATGAATACGAATTTAGCAACTGACTTGCACCATCGATACATTTTAGGTTTTTTTGTACTTTTTAGGACTCATATAAGAAGATAGGTATTGTTTGGTGATGTCTTTGGAGATAAACATAGGTAACATGTTGGCAGGCAGCCAACAAAGGACGATTTTTTAAGCTGTTAAATATTTTTGTTGAGAAAATATAAGTTTTACCGAAATGCGATATTTATACGTTGTGCGTAAATAAAATTATGGAACTTAATGCTGACTACGAATCAATATTTATTGTTCTCAGCAGGCGGTAACGAAGAAATTTCGTCATTCTATCTCAAGATTGCTAAAATTTTGACCTCATTCGCCGATCTTATTTATGCATTGTGATATTTTGCTCACCTTTTTCAGTACTTTTATATATGTGTAAATGTACTAAAATGTTACAAATTAATAGTAATAGACTATTTTTTGTTACGCTCGATTGTAGTGCAGTGCTGTAATGTGGTAAACTCAAACTAAGATATGTACACAATGATTCTCAGGTTTCAACCCGCCTACCATAACTTCCGGGACCGGGCAGTGACCAAGGAGACATTTCCAATAGTGCAAATGTTTATTTCATAGAAATTTGTATCAAACGGAGCCCACCTTGGCCATCATTTTAAACAGTTTCAAATGAACCAAAATATGCGAACTGGAGTAGGACTGTTGGTGATGTTGGAAGTGTGAATATAGAGATTCCTGATAGCCGCCATTCATTCATAGTTAATTCTATGCAGTTCTATCGAGATGCACAAGAAAGAAAAATATGAAGATTGACATTAATGCCAATCTTCATATTATGCTGGGGTATCTCTTTCGGTAGTGCGCCAGACTTGTAATATGCAGTTCATAGGTTCGAGTACCAACTCTGCCAGTGTTGAAATTTAACTCCACTAGTTCTCACATGTCCTCGATGAGAAAGAGGACACTGATGGGATCGGAAAGGCTGCAGTCCGTAGGTTGAACGTAAAGATGTGGCCCCTGTTGCAGAGAGCCCACACCCTGTGCACATTAAAGAATACGCTAGATGGCCTTGAAGGGAGGCTTCCATCCGTTTACTAATAGCTATCTAGTGGCCCCCTTTTCCCAATTATCTCTAATCCCTAGGGGTCATTTAGCCTATTTTGCTTAAAATGCCGCTCTAAGGTAAAACGACCAAACCAAAATTGGAATAATTGATTCCAAATTTTAAGGAATATTTACGTATAATGATATTGTAACTTTAAGTTTATAAGGAAATTTTATAGGGTTTGATGGGAGATACAAACCAAAACGTGACTTTAGTGTACTAAGAAAATATTGAAATAAAAAAGTAATTGTTTAAAAGAAAAAATGTTTTATTTCTGTCAACTTTGACGAATCATATGCTAGTATATATTATATATACTAACCTAGTATAATAATAAATGTATATATAAGTATTGCTTATGTTAGCCTCCTTTTTTCAGTCCATTAAATATAAACCCATGGAATTTTTCGCATTTTTCATAATTTGCTTATTTCACGTTATCACTTTTTATTATTTATTTTCGTTTCAAAAGCATATAATGTCTGAATTTTTAAGGTTATGGAATTAAAAATAAATTTCCATTCAAGAAGCTGATTTTCATAGAGGTCTGATAGGAGTCTCTACGGGGATAGGCGAGACCTCAGCAGAAAGAAAAACCTCGGGCTCGAACCCAGGTCCCTGATCGGTAGATCCCATCAGTGTCTAAGCCCCGGTCCAAGCGCTCTAACCACTCGGTCATCGGGACGACTTATGCATTTTCACCGTTTGTAATTATCAGCGGGCTCACAGTTTGCGAGCCCGCTGATAATAATAAGATTAAATGATGTAATATATATTACATCATTTATGTAATATATATATTACATCATGTCGAGTGGTTAGCGCGCTTGGCTACTGATCTAAGGGACCTGGGTTTGAGTCCCGGGTAAGGCATGGATGTATGTGTCGTTTTTCTGCTGAGGTCCTGCCATCCTCTCAGATCTTCTACTGTGGCATATAAACTGACAGGTTCCTGTCAGACCTCTGCGGTAAGCAGCTGCTTGCGGGGGTAGTTATTTTTTATTTATGAAAGATAATATAAGATTAAATGTTTAAATATATTTTTGAAAAAAAAATGTGATATTTCATAAATTTCCATTTTAACTTTTACATATAATTGTGAAAGAAAACTTCATCACAAATCTATTGAGATTTTGCTTCATACAATATTTTTGTATTGTTCTAGTTTTAAGACTATAGTGGAAACAAAGTTTTTATTTTATGATTAATTTGCGACATTCTTTGGCAGTAGCGAAATGAAATGTTCATTGGCGAAGTTTTGGAGAGTCGCCTGAGTATCGTAGATTTTTAGTTTTATGCTCTAAAGTAGCTACAGGATTCGTGAAATGTTAAGAAAAAAAAATTATAATATCATTGTAATACTAACTATTTCAATGTTTCTTTTTGAGATATCATAATTTCCATTTTAGTGTTTTTCCACCTCTAAACTATTAGGTATTAACCTATGGTTTCTCATAATGAACACACCCGCTTTTTTTGCTATCATGGAATTGCTAAGCACTTTCTGAAATGCTGACTCAGGGCCAAGTTCTACGTCAGCGTGTAAAATAATAAAAATGGAAAAAAAAATTGTATTGTGAGGCATTGAATGAGACTCTATTGAGCGTCGCAGAATAGACTCCTGTTGTTGCCTCAGCGAAACGCTGGGGTGAAATTATGACCTGATTACTCTATTGAAATTTGCGGTGCTCTTTCATAACAGAGCCTTTTTTATACACCATTATTATGACTGCTACACCTCGCCGGAAACGGCATGGAATTTGCCGAGTTGATGGTTCTGTCCTCTCGCGTGTGGCGTGTGTCGTAGGCTTTGGAGCAGATGTTTATTAATGACCACTGCGTGCTTCCCATATGGCAGGGTACAACAAGTACTTCTTGTTGTAGGGTTAAGCAATGTCGTCTTCGCGCAGTTTCAGACCAGTTTTGAGGGTGAAATTGAGTGTTTCGAATTTAAGCATTTGTATACTATAAAACGCAGGTAATGGACGGCATAGTTTAATGGGGTATTGGAAGCAATAATGTAAGAATATTTCCTTTCATATGGTTACTCCCTTTCGCTATACGTATAATGTACGTGGCATTCTTTGAAAATTTAGCTACTCATGCTTATGAAAATTAACGCAGTATTTGTATCATATGGGTAAAATTTCCTTCTCAATAGGGAAAATAATATTTTTATATCCTAACCTGAGATTGAGGCAGCAGTAAATGTGAAATGTAGACTCGTAATCTGCAGTTCCGAGTCCTACCTGGACTAGCGTTGAAATTTATCTCCTTGAAACTCCCCACTATGCCCTCGGTCAGCGGGGGACACTGATGTGCGTGGAAAGACAGCCATCTGTTGGATGGGACGTTAAGCCGTAGTTCCTTGTACAGGATAGTCATGCCCTGTGCGCGTTAAAGACACGCTCGATGGCCTTAACGGGATGCTTCCATCTGTCTCGTAACAGCTATTCAATAGATCCCCTTCTCCCAACTTTTTTTGAGCCCTCGGGGTCCTTTTGACCTGGCAATTTAACCCATTGTGTTCAAAAGAGTGCTGCTCAGAGGTAAAACAACCAAATCCAAGATAATCTGATTCCACATGTCGCCCAACCGGGACTAGAGATAATTTAAACATATCGGTCGCGTTAAATTTTAATACTTGTTTTAGAACCAATACGTATTTCGTATTATAATTTTATAGTAATAGTTCTTTCGCATCGTAAAACTTCAAGTAACCAATAGTATAATACACCGAAGAACCAAAACATGACCATCTGCCTAATATGATGTTGATTCTCCAAGTGCTGCCAGAACAGTTCTTACCCGGCGAGGCATGGACGCTACAAGATTTCTAAAAGTGTCTTGTGATATCTGGTACCAATACTTTACCAGCAGATCCTTTAACTCTTGTAAGTTACGTGGTTGAGCCACCGCAGATCGGATATGATATTCCAACACAAACCACAGATGCTCGATTGGATTGATGTCTAGGGAATTTGGAGGCAAGGGTAATACCTGGAAGTCTTCCTCATGTTGCGCGAACCATTCTCGAACAATCCAGGCAGTGTGGCATGGTGCATTATCCTGCTGAAAGAAGGCACTACTCGAGGGGAATACCATTGTCATGAAAAGTTGTACCTGGTCTGCAGTGATGTTTAAGGTAGGTGATAGACATCATAGTTCCCTGCACATGAATGACTGAACTCAGGGTTTCCCAGCAGAACATTGCCCAAAGCATTACACTTCCTCCACCGGCTTGTTTTCATCCTATGGAGCATCCTGGTGCCAACACTTCCCCAGATAAACGACGCAAACGTACCCAGCCGTCCACATTGTGCAACAGGAAATGAGATTCATCGGACAAGACGACCTTTTTTCAATCATTCAAGGTCCAGTTTTGATGCTCATGTATCCATTTTTGGCGCTTTCAACGGTGAACCGAGGTTAACATGGGCACTCGAAGTGGCCTGCGGCTATGCAGTCCCGTTTTCAGCAGGTTCAATATACTGTGTGTTGTGACACATTACTCCCGTTGTCGTTTATATTTTAACTTCCATAATTTTACAGCCGAGCCTCTTACACTCGGCCATCTTTTATCTGATGACCCTTTTTTTTCCATCTGTCTTTGCATTTTTACGTTATACAGGATATTTTAGCAAACTGATTTTTTGGCTTTATCCTTTTTACCTTGATCATCTTGGGTCTTTTAGACCTGGGTTCGCTTTATCTTTTTGTGCTTTTGTATTATTGCCTTACACTTTTACCGTTTTTGTGTTTATTTTAACTTTGTGGGTCAAACGTCTTTTAGCCCTTTATTCTCTGTTTGGCGCAATATAGCCCTCGTTGCTCTTGCGCCATAAAACCCCAAACAACCAAACCATTACTCCCGTCACCAGCATTCAAATTGCGGGTTGGTCAACACCTTGCCGGCGATTCATGGTTTTTCCCTTCTCGGACCAATTTTTGAAGGTACTAACCACGGCTGACCGTGAGCAACCCCACAAGCTTTGCCGTCTCGGAAATGCTCTGACCCCGTCGTCTGGCCATTACAATTTGGCCTTTGTCAAACTCACGTTAGTCCGCTGTCTTTCCCATCTGAAGAACAAGAATAACACTAACACAGTTTAGTATCAGGTGTTATTTTCACCATTTTATGACCTTCACACGCGCCGTCGTTTAACTGCAGTTGCTTCGATTTGCATAAAGATGCGCTGGTCATAATGTTTTGGCTCTTCGGTGTATACATTTTGATAAAGATTAAGGATCCACTATACCTTGAGACACTATGTATAAGCAATAGTATCGTAAGGGTGGGACCTGAACTATGAAGAGAAAGGTTATGGCTGCATTAGAAGTGTTTGGTTAATACGTTTAATTCTCAGCTTTGTTAATATGTTTAATTCTCAGACAATCAAAGTTATTAAACTAAAATGACAACTTCAACAAAATGGCATATTTCATCTTCATTGACTAAAAAGTTGCAGAAAAAATGCACGGAAACGAATGAAATGTAACAAACTTAAATATTGTGTACGAATTCCACAGGGAACAAAACGACAGTTTTGCCGATGAGCATTAGGATCTCCGGTGATGACCATACGCGGCACCATGCCACACCAGCAGTGAGCTTTCGTATTGGAGGCAGCGGCGAAACGTGGCCTGGCCCAGTTCCAAGGGTCGAACAACGCCTCTTCATCGCTTACACTGCTTCCTGTGCGTTTTCCACAAATGGAATGTGCCCTGACATATCTCTCAACTTACTCAAGCTGGTGAATAGCGGAAATTTAAAGCACTGGATGTTGTGACTTGGCTAATACGTTGAATTATTTGTTATTCTTTCTTAACGCGAGATATCATTTATTATAGCTGGGACAAAGTGAGCAACGCATTCTCGACGTCCTGACCCTCTCGTCTGTTAGGGAAATACGAAGAGTGGGAGAACTACGAAACGAGATGAAATTAATGCCAGAAGACAAATTACTCATAAATTCCTAATTTTACTTTTTCGTTTCTTTTGAAATTTATTTGTTAAATTATATGTTATATTTAGTTTATCTAAACTACTTATTATAAACTACTATATTGTAAGTGATTCAAAAGCTTGTATTTTTATTTCTTGCCTACTTGAAGAAATCTTTCTTGAGGTAATACCAAGTTTATTATTTTAATTCAGTTAATAATAGGCCAATAGTAGAAGTCAATGTGGAATTGGAAATAAGGTATTTGTTGCTTACAGAAAAGTGGCTTTATGCTGAGAAGAATAAATTTACTGGTATGGTAGATTTTCAAATAAAAATGCATTAAACTCCCGGTTAACTGGTACTCAAGTATCTGGAATTCTCATGCAATCGGCATAAATTTCAAATTGAATTTGTACGGCAAATTTCAGTGGACGTGGTAGATCTCCCGGATGCCACTGGCGCTGTCATCGTCTTTCACGCATTGTTACATTCACGCTATGATGCTATAAAAAATTGTATTTTATTTATTTGCATTTGTATTAAAGGCATACTTCATTTTTATTATCATTGTTTCTAATTGCATTTTTATTTCAACTAAGGTTTGAATACAAGATTGTACCTATTGTATTTTGTTTCTATAAAAATATTTCTCATGCAACTGGTAGATTCATCTAACTGGCAATACCCATTCCAGGAACCGGATAACTTGGAGTTTATGTCGATTTAACACGAATTCTTAATTGGTCCAGGGAAAATATTGAAATTAAATCATAATTTATTGAATCAGAAAAGAGCTGAGGAATAGAATCAAGAACTAGTAACTACAATTCCATAGCAGAGTTTGAACTTTCCAAGCCTGGGGCAAAAAGTCAGTGTCAGCAGGTGAAAAAAATGAAGCAAAAACAAGTATTTTCTATTATTGCAACAGTTAAAAATATTCTTTTTTGTGCTTGTATGTCAGAACTCGACGTGATTTTTGCGTAATTTCATGAGTTGAAAAACAAAAAGCAAAAGAATGAGGATTCAGCAGAAGTGTACTACGTAATAAAACCTCGCTTCTATTCATTCAGTGGGGCGGGGGTGGCTCAGTCGGTAGCGCGCCAGGCTCGTAATCTGTAGTTCCCAGGTTCGAGTCTCAGCTGGGTCAGCGTTGCGATTTATCTCCGCAAAAATTCCCCGCCCTGCCCACGGTCAGTAGGGGACACCGATGGGCTTGGAAAGGCCGCCGTCCGTCGGATGGGACGTTAAGCCGTGGCCCCGTGTGCGGGAGAGCCATACCCTGTGCACGTTAAAGAACACGCTGGATGGCCTTGACGGGAGGCTACCATCTGTCTCCCAACAGCTGTTCCAGTGGGTCCCCTCCCCCAACCTTCTCTGAGCCTTCGGGGTCCATGTGACCTGGCCATTTAGCCCATAGTGTGCAAAAAAGTGCCGCTCAGAGGTAAAACAACCCAAAACAACACAACTATTCATTCAGTTTCTACAAAAACTGGAGATGGATAAGAGTAATAGTAACTTTAGTTGTATTCTGAATAATAAATCATAATAAATAACAGTCGTATTCGGTTAGGCAGCTGGACACTGTAGGAATGCATGTGTCTTATACGTCACAGCGTGCTGACATCAGCATGTGCCTGTTAGCAAAGTATTAAGCTTTCCTGATAAGAAAGCGTGATATATAAATATAAGATGTATTCATCACTCTTGCAGTTAAGATTATAATTTTGTTGTGTCATGTATAAGTTTTTGCAAAATCTAGTTTAAAGCAAGTTAAATGAACTTTTCCACACTGGTTCTAACAGCCAAAGGTTATGAATTATCATTCAATTTGTATGTGAAAATTTTATATTACTTTTAAATTATTTTAATCTCTTTTAGCAGTAGAATATTTCGTATAATTCTGATAATGAAGAGCTTAGTCTATTTTCTGACGAGTTCTTCTCGACTATGCAATTATTCTACCCGTAAATATTTAGGGAATCCAAATTTCATATTCCAGTGGATTCAACGTATGTATCGCTGAAAAAAAAATTAATTAAAAAAAAAAAATTTATATTTTTCCACAGCGGTTATACTGCGATGTTAGTAAAATAGAACATCGTACCGGAATAATTTTAGTACTTGAAATATACGTTGCATTTTCAGTTCTAATATCTAAAATAGTTGTGCGTAGGTGGTTCAGTTTCACTTCAGCGTTATGTGGTATATGCATGTATAACGGAAGCTAGAGTTGACTGTTCTGTGTTAGGACGCCGCAAGGACTTCCTCTAACCATTGTACGTCCGGCAAGAAGATGCAAGGCAGATTCCACGTCATTGTGACCCGTTGGCCTTGCTGCGTATAGGCCTTGATGATTATTTCATTGTCGAGGCTGCATTTGTTCTTCCTTTCTTGGCTCATCGTGCAGCTGTCGTAACAGTTTTTGTTGATAGGACGGGATGCTTTTGCGAGATAGCGGTATCGCATCCACCTGCTCTGACAAAGAGCTCCGTTATGGCGGTCGGCGTTATTGTTTACATGGTTGAGTGGCAGCATACAGCCTTCGCTGCATGTGAACGGTTCCTCTGACCAATTACCACGCCACGACTGGAATGCGGTGAGTGATCCCTCGGCCTGGTGACAGGACGTTTCCCTCTCAGGAGACATTTCGTGGCCAGTTGCATGCTTCGCTGAAGATAACAAGTGTCTAAGTGTAGATCACCTCTTCGTTACATATGTTGCTGGCTTTGCTCGTGTATTGAACTTATTGTTTTGCCTTGTAAACATCATTTTTTTGAAGATACCAGTAACAATATCGTGTGTCTTACGATGCTTACTTATTAGATTTTTTGTATTTTCTGTTCTTTCACACCATTGTGCTTTATTGGGTCTTATTGTGATCTTGCGCATCTTCAACCTTCTACCAGTGTCGTCATTTTTTTATGCTCCCACCATTAACTTTAAACTAATATGAAATCATTGCAAACTTTGTCTACTGACACTCCTTACACTATCAGTGTACGTTTAATCTCGTAGCATCAAATACTTCAGCATTTCATAGTAAAATGTTTCTAATCCATAAATTAAAATTATCTAAAAGGTTATGCCCAATTATTAATATCAATAATCATATACGAAAGGTAATTTACGTTATAAAGGCCTCACAGTTGATCCTTTATTTGCTACACCATAAGTGCTAGATATAAGTGCACCATAATTGCCGATTTGATCCTTTACACTTAGGTTTACAAGCATCAAATACACTCACCGCTTTTCCCTTCGAAAATGGAATGGTGTTGAAAGAGAAATTGGCACGTTCGTCAACCTCAGAACCAGTCTCGTAGGCAGTCTTAATGCACTTGTGCCACATGCACAGGGTGTGAGCTCTTAATAGATAACCTACTGTATTAACTACTTGTTTTAATTATTTTATTCATAACTTCCTTCCATAAATTTTCCTTTTAGAGTTTCCGAGTTGTATAATATTTTCAACCCTCAAGAATGCCCACTTCTAGTTCCACGCTTTAGGTTTTTTTTATCATTGTAATTTTACAATATATGGAAAATCCAACTTTATAAGGACCGACAAATACGAAATACATCCATTGGCACAAAAAAGAATGAAATTCCTAAAGGAGGCTATCCATACTATAAGAATTAAACATGAGCATATTTAAACCACATGGAGATGCGTCAACAAGAGAATATATGTTGTAAAAGTTGCTGTTCTTTGTCACGTGTAAGTAATAGGAACGATGATGACATTGGAAAACAGTTACTGTTTAAAATTATTTTTGAAGTGCTATTTTTAGTAATATTTGTTATATTATTTTAATTATAATGCTTGTATTAAATAAGTAAGAAGTGTGACAGTGAAACGAAAGGGTTGTGTTTATACAGGTTCTCGTCAGTTTATTCAAAGCCGTTTTTTATTTTGGAGAATAGATATTTGTAGCGATCCATTTAAAAGCAAACCATTTTAGAAATTGTTTCAATGATTTCTTGATGACATAATTTATTGCACTCTTTGTTACATCCTTGTAAACTATTTGTACAAATTGAGATCAGTTGTATTTTGTTTAGTTTCCTCGTAGGATGAACAAATTATAAATGGTTGTGCATTAGGGTGTGTAAAAACCTGATAAGTTAGTTGCTTCACAACTGAGGAAAGCTCACTGTCTGCCATTACATAAAACTGCCTTTATTATAGAAATTGAACACAAACTATAGCATGTCGTGCAGAACGAGGTCAGTAGTATGAGCAGTGAAATTGCACGATGCTGAGAGAGTGAAGATTCTTAGAATAGCCGTATGCTTACATCCAGTAGTTTGGGCTTGAAGTAATCGGTCGCATGCTTTTGATTCTTAGGTCTCCTTGGTTCAGTAAACAAAGGGGCAAGTGAATGGCTTTCACTTCCTTTGGGATGTTTTAGTTTTAACAAGCAACAATGGCCGATATTTTTAGGCAAGAAGAATAGAGTAATTTTTTTGAACAAAGGTTTCAACGGGAATATTTGTTTCTAGTCAGAGTTGGCAAATAGGGAAAGGAATTTGGCATTATAGCCTGTGTGCTATCAAGAATGCTTTCTGCCTTCGTGGATCTGTCCCTAATTTTATTTACACGGTACTTGATTGCACAAGCTTTGTAACAAAGAATCATCCATTATTTTATTTTACTTCTTCTTTTAGTATCATATTCAATATAACTTGTATGAAAAAGGATTGCAGCTGTTGTTGTGATGTTAGATAGTAATGTCACATCTAATAAATCGGGCTTCTAGTCTACTTAAATTACAGAAGTGTTCTAGTTTCCAAAATGTTGACGAAAAGAATCTAGAATTTAATAGTTAGGAACCCAAATATTAACTTTTAATTTTGAATGTGTTCGAAATGCTTTTTCACTATTAGGAAAAAAGAATTGTAGATCGAATTAAAATATTTGCTACCCGTGGCCGAGTGGTTAGCGCGCTTGGCTACTGATCTACGGGACCTGGGTTCGAGCCCCGGGTAAGGCATGGATGTTCATGTTGTTTTTCTGCTGAGGTCCTGCCATCCTCTCAGATCTTCTACTGTGGCATATAAACTGACAGGCTCCTGTCAGACCTCTGTGGCAAGCAGCTGCTTGAGGGGGTATCAAGCAATATTCTTCCTGCATTTTTATTCATCAGTTCAGTGTTTTTAATAAAATATTTCGCTAAAGGTTTTCCACTTTGTAGAGGATATACGTATACAGTATATATAAAAGGTCTCGCTCCCTCTTTCGACATGTTCACCTGCTTCTCATAAGGCCACGATTCAGCGGGTCACTTGGTCATCTTCAACAACCTTGCCGTGGGCTTCTCATAATAAGGCAGTCGTAACGTACAAAACTGCCCATTTCCACTTCATAGATCTCGTGATAAAAGAAAAACGGTGTTCGGCTTCTGGTTTACCCATCGGCTGGAAAAAAGGTGACATCCGGGCCCACAGTTCCGCCGGCGAGGAGGAAGTGGGATCCCTCTCAGACGTATTCTTCCGTTCCTCACTCTTCTTCGTTGCCCTGAGGCATTTTGAAGTCTGGCATGTGGACCAACAGGTTTTAAGTAAAGTACTTGCTCTTGGTGTGGCGTATATACAATATCTGCGACGTCTTTTTTCGAAGGTTAGGAATTTTCATTCTTGCATGCGACGGAATATTTGGAAATCAAGCGGTTCTTTTTCGTAGATTGCAGAAAATTAGTGCGGTTTCAGTTTTACTCGACCTATTTTTGTTGGAAAATAGCATCTCTATTAAAAACGTTATCGTTTCCAACTTTTTTTCCGTCCTTGTTTAGGTAATTGCATAATGTTAACTTTTGTCTATAAATACTTTTTCTTTGAACTTAGTACAGCTTTTAAAAATTTTTAACTTTTTTTCATTTTTGTGTCTAGCAACAGAAATTTCTTAACTGTGAAGTAATGCTAAGAATTCTTGGTTTGACTGATGAGCTCGGCATTATAATTCACAGAATAGACTACCGACCTGTTAGTATGTCTACCCAATCAGCATTTTGTGTATTTCACTTAAGACATTTTTAGGAAATTTGAATGTTTCTTCCTTAATTTTTGCACTTGTATGAAAACTGAGAGAGAAGTGATACGGATCAGCGAATTTCCATGTTGCGAAGACACAGTACAGGAAATAGAGTGGATTAATTATATGCAACACAAAATAATTACTTCTGAAATAGTTTCATGCCACGGAGGTCAGAGTTTTGTCAGTATAATAACCATAGAGATGATCTATGAAGAATTCGAGTCTTTAACACACTACTGTTCTGCATAATCAGTAGCGTGTCTGGTGTGTCACAGAATTTTAATTTAAGAGTGCGCAACTTGAGCACTTTTGTTTCGCAGCCAAACTCGGTAACCAATCGGCCACAAGCCTTTGTCATTTTAATTGTGTTTTATATGAGTTGACTTACGAAGCTTTTAGTGAATGTGGAGGAATTCTAATTATGCACTTCATGAAATACGCACTTGTGTGACCCATTTTTTTTCGATGGGCGCTTTGGTGTTAACCTAAACAGTGGCGGATTACCCAATAGGCGCTCGCCTAGGGCCTGACATTTATGGGGAAGGGGAGGGAGGGCTCAAAACATTTTATTTTTTCAACATTTTATTTAGTAAAATATTTTGCAATCAATATAGTTTACGTACACATCTCTTGTTTTATACTTAGGTTAATACCAAATATCCGATTTTTGTTAAATACTTTACAAAGAACAGATATTTATTTTTTGTTTATCTTTTAGCATGTGCACGTTAATGCAATACATATTAAACTTCCTATTTATGCATTTCTGTAATCAATTTAACCAGCTGCATGCGTTTTTTTTTTTCATTTGGAAATTTGTAAAAAATTTGTAGATTGAGTATCTCTCTCTCCTCCTGGATAGTTAGGGGCATTCCCGACTCTTCTGTGCCTGGGGCCTTCAGATACCTTAATTCGCTACTGAATATAAATATATATTGGAAAGACAATTCTGATATTCTCGATAAATACCAATCTAAGTTTTCTGCATAGGCCTTCATTGAAAACCATTTTTTATTGTCATTCAAATGGGGTTTGACCCCAATGAATTTTAGTTTATTAGTTTCAAATAGGGTTTGACCCCATTGAGTTTAGTGATTGACGCACTTTTCCTGGAAGAAGATTGTGCTTCATGCAATCTCTGAAGCGTTTGTAAGATAACATTCTTGTCTTCAATGAATCCTACTCAACACTTGTGAAATACTGATGAACTGCAGTGGAGATTTTGATATGTTTTGACAACTAGAAAGAACAGTAATTTTGTAGCGAAATGCATATCTTTCTATCATAGAAAATTTCAATACTGCACGGCACATACACTTCAAGCTGAAAACTGCTCAACAATCAAATTAACGTTTGATATTTGTAATTTTATACATCAATATTAAACAATAAATAGAGACAATATAGATTTGAATGGTGCTTTCTGCTTTTATTTGTCAAGATTATATTTCAGAAGCTAGGCAATTAGATAAGCAGTCATTGTATCGAGGTATTTTTATTTAGCTTTACCTCACCATTACATGATTTGCAGTTAAATTCATCGAACTTCTGTCTTATGGCAGTTGGATCAGAGTAAAACAACTTAAAAGATAAAAATTCGAATGGTTATAAAAAAAAACACTTTCATAATATTTTCCTCAGTGTTGATGTTTAGAAGGGGAGAGGAATTGACACCCTTTTTCAATAAAACGCACATACAAGTGATCAACTCTCTTTTTACTTTAGCACTCTTTATAACTGACGGTTAATTGCAATTCGTAGCTGTAAAAGTGTAAGTATGACACACCGTACATCTGTTCTCCTCAATAGTGTAAGTATGTCACAATTTGTAGGAAGAAAAAAAGTGTTACACGCAATTATTCATGCGAGAGTAATTTATTTTTAGATTCGTGCTTTTCTGTTGGCTAATTATGGTTGAGTCTTTCATTGGATAAAACTGGAACACAATGCTTGAAAAATAAACTTAATTTCCGGAGTTTGATCATCATGGGGAAATGTCCTGGCGACGAAATTGTAACAAAAAATGTAAAAATTTTATAGATTTCAGACAGGCTATTATATTACTAAGATAGTCTTGCTTCCTCACCATCCTGAAAAAGCATTTTACATTAGCAAGAGCCAGAGACAGTGCAAAACATTTGTAAGGATTGATACAGTTGACCCTGTATCGCATTAAAGAATGTTTGAAAGTTTTCGGACAATGTATAAAAATTCTTTTGAAACATTATTTAAGCAGTGACCCGTGGTCGAGTGGTTAGCACGCTTGGCTACTGATCTACGGGACCTGGGTTCGAGCCCCGGAAAAGGCATGGATGTATGTGTCGTTTTTCTGCTGAGGTCCTGCCATCCTCTCAGACCTTCTACTATGGCATATAAACTGGCAGGCTTCTGTCAGACCTCTGTGGCAAGCAGCTGCTTGAGGGGGTATTTATTTATTTTTATTTTTTATTTTTCATGAAGCTTTCTGAGGTTTTAGTTGTATTAGTAAAATACATCATGATTTTTATCATAATTCGCCTGTTGAAATCTGACTGAACTTCTGTAGTTCATTGGATTCAGTAATATTGGATCATGGGCGTCCGCAGGTGGGAGGGAGGGGAGGAGAACAACAGGGGGATTGGGCAGGGAATTTCCTGCTCTGGATTTTGTATGAAACTTAAAAAGTACTAAAAACTATTATTTAGTTGAATAGTTTGAATCATTTTCTTTGATAGTTTGAATTATTTAGTTGAATATTTCGTTCGTTTTTTTTTTTGTAAGGGTTAATCATTTTTTAAAAGTCAATCTGGAATTAGAGATTTTTCCGGAGCAAGAACTATCATGATTTAAAATGTCGCAAAATCTTCCGAAACGTGCAGTTTATTATTTACCTCTCGTACATTGTTTCCTATTAGTGTTTTCTTGCTTTTGTGCTCGTATTATAGCTGTTGTTGTAGGTATATATACCTATTATTGCATTGTAATAAATGACGATTTTTTAAAAATTATTTGTATTTTATGACTACATTTATTTGTTTGGCTAAAAGATAATTTAATACATGTACTGTCTTTTATCCGTATTTTGAAATGCATTTTCCCGATGTCTTCGGATTAAAGATAATCTACCTGTAGCAACTGCTCGAGGAGTATTTTTTTTAATGATTTTACGGTTTTATATTAATTTTTTTCACCTTCCCCTCCGAAAAAGTCTTGCGGACTGCCTTGATTGAACGTATGGGGACCAAGCAAAAGAATATAGTTTCTGTAAATAAACCTTTCTCCACTTTCAACAAATAGATTGTTCTTCGCACCGAATTAAAAGAAAACATTCTCATACACACATGTATACATCAGATATTGCTGACCAGTGTTTTGTACTTTTGTCAATTTAAAATGGGCTTGTTTTAGCCTTCGTTATCTGACACCTCTCCATTCATGGGCACGAGTGTATTCAGCTTTATAGATATCTAACCATTCTATTGAAATAAGTGAGAGTAGAGTTATGAAATATTCTTAACATTGATATTAAATTTAGAGGTAAAAAATATCTTGAGCCCGGTACAATATGAGCCCACCACCTCCTGACAACATGTCAAGTACTCTGACCATCTGGCATGTTAACAGGAGGCTGAAGGTTCGTATCTCACTTGGCTCAAGTCAGTTTTCCCCTTAAATTTGATATCGATCTTAAAGAGTGATTTCATGACCTTTCAACTGAAGGCAGATCGAGAAATTATTAAACTTAATGCATGTCACGAGTAAACTCAAATTATTATCTGTTTCAGGATGTTTTTTGGAAGCTTTTGGACACTGCCTTCAGATGTATACACAGTCGTATCAGAATAATATGACCACCTACCATACATATACTATGGTAGGTGGTCATATTATTCTGATACGATTGTGTATGTTCTGCAGGTATAATAATTCATATCATTAAATCACTTGATTGGCTGCTGCGGTAGCTCAGTGGTCAGAGCACCTGACAGATAAGATACGACCTATCAGGAGGTCGTATCTTATCCGGCGCAAGGCAGTTTTTCCTCTAAATTTTGGGGCAGGGGTGGCTCAGTCGATAGCGCGCCAGGCTCGTAATCTGCAATTCCCAGGTTCAAGTCTCAGCTGGGTCAGCGTTGAGATTTATCTCCGCAAAATTCCCCGCCATGCCTACGGTAGGTAGGGGACACCGATGGGCTTGGAAAGGCCGCCGTCCGTCGGATGGGACGTTAAGCCGTGTCCCCTTGTGCGGAGAGCCATACTCTGTGCACGTTAAAGATCACACTGGATGGCCTTGACGGGAGGATCATTTGTCTCCCAACAGCTGTTCCAGTGGGTCTCCTCCCCCAACCTTCTCTGAGCTGGCCATTTAGCTCATTGTGTGTAAAAAAGTGCCGCTCAGAGGTAAAACAACCAAACAACACAACCCTCTAAATTTTACTTCTGTTAAGAGTGATATTATGACTTTCAGCTGAAGAAATATCGAGAAGTTTATTTAGTAAAGGTGAGAGTAAATATGCATTATCATTATTCGCATCCGTTAGTAGAAACAAAACATGTAGAAAAAGTCAAGAAATAAAGAGAAATTAATCGTTTATTTATGCCCCAAAGAATAGCCCATTGGATTTTCAAAATTTGTGCTCAAACTGCGCACTTTTTAAGCTGTTAAAATTCTGTGACACCAGGCACGCTACTGATTAGGCAGAAATATATTTTGTCTAAAATAATTATGATTGCATAACTTACTTAGAATTTGCTCGTGTCTTACAGTTTAAAGGACACTGATGTAGGAGAAGCAATTTTTAAAAATATCTGGAATGTCATGTTTTAATTTTTTTTCACCAGTAATTGAAATATTTAACGGTTTAGTGGTGAAATACAGATTAATAATGGATTTTTTCGATCTTTGAGTTGCATAGTCCAAATTTTATGATCTATGAACAAATTTTTCCCATTTTTAGTTCACTTCATTTGCGATTTTGTTTTTTCGTTTACGAGTTACGTAATAAAAGCATGGTCAACTAGTAGAAACGTGATCATACTAACAAAGGCATTATTTCAAAACGTCGCCATCCTAGACTGCTTTCCCTTGCCGCTCTACTTGTATTGAGTCCCTACAGATGGCCTCCGAGATGAAAATTGTTTTGTTTAATGCTATCACTGGAAGTGATATATATTCGCTTGCTAATGGCTGTGAATGAGCTTCACGAGTATTACCGTTCGAGAGTGCCCTAGCGTTTGAACAACCACGTGTAGTTAGGCGGCGTGCCAGACAGTATTAAAGATAAGGGGCCATACCCCGAAAGCCCTGCCATATACGTAATCTATGTGGAGAAGTAGAGCTCTGATAATGAGGAGCGGTGATGGTTCAGTCAAACTTCCTTGGGAAAATGCCTGTCCCAGAAACATTAGGTGTAGTCTTGCTGTTTGTATACGCGGTGGCCTACTTTATATGCAACTTTAAATGAAGTTGCTTATTTTTACCGTTCGCAGATTGGCAATAAATTTTTCCCCGTGGGTAGCATGCTGTTTTAGATGTAATGATTTTGGGTGCATGCTATAATTTAAATGTTCAACTCGGATGACATCTGATTTCAACGATTACTTTTTGTTCCAAGACGCAGAAAAGCAAAAAAGTAAATTATGTCGTTGGACCGATGGGCTTTTCCCTGTGGGTTTAGTTTATATTTTTCCAAAGACTGTAACATATATAGGGTAATCACTCAAGAAGTAATGAGAAAGTAAACAAATTTGAATTTCTTAATGTAAAGATGCAAAAAAATTGCGCAAGCAATAGTAATAATGGGTCAGATAGCTACGAACAAGTCTGATCGATCGCTTATATCTGTTGTTGCTTCACTGGTGCTCAAAATTAAATAATAACGTGTCTCAAAAAGTATATGCGGGAATGACGTGAAATGTGATGTACAAATAAATTTGGCAGTGCGGAACAAAAAATTGCATTAATTTTAACCGACGCGACAACGAACATTCAAATTAAGGTTGCTATGAAAGAGCTCATAGCTGCTGTCAACCCCTCATTTCAGTTCCAGCCAGATGGTGTTAACTTTGGTAACAATTTTTAATATTTAAGACAGAATTGAATCAAATTAAAAGAATGCAAATTAGTCTGCTGTGTACGGATTGCATAGCCAGAGGTTAAAAAAATTATAACAAAAGATATTTTTGGTTTCTTTAAGATTTTACCTATTGAAAGTTTATATGCGTTTATGTTATTAATAGCTTCTTTGATAATAATTAGAATGAAAATATTTGACATGATACTACGACATACGAACAAGAGCCAAAAATCTATGATAAATATGGACGAAACTGCAAAGAATAACAGATACCATACCTATTTAACTTTCTCCCAGAGATAGTACACATTTAGGGAGAATTTCGGATGTCAAGAAAGTTTTGTTGACGAAAAATTGATGTTTTATGTAAGAAAAGTTTCTTATTTGTATATAATTACATGGATGCCATCTAGTCAAGCCTAGGGGTTCTCAACTTGAGTCATGGAAGCTCCCGGAACCCCACTAAACTCTCGTGGAACCCAGTTTGAAAAACTCTGATCTAGCCCATGATTTGTTAAAATTATGTACTTTCCGCTGATAAACTTCGACAATGAGATTTTTTATATACGATAATTGTAGATAATATTTGGGAATAAACTGGAATTTGATTTCACTATGTCACAAATCCGACATGTGGATGATTGCGTATAGTGGGGAGCGATAAGTAGGATGGAAACCGGCCAATCCCAGACCGAGGTATCCAGCTCCTTAAACGTTCCACAGAAAGCCCTCTCAAGATTTAGGAGACAATTTCATGAAACAGGAGAAGTTAGTTGATACAGACAAAGTTGAACCACGGCTACAACTGCCCAGAATGACCGCTATCCGTTTTTAACAGCAAGACTACATAGATAAATGACAGCTGAGAAATTTTTTCATGAGCTGTCAGCTGCCACAGGGACGACAGTTTTAACACACACTGTCTGTATTCGCCACAGATTAGGAAAGTGCTATTCACCGAAACGAATGGTTTGTGTCCCCCCTCACCACGTTCAATGGAAGAGATCGTTTTAACGTTGTTCAAACATCACCTCTGGAGCCCAGGATAGTGGACAATGAATCTCTTGTTGCGATGTTATGCAACCACGGCAATTCCCGGTTCCGCTTGTACAGCACTACCTGGTTATGAAAAGCCATGACTATCTAGAGCCGGGGGCAAGGAATACGCCCTATAGGCGCACCTCAACCCCAGCCTCACATGGCAGCAGTCCTATAGAAGGAAAGCTGACCACCGGAAGAAACCTTTAATCTATTCCCCGGTTTGCAAATGTGCATGGATATAAAGATCCAAGCTCGATCGGCACCCGGGGTGGAGACTCTTAGTAAGACCCAGACTTTTTGGACAGCTCGTGCCTACAAGGCGGGGCTCAGACCTTTCGGCAGAGCCGTCGAACAGACCACACAGGTCTCCTGAGAGGTGAGGTCTCCGACGCCGTCACCATCCGACCGGCAATCAAACCGGCCAGCAGCATCTTCAACCTCGGTTGGCCTTAGCCATGTCCAACCGGAACACCAATCCGGTCGGCACAACCTTCAGCCGGGTTGCTGGGCCCTAGGCCCCCCCACCACGACAAGGTGGTCCCCTATCGGGGGGGGGGGAGGATAGTGGACAAATGTACTTTTCAAAGATGAGCCGAGATTCAGTTTGAACACCGATTCTGGACGTGTATTTTCACCTGGGGAGAACACGGACCTCGCCACAACCATTGTGACAGAAAAAAAATAAGACTATCTTAGTGTCGATAGTGTGGTCGCATATAGCTTCATATCTTTCAGTGAGGTACTTTGAGTAGGTTAGCGATACAGAGATGAGATTAGAATTATGTGCTAAAAGAGTTTAGCGAAAATGGCTCATTCGTTAAATTGTGTACTACAAATATTTTTTTTTTTCCTCAAGATCAAGAGTTATTTTAACCTTTCTGATAGTTTATGGCCTTTAACACTTCATGATATCGATGGATACCAAACTAACAAGAGTTGCATTTTGTTTCACGAAGTATTAGTTTGTAGTTTTTAAGTCATGAGCTTCCATTCTCAATAGCAGATGCGATAGCAAGATATCAACCACATATTGTATATGTTCTCAATTCGTGTGAGAGTTATCGCTTTCAAGTTTTATTAAAAGTTACCTACTTTTATGTGACTTCTCTGAGGTTACCATTGTTTTGTTTCGCATTTAATTGCCCAATTGTATTGCTGCTGGTTTAGTTATCGGTAGTCTGAACTGCAATCTTGCATTAAATCGTAAGTAGTTTCATTTTTTGTTGCCAAACTAACTTAATTTCATACAATTTCCAGACTGTTCTTTATGCAGAGGTCATTTCCCTATTATTTTTAATTACTGACGAGAAAAAAAAATTACTATCATTTATATATATGAAACTAATCTATCCATTGAATAAAAGTATTTACATCAAGACTTTAACCTGAACCATGAACAATAATGCGAAAGATGTAGATAGTGGCCTGAGTTTGATTTGTTATTTCACCTTTGAGCGGCATTTCATAATGGGCTAAACATCTAGGTTACAGAACCAATGCTCAGAACGGAATCAAGGAAAAATAGGAATCTCATCGGAGCCACCTAACTTGTTTTTAGCATTCGCAGGGATGGTTCTGATGCATACCAGACCACAGCTTAATGTCTCTTTCGATGGACAGAAGCCCTTCTAAGTTAATTGGCATCTTTTTTTTTTCACTGAGGGGGGGGGGGGGAGGAAAGGGCAAGTGACTTGGCAACTGGAAAAACTGTGTTTGCGTAGTTTGAATCGAACGTGGCATGTTATATAGATTACACGGGCTTGCTCGACTGCAACCTAAGCTCCAGGACGTGTCATATGTATGCTGGGATGTGTGATCTGCTTTTTCGACTTAGTGGTAAAGTGCTTTTGACCGTTGTGTAATTGGTGGGAGGAAATTCTAATCACAATGTTGGCTGCATTAAGTTAGTTGGAGTTTCCTGTGAGAGGGATTGGAAGGGATACAAACCATTGGTCGTCTGGTATAGAGCCCTCTGGTAAAACCTGTAAACAGTTTGCCTCGAAACTGCTCTCCTTAATAGCTACAGAAATCTCCAGAGAGTTGCTTGGCAAACATCGCCTTATGACATCGGACTGTTAAACACAAGATAGTTGTCATCTTTTGCTATTGGCAAACGACCTTGCACTCGTCTATGGCTAACCTGATTCTGACTAGTCTATGGCTAACCTGATTCTGACTAGTCTACGGCTAACTTGCCGTAGACGAGTACCGAAATGGTATCTTATCTGTTGTGACAGCTTCCAAAGTCTTGAAACACTGATTGGGGAAATTTGCAGTTCTAGCCACATCGATATGGGATCGTCAGGTCTCTGATATACAGATTGTTTGCAATGTATAAAGACATCCATTTGATGTGTCTGTGCCATACTGTTGTTACAAAATGCTTTACCAACATGATAACACTTGCTTAATAGGAAATGAGATTTTCGAGTTAGGTAGACAAATTTTCTCCTGTCAGGTGATTTTTTTTTTTGAAGAATGTGTCTTGGGATTATTCTATTTCATTAACACACAAAATGTAATATTAATAATTTCAATCGTTTGTGAGATATTTAACAGTCTGGGAATTATGGTTAACTTTTGGACTCCGGTGTGGATACGTGGAACATACATAGAAAATTTATTAACCTTAACTGTCATAGTGGTTAGGAAGCTAGGCTACTGTCCCACGGTCAACAGTTAACTTCGGTCTTGGTAGGAGATGTCCTTATATAAAAAGGCCTGTAAAATCTAGGAGTATCTTCTAGGATTCTTCTCTGTTCTGTATTTTGCAAATGAAACGTTATATGAAGCAGAATAATCGAAACTTTTGACAGTTAAGTGCAATATTAATTACTATTGATATCAAACTGCTGGTCCAGTTACTGGAAGAGGAAGCTTCTGATCGAGGATCATTTTTAGATATGATGACGTAGTTCTAATTAATGGAGAATAAGATATGTGTATTCAGTTTAGATTAATATTTGTTGAACTTCGGGAGGAGGCGGATTAGCGTAATCTCAATGCTGGTACAGTTGAGACTCTGATCTGGGAACATCAGATTATGAGCCAACCACTCTACACGGATGATGGTAAATTATTTTGTAGTAAATGGCTTTAAATTTTAAAAATTACCTCCGAAGAGAATTAGAGACTATGGGATTTCAAACCAAGGACACCAGTAATGCCATGATTTTGAAGTATGGTCAAAGGAATATCCACAATGGATATTTTGTCTCCCACACAGTGTTCAATATTTTCCTTTATATGGCCATGTTTCACCACATAACCTTAATCATTTGAAAAGTAATAGTTTTTTGGGAACCCGATACTTCTCTTAGGAGTGAAATTTTTTTGGCTTGAGCAGATCGCTACAGATGATATATATGCATACACTGTTGATGTCCTCGATAGTAAATTCTTTGTCTTTTGTGTTAAATCATTTGGGGCAACGTGTAATGTGCATCAGGTGCTCTCTGCACCAAAAATAGCACCAGCAAAACATCGGATTCGTGTTTGTGATGGTTGCTTTAAGAGGAAATGTGACGTTATAATCTGAGCACGGTAACATTTGCCAAGTACCAAATCTTCCAACATATCTTGCCAAGTTCAGGAATTCTAAAAAAAAGTGTTTCCAGCTTTTGTGTAAAACGCGTTTTTTGCTTTTTCAAAAGACTAGTTTTTGGCAGTTTTATGTAGCTATGTAAAATCAGATTATGAATTGTTTTAAAGGATTTTATAGATCTGCTAAATAAGACATAACTATTTTTGCCTCAAATTGTTATTCACGTTGTTTAATAGAAGTTCAAAGGTTTTATATTTTCTCATGATAGTAGAATTGTTTTGGAGTTTGAGTTTTTTTTTTTAGAAAATTGTTATGTAGCATAATGGTTACAATAATAGTGAAGTAATGAAGAAAAATAGACCTGCATAACAGCAGAAGTAAAAAACACTTGGATTAGTATGTACGTCATAAATCTGAAATGCAGCATACGGGACCACTATAGCAATTGTGGCATAATATTTAATATTATTTCCCATTTTATTGTCTTGAAACAAAATAAGCATTGTCTGTGCCGTTGAAGATACGGATAAATTATTCAATTGGCTACGGTGACGTAACTTCAGCAGACTAAGTTAACCTGCTTCAGATTGAAATTCAAAATGTTTACCGTTTTTCTGTATTTAATAATGTTCGACATTCAAAAAATAGTCTGCTACATTCAAAAATGCTGCCATTTGCATACATTACTTGATACTGGTCTTTAGATGCATTTGTATTCAGAAGAACGAGAAGCTGATCTTATTACGTGATGATTTGTTTCATTCCGCTTTCAAAGTACATTTTAGTTATGTTCCAAATAATGTTTTCAGCCGGTTTTTAAAATTTCCCAAAAAATCGAAAATAAAAAACGGTTTTTTATTTGACTACGGTAATGTTGAATTTTATGTTTTTTTATAGAAAGAGAGGAAGAGAAAGAAAGAAAAATTGAAAATGAACACATTTAAAGATCATTCAAATAATATATAAAAGCATACATGAAATTTTTTTCGTTCCAATTTTATATACCGTATATATATAGCGAGAGCGAGAGAATGAAGGCCTACGTGAAAGTCATCATTTTATGAAATAGATTGCAATGTTAATAGTTTTATATTTTAAATCATCATCCTCAAGCAGCCATGGGCTACGGAGGTCCAACCAGACCGTGCAATTTAGTTCTCCAAGCATATCTGTCCTGAGCTACATCTGCTATATCTGGCCATAATAAAAAATAAATAAATACCCCCTCAAGCAGCTGCTTGCCACAGAGGTATGACAGGAGCCTGTCAGTTTATATGCCATAGAAGAAGGTCTGAGAGGATGGCAGGACCTCAGCACACGGCATCCTAAATCTTGCCCTCTTTCTGAGGCTTTTAGGCACACTATTCATAACCAACGGAGTCTCTCTGCAAAATATGCTACTTAAAGGAGGTTGCAAACTCCTTTGCCTAACCTCATCATTAGTTACAAAGTTGAATCACCTAATGCCCAAGATACTGCGTAAGCATCTAGTTTCTTGTTATCTTGTTTACAAAGCGTCCAAGTTTCACTACCATAACTAACCCTAGAAAGAACCAAACTATATACAATCTAATTTTAGTCTTTAGGTGTATATGCCTATTTCTCCACACTCTCCATAGATTCTTAAAAGTCCCGGCAGCAATCCCTATTCGTCTGTTAATCTCATGCCGCACATCACCATTATCTGTTACATAGCTCCCAAGATAATTAAACTGTGACACCTTCTCAAGACTGCAACCATTCAGATTAACTGAATCACAGCCTGCCTGAACAATTTTCATCACTTTAGTTTTCTCTCTGTTTATAACCAAACCTACTCTAGTACCAGTTTCATCAACAGCTCGAATGAAAGAGTTCATCTCATAAACATCATTTGCCAAAAGGGCTAAATCATCAGCATAATCTAAATCAGAAATTTTCGTATCTCCAGCCCATTTAATGCCAAAATCTTTCCCTTGCAGTGAATTTCGCATAACATAATCAATAACCAAACTAAAGAGAAAAGGAGACAAAATGTACCCTTGTCGAACACCAGAAGTAATGCTAAACCAATTGCTTCAAGCCTTACCAACTCTCACACACGACTCCGTGTTATTATAGAGAGCGTTCATTATGTTTCAATTATGTTACAAAAAAACTTGTCTGGTATACCATATGATTTCAAGGAGCGGGGGTGGCTCAGTCGGTAGCGCGCCAGGCTCGTAATCTGTAGTTCCCAGGTTCGAGTCCCAGCTGGGTCAGCGTTGAGATTTATCTCCGCAAAATTTCCCCGCTCTGCCCACGGTCAGTAGGGGACACCGATGGGCTTGGAAAGGCCGCCGTCCGTCGGATGGGACGTTAAGCCGTGGCCCCGTGTGCGGGAGAGCCATACCCTGTGCACGTTAAAGAACACGCTGGATGGCCTTGACGGGAGGCTACCATCTGTCTCCCAACAGCTGTTCCAGTGGGTCCCCTCCCCCAAACTTCTCTGAGCCTTCGGGGTCCATGTGACCTAGCCATTTAGCCCATGGTGTGCAAAAAAGTGCCGCTCAGAGGTAAAACAACAACAACCCATATGATTTCACAATAAACCACAAATTATGACGATCAACAGAGTCGAAAGCCTTTTTGAAATCAACAAAGCTAGCAATCAAAGGTTTTTGAAACTCTAAACATTTCTCAAGAATCTGCCTAAGTGAAAATATCTGATCTACACATCCCCTACCACTTCTGAATCCACAATGCTCATCACGCAATTGCCTGTCAACGAGATTCTTAATTCTATTAAGCACAATCATGCAAAGAACTTTACCTGGAACAGAGAATAGGATGATACCCCTATAGTGATCACAAGAACTGCGATCACCTTTTTTGAAAATAGGGATAATAATAGCTGTGGTAAAATCCTTAGGAACCATGCCTTTATCATAAAAAATATTCAAAATTTCAGTCATCCAAGCGGTAACCGAAACATTCCCAGTTCTAAGCATTTCCGTAGTAATTTCATCTACCCCTGGGGATTTATGAAGTTTAAGTTTAGAAATAGCCAAAATAACTTCAGATTGTGTTATAGGGCCAACATTAAAGCCACCAATGCATCTATCATCATTACAAACAATGGGAGTAGAACTAACCACATTGTTTAGAACATCACTGAAATGCTCAGCCCACTAGACATGACAGAATGCTCTCTTTTTATAACCTTACCTTGTTTATCCTTCAATCCCTGTATACCTGTCCGTTTTCCACCACACAAAACATTAACTATCTGGTACAGCTCTCTGCTGTTGAACATTGAGTTTTTCTTGTTCATTGAAACGCTGTTGATTCATTCTAATAAACATTTTTGAAATTATCCATTAACATTTTTATTCGATTCTTCCACTGAATTTCATTCACAGCTATGATATGCTTTTGATAAAAGCCATATTATTTAAGTCTTTAAAAGAAAACGATTTTGTAAACTGGGTATTCGGTCGCCATCCTTTAGGCCAGGGGTTCTCAACCTTTTATGCTTCACGTACCCCCTGAAAATGTGTATGTAACTGGCGTACTCGTTGTATAGATAGATAAAACTATAGTTATAGTATAACAATGGGAATAAAACAAATATATGTACCGTACCCCAAAAATGTTTCCCGCATTGTTGAGAACCTCTACTTTAGGCAATTACCAATATGGCCCTCCGATAAAAAAAAAATTAGAAGACTTCTGCTCTATGTTATGGTAAGAGGAAGCTGTACCTAATTTGGTGGTCCTATCTCTCTCACACCATTTAGAAGTTCTTGAAGAAACCTTCAAAATTTATAGCGGATAAGAATATGCAGTTTTAAAGACTTGCTAATTATGTATAATTTTGGTTGGTTGTTTGGGGTTTAATGGCGCATCGGCAACAAGGCCATAATGCGCCAAACAAAAGACAATATAAAAGATAAAAGACATAGAACCCGCAACCAAAATTAAAAATATATTTTCAACATTATAAATGGGTAAAATAACAAAAAAAGTGCCTATAAACAGAGTAAAACAACTGCAGAAATACTAAATAAAATAATCTCAGGTGTAAGAGACCTGGGGTAAATAATGCGATTAAAATATCCAGTATAATTAGTATATCAAAGTCGATTAAAATATCCAGTAAATTTTAAAAATTGAAAAACAGCGTTAAAATGACAATGATCTGATAAAAGATGTCCGAGTGTAAGGGGCTCGGACGTAAAATCGTGGAAATTAAAAAACATACGTCGTTCAAGGTTAAAACAATGACATTCAATTAAAATATGTTTAACTGTTAAAACGGTGTCACAAAACTCGCACTTAGGTACTGCGTCCGCCTGAATATTATGTATAATGTTTCGTTAGTTTTTAGTATCACTTAGGCATGTCATCAGAAGATCACACTGTCATTGAAACGGTACAGAATAATAAGTATTCTCCTGTCACGAAGAATTCCTCAAAATAATTAGTTTCTCTTTACTATTAATTGTTTGTGAGATGAAACTAATTGTCCGCTATGAGTTATCAGAGATTTCATAGTTCTGCTCGAAAATATCTTCCATACCATTAACGGTTATATAAATCTGAGAAAGTGTTATCAGTCGAACATTTCAATCTCCTTAAATATAATTTAAAATATTAATTACTAATTATTTGTTTGGGAATTCAGTGCAGTATTTGTTTTTCTTAAAACCAAAAGAGGCAAGTGTGAAGAAGGTGCGGATTTTTTTTTATAAAGATTCTTCCGTTAATTGAAAAAAGTTACTCAATTCTTTACTGGTAATACCGATATGAATGAAGAACAAGAAATAAGTTCTCCAAGCTAAAATTTTATGGTTTGCGATCGAGGGAATTTTTTAATCCATGGCGATTTTTTTCGTTCTATTTTATAGGAGGCTCATCGTTATATGTAAATGCTTTCCGTTATTGGTATAGTCACATCAAAATCTGGCTTTGGCACTTAATGGTTTAAAAATACAAATGGAACGGTTTATGCTATCGAAATCTAACGAATTTTGTAGAGAATGAAACGACAGCTGGTTAGCGTCATAGTTGTTTTGTAAGCGGCGTCTTCTTAACAGCTGAGTAAGCGTGCGAAATTGTGCAAATGCCCCGTGGTTGTGCAGCTGTTTCCCTCGTGACAGAAGCCCTTGAATGCACTACCCGACTGCCCGTCAGCCTCCAATAGTCCGTTCTATGTCTGTTGCGCCCGTCGTTCTCTGCGTTTTGGCCATTTCACAGTTAATGGGCATTGACTCATTCGTCTGACTAGGACCTTCCCTCCTACACAATGAAAGATGGTAACGGTACACGGAGAATTAAGATTTATGTGAGACCATAAGCTCGATAGGTTCTGTGGTCCGCCCTCTTTGTTCTCCTCTGAAAAATTGATTTTATAGTGAATTTCTACGCATTGGGGAGCCTTAGGCTTCATTTTATAGCTCTTCCTCTTTCATTATCTCTACTCTCAGTAGTAAAGGAGGATAACGAAAGAGAGAGTGGTATAAAATGATATCACAGTTGCAATTAAATTAACTTCATATAAAGAAATACCATAGAGCTTACTTCTTGTTAGTAGATGCAGAGGAAAAATGTGTAAAATGACTAATGTATTGTAATTTTTATCTCATTTTTTGCTAACATTCGAAATCGTGCTGTGTTTAGAACTATTTTGGTTGAGTACAGAAAATACACGCAAGCGAATAAGTTAGGTTATGTCACAAAAACTCCGATTGCTCAAGTAAATGTGAATTTTAATAAAAATTTTAGATATAAGTAAGTTTTAGTATGATTATAATTCTGCATAAAACAAAGATTGTAAGTTGCATAGTTTTATGATTAATTATCGTGTTTACATGAAAGTACTAAAGTAGGTTCAAGAAGGTGAAGGAAAATTTATTATAATAAGTGTTGTTATTATTTCTAACAGCAGTAAAAGACTCGCAACACCTCCTGATACTGCCAACAATGTCTCCAATAAATTCGGAAGGCAATAAAGTCCACTGATATAGAAGAGTTGTCTTAAGAATTTGAAGGCTTCTGAGATGAAGGTTGAGACTTGGCAATCCGTCTCCCAAAATCATCCTGGACATTTTTAATAGGACTGAAGTCTAGGTATCTTGCAGTCCACAAATTGCTTTCGGTACTCTCTGTTCAGATATTGGTCCAACAAGTGAATGCTATGTATGCTGGCAATATCGTCTATTCAAGTCCGAGACCACTGAGATCTTATCCCGATACCCAGGATAATCAAGGATCTTCTATCAAGAACATGGAGGTCAATGTGGCTGTGATGTCAATGTCACTCAAACCACCATCACCACTTCCATATTAGTTCCTTTCCCTGTTAGAGAGATGATACCATGCCTCACGTTCTCTACAGATAAATGTTAAGAATCAGTGTGCAAGCGTAATATCGATTTATCCGTGACTACAACAGTCATCCACTGTTCCTGGGTATCATGCACATGTATTGAGAACAATTCAGTCTCTTTGTGGGATGTAGTTAAGGGATACCATTTATATTCTTGCTTAGAGCACCTCTCCTGAAACCTCCGGGGCGGGGGTGGCTCAGTCGGTAGCGCGCCAGGCTCGTAATCTGTAGTTTCCAGGTTCGAGTCCCAGCTGGGTCAGCGTTGAGATTTATCCCCGCAAAACTCCCCGCCCTAACCACGGTCAGTAGGGGACACCGATGGGCTTGGAAAGGCCGCCGTCCGTCGGATGGGACGTTAAGCCGTGGCTCCGTGTGCGGGAGAGCCATACCCTGTGCACGTTAAAGAACACGCTGGATGGCCTTGACAGGAGGTTACCATCTGTCTTCCAACAGCTGTTCCAGTGGGTCCCCTCCCCCAACCTTCTCTGAGCCTTCGGGGTCCATGTGACCTGGCCATTTAGCCCATGGTGTGCAAAAAAGTGCCGCTCAGAGGTAAAACAACCCAACCTGAAACCTCCTGGAAATCGTTCATCTAGAAATTCTCCTTCTGCAGTGAGCTGCCAGGAAAGAAATATGTTTTCAGAAGCATAACATTGATATGCCATATCACCACAGTTCGTACGTTCCAACACTCCAGATGACATCATATCCTGCGGAGTGAGGAAAATATCATGTGCATGGACATATCATGATTTTTGAAGCAACACGTGGTCAGAAGCCCCAGGCGCATGCACTGCCAGCGGGTTTCGGAAGCAAAGTTTCCTGCTGGTTCGCAGATCCAACACTTGCAAGAATTTCCTGTCAGCGATATCAGTTTGAGAAGCACTGTTCTAAATAATGTCTCAAAATTTTTTAACGAAATGGCACTCCACAATTTGCAATCCGTGGGCAAACAATACACAGATATGTTAGAGAACGTCTTCTGTATCGATGGTTCATTTGCATGTTCTGAGCCTCTGAAGCGGTTTTACCGTTGAAATCTCTGTTCGTCACATGATATCACATGAGTAACTCTCAATTGATTTTCGTTTTTTAATATATCTTTCATAATATTAAGAGAAGTCTATGCTTAATTTTGCATTTGAGTGATATGCCGTATTATTCAAAGTTAAGCAAGATTAATTTCACCAAAAAAAAAAAATCACCAAAAAACGTTTAAAAGCAGACATTTGCGAAGTGTTTGAGGAATCTGTGGTTTTGCTTTGTAAGTCAAGGATAAAAGTTAAGAATCACAGGCTTTGAACAGCACTGTTAAAATGTTGCTAAATGTGGTGGGACTCGACATCTGCAGAGAACGAGAAATCAGTTATTGGAAAACAGTATGTGTGGGGTTTATCGTATTAACCAAGTTCCATTGCAGGATTCAGAAACGGGTTGTGGGAAAACTATAACTATTAGTTGCAAGAGGAATTAATAAAAAAAACTATAATTATTGGTTGTAATATGGGAAGAGCGATTAAAACTATTACAAGAAATTAAAAATCACGTAAGCTATTTCTTTTCAAACTGTGGTTCCCGACTCCTGGAAGTTGTGACAAGGAGTTTGTAGGTAACGTGAAGAATCGAAAAAACATTCAATATCCTACCTCAGAAAGCACCCCTATTCGGAGTCGCAGGCTTGGAAAAATGCCTGAGCCCGAAATGCATCAGGAAATCAAAACTTTTGGTAACTACTGGGTCTAGACGGCAAAGAAAACCCAATATGTTTTTTGGACCAAATATTTCCTGAGACGCAAATAAAACAATGGTGATCGGTTCTAAATGATTTGTGGGGTGGTGGTTGGCATGCTCAGAGGTGACATCGAAAAGCCTTTTACCGCCAGTTGCGCATCTGATTCATAACCTGATGTTCCCAGATTCGAGTACTCACTGTGTCTGCTTTGAAATTTTCTCCGGTAACGCTTACCCTGTCTCATGAAAAAGAGGTCACCGATGGGCTTTGAAATAAACCGTCTATCGGATGGAACGTGAAGCCGCATATAGGAGAGCCATAGTTTCTGCACTTTAAAGAAAATGCTGATATCCTCGATGGGATTTTCCATGTCTCCTAACAGCTGCCCAATGTCTTTTCCAGTTGTGAGCCCTTGTGATCTGGCTAGTCTGTTCTGTGCACAAAAGTAGGACACAAATTAAGCAACCAACCCATATGGTATATGTATTATATAATGCTTATAAACCTGCTGCAAATAATTTGCAGATCACCTCTCATAATCAGATGGTGATTTTATTCCATAAGATAAAATGTGGTACGAGTTGTTGGATGTCATTTTTTTAAAATTTGCAAAAAATAGCAGTGTATATAGTACTATATAATTTCATGTGGTCTTCAGATAGACGTTTGATGCCAGGCCTTTGGAAAACCTCATTCTGGATTACTTAAAAATATTCTTGTATAGAAAAATTAGTCATTATTAGCGAGTTAATAATAGAAGAGGGGCATTTTATGATGCGTCAAGAAGTTGCACCTACATACACCGCCATTTCCTGTACCCAAAATAAATGGCCATCGTCAAGTAAGATATAAAAACAGAAGTAATGATGTTGGAGGAGGAGGAAGAGGTGGTTCTTCCGCCATGATGAATATGACTGCTTCAAGAAGAATAGGTGTTTCCTATTTTCACTGGGCTTCCATCCAAGCATCAATCAGGTATATATGGCTTACACCGGCGTACTGGCGTCATCTGTAACCTTGTTTCTGCTGTCTGCCCCTCTGATGCCGTTTCGCATCCTTGCATCGGTTGGGAGAAGGTAAATGGAGAACACGCTTAGAGGTGACATCGAGAGAGCATCCTACCGTTAATCGCCGTAAACAACGCAACATAATTAACGTTACCGTCAAGTTCAGTTAATTATCCACGATTATTATTGTCTCCTATCGGTCATCGTCGATACTGTAAATGGGAATATAGACTGTAGTTGGCTAACATTGGCATAACTAATGAAGTAAAGATTAGGGATCTCAGAATAATTTGCACGCTAGACCTGCTATTAATAGTGACACAGTTTTGTTTGGAGATATGCAATCGATACCAAAAAATCTAAAAAATATTGTATTTGTAAGTATGCGAAACTTTTGTTGAAATTCTTCCGTTTTTGGCCGAAAGAAAAATTAAGCTTCACATTTCAGAACGATATTTTTCATTATAAAGAGAATTATCGTGAAACAGTGTTGCAGACATGAGTATTAAAATTAATAGTATTTGGAGAATCACAAATTAGGTGCCAATATTAGGTAATAGTAGTTTGAAAAATGTACAGATTTCAAATCCTTCCGGATTTCGAGACATCATTTTAGGGTTTCGGTATCGTATTATCTGTTGGGTTTCGGAGGGAAGCGAAATAGGGTGAATTTCGGGGATTTTTCAATCTGGACAGTTAAACCTAGTGGTATTTCAGTCAGGACCGGATCTAGGGAAGGGGGGGGGCGCAAAGAGTCTATGGGTCCCCCTTTCAGAATGCTATTAAGGTTGATAAAGGCAAACAATTGTTAAACTTATTTGTATTTCATGCATTTTTCAAGAAATTACTTAAAAATTTGTAAACGGAGGGGTAAATATTATACTGCATTGGAAATCTAGTTTCTTTCCCCCTTTTACATTTTGCTGCCTCGATTACGATTCTTGCCTTCCCCCCCCCCTCCCGATTTTTTTCTAGATCCAGTCCTGATTTGAGTTAAATAGTATTCTAGTGTTTTAGGAACCAGTCCTGTTTGAGTTAAATAGTATTCTTAGTGTTAAATAGTATTCTAGTTTTTGTTAATAATATTCTAGTGTTTTTTTTTTGAGTTAAATAATATTTTATTTTTTTTAATAGTATTCTAGTGAGTTAAATAGTATTCTTTTCCGATTCTGAATAACCGAGGTTAATTAAAAAGTATTTTAAAATTAGTGCAAACAGTGATGGCTAAAAAAGTACTGGTTTTATGGTTTATAAGTGTGCTTCACATATGTTAACTTATCCGAAATGCTCAAATTTTGATTTCTTTATTTAAATGATTACCTTTTTTTCTTGTATTTTTGTGACTAATTTGTAATAAATACTTGCATAATTATCGTTCTTTGAGAAATGAATGTGATTTTAATCTGGAATGAGCTTACGAATTCTACGTGATATTCTTTTTCGATATTAAATTCATGACTGGAACATTTATAACTTTAAAGAGCTGCATTTCTAATTTTATGTTCTATATCAATCAATATTAATTTTGTGTGAAATTGAGCTTCTAGGATAATTTTAATCACATTTTGTTGGTTTTTCAGTGTAGTTGAAAACCAAAATTATTTAAATCCTCTGAAAAATTGAAAATAAATATTGTCATATATTACCAACATTTCATTTGTGTTTGGTTCTCAGGTTACTCCACTGTAGCCATTTTCTTTTATGGGGGCGTCAATGGCTGAACAGCCAGAAGTAAGAATTAAAATGGGAACATCGATACGCCCAGAAACTTGGGAATGACTGACATACAGGTCGGTTTGCCCACTAATTAGGTGGTTGGTCATTTGGCTTTTGGTTTCAGCAGGCATTCAGACCGGTCTGCTGTTGAATTCCCAAGGACAGTCGACCTTGGGTAACGGTCGACTGCCTTCTCAGCTTTTTATCTGTCTACGCAACTTTGTTGTAATTTCATTGTGTCTCCTCACGCAAGGTGTAGGCCGAAATGTTGCCCTACTTTTGTTGCTGTTATCTGTTGAATGCGTTGTGTACGTCGGTGGAACAATTGTTGAGCGATTGAATGTGTATGATACAGAAAAATCAGCCTCTCTTCATGTTGAAGGGAGGCTTAAGGACTTTGTGACCCTAGTTCAAGAGTAATTTGGATGTTTTGCTTGTCTTATATGGTTGACGGTCATCGGTCCAGAAACTTTGCCTTTACTTGATTTTCAGGTAATAGTCTTCAATGAAAGATGACAAATCTAGTTTATTGAGCAAAAACACTTTCTTGCAACAACAGTCTGTTAACATTGTGAAGGAAAAGATTTAAAAATTTTTTGTAGCTGTGGAGTACTTTAATAGCTGGGAACAGTTTTGTAAAAAAATTCTGTTCCTAGTCGCCTTTGTAAAACCAACCACATAAATATCTGAGAAAACTGGATGTACTTTCCTTGCATATTAAATATCTGCCGTAGTAATTTCTGCAGTACAAATGCTATAGAAAGTTTATTAATATTTTTTTCGGTAGATAAATTTATTCACTCACGTTTTGAATTTTGTTCTACAATTCGCTAATTGAAAAAAAAAAGCCTTCGGTTCCAAGCTGCAGTTACCGTTTTTGTCTACGTATAAGTTTATTTTCACATTGAGTGTTTTTCAAGCTGTGCGAATACCGTAATAATTAGGAAGTAGGACATGCCTCCCCTTAATTTTTCTGAACAAAAATGCTTGAAGAGCAACATTACGAATGATATTGCCCCGGAGCGTTCGTCAAAGTACCTTCTAGTCACAATTTCTACTAAGGGATCTGTTCGAATTCGAAACAGAACTGTATGTTTTCTCCCATATCGACTGATTGTTAAAGTGAGTACCACATTTCTGGTATTGAAGCTGAACAGTAATAAAGTCAAAGACACACACAATTGAGTAAACATACAGTTCCAGGACATCTTCAGTAAGAGCGCTTGTTTGGCATTTTTCTCACTTTTCTTCATGCTTCTAAAAGTGTCCAAAGTGTAATTTTATAATAATTTTTTTCTGCCTGTTATTAATTGCTGCCTGCCAAGGATTTATTATATAATACAGAAGAGAGGTTTGGGCATTTTCTTGCCGAAAATCCAGGATTAGATAAGTTATGCATATTTTTATTCTATTATTGAAGAAATGCTAGAACTTTAGGTGTAGTAAGTGTGATTATTTTAAGTCTTAAATCAATTACTTTAATAACTCCTATTTTAACACATTGTTTGCGATTGCTAAATTTTTATTAGACTGCGATGTGAGACTTGCTGAAATAAGTTTTGAACACCTAAGTGTTCCTTGTTTATTATTAGAAGGTATGTGCAATTTGATTCAATATTCGAATAATTTAGTAATCAAGAAAGGAAAACTAATATCAAATATAGCTAGGTGTGAATTTATGAGGAACTCGAATGTCAACGGGGCTTTATAGATTGCAGTAATTTAATTACTGAATTGTTGTAAATTAAAGATTTAACCCATTAGCATAAGATTAGTTTTCGAATAGAAACAACGTACGTACGTATACGGTGGAGTTTTAAGTGATATGGCATCATTTTGCAGCTTTTCCAGACATTTTTTTCGAATTTAAATATGACTTAAACTTCTGTCAAATAAAAAGAAATCATAATTATAATTTTGCCAATACAACACTTTTTAGCTATCTGAATTGAAGAAGGCGTTTGAACTTATATATTCTCATAGTTAGATATGCCACTAAATGCACAGATGGAAGTAATTTAATTAGAATATAATACAATATTAAAAGGGAATTTCGAAGAATTTCATGTAATTCCTACAGCAAATGACTCGATCCAGTTTTGAAAATTATTGCTTATTATGAAAATTTTTCCGAATCTGCCTTGTGCAGCAATATATCTGCCTTTTGCAAGAGTACTTATTTGTATGAACAGCCATTTTCATCAATGTTAAATATTGGTCTCGACTTTAGTGATTGCAACTTTGAAACCCTAACGATTTGTCGCAACAACAAAATTACAACCTAAGGTTGAAAAATTGACTGTGATTACTCTATAATGTTGTCAATAAACTCCTTTTTGCCATTTTTTTTGGTTTTAATATGTAAACTTACAGGTTAGATGAATTTTTAAAAATGTACCAATATTAATACACTTGACCCTGCGCACATCATGTTTTTGGCATGGAGAAAGTAGCACATGGTAAGGACGTGGAGAAAGTGACACTTGGACCCCCCCCCCCTAGCTCCGGTCCTGCTTCCTACCGCTATTTAGGAATTTCAAACCATTTTAATTTTTAATACGTTGAAAAAAAAATCCTGATTCTTTCGAAATCAAATGGGAATCCACTTATTTCTTAATGCAATCATTTTCTTTTAATAATAAATTCTTTAACATATCTTGCCTTTCAGCATTACATAATTTTTTTCACAAAATGTATTACTTCAGTTCAAGAAAAAGAGCTATCAAGAATAGAATTCTGTAACTTAGTATTCATTTGAATTTTTTATTGAAATTTTTAAAAACGTAAAATTCATTTTGTGAGCATCATAATTAGATTATTAGAAACTCACTTTTACAAGTGAAAAAAAAAAGGAAAGTTATCATGCAACTTATGCAGTTTTTTTGAATAAACGAATTGAGGTACAGAGAGTAGTTCCTATTTCTTTGTCTTTTCTGATTAATAAAAGTTTTAATACCGTAAAATGTATTTGCTATATAAAAATTTTACGCAGAAGCATAAATTAAATCTATTTGGTGTTTTTTTTTGGAAGCGAATTAGTTTTACCTATTTTCTTATTTGTATGTCAGTAGTCCTATATGAACGCAGCACAATCGAAGGTTGAACGACCCTCAAACAGGGTAGTTCTGGTCGCGGACCTGGGATACTCGACACGATTGTGTGGAGGAGGTATCGAACGGGGACAATAGATGTTGCTGAAGACGTTCCCTGTAGGATTGATCTATTTTTAGAAGGAACAGATTCCATCTCACAACTTACCTTGTATTCGATATGTTGGTATGAGGCTATGCAGGAAACATTCGCTTAAGACGGTAACAATGAATATCATTATGGGTCAACGCTAATGAATTGACGATTTACAAATGGATAGATAGACGAAATAACAATCAAATAGAGGTTAGCAGTATCAGTTTCGTTGCAGTGAAATAGAAGTGAAAACTAGCATGACAGTTTAAAACTTCCTGCCACGAAATCATTTTAAAAATATCGAAAACGAACGTCAAGATTACGATGCGAGGATATCGCTCTGCATTGACCTAAATGATAGTTAAAGCTGTACAGATTAAAATTGAGTAGTGATTAGGTAATTTCCGAGATGTGTAATTATCTGATTTCCTTGCAGTCATTAATTTCGAAGGGAATTACGCATCAATAGTGAATAAGGAAATCTGTTCTCTAATTAATGTGGAAAAATTAAGCATAAGCGCATTAGTTGCTAAAAAGTTGGCAGAATCCAAATACACTCGACCCTCCATGTACGCGAGGGTTCCGTTCTCTAAAAACCTCGTGCACATTAAAATCGCGCACTTGGAGCTTAAGAAACAATAGGAAATAAGGGGTTTAGGTTCCGGGATCGCTTGCAGTTACATCTACATATATACTTTTTAGTAAACTAATTAATTATTAATTTAAATTACGTAAATACAAATAAAAAGTAATAAAATCATTTCTTCTAAACCTTTTTTTTATTACATTTTTGTAAAAGGTACATACAACAGAAATTTGGGGGCGGGGGTGGCTCAATCGGTAGCGCGCCAGGCTCGTAATCTGTAGTTCCCAGGTTTGAGTCCCAGCTGGGTCAGCGTTGAGATTTATCTCCGCAAAATTCCCCGCTCTGCCCATGGTCAGTAGGGGACACCGATGGGCTTGGAAAGACCGCCGTCCGTCGGATGGGACGTTAAGCCGTGGCCCCGTGTGCGGGAGAGCCATACCCTGTACACGTTAAAGAACACGCTGGATGGCCTTGACGGGAGGCTACCATCTGTCTCCCAACAGCTGTTCCAGTGGGTCCCCTCCCCCAACCTTCTCTGAGCCTTCGGGGTCCATGTGACCTGGCCATTTAGCCCATGGTGTGCAAAAAAGTGCCGCTCAGATGTAAAACAACCCAACCCTTCGGGGTCCATGTGACCTGGCCATTTAGCCCATGGTGTGCAAAAAAGTGCCGCTCAGAGGTAAAACAACCCAACAGAAATTTTAAAGTTTTACAAAACACACACACCTCCTTTGTGCGAATGGTGCGCACCGTGGATTCGTTAATTCCAAATCCCTATGGCTTATGCACCTTCACCGGCTTCAGTTCCTGAGATAATCTCAAGCTTTTTCTCTAAGCTCATCATCTTCCTCTTCTTCATGGGTCCAGACATAATTGCACTTTTTTTAAAGTTCACAAGATGCAAATAATTGCATGCAACGTGGATAAAAATGTAGCACTTAGGATCAAAATGACTTTCTAGAATGTCAATGGCTGTCACGGGCGTCTTTTTTATTATTAACAGCTATAATTAACTAAATTTTTATTATTATAATGAAAACGGTAATTAACTAATTTCAATTTTTATAATGACAGCGGTAACTAAACGTTGAGCCTTAACTCGTGTATATTTGAATTTCGGTTCACGTACAAAAAAGAGGGCATTAAAGATAGTTTGCTTACATTCGAATTCGCGCACATGGTTTACTGTATTTTGTATATTGCTGTAGTAACCACATAAAAAGTTAGAGATTACTATTTGGTTTTGAAAACAACGATATTTTAATGCTTTTCAGATATACAAATTAAATGTCCGAGTGGTTAGCGCGCTTGGCTACTGATCTACGGACCTGCGTTCGAGCCCCGGGTAAGGCATGGATGTTAGTGTTGTTTTCTGCTGAGGTCCTGCCATCCTTTCAAATCTTCTACTGTGGCATGTAAACTGACAGGCTCCTGTCAGACCTCTGTGGCAAGCAGCTGCTTGAGGGGGTATTTATTTATTTATTTTTTATACAATAAGTGGAGCCAAATTCGAAGAGGCAATGTTAAAAGAAAGCTAGTTATAACAAAATATTACAGTGAAAAAAGTCGAATCACTAGATGGGAGTATTTCTTAAAACATGGGGAAATCTAGAACAGTATTTCATAAAAAAAAAAGGATTAAATAACATCTGTAAAGGTGTTTGTCATCCATCAACTGAAATGCTTATAAGAAATTACTCCTCAGCAGCTACTTGCAACAAGTTCCATAAAACATGTTTACATGAACATGCTGTGGAACGTGTTCCATAAAAAATTTAACCAGTTACGGAGCCTGGAATTTAATTCGCCATTGGCATAAGGTGATACTTCCATTTTTATATCCATTGCCTGTAATCACTTCATTCTTTTAATACCAGTTATCTCTAGATTATTTCCGACGGTCTTTTCTCTATGTGATATCATTCAATAAGACAAATCGCTAATTGTTTAGCATTAGCGATTTGTCTAATTATTGGTCTTATTATGGTCTCAATATTGGTCAAGGATATCGTCCCGGTTTCTGAATGCTTTCATTGTACCCTGGTGTAAAACACAAGGTTTGTTCATTAGGGTTGCTTAGATAAATTTCCAAATATTTTCAATATTTATTGTTAAACGTTATTAATGACCAGTGAAATGTTCTCTGCATATTACAATCCACACTTAGTTTCTAAAATTTTGGCTTTCAAAGATTCTATCAAAAGTTACTATATTGAATAAATCCTTTTATAATATACTCCAAAATTATATTCCAATATATCAAATTTGCAGTAGAATTTTTTTAAGCCGTGTTTAAATCTTTAATAAAACCGCACTGAATCTGTAATAAAGACACTTAAATTTGAACACCTTTCATGAGAATGCTCTGTATAAACACCTTTCATGAGAAGGCTCTGTATAAATTGTGTCGCCTGAGTGACAGAATTTGAAATAGGCTAGTTATTAACGTACTGAATACGAGTTGAAACTGATGTGAATAATGCACCTGTCAAATGTGTCTTCGAAATTAGAATAAAAAATGTTGACCCTGACAACTATACACATATGGGGAAAAAGGGAAATAATAATATGGTTAAAAACTATCTTAGTCTAATGACCTCATCGTACTACAGTGTAGTGACTGGCTATTGGAAAGACGATAAAATTGGCGCTCTGGGCATGTAGCATCATAGTTAACGTTTTAGGAATTGCAATAATTGCCGATAATTGCAGATGCAGCCCGATCAATATCAGCATTTATTTAATAGTGGTAGGAATCGAAGGTGTGTTGGAGACTAACGTGTTTCGCTGAAAATAAACCTGCCAGTAATATTAAAGAAAAACCTGACAGATTAAAAACAATTAGGTTGATCTGCTTTCGGATGAAGTGATAGCAACTTACTTTCAAAGATAAGAGTGCAAACTTATGCTAATCAGCATTGCAGTGAACTGACTGAGAAAAGTAGCATGGTCAAGTTGTACAGCTTGGCTCGACTCCTTGACAAATCATTAAACAAATCTGTGTATCTTTTGCTTTATTCATTTAATGTACTAATGCATGTACATGCTGCAACCCGTCGCTCGCGAGCACCAGAGTGCTCGCCGATATATTCTTTATTAATGGTCGCGAGCACATTCATAATGCAAAATTTCGTTTGCTGTTATAGATAATGCAAAATTTGGCATCACAAGCCCTAAATAGTTTTTTTTATAGCCAGTGCGAAACACAACCGATATATTTATTATTTATTAAATCAACATAGTTTACATTTAAATTTTGAATTGTGATGTTTTAAAAAATACCTATTTTTTTAAAAAATGAAGTATTGCGGTTTTCTAGTTGTTAGAATTTAGCAAACTAGAGAAATTTTAATTATTATACTATTTATATTTGAATAAAGGGGGTTGTGGAAAATATTTGTGCTTGCCTAGTGCGTCTTTTCACGCCTTAGTGCTCTCCCATAATTAGATTTGCGGACCTTTAGATTAAAGTAATCTGAACTGTGGGCAAGGAAAGAAGCTTTTTAGGTATAATGAAGCACAAGTGTATAAGATAGAAGCGGGCTCTAGTAGTTCATGAATTAATGGCACATATCTAATGTCAAAAGATTAATGTGTTTGATACGTTACCAAAGGAACTCGGATCCGAATCCCAGAAAGTCATGAATGATTTTTCTATGCGAGTAAGTATATGTATAAGGAGTGAATGTATGTGTAATCTTTTGAAGAATAACACTTAGAGAATCTGTTCTTGGCGCAATGATTAATGATCATGAAAAAAGTGCAAAACTCAGCAAACAAAGCGATATCTAACAATATAGTGACCACTGTTGATTGACAGGTGACAGCTCGGGAGTTGATGAATCAACTGGTAGCATGCCAGGTACGTAATCTGAGCTTCGCAGGCATGACTCCAATTTTTTTTTTATTGAGCACATCCTATCTGGGAAGTTCAGGCCTACTGAGCCCACTATTCCAAGCATGACTCCAAACCTTGATAGCACAGATATTTCTTCGTTTCCGTACTCTTCGCGCTGTCGAAAGGGATACACTGTGCTTACAAGTCTCAGCTCTCTCCGGTCCATCAGATGAGATATTTTACCATGTTCTAGTGCACAAAAGCTGTTAAAATTCAGTTCACATGTTGATGAACAATTTGTGTTTCTTTTGTTATGAGAATCCCATTTTCCTTTAAGATCTGATTAGTATTTTTTACTCCAACTTGTTAGGTGTCTTTGTGGATTTCCATATCGTTCGGAAAAGGAACTAGAATATCGAATCGCCTCTGGCGAACATGAAATGATGGTTTAAAAAAAGTTTACTTTTATCCTTTCGGACGAAAGTGTGCAAGTTGTAAACTGACCATATAGACCTCTTGACCTCTACACTAATACTAAGTATCAAAAATCTAGTATAGATGGGGCGGGGATGGCTCAGTTGGTAGCTCGCCAGACTCGTAATTTGTAGTTCCCAAGTTCGAGTCCCAGTTGGGTCAGCGTTGAGATTTATCTCCGCAAATTTACCCGCCCTGCCCACGGTCAGTAGGGGACACAGATGGGCTTGGAAAAGCTACCGTCCGTCGGATAGGACGTTAAGCCGTGGTTCTGTGTGCGGGAGAGCCATATCCTGTGCACGTTAAAGAACACGCTGGATGGCCTTGAC